>OY759268.1:9178934-9611434 GCA_963662155.1 Lamellibrachia columna | reverse complement strand
ATGTAAAATATATATATAAATATATATATATATATATATATATATATATATATATATATATATATATATATATATATATATATATATATATATATATATATATATATATATATATATATATATATATATATATATATATATATATATATTTATATATATATATATAGTATCGTCGGTGTTGGGTTAATGTTTTAATGTGCTGGTGACGATGCCATGAATTGTCTTGTGTTGTAGGAATATTACTACATGTACTGTATTGCTATGTCGAAGTGTGGGCTCTCGGAGCATTGTGTCCAGGCGGCTTTGTATGAGGCTCAGCCACAGGCTTGGCACATGTTTCAGGGTCCACATTTCATGCTCTTAATCGGAATAATATGCCATTATGCATACTCTATAAACGACATTCATATGGCCTTTTCATATCTTTATGTTTGGTTTGCGTTGTTGTATATATATATATATATATATATATATATATATATATATATATATATATATATATATATATATATATATATATATATATATATATATATATATATATATATATATATATGTATATATATATATATATATATATATATATATATATATATATATATATATATATATCATATATATATATAACTATAACTATTTTGCACTGCCCTTTCACGTCCCGTGTTCATGCATGATCTACCTGTTCATTGCTGAAGAGTTGTGACTTGGTGGCGGCGGCGATAGTGTAGAAGTCCAACAGGTTGAGACTGCCGATCTCGTCGACTGTCAGCGACGCCACAATGTTGCCGGCCTCCTCGATGTCGTCAGGCAACCAATGTAACGGTTGACCCCAAGCCTACATCAACACGCTTATTTTTCACTTAAATGGCGGATTACTTTGAAGTAGAGCCGCTATCGGAACACTTAATTATTGGAACATTATTTTTGTTGGTGATTTTCTTTGTTCTGAGAGAAATAATCTGTATTTCACTGTTATGTTTATATTGTATGTATATATATATATATATATATATATATATATATATATATATATATATATATATATATATATATATATATATATATATATATATATATATATATATATATATATATATATATATATATATATATATAATACATATGTCACTGAATATATTTACCACATTGAATAAAATGTAAATATATATATAGATAGATTTAGATTTTCTTCATTGTGGTAAATAGATCTAGTGACATTATGTATTGTGTTGTTTTGTATGGCGTTAACGACGAGTGTTTTGCATCCCCAGAAATGTTTTATTCAGTGTTCTGAATAACAGCATGGAAAAATTGGCAAATGTTTTGATATAGCAAGTGTCATTAAATAAATTCGATTTTTTTTGGCTCGTTTTATTAAAATAATTTTTTATTCAAACCTACGAAGTATCCAGTACGACATGCTAGCTCGCTTGTGCAATTGTTTTGTGTAGTGTTTGTGTGAAATCATCAGATAAGTTATTAAATTAGGTATAGCTTGATCCAGCTTTTACTGAAGTCAGAAATGAAAACACTGAAAACTCCATTATTCTGAGCCTTACCAGATCTAACGACTAAAAGCAATTATTGCAATGATTTTACCAAAAATACGCACTTTTTCACTAAACCGACTGTGGCCCCTGTTCTACCAATGTATATACGTTTACGCGTGTCTATGAGGCTGTTATGCAACAGTACCTGTAAAAGATCATTGAATTATCTAGTATTTAAAATATATACTCTTGGTCCCATCACAAAAACTGAGTGTCAGAAATGATTGAAATTGTCAACATATGTTGTTTCTGCGTCACAAATGTGAAACATTGTAAAACAACGTGTGTTACAGGATTAGGCAGTTGTTAGTTAATTAATAAATCATGAGCAATGTATAAAATATTTAAAAAAAAATTAACTCGAGTGCCTAACACTCCAGTTTAAACTTTAATTGATAATTTACTTATTTTATTTATATTTTAATTAATTATGAACTGACAATCACGTAACACATATTTGTTAAACAATATTCCTCATGTAAGCATATATACAACATAAGTTGAGATTTTCAATCATTCCTGACGCTCAGTTAGAGAATATGCCTGAAATATAAAATGGTCCAATGACCTTTACCGGTAGTGTTGTATGTGTGACTGTCGCCCACTCCCCACCTTCTTGGCCAGCCTGCCGAGCTGCGTCAATTGTCCACTGGTCCAGCTGTCGATGTCGCCGAGCTGTTCCACGCAGTCCGTGAACTCGGTGTCTGACAGTGTCGCCAGCAACGCCGGGTCGAAGGAACTGGCCGCTTGGCCGGCCAACTGGATGTCGCTGCACGTCAGGGCTGTCTCTGGAATGCGCACCCGCAGACACGCGGGTTCATACGCTGAGGGAACGTGTTCGCCGGATTTTTATTTTTATTAGCAGCAGCAGCAGCAGCAGCTGCAGCAGCAGCAGCAGCAATAGTATTAGTAATATTTTTATAATCATCATCTCCAGTATCATTATTATTATAACATTCTACGTTCTATTCGTAAGACACTCTTCAAACTTACCCGCATCTTAGTAATATATAAACTCTATGATAAAAATATGCTCAAAGGCAATTATATGGTAAAATATGTGAGATAAGATAAACTAAATTGAGAAAAATTAATATTAGTTAAAACCAATAATTAAATAACTAAAATAAGTTAAGATGAGTTAACACATGTTAATATGTTAAATAAGGAAAACATCTTTGTCATTAAAACATCATTGCTGCTGTTTAAATTAATGCCCCCAAGGCCGCTCAAAATACTCACCCGTTCCCCGGCGAGACCTGGGACTGATATCCTCTGTTCTCGTCAGTCTCTCCTGGATGGCGATGGCCTTAAAGAACGCCCATAGCAATGCGACCTCGCGTACACTGTCCAGCGTGCGGTCGTTAATAGACAGCTCGTCTTTGAATCCGTCGAAGTCTCTCTGACGTAGCATCCGGTGCTTCTCCTCCAGCGCGTCCACCACGTCCGCGAAGCTGTCAGCCAGTGCTTCCTGCTCACAATTAATGTTAGTGGTGCTAACTGATAAAATTTGGTATGTGTACTCATTTATGATTCCGCAACTATGTTCTTGTATGTCAAATTTCGATTAGTGTTACTACTCAGAATAATCTTTACACAACAATACCAATGACTTTATTTTGACGTAGATGAACTATTGTTATATATCATGTATGAAATATAACTAACTCTATATAATTGTCATGGTGGCATGTACACAATGGATCAATCAACGTTTTAATCACAATTGTCATGAATTATAACTCTACTATCACTTTCATGGTTTTCCATTTCTCTCTCTGTCTGTCTATCGAACCCTTTCTCCCCTCTCTCTCTCTCTATTTCTCTATCTCTCTCTCTCACTCTCTCTCCCTTTTCTCTCCGTTTCTCTCCCCCCCCCCTCTTTCTGTTTCTCTCTCTCTCTCACTCTCTCTCTCTCTCTTTTTTCTGTCTCTCTCTCTCTCTCTCTCTCTCTTTTCTCTCCGTTTCTCTCCCCCCTCTTTATCTCTCTCTCTCTCTATCTCACTCTCTCTCTCTCTCCTTCTCTCTCTCTCTCTCTCTCTCACTCTCTCTCTCTCTCTCTCTCTCTCTTCTCTCTCTCTCTCTCTCTCTCTCTCTCGCCCTCCCTCTATCCTTCTCTCCCTTTCTCCCTCTCCCTCTCTCTTTGTGCCCCCCTCTCTCTCTCACCGCGCACATTTCCCTCTTAATTTTTTCCTTTCCTCGTTTGTTTCCAGCACTCGGTTCCGGTTCCGTTAACTGACTAGTCTGACCATATGTTGTGGGTACTTAAATCTGATGGTCTTGTGAGATCTCATTCACATAATCAGCCTTTTCTCATGTATGTGTAATGTGGACTCTGACGACACACATACGCATTGAGAGACTACCTGGTTAGCATTCTTAAGGGACTGATCAGAGATGTAGCCTAGTATACCAGCACCGCGGACAATGTCTTCCTTCGACTTCAACAAATTCCTGTAATCAACAATATATATTAATACATACGTGCATGCATGCAAACACAGATGCATACATACGCACGCACACACGCATGCACACCCACACAATATGTATTTATATTCATACATGTGTGTATGTATGCATGCATAGATGCATACATATGCACGCACGCACACACGCATGCACACCCACACACACCCACCCACCCACCCCCCACACACACACCCTCCCTTCCACCCCCTCCCACCCCAAACATAAACCACAAACAACACACATACTCGCACACACACACGCACACACGCACACCACACATTTACACCACCACACACACACACACACACACACCCACACACACACACACACACACACACACACACACACACACACACACACACACACACACACACACACACACACACACACACACACACACACACACACACACACGCACACTCACGGTGCAGAAGGTTCAGTCAAAGCATCGAACACTGGATGAAGGAATCAATGACCGACATCGTCGTCAAACTTACACGCAGTGAGTAACAACACGGGGACGAAAAGTAGCAACGCTGACGCGGGGTGAACGTCAAGGAAAGAATAAAGAAACATTAATTAACGAAGTAGTTTTCTAGACATCATAAAACCTACACAATCGAGAGGAATGTCTGCAGCCATTCAAACTTGTGGTGAAATATCTAGGAATACTTACGGGAACAGTTTTGCATATCTATTGAAGAGTGCCTTGCCCTGCTCCAAGCTGTACGGACAACTCTGCATGTCGTCGAGGTTCCTCTCGAACGCATCGGCCGTTATTCGAGCCATGTCGGCCGGCGTCAAGTAGCAGCGTAGCACCCCCATGTAAGTCAGGTCATCCCCGTCCAACGTCGGCGTCTTTGTCTTGTCAACCACCTTGTTCGTACTCTCGTCTATCTGCAATGGCAACGGTTATTACGACACTAAGACGACTTCCAAACGAAAATATGTACATACACACAAACATTCATTGATACACACAAACATACATATGCACATCAGTAAACACGTTCATAAAAACATACAACACATATACGTACATCAGTAAACATATTCTTAAATGCATAAAAACAGAGAAAACAGACTTACGGTATTTCTCAGCACCCAATCCTTCAGTTTGGCATACGTGACGGCGGACACGCCTCTCACCATCCCAATGACGGGTGTCATGGCGACGACCTGCTGCGGCGTGAATGACAACCAGATTTTCTCGCTGCAACAGAGTGCCCTCTGGCTTATCGTGTGTGTGCGTGCGTGCGTACGTGCGTGCGTATGCTACGTTTTGTGTGTATATTATTTATTATTATAAATACAAGTAAATTCATAATTACAATGTTTTGAAAACAGTTGTTCCCCTTGCATAAAATGTGTTTAAACCGTTTGACTTGTTCTGTGTCAAATAGTTATATCAACACTCTAATAATGTTGCACTTCTCGTGTTAATTCACCTGCAGGTTATGAGTGTGCTAAATATCTTGTAAACAAGATATCGTAAATATGTATCGGTTAATGTGTAAGTATACACATATGTAGGATATATGTTCTATTTTGTGTCAAGGGACAACTTGTGGCGTCTGTTTTATTCAACCAATTTTATTCAAGGGGGATGAACTCTGGTTGCCAAAGTTGGTATCCGGACACATTTTTGTTACGAGCCAAAGGTTGACAGAGAACATAGAAACAAGTGCCTGAGAAAACAGACAGAGACACACAGATCATTTACAAAACAATTTCTTCTCTTTGGCAGTGAACGTTGGACTTTAACAAACAGTCCAACGAATGATACAGGGTGCCACCAAATAACACAGGGTGCCACCAAATAACACAGGGTGTCACCAAATGATACAGAGTGTCACCAAATGGGACAGACAGCGAAATTATCATCTCCACAGGGAGAGAAAGTTCCACCTATTGTAAAAATAAGAGCAAAATGATTAAATTGAGATGATATGGTCATGTGATGAGAATATGGTTTTGTTATAACGGTGGCATTAAGCACGAGGATGAGTTGAAAGAGACGAAGGGAAGGCGCAGGTTACGTTGGATCAACAATATCAGCAGCCACCTGGAGGAAAGACTACCAGCTTCAAATATATACAGTGTAATAAGGACGGAACGGTTCAAAAACTGCGCAAAATGGAGGGAGTTGCCGTACCAACTATGTGAAAGTCAGCAGGAAATACAATGATATTTCACCACCTGTTCAAACTTGCTTATCCTCCATAGCGTACCGATCCAACTGTTTACGACTGGAACTGTTTAACTGACTCTAAACTGTCTAACCCTTTTGTTTTGGTGCGATGCTGGACTTACGTTTTACCGAGAAATTTAACGAAACATAAGTGTTTTATTGTGTTATATTGTATTGCATTGTATTGCATTATATTGTATGTTGATTTCTTGCCACACTGACAGGGGTTATAGTGTCACTTAAATTTTATGAACTGGAGTGTGGTGAGCAGGCGAACAGGGCTTATGCTTACTCGATGAAAGGCACGAAGTGAGCAACGATTGCAAGGGTATCATTGGACAGAGCCTTTACAGTGTCCGCGTCTGTCAGCTCCAGTTCTAAGGCCAGCTTCTCCGCCAGACGTTTTGCCTACACAGAAGATACGTTAGCCATAAGTACACGGACATAGGCGGATAATAGTAATAATAATAATTATTATTATTATTTATTGATTATGACTAAGATATAAAGCGCCATATAGCTGGGATCAGCTAATTCCTAAGAGGATACAAAACATATAGGGAAGCATCAAAATAATAAATATGTAATATCATAGTTAAATATTATTATAATAAATATAGACTATTCGATTAAGATTGATAAATAAATAATTACGGTAGATTAATAAATTATTATAGCAAATTAAAGATAATATGAGCGCAATATTAAAACAAACTATTATTCTCAAACCTAAGCAGAATGGCAATACAAAAACGGTAAAGCTCCTTTAAAAGTCGTCGAAAAGTGGTTAAAAAGTTGACAGATTGCACATCCTATTATGCTGTTTTACGGTGTACCCAGACGTCGCTCTCAACCATTCGCAGACTCAACCACTCGCAGACTCGCATCAACCAGCAATCCCGCGCACTCAATCACCAACTGCGCACACTCGACAGGTTTCGCCGTTTCATCACCTTTTTGTCCGCTACGGCGCCTCATAATTGGTCCCCGGATGTTGTTATGCAGTTCATTGACGCCACCTACCGGCATGGATCTCATGACACATTCCACGGTGTTTATGTGCGACATGTCTGTCAGGGCGTCGGCAATCCTCACTATCTCGTCTGTCTGGGGCAGTTCGTCGACGAACGGCACCGACACGGCTCGGCGAGAGAAGCAGCCCCAGCGCTCGAAACAGGCGCCTGTGTACTTGCTGCTGTTAGCATTTCCCATTCGGCCTTTCACTGTGTCGAATAATACGTTCGCCTGCATAAAGACACGTTCGTTCTTAGTACCTGCGTCTGGTCTACCTGCATATGTGTATAATTAAACTCAATTCAACTTTATTCTCAAAAACCGTAAAAACCGTAAGGTTACAGGAGAATGTTGCATACTGTTACAGTGTGAGATAGCTATAAGTGTATGTAGTCCAACCTACAATAATACTTGGAGATTACATTGGTAAACGGCTTTAACAAAAATACAAAACAAAATATTTTTTCAGAAAGATCAACTTACAACTTCAAACTATTAAAAATCTCATGTACCGATTTAATTAGCTTTGCATGGCTTGAGGAATTAAAAACAACTGTTCCATTTTTAAAGTGTTTGGGCTCACGAAATAATATCTAGAAATAAACGTTTTGTCTATTTTGTCTGTTTTGTCCTGAAAAAAGGACATTTAAACAAAGAGTAAAGCTCATCCCCAATATCAGTACAATCATATAGAATACGTCTCTCTCGCCTATCATTTACACTATACCTGCCTTGCTGAATCGGCAATCGTTGTTTACAAGTACGAAATTTACACAAAGTTCTAGATAAATTTGGTGGTAAAACTAGCAACCATTTCTTCATTTTAAAATCTTATTTAATTATTCTATATATTGTACACCCATCACTATCTATATTACTACCCACTGCTGATGATACTAGTAAGTAAGTCTTAATTTGACAACTGCTTTAAACCATTTAATATTCACCATTTCTTGACTTAGCCACAAGTTAGATAGGCCAATGTTATTTAAGATGTATTTATATAATATGCTATGATTGATATAATAATTTATACTTAACGCAAGACATATTATATTTTTTTCCTGTCAATAGTTTCCCTAAATAGTCAATACTATACTGTTTATTTTAATATATAGTGGTAATTAAAGTTCCCCATAAACAATGGAAGTATGTGTTCTATTGTTTACCCCAAGTACAATTTTACCAAATTTCCTATGCAGCTTTTCAATTAACATAATACTTTCACATCATATTTTCAAAATTGGGGACATAAGACAATATGAAAGTTCTAACTGGATGCTAACAAGACGTTTTAGCTTCCTAGCTTTAGAAATTAAACAAAGCATTGCTCGGTTTGCCTATTCATATAAATGTCTTATTGCTTTAGAAAATCTACCATTATAGTTAAATGCAATGCCTAGATAGGTGTAATTATCTACAATGGCAAGATTATTTGAACAAAATGTTAATTCTGGCAATGTTCTAAACTTACAACTTGAGAATACCAACACCATAGTTTTGGCAGTATTAACATGCAGTTTCCAAGTTTCGTAATAGTTGAATTGAGCATCAGTTGCATATTGTAACTCAATAGGTGACTCTACTAATACAAGTGTGTCATCAGCATACAGCAGCAAAAAAGCGCTAAATATACAACAATATCCTCATTTTCAAAACAATTTTCCATTATACTACACATGTAGGTTTACCCCCGATATGCATTTGCCAGATGTGTTTTGAGATCATTCAAAAATACTGCAAACATTGGTGGTGACAAATTGTCGCCTTGCTGAACTCCAGTATTGCAATGGGAAGAAAGGTGACAATTGTTTTGTACATGTATTCATAATACACGATTAGCTTCATAATATAAATTAAATATCACAGTGAAAATGTTCCCATCAATATTATTTGATAATAATTTCAAATATAGGAATGTTCTGTATAGTGTCAAAAGCCTTTCTGTAGTATACAAAGGAACAGTATAAACACATGAGCAGTGTGATCCCTGTGTAGTTGTCTGGGTCAGTTACATGACCCTTATTGTTAACAAATAGGCAAAATCATACCCATGGCTCAAACTTTATTAATATGGCCAGATTTTAATATGACATTATACAATTTAACATATACACAGATCATACAATCCGCAGACTGTGTTAGGAACTCATTAAGAATTAGGTCCAACCCACACGCTTTATTATTGTTTACCTTATGTATAGCCTTACTTAATTCCCCATTTGAAAAATTTGTATTAATTATACTTGCAAGATTTTCAAAATCATAATCATTATGTTATCTATCTTCCTCCTCACTAAAACTTAACTTCCTAAAGTATTAAGAAAGTGTTGGTATTATTTTTATTGACTTCTGTGCCTTTGTCACCTGTCGATTCATTAATACTTTTCCAGTAGGCTTGGGATTCTTACTCTTCATATTTCTTAATTTATTTGCAAAATTCCTAAACTACAATTTGTGCTGGTTGTTAATTTCTTTTTTATAGTTCCTACTTGTATAATATTTGACATTTCTATTAACATCCGTTTTATTTTTGCAGTACACTGCCTTGGCTTGAAAACCTTTATTCTCCTTTATTTACAGGCTTGATTAAACATGGTTTACCGTTAGCTGTTTTATAAATGCTTTTACCCTTCATTGTAGGTCTATAATTATCTTTCATACAACCAACCATTTTAGCAGCACTTCATAATGTATCATATATGCGAATTACTATATAATTAACCTACCGAAGCCGCACTAATATCATTACACAGTAAATTATCAAGATATGTCTCTATATATATATTATATAACAAGAATATAATCAACAATGACTACATTCTTGCATGTAGTTGAACCTCTGTCCCTAACAACCCCAATCCAACCATTAGTAATGTGGGCATTCCGGCTTTTACACAATGAAATTAACCTATATCCATAATTATTTCTCTTTTTATCAAGTGAATTTTTATCCAGTGGTATGTCTACACTAACTAAACTATTTCTTCCCTCTAACTGTTGCATTATATCTTCATCAAGGTAATTTACCATTACATTTTTATCATAAGACTCAATGAAATCACATATATTACCAGTTCGGGCAATAAAATCACCAACTGTTGCATTATATCTTCGTCAAGGTAATTTACCATTACATTTTTATCATAAGACTCAATGAAATCACATATATTACCAGTTCGGGCAATAAAATCACCAACAGTTGCATTATATCTTCATCAAGGTAATTTACCATTACATTTTTATCATAAGACTCAATGAAATCACATATATTACCAGTTCGGGCAATAAAATCACCAACTGTTGCATTATATCTTCATCAAGGTAATTTACCATTACATTTTTATCATAAGACTCAATGAAATCACATATACTACCAGTTCGGGCAATAAAATCACCAACTGTTGCATTATATCTTCGTCAAGGTAATTTACCATTACATTTTTATCATAAGACTCGATGAAATCACATATATTACCAGTTCGGGCAATAAAATCACCAACTGTTGCATTATATCTTCATCAAGGTAATTTACCATTACATTTTTATCATTAAACTCAATGAAATCACATATATTACCAGTTCGGGCAATACAATCACCAACTGTTGCATTATATCTTCATCAAGGTAATTTACCATTACATTTTTATCATAAGACTCAATGAAATCACATATATTACCAGTTCGGGCAATAAAATCACCAACTGTTGCATTATATTTTCATCAAGGTAATTTACCATTATATTTTTATCATAAGACTCAATGAAATCACATACATTACCAGTTCGGGCAATAAAATCACCAACTAAATATAGTGGACTGTTTGAGTCATTCCTTTGGTTTCCATTGTCATTTTCTACATCATCACACAGGCTAGCTGATTAATAAATATAATTATCTTGCGGAATTTAAACTATTCCTCATAATGCTTCATACCTAAGCAAATTAATATTTTATTTGAACCATAGTGCACAATTTACAGCAATTATATCAAGATCATCCAGTTTTGTTTCTGTTAGAAATATTAAATCATATCCTGAAATAAATATATCAAAGTCGAGCGACCTCGGCTTGGTCATTGATCCACAAACATTAAGTAGAACACATCTAATATTAGTTACAGCGGGTTGCAAAGCAGAATTCTGCTACGTGATCATACTCTTATATCCTCCGTCTTCACAGGAGGATCTTCCTTCCCCGTCCTATTCTACACCGAGAACGTAAGGCCCAAGTCCCAGTGCCTTGATATATGGATGGTCAATTCCATTTTTAAGATCAGGCGACTTGATTTTGTTGCCTTTGATGCCGCAGATGGTTTGGCTATCATCAGCAGTTTGTATCTCAACGGCGTTAGGTCTTCCGTAATGAACACCTTTGCATCAGTGTTGGCGGTTGCAGTCTTTAGTCTCTTTTTGTTCAGCTTCTGTTGGTTTATCAATTGCCTTAACACGAGCTTCACCAGCGCATGTCTCGCTCGAACCCCCGTCTTTCCAACTCTGTCAGTCACGTAAATATCACTCGATTGTGTAATGACGTCGATTTTTTCCCAATCGATATGATTGTTCTTATCAGATCGTCGGTTTCTTCAGCAGTGTCACCGTCAACTCCAAAGAATATAATAGAACGCCTCCATGCGGCTCGTCTGCACGCATGTGTCTATTTTACCTGCATGCATCTAGTGTACCTACATTCGCGTGTAATTTACATGCACGTGTCTAGTCTACCTGCATACGTGTAGTCTACCTGTACGCGTCTGGCATACCTGCATCCGTCTAGTCTATCTTCATACGTCTAGGAGACATTCATGCGTCTAGTTTACATGCATGGTTCTGGTCTATATGAATACGTATATTCTACATGTGTGCGTCTATTCTACCTGCATGCGTGTAGTTAATATGCATGCGTCTAATCTACCTGCATGCGTCTAAATTACCTGCATACGTCTTGACTACCTTGCATACATATAGTCTACCTACCGTCTGCCTGCGTCTAGTCTACATGCATCTAAACAGTCTATATGCGTGACATTTTTATATATCTATCTATCTGGTATGTTATGGTGTCCTGGTTCGTTTGTGCGTAACAACACCATTCCTATAAGGTATAGATACCAAGATACCAAGATACCAAGATACCAAGCCGGCGACAAAGAACACAACAAGAGAAAGTCCACGTTTACGAAATAGCTGGACGAGAAGAACTACAGGAGTGAAACGAGCTCACAAACGAGGAATGGAGGAGCTGAGGTAGGCGGTTGGTGTAAAAGAGAGTCTCAGGAGGAAGTTGGCGAAGAGCCGGTTTAAAGTTGGTTGGACACATAGAAATAATGGAAGAGTTAAGGAAGAGAGAGGATGCGTCCAGAGTGTAGGGTAGAAGGAGAAGAGGAAATGACAGGGGTGAAGAACGCAAGGAGAGCAAGGGGAGCGGAGACGGCAGTAAATCGGGAACAGCGACGGAAGAGGAAAGACAATACAACAATTGAAGATTAGCATCACCGCGGACTTCATGGATAAAAAGGAGAGCAATGACAGCGTATTTAATGCGACCTTATTCTACAGTCCCCGTCGTCGCCTCACCTGAACGTCCGTCACCTGTACGTCCAGTGTGTCTGTGCTGTTGCAGGCGAGGCCTAGGTCGTCGAAGGTCAGTGACTTCAGCTCCGACGTCGAGAGGACCTTTATGAGATGACCGAGCCTCGACCCCACACTCTTCAGTCCGACACTGTCTTTCAGCTGCAACGGAACAAAGGAATATATAACCACACTGTTCAGTGGGACGCTGTCTTTCAGCATCAACGAAACCAAGAAACATGTAACCACACTCTTCAGTCCGACGCTGTCTTTCAGCTGCGACGGAACCAAGGAATATATAACCACACTCTTCAGTGCGACGCTGTCTTTCAGCTGCAACGGAACCAAGCAATGTATAACCACACTCTTCAGTATACATACATATACATACAACTGTAAACTGTAAAACTCCACCAACCTCCACCTGGACAAACTTCAACCAGTCCACACATTGAAATCTATGGCACCCCACTAAAGTCAGTCAATAACTTCACATACTTGGGCAGCACGATTGCATCTGATCTAACACCATCGACATGGAAATTAACAACTGTATACGTGCTGCCTCAGGAGCCTTTGGAGGAATTTGGAAGCGGGTATGGTCACAACATGGCAATGCAATCTCCACAAAGTGCAAGGTGTATAAGGCGGTTGTACTGCCAACACTACTGTACTAAGCTGAGACGTATAGTCTCTACCGTCGCCACATCAGAAAACTTTCCCAAGTGCATCACCGGCATCTACGACAAATCCTTCGGATATCATGGAAAGACCACATTTCAAATATAGACGTGTTGAGACATTTATATATACATATATATTCATATATATATGTATATACATATATATATAATTATATATATATATATATATATATATAAATATATATATACATATATATATAAATATATATATATATATATATATATATATATATATATATATATATGTATATATATATATATATATATATATATATGTATATATATATATATATATATATATATATATTAATATATATACATATATATATTTATATATATATATATATATATAATTATATATATATATATATAAATAAATAAATATATATATATATATATATATATATATATATATATATATATATATATATATATATATATGTATATATATATATATATATACATATATATATATATATATGTATATATATATATATATATATATATATATATATATATATATATATATATATATATATATATATAGCTGAAATTAAACGCTACGTTTATTAATAACAATAATAATAATAATAACAAAAAGACTTCTTTGGCGTCAATATCCTCGGAAAATCCGAGCTCAATGGCGCAACAAAACCAAAGGATTAGGTTTTCTCGTAACCATGTACAATGCAAAAAGTCGTCAACCGATGGATGGAGGTACCAAGAAGCTAAGGAGGATAGGCCATTTTGAAAAGATAGGTTTTCAGATTACGGCGAAATGAAGCTATATTTCTTGCTGATTTTACACTGTCGGGGAGTGAATTCCACAGGATTGGTGCGGCAACCGAGAAAGCGCGAGTTCCAGCGTTTGTCTTAACTCTGGGAACAGAAAGTAAACCAGAACCAGACGACCGAAGTTGTCTGGGCAGTCTTGCTGGAGTGAGCATTGAATGTAAATATGCAGGTTGTTTGGTTGAAAGGGCTTGATAGGTAATTGTACAGATCTTAAAAATAATGCGATAACGCACAGGGAGCCAATGCAATGATTTTAGAAGTGGCACTGAGCTAGAGAAACGAGGAGATCGTGTAACTACCCTAGCCAGACAATTTTTGACACGTTGAAGTTTTGTAATATCCTTGATAGCAATATTATGAAGGAGGGAATTGCAGTAATCAAGCCTGCTGCTAACAAGAGCTGTTGCAATAGTTTTAGCGACAGAAAGTGACATATACCGGCGAATACGGCGAAGATCACGGATATGATAAAAACAGCAACGACACGTTTGATAAATATGTTGTCTAAAGTTGAAATTCTTATCAAATGTCACTCCCAAATTCTTCGCTGAGGCTGCTGGTGTGATAGTTTAATTCAATATACATGTCCGGAAAAAACAATCAAGTTTGCCACACTGCTTTGGAGTACCACTGATGAGAAATTCAGTTTTGTCTGCGTTTAACTTTAATTTGCTGTCAGTCATCCAGAGGAAGATATCCTGGAGACAATCGCTGAGCTGATTTAGGGAGAGATTTGTATCCGAGGTAGCCAAAGAAATGTAGATCTGTGAATCATCTGCGTAAAGGTGGTGGTCCAAATTATGATTTTGGATAACAGAGCTGAGTGGCGTAGTGTAAAGAGTGAACAGCAAAGACCCGAGAACAGAACCCTGGGGGACACCACACGAAGTGGGGAGTGCGGCCGAGAAACAGTTTGCTATCTTTATGGTTTGGTGTCTACCAGTTAGGTATGATAAAAACCAGTTCAGAGCTGTGCCAGATATGCCATACCACAATGATAAGCGTTTAATAAGGATGCCGTGATCTATGGTATCAAAGGCGGCAGACAGATCCAGCAAGGTAAGTGCTGTTACTTTTCCTTTGTCAATGTTTAAGGTAACGTCATTGTGTACTTTTAAGAGAGCAGTTTATGTAGAATGAAACTCTTTGTAAGCTGATTGTGACACATTAGATAAGCAATTTGAGCTGATGTGAGACCTTAGACGGCTTGCTACGACTTTCTCAAGTATTTTGGAAATAAAGCTGAGATTGGAAACAGGTATATAACTG
This sequence comes from Lamellibrachia columna, assembly GCA_963662155.1. Classification (NCBI taxonomy): domain Eukaryota; kingdom Metazoa; phylum Annelida; class Polychaeta; order Sabellida; family Siboglinidae; genus Lamellibrachia; species Lamellibrachia columna. The sequence continues at coordinate 9,595,869 of OY759268.1, read as the reverse complement.
TTTAGATCTTCTTTAGACAAAGATGTCTTCTTAAGAAGTGGGTTGACATGGGCGTGTTTGAAATCATCCGGAAACAAGCCAGAACACAGTGATGCATTTATAATATCCGTTATCGGTTTGAGCAATGTATCAAGACAAGATTTCAACAGTACGGTTGGGAGTGGATCAAGCTCACAGGACTTATTTGGGGAAGACATAATTATTTTCTTCACTTCATCTGCTGTGGCACGTTAAAATGATACAAGTAAAGAATTTACTCGTGGAGAGGCCACGTTTACAGTACTAAAAGTATGAACTGGGAAAGCAGAATGGATAAGACTGATTTTGTCATTGAAATGACTAGAGAACGAGTCACATAGAGACTTGACTGAAATATGATTAGGAAGAGATGGAGCAGGCCGCCTGTGTAGAATTTGATGTATGCAGTTTCATAGCTGACGTGGACTTTCAGAGTTATTTGAGACCGTATTTGTGTAATAATCCGATTTAGCTTTGGCCATTTGTCTGTTGCAGTACTGACAGTGTTTTGAATAATGCGACCTGTCCAAAGACGAGCGTGATTTGCGCCATACGCGCTCAAGATAACGACGACGCCTTTTAGATTGTAGAATTTCGGGAGTCATCCATGGAGCGGGTGGCTTTTGTGATACAGATTTGGATTTTACAGTTGCATGTTTGTTAAGTAAAGACTTGAGTACTTGATAGTACTGTCCACACAAATCGGATAGGTGTCCCTTTGGTTTATTGATTAGGTCGGATTTAAGGATGTCAGCCTTTAAAGCAGCGATGTTAATCTTATGAATATGTCTGTAAAATACATTGTGTTTTGATTCTAATTTAGTTCTGGAAACGTTTACATCGACAATGACTGTGTGGTGGTCTGATAAACCATCCGAAACTGTAGGTGTTTTGATATTGTAACAAGTTGAACGAGTTATGAAAAGATCGAGCCAGTGGCCATGTATGTGTGTCGAAAAGGTAACATGTTGTTTCAAATCAAACAATACCAGGATGTCATTAAAGGTAGTTGTTATTGCTGAAGGTATGTCCAAATGAAGATTATAATCACCAAAAATATAAAATTCTGAATGAATAGGTGCCAAATTTTCCAGTAGATCCTGGAATTCTTCAAAGAGATTGGCTGGGTGTCCTGGAGGGCGATAAATACAGACGAAATAAGCGGATAAAGAAGAATCTGAAATTTCAACATTCATGGATTCAAAACTAGAGTACTCATGGTTCGAATGTAATTTAACTTTGAACTGTTTTGATACAAAAAAGCCAACACCACCACCTCGTCTAGCTGAACGTGGTCGATGATGGAAGGTATAACCAGAAGGAGAAATGTCAGCAATGCAGGCAATTGTATCATGTGGTCTGAGCCAGGTCTCAGTTACAGCAAGAATGTCTATTGTTTTAGAAATTAATAAATCGCTAAGTGATGCTGTCTTATCCCAAATTGATCGAACATTTGTGGTAGCCAACCGAATGTTACGCTTGACAGCAGACCCAGGATTTAGACTTACGTCGCCCGATAGCAGTAGAATTATTGCTAATTTAAATGTAGGCGTAGAGCGGGTGATTGGCAATAACTTGCGATTAAAACAATGGTTAAGACATGGCAAACTGTGTAAAAAGGACGAAGAATGTTGTATTCTCGTAGGTATGGGAAATGTTGAGATGACAGCCGACCGTTGGAGGGTAAGTGGCTTGCACAGGGCAAAATCACCACCTCTCGAAGCCACTGAACATGATAAAAATAAAACACACAAAAGAAATAGCGGCGACATTGTCTTAATGATAGCCTATTGTCCTCAAATGATGAAAAATGTATAAAATGATAGCAATATATCGATTCTAAAAATGACGGTTTGACATCGACAATAAAATAAAATAAACTGTAAAAACCCGTTCGCGCTCAGCATAGGTCAACAGCACTAAAACCGTATAGGCACCGTAGTGGTGCGTGCAGAGTGACAAGACGTTGTGCCCGTGCAAAGAAATTGGAGAGATCTTCACCCCCAGGGCAACACTGGGTATAAAAGAACGTCTTGTTTAAGTAGCCTTATTAGTATATAGTTTATAAGGGCCTACCCCTGCCTTTAAGTTTGCTGAGAACCCAGCCGGCGCGAACAGTATAAGGCGAGGTCCGTCCTACGAACCAAGTAATACTTATATAAAAAGACAATAATACTTATATAAAATCTGAATAATACTTATATAAAATCTGAATAGCTACAAGAAGAACTTGTGAAAGCTGTGCAATGGATGACGCTGATTTGTGCAGGATAAGACGGAGCTTCAGACAAATCAGCTTGTTTGTCCGACAGGCGTTACGATCTAGACTACTTAGCTGCATTCAGCATATAGCGTTCATGTTTCTCCCGTCTGGGTCTTTATGTTGTACTTGATCGGTGTACCGATCAGTAATCAAGGTAAATTATTATATAAGTGAGCAAAAACGACAAAATCCACCGGAGATCCGAACCGACACCACCGCTGACCACGCCACCTAGCGACCAATGATTTACTCAAATGATATTTCCAATCAGAATGTTTCCAATTTAACCAATGAAAGTAATAATATGTTTTTACATATCCATAGTACATGTCAACCTATTTGTCATTGTTAATCTTATCTATAATATGTTGAAGTTTTAACACGGACGGACGTTAGAACTTTGAACGTTAGAACGTTTTCTCGTTAAATAATGTAATACGGTCCACGAGAACAGCTTGGCCACCGAAATGTGTTTTAATGAACGGAATTACAACAAACCTAGCCATAACAACGACATTAAATAAAATGAGCGCAGCAACGTAGAGTGACGTGTAGCGTATCGTATAATCCTGCAAAGATGCATCATATATAATGATATTTTTTCCTTGTTCCACAGATGTATTGACACTTGTATAAACCCTACGGTATTAGAGAGTTGCGATATATATTCGTCCGACTCATTGGCAAGGGATATACATTAATGTTCCTTGCATCATAATCTCTCTGCTTTTGCTAGGTGGGAAATGATTCAGTTTGTGTGAGTTTACTCTCATCTTGCTAAAATATCACTCACACAGACAGTCCCGCCTTTCCTTCAAAGTTTGCAGACCTAATAATTTAGTGTATCTGCATGGCTTTTAAAAGGAAAGATGCGTGTGTGTCGGATTGGGTTCCTACCTTCGACAAGACAACTAGTCGTTGGCTGTCTCTCAGATCCAGTTCCTTTAGCTGAGTAACGTTTTCGAACGACGCCGCAGGAATCTTCTTGAGATCATCTAACGTCAAACCGCCCACGAGATTGCCAAGAATACCCAGGTCGGTGATTGTCTCAGGCGGAAACTGAAAGCAAAGATGTCACAGCCAAAGCAAACATACAGGATTGTAATTAGTACTACATGTTGGTTCGGAAATTTCACCGCACAGCATCGCCGACAACGTCTTGTTGTTTACCGCCACTGAAGGTCAACAAGTTCAACGCAATTCTACACGAACACTGTGTGTGTGTGTGTGTGTGTGTGTGCGTGTGCGTGTGCGTGTGCGTGTGCGTGTGCGTGTGCGTGCGCGTGCGCGAGCGCATGCGCGTGCGCGTGTGCGTATTTACTTACTTACTTACTTACTTACTTACTTACTTACTTACTTACTTACTTACTTACTTACTTGCTTACTTACTTACTTAGGTATGCTTTTTGATTTATTGTTTATGTTGTAAATTATATATGTTTACTGCACATACTTATGTATAATGGAGATTTACTTACAGTAGTTCTGAACGTGTTCATTACTACCCGCTTCTGAAAATGATCAGAACATTTTCAGTGTAGCACTGAAGCAAATGGACAGCAAATAGACAATTTCTCCAACAAGCATTTTCATGACATACCCTGCTTCTAGTTCTGCATAAATCGTTATTATTTTATATCATACTGCCGTAGTACGTTTGCCTCGCGAAGTCTCGGTAACAACTATAACTGTCTATAAACGTCACTTTTAATTGCATAAATAAGTTAAATGCGGAAAGCGGGACCAATGACATTCGTTGATACTAAAAGAAACATAATTCACATTGACGTAGAACAAAATATCGCAACACATATTTGTGCGATAGGCACGGGACATCCGCTGTTCCCACCGACCCTGATCCCAACAGACTAGAATTATATGAATAGGTTTCGTGCCTCTCCGCTGCTCACTGAAATAAATATTAATTCATTGAGTTTGGTTCAGGCTTAGGTTCCAAGTTGAATATCTTCAGTGACGTTCAAACCGATCCTGATTTGTGGATACGATTCGTGGACTCTAACACATAATCTACACTATTCACTTGATGGTACCTACACAGGAATGATGCAGATAAGCATAACCGTGTCATGACGTGATCACATGATCAACCAGGAACGGTATAGCTCCGTCCAGCTGATCCCCAGCATCGTAGAACAATGTGATGTGCCATGACGAAGTAACCAACAAGGTCCTACCCTGGTCCTCGGAGAATAGGGCGCAAGACTCAATGGGCAAAGTTAGTAAATGCAACGACGAAGAGAAACCAGTGGATATAGGGCATCGTGTCACCACGTTAAGTGGACGATATAATCACTAAACTAATACGTGTCACCACGTTAAGTTGACGATATAACCACTAAACTAATATGTTTCACCATGTTCTGTGGACGATATAACCACTAAACTAATACGAAGTTCCAAACCGCTCGCGATCTACATACCTGTAATCGGCTCATATCTGACTTCTTGATGGCGTCGAGGTTTCCAACAAAAGCTTTCACCGGGATATTCTTCAAGTAATTGAGGCCCATCGACCCTAGCAGTGTCCCCATCTCTTTGAGCATCTGCTGTGTCAGTTTCGTCGCATTCTGGAATTCCGGCAACTTCTTCATGCGCCTAGCGTAGAGCGCTGCCTGTAAACCAGCCAGATCTGAGAGACATAATCAGCCTATAAAAATATGGTTTAACAGCTCTATAGACAAGGAAGTTAAGAGAAGACCAAAGTTAAATTTTGAAGATTCTGAATGGGTATGCAAATATTGTTAGAAATATTTGTTTCTCGCTTAAAAAAACAGAAAAACCAGAGAACATGAATAAATGCTAGTGAAGGAACAAAGTAGATTATATATATGAAAATACTCTTTATCATAGAGGAAAATTAACGAATGGAACACATTACGTATATATTGTGTAAATGCGTGGATATATTAAAAAAAATCGAAGAGTATCTTAGATGGACGGGTTACACATAAAAAATGTAACTCTCAATAGGCCGCTGGCTTCCTTGTCCAATTGCCTTGTGGTTCTGTTGCCTTGGATGACGATCTTGTTCCATCGTGTTATCAGTGAATACTACAGAAAACCTCCACTGGGGCATTTCGATGGGGTTTTCGACCCGGTTCCCTAACTACTGAAAGTGTAATGAACCAATTAATTGCTATTTAACCGAACCGCATAACATTATACGGCTGATGAGGTATGGGAAAGAGGATTGAGATTTGTCAGCTGTTCTGCGATAAAGTTCTGAAACCGTTTTTTTTCTACAGCTTTTCTGAATTGGTGAATAAAGGTTAATATCTGAATATCTTACCAAAAACTAAACATCATATATCCTACGTACAATAAATAATTGGTTTTATGTCACAAAATGAGAGAATTGTTTTTGTTAGATTTGTTATATGGAATGAGCAAGCTGTTGTTGCTTCTGCTACAAAGAACGAATGAGCCGTTTTAGTCTTGATACACATAATGTTCTTGGCTTTATTATGTACAAACGGTTTTATTGCCCATAATGTGTGTGCTGTTGTTACTTTTGTTGCACAGAATGTGTGTGTGCTGTTGTTACTTTTGTTGCACATAATGTGTGTGCTGTTGTTACTTTTGTTGCACATAATGTGTGTGCTATTGTTACTTTTGTTGCACATAATGTGTGTGCTGTTGTTACTTTTGTTGCACATAATGTGTGTGCTGTTGTTACTTTTGTTGCACAGAATGTGCGTGCTGTTGTTACTTTTGTTGCACATAATGTGTGTGCTGTTGTTACTTTTGTTGCACATAATGTGTGTGCTGTTGTTACTTTTGTTGCACATAATGTGTGTTCTGTTGTTACTTTTGTTGCACAGAATGTGCAAGCTGTTACTGGTTTTACTACATGGGTGAACGAGGCTTACATTTCGGCGTGTCATCATTTTCTTGCCGAGTTTCTTTAGGGCATCTTTCAAAGCCGCCGGATCCAGCTCAGCCATAGCTCTTGGGCTAGTACGGATGAACTGGTCGGAACTGTGGAAAGATGACGTAATCGTTAGGTTTATTATGTTATGTAGTACTAATATATATATATATATATATATATATATATATATATATATATATATATATATATATATATATATATATATATATATATATACATATATATATATATATATATGTATATATATAAAATATTATATATATATCGATATGTGTTTCGCTTGAATAAGTCACGCACTGCAAATAAAGTGATAAAGTGTTGGTGTTCCGAGTTCTGTTTCATTTCTTTAAAAAAACGATGTTAAAATGGGATTCACTGATAAATCATTTTGGTTGACACGAATAGCACCTGCTGCATATGTACAGTTATATCTTCAGTGCATTCGCAATTGTTTATCGGAATCACGTAGACAGCACCCGATCACCGACGTATAGGTACTATGTACCCATGTGCCCAGAATGCCGAAGTGGACATAATTAGTCATACAGTGATATGTGCCCAACACGCCGAAGTGGACATAATTTGTCATACATAGTGATATGTGCCCAACATGCCAAAGTGGACGTAATTTGTTACATAGTGATATGTGCCCAATATGCCGAAGTGGACATAATTTGTTATATAGTGATATGTGCCCAACATGCTGAAGTGGACATAATTTGTTACATAGTGATATGTGTCCAACATGCCGAAGTGGACATAATTTGCTATATAGTGATATATGCCAAAGACGTTGGCTCGGACATCAAGCCTACTTACTTGGCGATGTCATCAGCGGTCCAGTTCTGGGCGTTCGTCACCCCGCCCAGAGCTTGCATCACCTTCCTCGACATAGCAGCCTTCAGGTGACGTCGCGTAAACTTGACGTCCTTCAAGTCGGCGAGCGCTGCTTTCACTGCTGCGCTGTTGAGTTTCTTCAACGCTGCGAGCCTCATCGAACCCATCATATACTTTGCCTTTCTCATCTTGTCGGCGTCCCAGCCCTCGACGTCTCCCATTGCCGCCGCCATCTTCTTCACCATCTTCCTCATTAGTTTCTTTGATTTCTCCATCTTTTTCATGAGCTTCTTGTCGTCCATGCTAGAAATCATGATATCGTGTCAACAGCAACAACACTATTGTTTAACAAAACAGTTTTTGTTGCCTGAAAAAACTGTTATCAACTTAACAAGATGGCTTCTTCAATACGAATGACCTTCTGGTACGGTGACGTCATCGTAGACGTGTGGAAGCTCATAGTTCTCGGTTCATCGCTGCCTGTGACTTTCGCATCCAGAGATCGCTTCTTCCACATGTGCTCAGCTCTGTGGGACTTCCTTTCTACGATGACGTCATGTGCTCAGCTCTGTGGGACTCCCTTTCTACGATGACGTCATCCTACGAAGCCATCAGTCGTACCGAAGAAGCTATCTAGTCAAGATGGCGAAAGTTTCTAATTTAACTCAAACGTCTGGGTATGTTAAAAAGAACGGTATTACCATAAAATTAACTTTCCTGAAAATGTTTCAACATCACATCTTCATCACTTGTTTAAAATGAAAATGTGAAACAGCTGCTTTTTTGGCTGCTACTGTTGCAGTCTGTTAAGGAGCGGAAGCGCAATATCTTAATTAACTTCATTTTGGATAACTGTCGACATTTTACACTGAATAATGCATTTCTATGTTGGCGACCGCTGTGTATTGTTTGTCGATAAGATTTACGGGAGATGTGACATTTATCTCACCACTAAAGCTGTCATTGCAATAGAGCGTACGGACACAACGAATGTTTTCGCCATGGAAACCAGAACATGGAAACGAAAGAATGTACGAGGAAATCAAATAATGACACAGAAATTGGACGAAATAATTGCCTATGCTTTGTACAATACCAAGAACAGCTGAAAGACCAGGGTTCAGGCAGGCATTTTATCGGAGGCGGCCATCCGAGCGACCAAAGTATGGCGGGAATTTGGGGCATATCCCATGGTGCAGTGTATAACGAAAACATTGGAACTGGGCCACGGCACCAGGCAACCCCTCCCTCCGTCTCACCGTGAATGTCCGATGCTCCATCACTGTGCTAACAAGTAACACATATATTATGTTATCTTTCACGACAACGGCATTTCGCAGACGATATTTGTTTGTATGAAATACAAACAAGGTACCAAAACCCGTGGAATGGAAATCACTCACATATCTTCCATGCAATCGTCGGGCATAGCAGATAGTTGAGAGGGACGCAAATGCCTTGAGCCGTCTCCTACCATTAGCTTCCAATCACTGCATTGCCACTTGGACGTCGGTTTGTCAGCTGCCACCAACGCCATCAGGTTGGCTATATGCTTCTTTCGCGGGTTCTGACAAACAAAGATAGAGGTGGAGTGGACACCAGTCGCTGCATTGACCAACTAAGTGGCTTAAAGGACACTAGTCGCAGCAGTATCCAACTACGTGATGCAATGAACACTGGTATCCAACTACGTGGTTAAAGGGATTCTGCTCGCAGGATTGTCCAACCACGTGGTTTAACGGAAAACGTGGCACGAGTAATGCCGTGTAAATCACTGAACTATATAATTTTGTCACAAAAGAAGTGTTTTTGCAAAACGAAACAATGCCCCCGGAAGCTCCAAATCGCTCGATTTTTCGGGAAATCTCACGATTGTCTTACACATTTTTTAGAACTTGAGAAGCTTACGATCTCACGAATTCATTTTAAAAACTAATTTCCATTTCTTCTACATAAAATGGCAATAACCAGGAAATCGATCGTAATGTACTAATTTAGCGCGTTAATGCATGCGTTTAAAAATCATAATATTTTCACACCCAAAATAGTGGTTAGATCATTTGAAACCTCTATGCATCTGCAAACAATAAATTCATAGGTGTGAAATCATAGGACATACAATTTCGATAAAACGAATATCTACCGTTTTTATTTTCGCGCACGCTTCGATAATGCCACTCTTTCTTCCTGCTCCCGTCTTTTTAAGGTCATCCGTTGATTGTGCGCACATCGTTCGCAAAGCAGACAACATCTGCTCCGCAGCCTTCAAACAGGACACGTTGTGTCCGAGCAGCAGAAATTAGACTTGTTTCTGACACAGGAAGACATAATGACTGGTTTGTTGGCAAGTAATTTTTACCGACTTATATCACTAATAGTAGTTTTGTATAAATAAAGTTAACGACGATGTTTTATTTGTGTATGAAAATAGTCAATGCCATGTGCAATTATTAAATTAATTAATCGTAGAATTATTTGTCGCTGCCTCATCAATCTTAATAATAATAATTGATATATTAATATCAACAGTAGTTGTGATAACGTAGCATACGTAGCAGGACATTCGAACATCCTGCAGAATGTCTTGATTTTCTAACGTATCTAACAATTATAACGTCTTGTTTTCTTTCTTTCTGTATAATTATGTGGGGTGATTACGTTAACGTTGTTGACTCTCTAAAGCCAGTGAAATCAACCAAACCCATTAAATCCAAAAGCTGACATTTTCCTTTGACAACATGCTCTATACATGAACATACACACATACTAAGTACACATACACGCACATGGACACATGGACACACACCCACGCACGCATGCACGTGCCTGCTTTGTCAGACAGAACAGTTTGTCACACACGAATAAACCATTGATGGCTGCCTGGTCCACACGCCGTCTGGAGTTACTTTCATTTAATGATTTAGTCTTGCTAAACAATTTATATAGAACTATAATTATGCATACGTGATTCTTAATGTGTAATTCTATGGAAGTGTTATATTTATGTGACTGTGTCATTAGAGCGTACCCGAAATAACCAGTGGCGCCTCTGTTGCATAATATAACACTAAGAAAAGTGTGAATACGCGTGAGATTGTCGACGAAAGTACAACACGCAATTCGCGCGAATATTTTGCCGAGCGCCGAAACAATTGCGTATTTACGCCAACATATGCACAATAACGTTCGAAGTTATTAAAATTTCTGATCATCTGATATTGCTGGCGTTGTTATGTTTTTAATATCAGTAAGAACTATTGTAGGTACGATATATTCTTTGCTGAAAAAGTAAGTATTTAACTATTTTCGTTATTGTTGTTGTCGTGGATACATCATTGTTGTTGATGTCATGGATACGTCATTGTTGTTGTTGTCGTGGATACGTCATTGTTTCGATTATCTTATTTAAAGTACAAATTTATTTGTTGTACTTCCGTCGACAAGTCCCACGTTTATACAACACATCATATTCAGGGGCCGACTATAAAAGCTGCTTTCACATTTCATTTAACGCATCGCCAATCAGATTCGTTGACCGCATATATAGAAAGTGTGAATTATGTTACACACATATATATATATATATATATATATATATATATATATATATATATATATATATATATATATATATATATATATATATATATATATATATATATATATATATATATAAATTATATATGTATATATATATATATATATATATATATATATATATATATATATATATATATATATATATATATATATATATATATATGTATATATATATATGTATATATATATATATATATATATATATATATATATACATATATATATATATATATATATATATATATATATATATATATATATATATATATATATATATTATATATATATGCATGCATACATACATACATACATACATATATACATTCATACATACATACATACATATATACATACATAAATACATACATACATACATAATACATACATACATACATACATACATACATACATACATACATACATACATACATACATACATACATACATACATACATACATACATACATACGTAATATATTCATGAATCTCGAACAAACCGAACAAAAAATCGAATTGCGGAGGCATCTTGTTTGTTTAGTTACATCACCTCATAATATAATTTTCCCATGCGGCGACGACGTAAGATACATTACACTTATCGAACGGGAATGGGATTATTAAGAGTTACTTCATAATGTTGTTTTGCAAACATTATGAAGCATTGTGCATAAAACACTGTATATTTTCGATAAGGTATTTAGTATATCGGTTCATGACTATCATTTCAACGCATTTAATTCAATAAAACAGTAAAGTGTGCATTGTACGGCGCGCGACGTTTGAATTAATAATTTCGACTCGCGATACCGGTTTTTTATTGCACTGAACGTAACAACGAGCAGGACAGGGGATATAACCGAAAACAGCCCATTACTTAGGGAATAATACACTGTTTGTTGATGTCACTAGAGCGGTACCAGACAGATAGCATATTATATGGCTGGTGACACTCGATTTATTAAAAATAATACACATACAAAACGTGTTGCTGTCATGATATTTCATATAAATATTTTAAAAAAATACACGATTGGGCGGCGAAAAAAATATGTCACTTGTGATATGTGTGAAGATCGCACAATCACCACAAGATGAAATGGAATGCCCAGCAATATCAGGTTTACATGAGAGCTTAAATGAAAACCCAAGTTGGAATATTGGCAATTAAACTGACGTTTCCTAATAAAGTTAATTAATTAAATAAATAAAAACTTTTCTCGTAAAGGTGTTAAATATAATTAATTGAGTTAAAAAAATATTCGTTTTATGTTTTATTCGCATTATGTTTTATTTATAGTGCACATTTTTAACACTGAAAGTGTTGTTTTGGGATACACAGTGGAGATTCAATAATGTTGGCGTAATACGTATTTAGTACGTCTACATATAAAGCTATCCAAATTTTCAAATGAGAGTTTTGTCTTCGCAACGAGACAACACATATCGAAAAAATTTTACTTCTTTGTCCCGAGACAAACCAGTAGCTACTGTGAATGAAGCTTGTGCATAACATTATAAATTAGGAAAGATATTAATGTTGTGCGAGTCTCCGGAAGTGCTTTATTTCCAATGCGACTATGTAAGATACGTTGTAACTCCAAATGTTGTTATTGGGAACAGTAGTCTGGTTTGCCGCCATGTTGGTTTTATGCAAATTTACCCACAATTACCCATAAATTATCATTTCCGTCCCACACGATACGCTGCCTACTATCGTAGTTCACAAATAAACACATTTGGGGTTAAAACAGAAACAAATAGCACATTTACTTCTATTATTTATTAAAACCACTAGCATTAAAACCACTGTCCATTTATGCACGCACTGCCCGTTACAGCAGACCTTTTGCACCATCCGCCACCAGGGCCCTTAACTCATGATTGCTAAGTCACAGAGGGGTGTGTGCGAACTATAGAACTATATACACACATGTTCTTGCTGGTTGTTTGCATTAAGTTGAATATTTTTCTTGCAGGTTTTTGTACTTTGTATGTTTAACTCCTTGCCGTAGTTTTATCAAATGTATATCCATGGTTTTGGACCAATAAAGGTATTATTATTATAATTTAAATGTGATAATAATAGTAATACCAGTGGTTTGTTTTATTTTTTTATTTAACGTGTTATGCCGCCGGAAGTGCATCTTCTCGTCAACTGTCGCCTCGAAACGACAATCTCTTGTGTCCCCTGTAGCGTCTTCTATTCGCTCGTCTCACTTGCGCCATCTACAGTATACACTCGATTAAAAACCGCGATCGGAAAGTGGCGCCACCAAGCGGCAATGGAGATGGATATAGACGATATAGATTATGATTTGCTTTTTTACTTTATTGTATCCCCTTTTCCTATCAATGCTCACCAATCTGCCCATTACCCCAGGTTTTCCTTCACTTCCGTGTCCACCTGTTCGTCCTTTTCCAGACTTCCCTGTTCCGCTTTCGCCTTTTGCTGAAAGGCAAAACTCTTTGTACTGCATTATGACTATGAACTCTGCGCGCGCAACACCATTAATTTCCTTCCGGTTACACCTTAATTTCCTTCCGGTTACGCCTCCGTGCTGTCGACGGCAATTAACAAAAGCATATATTTGAACTGGGGCTCACGATGACATTAATTTTGATCAATCGACCACTGTAACATATTTAATTGCAACGTAAAAAAAAGGTTAATTTACAAAATGTTTTAATTGTTGTTTAGTATAGTTAAGACATTTTGTTTTAGCTAGTACGCAGTTTATGCACATTGTCATTGTAACATATTTAATGAAATGATGAAAGACAATTGCACAGCTATGTTTGACCCAATCGCCCGGCTAATGTCCAGACTGGTACAACTCTCGTGATTTCTATGTTCTGAACGTATTGGTCATATTCCTGTGGACTCGGGCTAATACGGGAAAATTCGGGTCAAAGTCAAGGAAATCTGAACAAACTAAAATTTAGTGGCTTATACTATTACACTTATAGGCCTATACACGTTTAACAATGATATTCATTATAAAAGGTTTATTCTCTGAAAAACTAAATCAACGCCTACGGGTTACATAGGGAACATAGGGTTTGTTTTAAGGTTTGGGATAAGGCGGGAATCCTAACAGTTTGATTGACCTAAATGTTTCAGTGAACTTCTAAGCGAAGCTTGAACAAGATTGAACAAGATTGCCATCAAAATAAAAAAAAACATATGTTAAGTGGACAATTAAGCCATTGGCTTATCGACAGTCCAACAATTGTCAATCTATTTGTAACCATCCCTGTGCCTTTCTATCAATATTTTCATACCCATGTGTTTTAAACTTGTTCTCTTCTCAACCATCGTCTCTAGAGTTAATAAACCACATTCTTTTACACGGTTTTCTTAAATAAGTTCTATTCGTTCTGTAATCAGATTCTTTGCTATCATGAGTTCGTTCTATGTATGTATGTTGTTCTTACGATAATGATCTCCACGCTTGTATACACTATTAAATATGAGACTTCCAAACAGTAATAGTAGCAAAATAAACTAACGGATGACTTATCTTCCCACCATTTGGCCTACCCCGTTACGAAATCCTACACAAATCAAAGTTTCAGGAATATAAGAAAGGGAGATTAACTTTAATCCAACAAGGCGATCTTTATCATGTTTTTAAAGTTTGATAAAGTCATTATAATTGATATTCTTTCTTAAGCACGAAAATATATTATTAGAAAATATATACAAACAGAAAGTTAAACCTGTGTGGCTCTAGACAAGACGTGGTCTCATTAGAAATCTACCGTCCCATATATCAATAAATAATTATAATTTCACACTGCATTGTTAACTTTGTTAATTACTGGATTTAATGACACCGTTAACTGATCGTTTCAGTGATTCTAATGTGTTTTATTAGTTCAGTGAATATGCTTAACGTTGTTGGGAAGTCAGTGTAAATGAGAGAAATACATATTTTCTTTACCTGATTCTGATTATACAGATGGAACAATACAGATGGAACAATACAGATGGAACAACATTGCCACCGTTCATATATAGCGCGGTATCCAGTCCTTGGGACTGCTCAGTGCGCTTTACACTTCACCCCTGGCAGACCTGTTCATTCCAACGACATCTCGGCTTATCTGGCAATTACTGCGCAAACATTATTCGTTCAAAAATCCACTTCAGCCAATAGCCATGCACTCGTTTATACAACTGAGTGGACTATGGCAACATGGGGTGAACGAAATTGGTAAAGACAGCGAGAGGACTCGAACCCGCGTTCTCTCGATTGAGAGCCCGACGTTCTAACCACCACGCTACGTATCATAACCAAAATTAGAAGTTAGAAGTGCATAATATATATATATATATATATATATATATATATATATATATATATATATATACTTGCTTGATAGAAACGCATTTGCTATATTGATCCTTCGCTGTCCTCCGGAAAGTTGATACACGCACACGTGCGCGCACGCACGCACACACGCACCCACGCACTAACGCACGGACATATATATATATATATATATATATATATATATATATATATATATATATATATATATATATATATATATATATATATGTCCGTGCGTTAGTGCGTGGGTGCGTGTGTGCGTGCGTGCGCGCACGTGTGCGTGTATCAACTTTCCGGAGGACAGCGAAGGATCAATATAGCAAATGCGTTTCTATCAAGCAAGTCATGTTTAGCGTTTAGGTTTGTTGCGCCTTTGAACGTGGGCATGAATTTGGGTTTCTGAAGATCTAGGCGCTATAAATATCTTTATTATAATTATTCTTATAATTTGTTTTTTAGGACACGATATAAAAGTCACGACGTATAATTACTGGCATCATGGAGAATATATGCCAGACTTGTTGGCAAGTCATAAACTGGCAAGGCAAATCAAGTCTTAAGCCAATTAGCTCCAAGTCCAATTATAAGTCAAGTATCGAGTCATCTCTCTGAATTCCAAGTCAAGCCAAATCAAAATGTGCGACTCGAGTCCGTGTCAGCCTCTGTACTTCGAGTTACAAATCTAATCTATCTACTTATTAAGGTACAATTAAGGATAGAATGAAATGTTCACACGTTGAGCAACTACGTCGTCGCATTTCTATAGAAAATTGGCTCCACTCACCGCGGACAAGATGTGACGTCATAACCACAAATAGAACTGCAGCTCGCATATGTGATCCTGATACGAAGACCGCCATGACAACGTGTCGTCACCCGGTGGTCACCCAGTCGTCAGCGGGTTCTCAGTGGGTCCTCAGCGAGTAATTAGCGGGTCCTTAACACTGTCAAGGGAACTACACATAAGAATGCAGCAATGAACGTGGATAGCATGCGTTGATTTAAGATTGACAAAAAATTTAAATGGAATGTACATCGGTTAACATAATGACTTTCCGACACTGAATGTATTAATTATTATATTATAATATATCGCATGGTTAATAATAATATACATGCATGATGTGTTACTGTCAATCGTTCGTGTAAGCAGCTAGCTGTACGGCATAGGTAGAGAACGCTTTATTGGAATTACAGACCGATCAACAAATCTTCACATTTTTCACTTAAATTTATTGTTCTGTTAAATTTCCGATGTATTAAGTGGTACTGATGATATATAATTATACTCTAGCGAGAAAGATTAAAACATGAAGTATCCTGATCCGGGATGGGTGAAATTAATTGATGAAGAGCAACGGAACAGTTTCAATATCTTAGCACTTCCTCTCACGGAACGGCTCACATTACTTGATACAATCATGTAACGGAACATATAAAATAAATTGGCATGTCTACGTTGCGGAACAGTTCACGTAACTTGACACACCGTACAACGGAACAGTTCACATAACTTAGCACCTCCCTGTAACGAAACAATTCACATAACTTGATATATCCGTTTAACGGAACAGTTCACATAACTTAGCACGTCGTTGTAGCGGAACAGTTCACATAACTTGATACTTCTGTGTATCGGAACAGTTCACAAAACGTAACGCCCCATGTTATGGAACAGTTCAATTTGGGACCTCCATATCACGGAACAGTTCATATAACTTGGCACATCTGTGTGACGGAACAGTTCACATAACTTGTGACACACCCGTGTGACAGAACAGTTCACATAACGTGACACATCCGTGTGACAGAACAGTTCACATAACTTGACACACCAGTGTGTCAGAACTTGACACAGCCGTGCAACGACGCGGAAACTTCGGAGAGGAAATCTCTGAGGAAATCGCTATATATGGACAGTGTAATCTCAAGAACCAGCAGCAACAACCGAGAAAAAGAGACCATCATTGCGGGCAGTGGAAGAGTTCGCATAACTGGGCATCTCCTATAGCCATGGGTGAGGGGTATCTCGGCTGCTAGCTTCAATTCGCATTTGTTGGACGATAGTTTGATGCGACCGCCGCGACCGAGTGCAGGCGTACCCGTCGTGACCTTTAATGAGAATTCAAATAGGCATTGGTGCCAATCTATAGATCGCACTTGCAGTGCCGTGACGCGTCGCTCGTGTGAACGCACACATAATTTAGCTGCGCCGTGTCATTAGAGACAGTGTCGCCCGACCAATTAATCGATTGTAACAACGGCGTTCTATTTAATTGTGTTAAGTTAAATTAGCAGTGATCTCGTGAACCTTATATGCACGCAAGGTAGGTCAATAAAAGATGTTACGCATACCACTACCAGCGACTAAAAATAATATAATGTTAAATCAAATACACTGGGTCTTACATTTTTGCTATCACCAAAACGATGAGAACCGTGAATAAAATGCGAACATAAGTTGTACACTAATTTGCAACATCTCCGCAAGCCAGGGGTGGTTGCAATACTGTAGTACCACTGGCACTGGCAGATCGAACTGTTGAAACGTAGATTTGTCAGTTTATCCCACGCCATGTGGAGACGAACGCTTAATCATTTGTACTTCTTCCCACTTTCTGTCTTGGCCGACGTGCTCCTGGGCTCTAGACGCGCCCGCGCCCAAACTTCAAAAAGGGTTCCTACGAAATGCCCATCATGACCCGTCCGTCCAGCGACGGCGGCTTCACTATCAATTAAAGTTAAGTTCCCGTATGCGGGCTATGTAAACCTGAGCGAACAATATTACTGGTTAACACAACAACTGCAAGTTCTACGTTTAAACAGGTTGATCTGTCAGTGGTACTGATGTAGTCAGAAGGCCCTGGCGGCAAGAATGCTTTGCAATGAAGCACACGCACCTTAGATGGAAATGGAAACGCTTGGCGTCGAATGAGGTGACGTCATAAATATAACGGTGCTTCCGGTTTTGCCAAAAAAATATCCCGTGGTCAAATATGTATTGCCTTGAGTTCATCATCTATAATATAATGTAGTTTGTGGTTGTGTGTGTGCGTGCGTAAAGTAATGTACTTGATATGTACATAAAGTAAGTAGAGTGCGGCGATCGCTTACGTTCTGACCAAACCACGAATACGGCCACATAGAGCCGCCAAATCATACAGATACCATCCTACGGTGCTGCGCCAAGGTACAATAAAATCGACGCTTATCAATGCTGATGCTCCGCAGTGTTGCTTTCTGCAGGCCGATTGCGCTCGCTCGTAATTTTGCTGCCTGACAAGTAACTTTTGGAAGATGGATGGGGCGCGGTGGTTGTGTGGTAGGTCGGACTGCGAGTGGAGAGGACCCGTTCATCCCACATTGCCTGCGTCTTTCGGAAGATACACTAAAAACCATCGGTCATTCTACCTGGTATCTATGCCGGTGGAAGTAAAAGATCCCACACGGAGAAATGAAAAAACCTGTCGAGTCAGAGAGTGAAGGTCTCTATCTCATGTACGCATGGTGCGAATGCACCCAGCTCAATACTGTCCTGTTGACCAGAACCGTTTGGAGCCAAGGTAGAACACTGATAGTTGTTTTTCTCAGCCAGCGATACAGCTAGGTCATATGATCGCGCACGATCTCAAGCGAGATGATGTCAACGAGCATTATGCTGGTTAAAGTTGTTTTTGTTGAGTAGAATACGGATTGAAGGAAGTGTGCAACGATTATCATTGGTTAACTGACACGGTGCTAGTTTCGATTTAATTAAAATGCAAAAATTCTCTGAAATTATCTAACTTAACAATGTCATGCTCCATGCCTCACTCACTCACTCACTCACTCACTCACTCACTCACTCACTCACTCACTCACTCACTCACTCACTCACTCACCCACCCAAACTCACCCACTCACTCACTCTCTCACCCACCCACCCACTCACTCACTTAGTAGTAATTACATCTTCATTTGTTAAAATAATATAATTACAAACCGTTTTACTATTGTGATCTTTCATTTCGTAATATTTTCGAAAATATGCGATTTAGCGACGGACTAAATTAAGCCAGTTTTACGACATACAAAGATCGCTTTACGGCAGTTATTAACAGACCAATACATCATCCAATGAGAATCGTTGTACATTCGCTTTAAACCAATGTTTCATGAGACGCTCAGATCTACTGCAACTCAACGTAACCGTAACCACCGTAACAGCCGCGTATTAAATAGTACCCTATTGTATTCTTACTAGTCAGTAGAAGGGGCAATGACACCATTCATGTTTTATTTAATGGTTCATGATACAATTAGCTATGACATTACACTGCTACTGATAAGTCAGGGCAATGTAATAATACCACTTTAATTGTACAAAGCATGATTGCTTTATCGGAACATTTATGTTATATATAGTATAAACTAGAACCTGTATATCTATTGTAACAACTTGACTGTCCAAACTGGCCCAGTTCCACTTTGTCTACAGGTGTTGGACATTCTGTGGGAAAATGTAGTAAACAGCAAGGTTGATATTATCAAAAGATAATGAAGTCAATAAAAACAAACTGTGGTTTACTAAAATACAGTTGAGCGGTGAAAATGTTAAAACAGATATAGTTTACACTATATACATGGTACCATGATTTTACAAAAAAGAATCAGACTGAAACTATAATGTCACATTATTCAGTTCGACCACTGAATGTAATTATTTTAAAGTGACTTCTGCTTCTGATATGTCCTCATGACACGTCTGACGTCACTAATGTCACTGGCGGTCACATGACAACACCCGCCCAACCACGTGGCTCCTAGATCCATCCAGCGAGGAACGAGTTGACACAAGGTGGTGTCCTGGGCCTGCCGGCTCCACCTGCAATAAGAATTCTGGTACAGCTTTTGACTGATCTGTATCCCACAATGGTCGTAATAATAAATTCCACATATATATATGTATGTATGTATGTATGTATGTATGTATGTATGTATGTATGTATGTATATATGTATATATATATATATATATATATATATATATACATATATACATATATACATATATATATATATATATATATATATATATATATATATATATAATACACACACGCACGCACGCACGCACGCACGCACACGAACATTAAAAATACATGTAGAAATCATTTTAAATATGTCTTGCAGTAATAGTACATGTAGCACATGTAAAAAAAGTTATGAAAGGTTAACAATTGACTAATCCAATAATTAATCACTGGGCTTCTTTAACAGAAAAAAATGTGAAAATAATTCACAAAAAGTGTATTATCCGACCTTTCTAAATGGCATAAAAGGCTAAAACGGTTGTATAAGCAACAGTAAGTGCCAAATCTTACAGCTCACCCATATCTGTGGCAGATTTTATTCAATATGACGGTCTTATGGAGGAGACATTCATTACAGTTGTGTGCCTTACAAACAAAGTTTGTTTGTATTATGCATTGGTGTCGACATCACCTCATAGAAAAGCTGGAAACATCCAAGAAAAGTGGAAAACATCCAAGTAAAGTGAGAAACATCCAAGAAAAGTGGGAAACATCCAAGTAAAGTGAGAAACATCCAAGTATAGTGGGAAACATCCAAGAAAAGTGGGATACATCCAAGAAAAGTGGGAAACATCCAAGAAAACTGGGAAACATTCAAGAAAAGTGAGAAACATCCAAGAAAAGTGGGAAACATCCAAGTAAAGTGAGAAACATCCAAGTATAGTGGGAAACATCCAAGAAAAGTGGGATACATCCAAGAAAAGTGGGAAACATCCAAGAAAACTGGGAAACATTCAAGAAAAGTGGGAAACATCCAAGAAAGGTGGGAAACATCCAAGAAAGGCGGCAAACATCCAAGAAAAGCGGGAAACATCCAAGAAAAGTGGGAAACATACTGCCTCTCTCAACTTTCATCACTTTTTTGCACACTCAAACGTATTGTTTATACAAATCACCATTTTTATTAGCCGTTTTTGTCAATCATGGTGAAGGCATACACAAGTGAATGTGAAATGATTTGATAACATAGAAATAGCATGTGCCTCAAACGTCCTGTGTGCAAAAAATATATAGATCCAGGCAAAAAAGAGGTATTTTCCACCCAAAAGCAGTAATGTTGACACCACGTTTGTCAAATGTCATAATGGCACGGCAAATAACAGATCAATAAATTTAAACATGTCCAAAGAGCAACTCTCTTGTCCCAAAGCGATTTTATTAAGTCCACAGTGATAATGACTAAGGGTTCAGCCCGCAACGTACGTGTTTGTTTCCTTGTCCCACACATTTCCGATGTTTGGATACACAACAACTGCTTTCCTGCCCTGCACACCAGGGGGCAGCAGCTGCAGCAGTGACTCGACATGCTCCGGTGCAGTGCAGTTAATGCCAACCCCAATAATCTGATCCGATGACATCACGGCCTTGACGGCATCGCAGAAGTTCTCTCCATGACATGTGTGAAGACCATCCTAGGTGGGTGATAGAAATGTGTTAAAATGATATTAAACAAAGAATCCTAGGTGTAGCTCGACAAAGCTTTCAGGACCCTTTCAGGCCCTTCATCAGCTCCAGACGGAACTGCCTTCCAGTGTCACGTGACCGTGTTGGTGGTTGTCACATGAGAGCAGTTCCAGGAAAAACGTGGGAAGATTGTAGCCCCAATCTCGGTTGATTACTGGGGGCCGACACAGGCTAAAACCGTCCCGTGATTTTCCTGGGACCTTTGTCATGTGACAACTACCAACATAGTTATATGACATCAGAGGGCAATTCCATTTGATGCTGAGGAAGGGATCGTGAAGGTCCCAAAAGCATGGTCAAGCTACACTAAGGACTCTGATAGGTAACTGTACTATTGTTTAAGATTTGACATTGTCGGCGGACGGCAACGAAGAAGTACCAACAAATCTACAATGTCACTTGCATTAAATAAAGGCTACTCAAAATAGCATTTTTTAATTGCCACATGTCACACAATTTGCACAATTATTACAGTTGGACATTAGGTCAAATTTAAATTACATTAATCAAACGTCACATCAATAATTTTTATTTTGATAATAGCATTGATTTTTTAAAATACCAGTAAGCAGTATTGTTAGTACGATGTATTGTTTTTTTACACAATAATCTGTTAAATAATTTTTATCCAGGATTGGGCATGCATTGTCATGGATACAAGATCATTCTTCAAACAGACTGTTGATAAAAGACCGAGATCAAACACAAGATTAGTAAAACCGGTAACTTTGCTATAAGGTATTTGCACGGGTGTTCCATGAAATAGTTAGCCAAGTGAATACTTCAAGGCAACAGTTAGCTAGGGGCTATTATAAGTCATGTACATCTTTTTTTTCGACAAATTTCAAAATAGTTGTTGTTGAAGAAAATCGTAATTCATATATATATATATATATATATATATATATATATATATACACCAACTTGATGAACATTTTCACGAATAAGAAAACATACATAACTTAACATAAGTCAATATGCATGTAAGGACATAACATTTCTTGGTTTTATATTCATAAAAACTTTCTTAATCATTAAACAAATTGTCGTGATTTAAATCATGATTTAAATAGCTGATTAAAATAAAATTATTTCAGTCGAACAACCGTGAGCGAAGCATGCTTACTTTACACAAGAAAGTCAGAAAGTGAGCCAAACAAAAGATGGTTCCTCGGTAAAAGTAGATCTACCTTACAAGAGTACGTGAGCCAGGCAGACCAGGTAGGATACTCCGCGAGCAGTGTCGTCAAGGCTTCAGCCTCCTTCTGAGCAGGAATTGTCTCAATGGCCAACAAGTCGACACCACTGTCGATTAAAGCCTTCATTCTGGGTCGATGCCATTCAATCAATTCCTAGTGCATATAAACCGGGAAAAGGGGTTTTTTCAATCAATTCCTAATGCATTGATAGAAACAAAAACAGGGTGTCTTTCAATCAATTCCTAGTGCATAGAAACATGAGCACTTTTCTAGAATCCAGGCCCACCTCATTTTCACCATTATAAAGATACTACATGTATAAAAATCATGTACAATGGTCCAATGCATAGCAATCTGTTAAATGTGTAAAATATAAAACATTTTTGTGTGAATAAAAACCACATTTCATCACATATTCTGACGCTTGAATATGCAGACGACTGATGCAAAATTAGATAATCATCACCGCTACATCTTCACATTCGAGCATCAGAAAAGGTCATGAAATGTGTTTATTTACACTCAAAATGTTACACATTCAACATATTGCTATGCATTTGACCATTTTACGTGATTGCTCTACATACTGCATGTTATAATGGCGAAAATGAGGTGGGTCTGGATTTTAGAAAAATATCCATGTCATTCAGGTCCTAGAGCTTGGAAACAAATATGATTAAATTAATTCCTAGTACAAGGAACCTACTACATTTGAGTTGAACACATTAAATACTAATTACAAGATACATCTTAGGTACACAAATCATTGGCTAGTGAGGATGGTTAGCACTCTCAATATCTCAAGCAATCTACAAATGTCGACACCCTGGATGGTCAATTGACCATAGAGACATATAAAGAGATATGTAAAATTAAACCAAATTGTCAATTTACCTGCATTGAGACAGAGTCAGTGTAACTGCCAGTGTATTCAGACATGTCTCCAAGACAGGCCCCATACGGACCAATGGAACCAGCCACCAGGGGGCGTTGTCTGTCTGGAATCCATTAAAGCCATTATCGTTGGTTAATTTAATGAATTTTTTTACATATTGGTTATTAAAAATAATATTCATATAAAACATGTTACTATCGTGATCATTCATGTCTTAATATTCTGAGAAGATAACAACACAGTTACCCTGGTTCACATTATTAGGCTATCCCTGTTCGACATGTCATAAGTAAACGTGCAATTCAACTTGAAATGGTCAAATAAAATAGCTGTTGATTAAACCCATGTAATAATAATAATATATTTTATTTTATATAGCACCAAATCCCATTTTAAATTATTTGTGGCGCTTTACAAGACAAATAGTTATAAAATTGCTAAATAAACATGCAATTCTTTACAAATATCATGCTGTTACTTTATATTATACAACACAATTTGATAATAAAAATAATCAGATTGTACACGTTTAATGCTAGGTTATCTGTACACATAATTGACTGAATCTAGACGTGAAACTCGGCATCTAATGATAGATGTGTGCATGTAAGATTTTCTATGTCAATATGCTTTCTAGAACATATGATACAGTATAAATCTTACTTGGACAACATTATATCAAGATCATTGCTTCAATTCCAAAAGCTTTGTTTACAAACATTTAGACACATTAAAAAATCGTAACTGTTAAGTTAGTAACAAATATCATAATAAATATCACTATCATTGGTTCTTTTACTTCACATATTCCTGTACTAAACAGATCAAAGCACTTTACAATAAAAATAAAACATAAATAAAAAATGCACACAATTATGCTTATTTGAAATATATATAATATTGTATTTTATTAAATAAAAACTAATTTAAATCTAGTTGAACCAAACAATATATAACATAATTAAATTATTTGGAATGCAGTATACTTGATAACATACATTAAAATAATATAATTATATTAAACATTTTTTAATTAAGAAATTGTGTTAAAATTAGAATGACTTCCAAACATACCATGCCTCGAATGGTTCTCCCAGAATTCATCTCGAGCTTCTATCGCTATAGCAACGGCCTTTGAAATGACATCGAGAGCACCACATGGTGCAATGTTGAAGTGTTTACAGATGTTGTCCACCGAGGCTTGGTAAGTAGCTGTCTCTATGACGTCAGCTCCAGCCTCAAGGAAACTGACAACAGTATTATATCTTATTATAATCAAGAAAGTGCATCTTTCTGTGTGTGTGTGTGCGTGAGTGGTGGTGATGTGTGCATGCGTGTGTGCGTGTGTGTTTGCTATGCTACTCCTCCTAGACAATTCACAGTTCAGTCGCCAAACTTTCTGGGGTTTGTCTATGACACCTTCGTCTCAGTAAAAAAATTCTAAATTCACCCCACACTATTACCTTTTCTATGAACAATTGGATTATCCTTTGTAGTTATCATGTCAGCTATGTCAACAATTACATGATGTTGTCAACAATTACATGCAATTGTTCACAACATCATGTGTCTTTTCTACAATTGTCCCAAACTATGTAACACATGGGCAAGGCATCGCTAGACATTACTGTTACTGCCAGTATTATGTTGCAATTTCTAGAGTTGGATTCTCAGAAGCCATCAAGATACTGAACGGCAGCACTGAGTAACATACCAAGGCATAGATGGATATTTCTGTGAAATTTTTTTAATATCCAATACTGTTAACATGACAGTCTCTTATGAGCTACCGAGTTATCCCATCCGGAGAATGGGTATTTTTTCTAATTAATGAAATCATCAAGATTCTTATCAGGCAACTGTATCCACAACTGCATGTAATTCTGTTCACAGTCAAATATGTTTATATTGTTTATATGGCACATGGTAGTGTAGTGGTTAAAACATCAGACCCTCAATCAAGAGAGCCCAGGATCGCATCCTCCTGCTGCCACTTGGAAACTTGGGGCAATTTTGTTCACTCCACGTTGCCACAGTTCACTTTGCTGCATAAGTGAGTACCTGGCTACACACATTGATGGGATTATAAGAATAAACTACTTTCACGTGACAATTGCAGCATGGCAGGATGTTTCAATCGAAGTTGAAATGGTGTTTGTGTGAACAGGTCTGCCGGGGGCAAAGGGTAATATGCTCTGAATAATGATTGTTCGATCGGTGTGGTATGAATCGAACATTTTGTTTAATAACTTGTGTGTGTGCATGCATATGTGCATATATGTTATCATATAAAATGTGTGACTTCAAATACTCTGTAGTAATGCAACACAAAATAATGGAAAAATAATTTCTGTAAAGTGATTTACATAAAAAAAATTAGGTAACTATGTTCACTTTATTCCATAAAATACTCTTTTATCATTCTTTTATCGTTCTTAACTCTCTAGAATGTGTGATGCAGACATGGGGCGATAAACTTAACTTAATCATTAATTTGCCAAAATTAAGTTAACTGAAATAGTTTTTGAACAAAATACAATTTTTATTTTTTATTTACTGCAGATGTTACATAAATTATTCACACACTACATATCTGGACACCAAAGAACCGGATTTGTGATACACTAAATCAGTTGAGTATGGAGTTATAACTAGTTAACAAACTAGATTAATTGCCCAGTGCCTGGTGTAGTCACTACTGGGCACTCTCTTATGAATGGCTCAAAATAAATAAATTATCATTAAACATAGCGAAATCTAAATATATGACTTTTCAAAAGGGAAATAAAATATACAGATGCTTACTCTGAAGATATAAATATTGAAAAAGTAAAGGAATAAAATTTCTTAGGTTTATTTACTGATACAAATGTGTACTGAAGAAAACACACTGACAAAATGTCAAATGCTTGTTCTAAAAGGATTGGCATCTTAAATAAATTAAAACGTGTTATCTTTACAAATTGAAATATTATTATATAATTCATAAATTTTTATATTCTTAATTGTAATCGCAAAATGGCTATGCTTTAGCAACTAGTATAGGTGCATAGGTATAGGCCCAAAACCATGACCTTTGTTTCTGTTTAACATATACCATGTTTAGCACAACTTTGTACTATTTAAAATTATAACTTGACAAGGATGCATCGTATGTATCATTTGAAATACCTGATGGGTCAAATAAAAATTCTTCTTCATTCACTCAATGTTTGAAATTTTTATTAACGGCTTTTAGAAGTACTTTCAACATATATAGGGCCTACTAAAAATACTTTCTTGAGATTTCCACACCTGCTGTGTATTTTCTTCAGTTCGTCTGCGTTAGAGATGACTGCTGTCGTGCTCCAAAGCAAAGAGATGACATCCGGCTGGATTAATGAAACAAGTGGATTAGTGAAACATTCTGTACTTTCTGTTAGCAAGTTATAAATAACTATCGCCTATAGTTTATTACTGATAAGAGGTAATAAACATGTTATGACATTACTATTGCTTATATCATATTCACCTCCATGTAATAACCTACAGGATCTTGAGAAAAGAACAAGTCATGTAGCTGTGTCTTGTGATGTAATTGTAAAGGCAATCACTGAGACAGTTAATTGTCTGCTGTTGTGCATCTGTCGTTTCAAGTTTTGAATTATCTAAAACAATCCAGTTACGTTAGTCAAATTACAGACACAGTGTTATCCAGCCATTTGGTTCCCCAAAACGGCACACGGAAACATGACAAAACAGACAAATGTAGCAATTTACACATGTTGAGATTATTCCAACACAAATGCAGGTGGATTACTGAAAAACTGGATTAAATTTTTTTTATAAATGAGACATGAATCATGTGACTGCATCAGGAGATGTCATTTACACCATCGGCCAAACTGACCTTCAAGTCTAGTTCTGTCCCTAGACCACCGTCCAGTGTGAGATATCGCCCCAGTTCCATTGTCCACTAACTTCTGGTCAACTTCCTGAAAAACATGACGTCTGCAGCATCACTGACCAGTAAACACAAATCAGTAACAATCAGGTTGGAATGCAATGATACACTACTAGTTGGCTAGTCCACATAGCAAAATGGGTGAAATCTCATTTGATTTTCAAATAGGCTGCCATTATAACATTTCATAGGATTCCTGCAAAATTTGCCCTACAATTTTATTTTCTTCAACATTTCACAGCACACTGGTGCTCCATTAACACACGTGTATTGATTAATTTGACAAAATCCCATACCTTTCAGAAAAAAAACACACCCAAAGGAGATACCCCCTCAATTTCTGCCCATCCTGGTGACCAGAGCTTGTTAACTATTCCACGATACAACCTTCAACGTTACGGATGCTGCTCTTTTTCTGGGCCGATGCAGTGAGATGCGAAAACCGTTACCATTTTGTGTGGCCTTTGGGCCATTACTTTAAAACTTCATCCTCAGCTTATTTACCCTATTGATGTCCAAATATATTGTGTGGGAATAGTTTATGTAACATCAGCAGTCGATTTAATAAAAAATGTATATTTTTTCAAATCATCGAACAAATTGACTTTAGTAGGTAGATCTGTTAGTTGTTAGATCTCAAAATGGTGGACATTCAAAATGGTAAACACTGTGCAGGCCAATGCTGATCATGGGCGTGACTTCTATCTTCTCACCAATCACATGATAAAGTCACAAAATTTCACCAAGGGTGACATTCGTACATATTTTACCTTTAAGCAGATTTTTATCCGGATACAGTCAGCAGCAGCAATGAGAACGTGTGTCCTAATGTCGCTTATCCAACTCTCGCTCACTTTCGTGAACTCGCCAAGAGAGTCTGGCTCCAAAAGCATGGATTATTACCCACTCCATTTTGTGTAGGCGTTACCGTGAATTGCGAATCAGTGTCATTATTGAGATTCTATGGAATAAAATTATTTTGCATGATTTAACTTTTCAGTGTGAAAATTGTGTCAATAGTTAAAGTTTAAATCTGACTCGAACTGCACCGTATAAACTGATAAAATTCACTCATTTCCGTTACAATTAACATAGTACAGTTTTGGATCCAGGCAATGATGTGTGCAATAAATGGTGGCATTAGTGAGTTTAACATCAGTTGTATGTAAATTACTCGAAACATTAATTAGAGACCACATGGTGGAATTCCTTGTAAAACATAAATTAATAAATACATCTCAACATGGATTTCTAAAAGCAAGGTCATGTCTAACCAATCTCTTATGTTTTTTTGAAGAAATTACAAAGTGGGCAGATGACGGATCACCATTGGATGTTGTCTACTTAGATTTTCAGAAAGCTTTCGATAAAGTGCCACATCAAAGATTGTTACTTAAACTAAAAGCCCATGATGTAATCAACTGGATAGAAAAGTGGCTTACACACAGAAGACAGAGAGTAATTGTAGATGGTGAGATTTCAAACTGGAAATCTGTTTTGAGTGGGGTACCACAGGGATCAGTATTAGGCCCTATACTGTTTTTAATATATATAAATGATTTGGAGGATGACATATCTAGCAAAGTACTCAAATTTGCAGATGACACAAAAGTACTCAGAAAGGTTACTAATGATACAGATAAACAAAGTTTACAGGATGATCTAGAAAAATGTGTTAAATGGTTAGAAAAATGGCAAATGTTATTCAATTTTAGGAAGTGTAAATGTATACACATAGGACATGGAAATATGGATGAGGAATATAAAATGGGGGATGCTGTACTAGGTAGAACCACACAAGAAAAGGACTTAGGAGTAACATTTAGTGCTGACATGAAAGTTTCAGAGCAATGTCGGATTGCTGCTTCGAAAGGAAATCAAATTCTAGGGCTAATTAGGAGAACTATCACGTATAAGGAGAAACATCTAATTGTACCCCTGTACAAAGCAATAGTTAGACCACATTTGGAATACTGTATTCAAGCATGGAGGCCATATCGTAAAAAGGACATAGACACGCTAGAAAGAATACAACGAAGAGCAACTAAAACGATTCCAGAATTGAGAGACCTTAGTTACAAAAGTTGCTTATTACAATGTGGTTTGACAATACTAGAGACCAGGAGACTAAGAGGAGACCAAATAGAAGTGTTTAAAATAATAGTGAACGGTTATGAGGATGTTGATAGGAATATGTTCTTCAAATTTAAAGAAGGCAGTAGAACCAGAGGACACAAAGCAGCATTAGTTAAGGAGCAGTGTAGGTTGGACATGAGAAAGTACTCTTTCTCACAGAGGCTGATAAATGAATGGAACAAACTGCCAAATGATTGTGTTAATGCTAGTAGTGTGAATATGTTTAAAAATGGAATTGACAGATATCTGATAAGGGCGGGCTACACATAGTCATAGATGAGAAAATTGTTGGACTCTCGATAAGCCAATCGCTTCCTTGTCCACTTGTAATTTGGAACTTGTTGTTCGATATGGCAATCTTGTTAAATCTTGTTAAAGCATGAATAATTGAGGCTACTCACGCATTCGCTAATCTAATTGCATTATCGCCCACTGATCACGCCTTCAAAATACCCAGTCAATATATGACACCATATCAACAGCAGATAAATTAGACTAGTAAAATATGATCATAACCCATACCGTCTATATTCAAACCAGCGTTCTGCCAAAATTAGTAAATTCGCATTCCGTAAAGCGAGGTTGTCGCACGAATTTGACAATTGCCTTGGTTACCAAGGATGGCTTTAATCAAGGCTAAATATAGCCTCCATTATCCAGGCTCCGCGCTGTAGCGCTATCGTTTGTATGGATGTCAGGAGTAAACAAAACCTATACGAGACAAGATTGGACCACTAAAAGACAGCTCTAGAAATATAATATCACAAGGTTTTTAATAGCGGAAGACCTAAATGGTTATTTCAGTTCAGTGTTTACCAGAAAGGATATTAGTTCATTACCAGTTCCAGATGCTACATTTCAGGAGGTTAAATCGGACTATTTAGGGCAGTTAATTGTAACTTTAGAAATGGTAGCTAAGAAAATAAAGACAATGGAGGATACTATCACCTGAAATGGATGTGATTCCTCCAGAACTACTAATGGAAACAGTAGAACAAGTTAGTATATATATATATATATATATATATATATATATATATATATATATATATATATATATATATATATATATATATATATATATATATATATATATATATATATATATATATATATATATATATATATATATATATACATATATATATATATACATATATATATATATACATATATATATATATACATATATATATATACATATATGGGTCATTATACTTTTAGACCATCAATTGGGCTTTGGAACCAAGCAAAAATAAAAAGTGTCTGAATAACACAAAACGTTGGTCAGTACATGTCTGATATGTGCTGAGTTATGTACGGTACATGGTTACGTTCAATATTTGAAACTAATTTGTTAGCTCATGTTTTAAGATGCCATACTAGAGCAAGGTATCTCAACACCGTTACCTGTTAAAATAAATGCTGCACATAATGCATTCAAACATCAGTATAAATACCTTGATTGTTTTATGTGCATTCTTGTTGTAATTAGTCTAGCTAACCAAATTTGTATTATTTATGTTTCTAAGCATTTTATAATCAAAAATGCATACAAGTAGTTGTGTCTTTGTTTATATGGAAAATGCTCAACACAGCGAAGTGGTAACGGTGTTGATAGTAACGGTGTTGAGAAATTAATGGTTTTCTTGGGTTTACGCGAAACACGGCGCTTTTTTATCGCCCATTGTTAGGCATATCAAGATGTATTATCATGAGCTATCTCACCATATTTTCTATTTTGACCAATAACTGCATCTCATATACAAAATGTTGGTAACGGTGTTGATATTCAATAAACATACGGTGAAATAATTACGTTTCTTACCTGATTTATTCGCAAACTGCAGAAATCACACGGCAAACTCACAATTCACAATGGTCCGGTGATGTCAAGCAAACATTGGCGCCACATAATGAATGAATAAGCATTACTTTGTGAGCTATGGAGTGGATACAAACTTGTCGGTAACGGTGTTGAAAATATTTATGGACACATCTAAATGAGGTCATATCTTATTTAGAAATCTTAAAATAGGAAATCTAGCAGCAATAAAATATAGCTTATACATTACATTAACGGAAACCTATCACTTAAGTTCGGATAACTTGTAATTTAATTAGCTTTTAGATGCATTTTCAATGAGGAACGCCAACTCGGACAGGCTGTTTTCGCCTACAACGCGTAATGGATGACCCCTTAACCAAAAAAAATTTGACGAAATATAATTTTTTTGCATGCGCCTATAGTATATAGAACATGTTTACAGTCTGCAATACATTATTTTGTTGTAGATTCATAAATATAACTTTTAGAGACATTCCTATACGTCGGACAGCAATTGATGGTCTAAAAGTATAATGACCCATATATATATATATATATGTATATGTATATGTATATGTATATGTATATGTATATGTATATGTATATGTATATGTATATGTATATGTATATGTATATGTATATGTATATATATATATATATATATATATATATATATATATATATATATATATATAATAATATTATATATATATATATATATATACCACTTACAAGAGTGTTAAAGTTGTCATTAAAAGAGGGAGTGGTTCCCTTTAAATGGAAAGAAACAAACGTACGTGTACCATTAAATAAAAAGGGTTCGATAAATAAGTCAGAGAATTACAGAGCTGTGAGTTTAACATCAGTGATTTGTAAATTATTTAAAAGGTTAACTGAAGACCATATGGTGGACTTCCTTGTTAGGCATACATTATTAAATGGAAATGGAAAAGTTTCAAACTGGAAATCATTTTGATAGTGGGGTTCCATAATGATCAGTATTTGGACATTTATTACTCTTAAATATGTGTGTGTGTGTGTGTGTGTGTGCGTGCGTGCGTGCGTGCTTGCGTGCGTGCGTGCGTGCGTGCGTGCGTGCGTGCGTGCGTGCGGGTGCGTGCGTGCGTGCGTGTGTGTGTGTGTGTGTGTGTGTGTGTGTGTGTGTGTGTGTGTGTGTGTGTGTGTGTGTGTGTGTGTGTGTGTGTGTGTGTGTGTGTGAATTCGACGATTATATAACAAGCAAGCAACGTACTTAAATTTTCGGATGACTCAACCGTTTTTGGAAATGTAAATGCCTACATACAGGACCCGGGAACTTGGATGGAAACTATAAACTTGGGGGATACTGTTCTAGGTACTACTGTACAAGAAAGTTACTTATAAGTGCTGATATGAAAATTTTAGAGCAGTGTGGTATCGCAGCCTCAAAGGGTAATTAAATTATTAGGAGAAATATAGCATACAAGAAAAACAAGCTAATTATAACTCTGTATAAAGCAATAGCTAGGCTTCATTTAGAACACTGTATACATGCGACCATATCGTAAGAATGATATAGATACGCTTGAAGGAATACAGAGGAGAGCAGCTAAAATGATTCCAGAACTGAGAGACCTTAGTTATGAAGAACGCCTAAAAGAATGTGGATTAACAACCCCAGATACAAGGAGAATAAGGTGAGATCAAATTGAAGTTGTTAGGATATTAAATGGATATGAAAATATTGATAGAACTATTTTTTCTCACTCAAGAAAGATATTAAAACTAGAGGACATGCGGTAGCATTAGTAAAGGATCAGTGTAGATTGTATATCAGGAAGTATTCATTCTCACATAGGACAATACATGAATGAAAAAAATTATTTACAGATTATTTGAAGTCATAACCTCCACACAGATCATATGTATAGGTACAGCCGTAGATGTATAGCATTGAATGGGCCATATATTTGTATGCTTAGTTGAATGGTATACCATGTTCTACCTGTTTTAAAGCACCATGGTATTTTACCACGGAATATGATGGTACATTTTCTTAAGGGCAGTTTCGTCCAACTTAAGGGAATTAGAGGTTGGATATATGATGTAGATGGAGGTAGGAGAGGCAAAGGCGGGAATGGTGGAGGTAATCATACAAGGAGCCAAAAGCGATGGTTCAGGGAAAGATGTCAGGAAAAAGTGTCAATATGACTAGACCTACGACGGGAAAGTTACGTAATTAAGACCTGTAGTAGTTGTTCATTTTGATTATGCACAGGGAATACTAAGGAAGAAATGTCTTATGTTATTTTGCCTTAAAATACGCGAGGAAAAACTGTAGAATACGCATAGCTATGGTTTGAAAAATAGTATGTGTGTGTCGACCTCGATAATAATATTGTTACCGTATGTCACGATCTGTTGCAATGGTTGACTTTTAATGTAGTATAGGCAGCTCTTGTATCAGTTTTATCGATTCATTCATGTACCTACTCTATGCTCATATTTAATATAGCAAATATAATGGTTGGACAGTGAACATTTCAGGATAGTTCGTTTTCATGTTGAAATAATTATTTTAACATATCCAAACCCTTGGTAGACATTTTCGACGTCTTATCAAGACGACGTCGTAAGTACGTCACTACTAGGTGACGGGTAACAAGAAGACAACAACAGACAAGAGAAAAATAGGCCAAGAACTACAGAAGCCATGTTGTCATCCCATACACAGAAAGTGTCTCAGAGAGGATTAGCCGGGTACTGAAGAAATACGAGGTGGCCACAGCCATGCGTCGCCACACAACTCTGAGACGTTTGTTGATGCACCCAAAGGTAAAGTAGAACCGGAAGAACAGGGCGAATTTGTCAACTAAATCCTATGTAAGAGTTGTGGTGCAACCTACACATGAAAGATACGGAGGTTGTTTGAGACCAGACTACATGAACACAAGAAAGATGTAGAGAATGCACAGAGTGACAAGAAAAGCGGTCGCAGTCCACCACCGACATGTCCGCCGTCACAGACCACACAACCACAGACAACCATCTCATAGACTGGGGGGAGTAGAGGTGGTAGATAGGGAGACACATAAAAGGAGAAGACTCGTGAAAGAAGCCGTATGGATATGTAAGATCAAGCCAACGATGACGTCTTGCTAAAATAATTATTCCACCATATAATATTATGATTTATTTTCACTTGAAGATCCTGGGGCGTGAAATTGACTGGTACCTAGAGCCAACGAATGCCTTCATCTTTGTGTGTGCGTGCGTACATGCGTGCAAGCGGGCTTGCGTGCGTGCGTGCGTGCCTGCCTGCGTGCGAGCGTGGGAGCGTGCGTGCGTGCGTGCGTGCGTGCGTGCGTGCGTGCGTGCGTGCGTGTGAGACATTTTTCAGACTTATTTAGATCGCTATGTACTGCTTCAATACCGGAAGCACGTTAATGACGTCACCACATTCCGCTCGAAGCGATTTCATGTCCGTACTAAGGTGAGTCTGCTTTATTGCAAAGCGGTATACAACTTATATTTACATGTTTTTTTATTCTGTGTCGTTTGTCGTGATAGTGTATACTTAAGGCATAAAATATTCGTTGATATATGTGATTTTGAGCGGCTGGTATTGTTACGCGTGACGCCTTGTCTTGATGTGCCTTTCGGACATAATATAAGGTTCGCTTAATCACTGTAAAAAAAGAACTTGGTTCAAGTAAAACAACGCGAACAATATGATTGCATGTCTCGATGACGCACTATTAAAGGTATGCAACACGCTAAATGTCCATACGAAGTTATTGAGAATTTGTTTTCTTCATCCTTCGCGTTCCTTCTTTGTGACGTATGCATTTTTCGCCAAGTTGTAGCATATATTGTCCTAGAACGATTCGAAAGTCCGACTTAATTTGTCATGCGAACTGTCTGCCATACAATGAACTCAGTATACAATGTGCAAATAATAATGTGTGGTCTTATATGGAGCTGGTATATCCGCCTAGACAATGGCTGGTGGCACCTACTCGATTTCCAGAGCCAGGTTTTAGCAGCAGCTAATGCAGTGTCCGTGTGGGTTTTGTAGATTGAGACCATTGGATTGCGTACATTAAGGATTAAGAATTGACGAAGACCTTGGCTTAAACGGAAGGTATAAAGATGTTCATTAGATAGATGGCTGACATTGGAACACTGAATCAATTAGTATGAATAATATATCGGTTGGTTAATAACTCACAGTTTACATGGTTTCTCAAATTATATCAAACTTTATTATCTGAATACATATATTGAACAATGTGTAATCTAAAATTGTTATATATGTCAACATGACTGACTATGTCTCCGTTCCTCCTTGGTTAAAATCACTCTATGTATATCCGGATGTGGGAATATAATTGGCATTTGTAATATACAGACATATTTATATTAATTTTTTTCACTCAGTAATTATGCATTAATATCTATAGGGATTTTTCTTTTTATAATTTAAAAACGGGTGAAATTATTCGACAGGGTGGCTCCTACGACATCGATTATTTTTTAGTCTTAGTAGGAGTCTCCCGTCCCTTATATGACATTATTTTTTTTTTCAGACCGTACTTTATATTCTTACTACTTCGTTTTATCATGTCGACATATATGTAATATATTGTATGGTTTTTGTGTTGAATACTCTGTTTTGTTGTCTTTGGGACAAATAAATATTTCCTGTTTCCTGTTAATAACTATATCCATACAAGACGTGTTAATATCGTGATTTTCATGCTGCGTTTATATGTGTAGTTCACTTGACGGAGCGTTGACGAAAGGTTGACAAACCGCTGACGACCCGTTGACGACCCGTTGACGAAATGTTGACGACCCGCTGACGACCCATTGACGAAACGTTGGCAACCCGTTGACGAAACGTTGACGACCCGCTAATGATCCGCTGACGACCCACTGACGACCCGTCGTCATGGTGATCATCATATCAGGGTCACACTTGCGAACTACAGTTCTGCTTCTGGCTATGACGTCACATCTTGTTCACAGTGAGTGGAGCAATTCGTCAGTTGTAATGTGGCTCAACACGTAAACATTTATTCTACCTTTAATTGTATCTTAATCTCACAAGTAAGCATAATATATACGTATACTCCATGATCCAAGCAAACATACATTTGCCGTGTCTTTAAAACATATACATTGGTATATATTTAGTAGAATCAAATATATTGGGCGGCGCTTAAAAGAATCATCCGCTTAACATAATCAAATTGATATGTCCCGAAATGATTCCGTTAAGTTGAGTCCAATGTAATAGTCTGATTACAATCCAGCTTGGGTAAGTATTCCGTTAAGTTGAGTCCAATGTAATAGTCTGATTACAATCCAGCTTGGGTAAGTATTCCGTTAAGTTGAGTCCAATGTAATAGTCTGATTACAATCCAGCTTGGGTATGAATGTATGTTATGCTACCCGTTCTAGATACTTTGCTTCTCGAGCGCCATACTTTCACGGGGTTCTCCTACGACCCCAGGGTCGGGTAATCTCAGCTTTATTTGTTCGAAGTTCACCCCACTATTACCCTATCCATGAACAATCAAATTACCCTTTGTAGTTATTACGTACAATAATGCTAACAATTACGTGCAACTGTTTACTGCGTCATGCGTCTTTTCTATGATTGTCCAAGTTACGTAACACTTCAAATTGATTTGTATGTCAGCTGCTACTTGGAACGCGTGGGGATCCTGGAGCGAATGCAAAGAGTCGTGCGGAGGCGGATCGTTTCGGAGAAGAAACAGAACATGTGCCGGTTCAGAGTGCGAGGCCGGTGACGTCGACCGTGTATCGGAAAAATGCGTCTTGCCTGCATGTGTGAGTGTGAAATTGCATGGCCTTTGAAAAACAAGTTTAAAGAAACGAATAAGTGTCACTGCGTCGCTGCAACGGGGGGGGGGGGCAGTTTCGCTTGTGCCGCGTTCAAGATGTTCTGGCTTATGTTCTTCCATTGACTTCGGTCACGTGATCTCAGCTAATCTAGATCTCGCTGGTTTCGGAGACGTTGGCCGACTTCCTGCAGATCTTTGTCGTGGTCGCACTCGCCCCTGTCAGCATCGTCACGCATGGGTTAATTTAAATTGTTAATTTGTTAATTTTATTAACTAAAAAAAGTTAATTTAATTTAATTAATTAACTTTACAAGAAAGGCTAGATTAATTTAGTTTAATTAATTAACTTCACCAAAAGGGGTTAATTTAATTTAATTGAAAAATTCCCAATTACCTCTCAATTAAGTGCTCATTTAACAGTGGGTGTTACTGGATAGTTCACACCCATGTTACCCAGGCATTTCCAAAAGGCCTGCAGTAATTTTTCCAGTCATTAGCCCGACAGAAATCAGATTCAGGCCTGTGTGAATGGGAGGGAGAACATCATAGAGCAAATAGATACTGTCTGTACCAACTGGTGTGGGCTGGTCATTGAGGCACATGTGAACTGGAGGGAAGACCTAAACAATAGAACGTCTTCTGGTAGTGTCATACGTTGATAGCAAATTATGGCTTCTGCAAATCTCTGTCTAAAGTAAACATTTTGGGCTGGTAACTTGCAGCCAAGTGGACCTATGCATTAGACTATGTATCTACATTCTTTTAAGTACATATGCAAGTTTACATATAACATGAAGAAAAAAATAAAATAGCTTAAGTTTGGAATCTTTTTACAGCGCCAACTGGAACAAAAAGCAAGACAGTTCGAGTGAAAATAAATATTTAAATGCTAGTGTATAAAGGGAAACATAACGACTTAGCATTAAAACACAAAAATGACAACTTGGTGCGTAGAAATTATGCATATAGTTGCCCGGTTTTGTTAATTTTGTGATTGAATATAAGAGGAAACTCCACACCCAACAAATCTCCAGCCAAACCTTTACACTCTTTTCAGAAATGAAAACATTAATTTTAACAAGCATCTACAATTTTAAAATGTGCTCAAATACTCCATCAACAAATGTCCTGGTATATAAATATTGTAAAAGCAAATCTGTTTCCAAAAAAATTACAAAACATATTTCTTTTATAAGTCAACAATAATGTTCAGATTTGTTTGATGATAATAATAATGTTCCTCAGATGTAATAAGTAAAGTAATTCCATCAATATATATAATAATATATATATAAAACTGTACAATCATGACAGTAACGTTTACACACTTGTGATTTCATAAATGTTATAAAATGTGTAAACAATAACAATTAGCATATTATTATTTCAATGATGACTTGTATCAAGTGCTTAAACTTTCTACCAAAACATAATTTAATTGTTAATTGAATTAAAGTTTATTGTTAAATGAATTAAGTTAAGTGAGTTAATTGTAATTTAATTAATTAACTTTTCAAGTGAATTGCCTATGCCTGGTATATATATATATATATATATATATATATATATATATATATATATATGGCCATTAAACAAATGGCCATACCGGGTGCACGAAAATGGAAAAGAACAAGGAAGAAGAAGGATTTCAGCAGTCTCTATTGCATTGCTGCCTTATAGTACAAAGTCCAAATTGCCACCATATGTTGTCAGGTATACTGGTAATGACATGTTAGTTCAATAGGCTTCTAGTTGGTATGCTTCCATAATTATTCAGCCTTAAACTTTAACTTGTTCTATATTTCACGAATTTCAGCACCCGACATGAGAATGTGTGACAAGTCCAATTACCATATTTTTTTACTGTGCATAGTTTGTTAGGTAAACAACATACTAACATTTCAGGATGGTGTTCTGCCATTTTTAGTTTGGATATTTTTTGGCCAATTTGTGAGAAATTTAAGGGAAAGCGCCATAGGGCAGAACAGTAACTTTCAGCTCCATTACAAATTAAATGAGATGAATTTAAGAGGCCATATGGATCAAAAAGACGACACAAATCATGCCATTTCCTACCTGCCTGGATGACTACGTCCCCGGCTAGCCCTGCCTATTTCAAACTGTACAGTATACTATCTATACCCACCGCACACGGACACGCGCACACTCACACACGCACACACGTACACACACGTACACGCACGCACGCACGCACGCACGCACGCACGCACGCACGCACGCACGCACGCACGCACGCACGCACGCACGCACGCACACACACACACACACACACACACACACACACACACACACAACAACAACAACAACAACAACAACAACAATCCTTTATACGCCATATTAAAATGTTAAACAGTTAAAGCAGAAAACAAATGTATGCACTGAATAAGGAAACGACATATTTTTCATTTGTTTAGCAAATGCATTTAAATAGCACTCATTTTTCATTTGTTTTGATAGATAATTCCATAATGTAGGTCCCACTACATTACTTAATGTTGCACCATAGCTTGTTTTGAATCTTAGGAATGTGTAACTAATTGATTGTCTTGTAATACGGAAGTGACTAAACGTGGTGCGACTCAGAAACTCAGACCATTTTTCAAAGGCAGTTGAATACACCTTTTCCAGCAGTAAACATGCGAGAACGTTACGTTTACCGGCATACAAAAGTTGCACAAACGAGCTAGCAAGTTGCAGGTTTGGTAGGTAGATTTGTTTTTGCACAAAATTAATTTGAAATGAAACTAGCGAAAAATATAATTTAGAACTGTTGCATGTGCATCTTAATGGATCTTTCCGCCCAGAAACAATATTTGAACTGCAAGGTAGGAATAAATCTTTTAACTTAAGGCAACATTCTGAGTGAATTTGCCAACATTTCTTTAAGTTACGAGAATTTTTTGTACACTCCCAACTCTCAGTGGTTTTACAGGCAGATTAACCTGGTTGAAAACAATGTTTTAACCATTATTAGCCATATAAAATAATTTGTTTTGGTATGTGATAACTTCATTTAGTTAATTTATTATTGTTATTATTTCAATCCGTGTACAATAAAATGTTTTAACTGTTTTAATTTCTCAATTCCTTGCATACTCTTCGCTCTATTGCCCTTAAATTCATTTATTACTTTAATTACGTAATTTTATGTATACTTTGTTGTTGTATTGCTCTTAATTTAATTGATTTTATTATTTTAACTATTTGTTCAATATATAATTTTAGCTGTATTACATTTAATTTAATTTATTATTTCTAGTTGTATGTTGATCGTGTTGTTACGTAGAGGAATTACGCTTGCATTTCGGCGTCTCATAATTTTTTTTTCGGCGTCTCATAAGTTTCTTTAGGGCATCTTTTAATGCCGCCCGATCCAGCTTAGTCAAGACTCTGGGGACTGTGGAAA
Source organism: Lamellibrachia columna (assembly GCA_963662155.1). Taxonomy (NCBI): domain Eukaryota; kingdom Metazoa; phylum Annelida; class Polychaeta; order Sabellida; family Siboglinidae; genus Lamellibrachia; species Lamellibrachia columna. Next base: position 9,555,086 of record OY759268.1, on the reverse strand, counting down.
GATGACGTAATCATGGTATTGTGTGTGTGTGTGTGTGTGTGTGTGTGTGTGTGTGTGTGTGTGTGTGTGTGTGTGTGTGTGTGTGTGTGTGTGTGTGTGTGTGTGTGTGTGTGTGTGTGTGTGTGTGTGTGTGTGTGTGTGTGTGTGTGTGTGTGTGTGTGTGTGTGTGTGTGTGTGTGTGTGTGTGTGTGTGTGTGTGTGTGTGTGTGTGTGTGTGTGTGTGTGTGTGTGTGTGATTGTAGCGCTATATACTTTTTAATATTTATTATTATTATTTATTACTCTTCCAGGTCTCCGTTTCCGGCGCTGCGGTTAAATACAAGGTGAGGGTTGATAGGTCATTCTCCAGAAAAGTGAGCCAGTGCCCCAACATTTCTCATTCATCATAAAAGTGTCACATGAAGTGCAATTCAAATAAGCCATGCACCGCAGGATTCCTAAAACAAATTACCTTTCAAAAACGTGTACAACCATGCACTATGGCATGTTTGATGGTAATTAATTAAAATATGATATATAACATAATTAACGGGAAAATGCTTTTTCCACAACTATTCCATATTTTCACTAACCAATAATGGTTATTGTTACACACAACTATTTTTTTCTTGCCGTCTTTTCAAGTATTTGTGTTACGTAATTATTGTTTTAAAACATAACTGAGCATAATATCCCAAAACATACCTGAAAAAAAATTATTTCCACTAAAGCAAAAATGTTGGTAACGACAAAAACCAACAATATCGGGAGTCACATGCTTATTTAAAAGTGGGCTATTAAAAGCTAAGTATACAATATGATTGAGATTAAGATTAACTCTTACAGGAGCCTACATAGAAGTGTTTTAATTTTTGTATAACATAAAGTTGTTTGCGCATTGACGCATCCTTGTTTAATGTGTTTAATGTGCATATATATATATATATATATATATATATATATATATATATATATATATATATATATATATATATATATATATATATATATATATATATATATATATATATATATATATATATATATATATATATATATATGTGTGTGCCTGTGATGTCTTCCCTTGTCAAAAAATAAGGTTAAGTTCTGTTGATGAGACACAACGTGTCCTGTTTGCAGGTGAGATTGGAAAGTATGCGACAAGTGTGCCAAGATATGAATGAGTTGCTTCCAAAGACGAATAAAGGAAGGAAGAGTGGAATTATTGAGGCATGCAAAAAATTAAAAACGGTAAATACGAAATTGTGGGTTACATGATTTCGCGTCACCTATGGATTTATCTTTTGCACCTACGCAGAGGTGATCGAAGTGATCTTACCTAAGCATCTAACGTCTTTTATGTGTGAACACGGTGAGCTTTATAAATGACATTTAGACTGGCTGAGATCGAACAACCGAAATGAATGGTAGAACATAAGCCAGAACATCTTGAAAGCGGCAGAAGTAAAACTGTCCCCAACTGTTGCAATGAGGCAGTGACACGAAAGTGTACTGCACTTCTGAACTATTACTAGGGCCGGAACGATATACCACCACAAAACAAAACTATTACTAGGGCCGGAACGATACATCACCACAAAACATTATTCGCGTCACTTTTGTGAAACAGTAAACGTTCAAGGCGAACCACATCTGCCTATGTATCGATAAAATAGCGAAATACAATCGATAGAGGATGCTACGGTATACAGTAATATGGAATACACAGCACTGGTCCGATCGAGGAGCTGGTCCAATCCCGGCAACTCTTCCCTATATGTGTGTGTGTGTGTGTGTGTGTGTGTGTGTGTGTGCGTGCGTGCGTGCATGCGTGCGTGCGTGCGTGCGTGCGTGCGTGCGTGCGTGAGTGCGTGCGTGAGTGCGTGCGTGAGTGCGTGCGTGTGTGTAAAATCTTTACACTATTATTTTTTTCAATGCGTGCTTGCAATTTGGACTTTATATGAGTGACGGTGTGACGTCTGCTGTAGCGATGCCTTGTCCACGTGATAAATAAACGTGTGTTTTACTGTTGTTATATCATTGTAGTCAGTGTAGTCTTTATCGCTATATGTATCCTATCGTGACCTCTGTATCGCGATGCGTATCGTAATGTGAAGAAGTGCATAGTTCCAGCCCTAACTGTTACAGTTGCCAATAAGAATGAATAGCCAATGCGAATAAGTTTGCCTTCGTACCCCTTTGGATGAATAACCATTCAAATCATAATAATTTATAACAATATCTTGGAGTATAGCCTGAAATGTGCCAGTATTTGTAGTTAATTATACTTGGATGGCTCCTGTGAGAGTGGCTATATTTAATGGGACCTTATTTTGGTATTTGTAAAATAATTGCAATTTTTATATTTATGTTTTACAAACTCACTAGTTGAGAGATATGCATGTGTGAGACCTGTACTGGAGTATGCATGCCCTGTGTGGCATACTTGTCTGCAAAATTACTTATCTGACAATATCGAAATGATAGAGAGAAGATACCTAAAATGCATATTTCTTGGCAAAAGATGTGCAGATAAACTCAATGATTTGGATCTACGTAATGTTTTGAAAGAAAGGCTGGACTGTGTGTGAGTAATATTTTAACATGATGAAAGTCAGCTTACACAAACTTAATCATCTCCTATCTCACAAAAGACATTATAGAGCGTGGTTTCAGAAATCGGACTCTGATACCAAGGGGTTTATACAAAAGGTAATTAATACTAAAATAGCATTATATCTGCTGGGATTGTGTGATTATTGCATGACGTGTGTTCCTTTAACGACTGTACAGTTGAGTTGCTGATAAAATTGTGTTTATCGTATCTTATATTATATTATATTTTCCTATGTGTCAAATAAAGTACACGTGTATGTTTGTCAGGCCGGGAACAAGAAGGATTTAGACAGGCTGGACGTGATGATTATCATGAATCGGAATCCGCGGGAAAAATGGAACTGCTATGACTGGAAGCTAATGGTGACAATCGGCTCAAGACATCTGAGGCCTGCTCAACTCTCTGATATGCCCGAAAAGTGTTTGGACTCTATGTGAGTAAAGTTGGTTCCTTCGGCTGTGGGACATAGGCTCACATAGGGGAGAATCAATGTAATGTTTATTTCATTTTCATTTCAAGTTGATGTAAAGGTGTACTGTTCGGTTTCACATGGAAGGTTTGAACCTAAGTAACAGTTATGGTCCTAGTGGACAATGGTCAACCCACTGGGAGCCGTGGGGGGTACTTTTTCGGCAAACGTTTGAAACTGCACTAATTTGAACGGTTAATCCGATATCCACATATGAGGTCTCTATGGATTAATACTGAGGAGTAGCAACTGTTATGCTATATTGATGTTATTTTATGTTCTTTGCTAAAAACCGTAAACACATGATAGACCAGCAACCAGGTGTGATATGTTTTTTAAATGTTAATTACTATTGTCTTGTTGGTAATTCCGAGTCCACGGGCTATTCAAAACACCGCGTCTTAATTTAAAACAACAAGCAACAATCCATTGAGAGGACGTGACCGCTCACATAACACAACATTTACTGCTATACATTATATACACATTTAATACCAACATTTCAGTATAAAACAATTCCCATTAAAAATTTACCACTCTAACTTTCCCCAAACAAATTTACACTCTAACCTTCCACCTATATCACTGTGCAAAATATATAAAAATAATCAGTATGTGTCATAGTTGCAAAACACCAAATTTAACGCACTCAGAATATAGACACACTGGATACCGTATCACTGTCGTAAACTGTACTGTTTCAGCTGTTGTCGTTGTATTGATGTATGATTTCCAGTTTGGAGGACACGCGTGACGACACAAGGGCGAAGGCGCAGGATAACGAATTGATAATGAGGATACAGACGTACAAAGTGAAGAAAATGGGAGACGTCCAGGGCTGGGACGCCGACAAGATGAGGAAGGCACAGTACATGGTGGGTTCGATGAGGCTCGCAACGTTGAGGAATCTCAATAGCGCAGCAGTGAAAGCAGCGCTCGCCGACTTGAAGGACGTCAAGTTTACGCGACGTCACCTGAAGGCCGCCATGTCGAGGAAGGTGATGCAAGCTCTGGGCGGGGTGACGAACGCCCAGAACTGGACCGCTGATGACATCGTCAAGTAAGTAGGCTTGGTGTCCAAGCCGACGTCTTGGGCCCATACCAATATATATGTTCATTTCGCCGTTTTAAGCACAGACACTATATATGTTACAAAATATTTGGTTCTCAAATTCATTTTCATTCTTCATGTTGTAATATTTTTTGCAGTAGTATGTTTACCATCAGAAATTATATTAAAAGGGAATTTGGCAGAACAAATCTTTCTATGAACAACGTTATACTTCACCTTTGACATTGAAGATTGATTGATCAATCTATAAATGCAGTAATGCCGTGTAAAACTAGTTTAGTTCATCGCCAAATTGTGTGTTTTCAAAATTACTTAATTAGAGTTGTGGGATAACTGTAATAACAATGGTCAGACGTTTTATAGTTAACCAACTAGGGTGTTACAAATAACCAATGAAAACCGTTGTTACAATGTCCCGTAAAACAATCATTCAAATTGCAAATGAAAATCATTGTTACAATGTCCCGTAAAATAATCGTTCAAACAACAAATGAAAATCGTTGTTCATTCCTTTAATCGATGTTCATTCAGCTGCATCAATTAATACTTTTCTGCATTACGTTATGATAAGTAACATTTTCAAATCGCCGAAATCCTTGGAAACACGACGTCAGCAGCGCGCCAAAACTTAGGGTTTGGCAGGCTTTGTAATAGGTTTACAATTTCCCGTCGTCAACAGTTGGATGAGTACGAAAAGGTGCTGTTGGGGGAATTAATTAGTAGGGTTACGTGTGACGTTGGAAAGTTATTATATTTCCTGCTGTGTTGCCACAGTTCACTCAGCTGTAAAAATGAGTACCTGGCTACAGACAGAGATGGAGATTTGAACGATTAATCTTCGCGTTGTAATCGCAGCGTGGCTGAATGTTTCATAGAGAAGTCGAAATGGCGTTGAAATGAACAGGTCTGCCAGGGTGTGAAGTGTAATGCGCTTTAAACAGTCCCAAGGACTGGATATCGCGCTATATAAGAACGTACCTTTACCTCTAGCAATCAAGACAGCCTAAGTTCAGTGATGGAAGTGTGTGCATCTACTGCAGCGTGGGCGAATACCTCGCGATAAGTTGAATTGGTCTTGTGATGAAGAGGCCACTCAGAGGTTGAAGCTTGGAGCGCATGTTTTTTTTTTAAGATCAAGACTAATGTAAATGCAAGAGTCATGTCGTTGCCTTTAGTGGAGGGTACAGTAACATTTGTAATTTCTCTTAAAGATCAAGACTAATGTCGATGCAAGAGTCATGTCGTTGCCTTTAGTGGAGGGTACAGTAACATTTGTCATTTCTCTTAAAGATCAAGACTAATGTCGATGCAAGAGTCATGTCGTTGCCTTTAGTGAAGGGTACAGTAACATTTGTCATTTCTCTTAAAGATCAAGACTAATGTCGATGCAAGAGTCATGTCGTTGCCTTTAGTGGAGGGTACAGTAACATTTGTCATTTCTCCACAGTTCCGATCAGTTTATCCGTAGCAGCCCCAGAGCCGTGGCTATGCTGGATCCGAAGGCTTTGGCAACAGCCGTGAAGATTATTGGCAGGACATTCGTGAAACGCCGACATGTAAGCAACAACACCAACAACATCTCACTCATTCAGTGCAACAACACCAACAACATCTCACTCATTCAGTGCAAAACACCAACAACAACATCTCACTCATTCAGTGCAACAACACCAACAACATCTCACTCATTCAGTGCAACAACACCAACAACATCTCACTCATTCAGTGCAACAACACCAACAACAACATCTCACTCATTCAGTGCAACAACACCAACAACATCTCACTCATTCGGTGCAACAACACCAACAACATCTCACTCATTCAGTGCAACAACACCAACAACAACATCTCACTCATTCAGTGCAACAACACCAACAACACCTCACTCATTCGGTGCAACAACACCAACAACATCTCACTCATTCAGTGTAACAACGCCAATAACAACATCTCACTCATTCAGTGCAACAACACCAACAACACCTCACTCATTCGGTGCAACAACACCAACAAAATCTCACTCATTCAGTGCAACAACACCAACAACATTTCACTCATTCAGTGCAACAACACCAACAACAACATCTCACTCATTCAGTGCAACAACACCAACAACACCTCACTCATTCAGTGCAACAACACCAACAACATCTCACTCATTCAGTGCAACAACACCAACAACATCTCACTCATTCAGTGCAACAACACCAATAACAACATATCACTCATTCGGTGCAACAACACCAACAACATCTCACTCATTCAGTGCAACAACACCAACAACTTCTCACTCATTCGGTGTAACAACGCCAACAACATCTCACTCATTCGGTGCAACAACACCAATAACAACAACTCACTCATTCGGTGCAACAACACCAACAACATCTCACTCGTTCGGTGCAACAACACTAACAACAGCATCTCACTCATTCATTGCAGCAACACCAACGACAACATCTCACTCATTCGTTGCAACAACACCAACGACAACATCTCACTCATTCGTTGCAACAACACCAACAACAACATGCACATTATATGGAACAAAACCAAGAATATCACACTATTTATGTGTAACAAAACCAACATGACCTCACTCATTCTGTGCATCAAAAAAAACAGCGCGTTCTTTTTTGAAACATCTAAAAACATGCTATATAATTATGGTGGCTTTTATTCAATCTTTTAAAAATCCGAAGTTAGTGACCTCAATATCCGCAATTCCAGCGGTTGTTAAGTCTATGCGTATGATGGATAAATTAATTTCCGTAATTCAATCGCAAGCAACAACGCCGAATATTTTCGTCCATCACTTTTTATATTTTGAGCATCACTGTTTATTTTACGTTAACTATTTTAACCTTTTTAGCTATTTGCCCGGATACAAGGTGCGCAATAAAGGTCTAATGTGAGCTATGTATTATTGTAACGGTATATGTATTATTTTAACAGTAAATGTATTGTTGTAACGGTTTACACACTCAGACGTTAGTAGGTATTCGCCCAGCTAAGAATGTGACGTCGCATTTACATAGCAGATACGTCATCTGTTCTGTACCAGTTACGTCACGTTCCGACATAACCGGAAACACGTGGAGAGTGAGGACTCGCAGAGACGTCTTTGTGACGTCGCCTGCGACATCATAAAATAACTTTCTGTGACGTTTCATCGACCTCACAATAATATGTTGCAATGCGACGTCAAATCGCGTATGTTTCACATCATGTAGCTATGTAGCTGTGTGACGTTCAGCTACGTATTTCTGACGTGACTTTACGACGTATCAGATACGTCATCTGCACCAAATACGTGATGTCACATTGCGACATGCCAGAGACGTGAAAGTGAGAATTCGCAAGGGCGTCTTTGTTACGTCGCATTGCTAAATTGCAATAAAGTGGTTCATTAAACTTTTATTAGTTTGGGAACCCGATAGAAAAGACCTCGCGAAATTATAGATCCACCTCAGGGGACGATCGCCTGCAGTGCTCGCGGTTTTACAGGCAATCCTCTACGCCAAACACATGAAGAAGTTGGTGGAATTCCAGAACGCGATTAAACAGTCGCCGATGACACTGTCCGTTATGGGAACAATGATAGGAGCGATGGGCCTCACTTACGTGAAGAATATACCGCAGGCTGTTCTGGGTGTTTCCGTCGACGTCATCAAGAATGCAGACATGAACCGGGCTCAGGTATGTAGGTCGCGATGTGTGTGGACATTTAGACCGGCCACACATCATCAGAGCAATCCCGTGGTGGAGTCAAGCATACCTGGGAAAGCCTGCTTCGTTCAGACGGAACATGTTTTGTCGTTGAGATATTTCGAAAGTTAATTGTACTAATTAATAGGAGATAACATCTATGCTGTCTTACTTTTCTTTCTGTCTTTGCGTCTGTATGTGTGTCTGTCTATGTGTCTAGATGTTTCTGTGTGTGTGTGCGTGCGTGCGTGCGTGCGTGCGTGCGTGTGTGTGTGTGTGTGTGTGTGTGTGTGTGTGTGTGTGTCTGCATGTATGCCTGTCTGTCTGTCTGTCTGTATGTATGTATGTTTGTCTGTTCCCTCATATGTGCAGTTTCGCATGCCCGGGGTCCATTGGGGATGGTTCGTTCTATGTTTCACGTAGATTACGTAACCAAAAACAACAGCAGTTCGTCGTTACGTACAATTGATAGCAACCATATGCGTGTTTTCTATGCTTGTTCCGAGTTACGTGATCTACGTCAAAAGTTACTTCCCCGATCTGGTACTTCAAGGAGTAATAAGCTCCGTGTAACGCCGGCTAGCCCCGCTAGTACTGTCTAAAGGAAAAGAAAGTGGCGAGGTGCTTTGTTGCAAACACAATAGCTCCAGAAGGTACAATCGTTGCGGAATTAACCCCGAAACCAATAGTAGAGGCAGCAGATTATTAGTGTAATTCCCAACTGTTGGGAGGTGGGGAGGTGGAAACAACGGATGCCCCGTTCCCATGTTTGACTGATTGATTGATTGATTATTTAGGATGAACAATGTTAAGAAATTGTGTCCCATGGGTACAACACGTGCAGATGTACATATATATATATATATATATATATATATATATATATATATATATATATATATACACATTATTATTACAATGAATACAATACAGAGCACAACGTTTTTCATGTACCCATCATCATCATATGTGTTCGTAATTTTGGTGAAAGGTTAGGGTGGTATGATAGGCAGTAAATAGTATACAAAGATTCCAAATCAAGTAATTTTCTACAGGTGTCTATCGAACTTTGCTGCAAATTCAAAGTTTACTGTACGCAGAGCTTTCTTGAATTGTATTTTGAATGTCAAGTTTACTATGCGTCCAGGTAGTATGTTCCAGGTAGACACAACTCGATTGCAAAATTGGCTTTTTGTTATATCAAGTCTAAAGGGTGTTGTTTCAAGCTTAAATCCGTGACCTCTAGTCGAAATTGTGATATTTATAACAAGGTTATTACAAGATATGACCTTATTTTTTTCAGATACATTGACATGTCCATGCAGGATATTGTATACCATGACCATATCATTATAAATCCATGATCGGTATCGAGTTGACAAAGGTAATAGACCCGGCGCGTAAAGAACCGTTGCACATTCTCTAACTGGTCAGTCATGCCCAAGTAATGCCTGGCTGGTATGTATGGGTTCCATACGGTCGAACAGTATTCCAGCACTGTGCTGACAAATAATTGATATGCCTTAATGAGAGCATCAATATTAGCAGTACGAAAACAGCGAAAGATAACATTGATTGTGCTTTGCGACAAATAGACGAAATGTGCTGTTTAAAAAACGCTTATCATCCACTATCACACCAATATCTCGGTATTTTATTCATTAAAAAGCTGCACAACTTTCAGGTGATAGGTAGTCGAGGTAATATTTCCAATCGTCAGTACACAGTATTTATGTTAAGCTACTTGAAGCTGCCACTGGTCTGCCCTAACCACGAATGTATTAAGGCACTCTTGCATGTCGGACCGTTCAGAAACATCCGTGAACACCGTGGATATGTTATTATCGTCCGCAAACAGGCATACACTAGTGTTAGCGGTCAAACGTTCGTCAGGTAAATCGTTTATATGCAATATAAATAGTAGGGGACAGGTGAATATCGGGAGGTGCGTGCATGTCGATAGGTGCATGTATGTCGGGAGGTGCATGTGTGTCGGAAGGTACATGTTGTGTGTCGGGAGGTGCATGTATGTCGGGAGTTTCATGTATGTCGGGAGGTGCATGTGTATCGGGAAGTTCGTGTATGTCGGGAGGTGCATGTGTATCGGGAGGTGCATGTGTGTTGGAAGGTACATGTTGTGTGTCGGGAGGTGCATGTATGTCGGGAGTTTCATGTATGTCGGGAGGTGCATGTGTATCGGGAAGTTCGTGTATGTCGGGAGGTGCATGTGTATCGGGAGGTTCATGTATGTCGGGAGGTGCATTTATGTCGGGACGTTCATATATGTCGGGAGCTGCATGTATGACGGGAGGTTCATGTATGTCGGGAGGTGCATGTATGTCGGGAGGTGCATGTATATCGGGAGGTTCAAGTATGTCGGGAGGTTCATGTATGTCGGGCGGTTCATGTATGTCGGGAGGTGCATGTATGTCGGGATGTGCATGTATGTCGGGAGGTTCATGTAAGTCGGGAGGTGGTTTGTGCTAACAACGAATGCCCCGTTCCCATAAAACAAGGCCATCTTTAGATCCACTCTCCGCGTCTAACCTGAACAATAAACTTCTTCGTGAAACCGGCCAAGCAGCATATTTACAAATGTAGGAAGTAAAATCGTATGCTCAAATGTTAATTCACCGACATATAACGGGAATAACATATTGTTTGTTGATGTCACTCGAGCTCTACCAACCATATAATTCACATTATACAACGGCTAGCCGCGCTGATATCCACTCGACGTTCACAGACGTATGTTTAACAAAGGATTATCAGAACGAGGCTGCCGTGCATTATCTCGATGGATATATCACGGTAATAAGACTACCCGATTGGTTTAGAGCATTTTACGGTGATATATAAACCCAGATAACACACGACAGCCTCGTTCTGAGAATCCACCTGATGTTTGAATCATTTCGAGCGCAACCAAGTACGCGCGTTGGCCTAGTCACGCGATTGTTCGAACGATTTGCGTCTTTTATGTGATTGTTGTGATTTACATAATCTGCGTCAAACGTCCGCACCACTTCCTTCGAACGATAGGAATGCTTCGTGAAACCCGCCCAGCCAGCATATTTACAAATGTAGGAAGTGAAGTGTCACCAGCCAAATAACGGGAAGTGAAGTGTCACCAGCAAAATAACATCACTCGTGCCTGTGGCACTAGTGGCATCAACAAATAGTGCACTATTCCTTAACTATTCCCTAACTATTCCAAACTAACTGTAAAAAGCTACGTTCGTGGACAGTTTTTGCAACATTTGTTGATGAGACTTCATCAAGAAAGCAAATTTACTACGGCAGTATTATATAACCTTCAAAGCATTATATATCCAGAACTAGCAGTTATATTTGCTGAATGTATGACAATGTTCTACTTGGCTTCTTTAGAAGCGGGCAATAGTGAACAAACTGAAAGCTTCTGTAAGTAAATCTCCATTATGCATATATAATTACACTAGTACAGACACCCACGAACACACGAACCAAAGCACGAACCAACGCACGCAACTACATTAGATATAACAGTTAACAGGATTGAGGTATTTTAAATATACGAAATCCCTAACTAGCTACGTATCGGTTAACCATTGAACGCGCACACGCACGCACGCACGCACGCATTATAATAATGTTTGTCCGTTTGCTCTCGCCATCAACCTGAATGAATAGCATCGGCGTAGTCTAGGTGTGTTCGCACGTGCGTTGCTTCGACAAAACATGTTATTGTGCCTTTGCGTTCAGCTTGAACCGGAGAAAATCACCGACTTGAGTGCTCTTGGTAATCTCGTGGGCGGCTTCAAGCCAGAAAATCTGATGAAGATTCCTACGAAGGCATTCAAAGATGTTGACTTGCTGAAGAAGTTCGATCTGAGAGACAGTCAGCGGCGAGCCATCTTGTCGAAGGTATGAGCTAAATAATAATTATAAAAAGCATTCACGATAAACCTTAAACGAACATTTTAATTTCCTAAGGTCACGTGTTTAAGACATAAATATACAAGTAAATGCAGCACTGCTTAAGAACAGGACATTAGCAGCTGTCGGTGGGTCTGTTACATACAACGCTTGCTGTCTCTGTGAAACAACCGGTGTTGACTAATTCTCTTCGGCTTAGCTTAGTCGTGTGGACTTGTTCGCATGGGTCTCATGTCATACATTGGTTTTGTTCACCGACAAGTGGTCGGTGTTGGTCGGTAAGTCGAACTTGGTCTAGGTAACTGCGTCCACATTATGTGAACTCGAAGCTCGTGGGTAAGAGGGTGGTTACATGTTTCTTGGTTCTTTTGCAGCTGAAAGATAGTGTCGGACTGAAGAGGGTGGTTACATGTTTCTTGGTTCCGTTGCAGCTGAAAGATAGTGTCAGACTGAAGAGGGTGGTTACATATTTCTTGGTTCCGTTGCAGCTGAAAGATAGTGCGAGAATAAAAAGTGTGGTTATATGTTCTAGGTTCCGTTACATCTGAAAGATAGTGTCAGACTGAAGAGGGTGGTTATATGTTTCTTGGTTCCGTTGCAGCTGAGAGATAGTGTCGGAATGAAGAGTGTGGTTATATATTTCTTGGATCCATTGTACTTGACATATAGCGTCCGACTAAAGAGTGTGGTTATGTGTTTCTTGGTTCCGTTGCAGCTGAAAGATAACGTCGGACTAAAGAGTGTGGGGTCGAGGCTCGGTCATCTCATAGAGGTCCTCTCGACATCGGAGCTGAGGTCATTGACCTTCGAGAACCTAGGCCTCGCCTGCAGCAGCACAGACACACTGGACGTACAGGTGACGGACGTGCAGGTGAGTCGTCGACGGCTTGGTACCTATAGGGTGTTGTTATGCACGAACTAAGCAGGACGCCATAATTTACCAACCTTACTATGAATATAAATGTCACGCATGTAGACCAGATGTAGGTAGATTGGACACATGCAGGTAGACTATATAGGCATGCAGATATACTAGACACATGCAGGTAGACCAGACGCGTGCAAGTAAACTGCACGCGTGCAGGTGCAATTGACGCATACAGATAGACTAGACGCGTGCAAGTAAACTGCACGCGTGCAGGTGCAATTGACGCATACAGATAGACCAGACGCGTGCAAGTAAACTGCACGCGTGCAGGTGCAATTGACGCATACAGATAGACTAGACGCGTGCAAGTAAACTGCACGCGTGCAGGTGCAATTGACGCATACAGATAGACCAGACGCGTGCAAGTAAACTGCACGCGTGCAGGTGCAATTGACGCATACAGATAGACCAGACGCGTGCAAGTAAACTGCACGCGTGCAGGTGCAATTGACGCATACAGATATACCAGACGCGTGCAAGTAAACTGCACGCGTGCAGGTGCAATTGACGCATACAGATAGACTAGACGCGTGCAAGTAAACTGCACGCGTGCAGGTGCAATTGACGCATACAGATAGACCAGACGCGTGCAAGTAAACTGCACGCGTGCAGGTGCAATTGACGCATACAGATAGACCAGACGCGTGCAAGTAAACTGCACGCGTGCAGGTGCAATTGACGCATACAGATAGACTAGACGCGTGCAGGTAGGCTAGACGCATGTAGATAAACTAGACGCATGCAGGTAAGCTAGACGCATGCAGGTAGGCTAGACGCATGCAGGTAAGCTACACGCATGCAGGTACATTAGACGCATGCTGGTAGACCAGACGCAGGTACTAAGAACGAACGTGTCTTTATGCAGGCGAACGTATTATTCGACACAGTGAAAGGCCGAATGGGAAATGCTAACAGCAGCAAATACACAGGCGCCTGTTTCGAGCGCTGGGGCTGCTTCTCTCGCCGAGCCGTGTCGGTGCCGTTCGTCGACGAATTAGCCCAGACCGACGAGATAGTGAGGATTGCCGACGCCCTGACAGACATGTCGCACATAAACACCGCGGAATGTGTCATGAGATCCATGCCGGTAGGTGGCGCGTCAACGAACTACGTAGCAACATCCGGGGACCAACATCTGTATACAGAACCACGAATTGATGCTCAGGGAAATGTCATCTCGAGAAACTACCGTTTATATAGCTCCACCATTTAGACGATTATGTGTAATTCGTTTCGTGATACAATGCACACTTCAGTGACTGACAGGCGCTACGGTTGTTTTTATATATGTACGGAAGGCGCCTACCCTGAAATCCAAGTAATGAAACCGTAGAGGTTGTTTGGAATCCATTATACCCCAAAGGCACACACTCGGAACAATCGTAGAAAACATGTCTAGCGTTGCTAACGATTATACGTAACTATGAACTTCTATTGTTCTGAGTTAAATAATCTACGTCAAACGTCCACATAGGTTCCTTTGTAATATCCCCGGAATATTGTTTTTAATTCAAGAACCATCCCTGTGCCCCCCCCCCCCCCCGACACGCCTACGGAATCACACCCACATTCAAGCGAAACTGACGAGATACGAGGGACCGGACAGACAGATGTATAGAGTCACAAACTTCTTTACACTATCTTACATACTTCTTTACATACACATAGGTGAGAACATTTTTGGACTCTCGATAAGCCAATGGCTTCCTTGTCCACTTGCCATCTGGAACTTGTTGTTTGGCATGGCAATCTTGTTAAATCTTTGTTGTTACTTACTTTTCTTCGTGCCTATTGGTGCGTAAGGGAGAAACAAGACTTCTCCACTTATGTCAGTCTGCAGCCTGGTTAGCAGCCTGGTTAGCAGCCTGGTCAGCAGCCTGGTTAGCAGCCTGGTTAGCAGCCTGGTCAGCAGCCTGGTTAGCAGCCTGGTCAGCAGCCTGGTTAGCAGCCTGGTTAGCAGCCTGGTCAGCAGCCTGGTTAGCAGCCTGGTCAGCAGCCTGGTCAGCAGCCTGGTTAGCAGCCTGGTCAGCAGCCTGGTTAGCAGCCTGGTCAGCAGCCTGGTTAGCAGCCTGGTCAGCAGCCTGGTCAGCAGCCTGGTCAGCAGCCTGGTTAGCAGCCTGGTTAGCAGCCTGGCTCCAGCTCCTCCACTGTTCTCCTCCGGGTTGTTTTTGTCATCCTCGTTTTCCTCCGGGGGTTCGCCTCAAGGCTGTTTTGGCTATGTTGTCGTCATCTGTTCGTAAAACGTGGCCGGTCCATCTCCATCTTCTTGTGGTGAGTAAGTCATCCGTGGTAATTTGTTAATATAAGAAGTTCTTTGTTGGAGATCTTTTGTGGCCAAAATATTCGCAAGATGTTTCGTAGACATTTTGTGTGGAATTTTGAACGTTTTCTCAAATTTGTTTCAGTGATACGCCAACATTCTGAACCATATGTCAGAGGGGACAGAACGCAACTCTGATATAACTTCAGCTCCGTTCTTCTCGTGCATATGTTGATTTAGTCTGCAAAATGCTCCTTTGGCCTTATTCATTCGATTTGTTATGTCAATATCTGCTCCTCCCTCTTCACAAACTATGCTTCCCAGTTAGGTGAAGGCATCAGTGGTTTCCAGCTCTTCTTTATCGATATAGGATGATAGAGGATTTCTGTGGTTCAGCCCCATCATCTTGGCTACGTCATCTGTGAAGTCATTATCATCGAGAGAAGAAAACATTGTCCATCCAATTCCTCTTGCTGGTCCTTCTGTTGTCCTCTTGTTGGTCCTTCTGTTGTCCTCTTGTTGGTCCTTCTGTTGTCCTTTTGCTGGTCCTTCTGTTGTCCTCTTACTGGTCCTTCTGTTGTCCTCTTGTTGGTCCTTCTGTTGTCCTCTTACTGGTCCTTCTGCTGTCCTCTTGATGGTCCTTCTGTTGCCCTTTTGCTGGTCCTTCTGTTGTCCTCTTACTGGTCCTTCTGTTGTCCTCTTACTGGTCCTTCTGCTGTCCTATTAATGGTCCTTCTGTTGCCCTTTTTCTGGTCCTTCTGTTGTCCTCTTACTGGTCCTTCTGCTGTCGTCTTGATGGTCCTTCTGTTGTCCTTTTGCTGGTCCTTCTGTTGTCCTCTTACTGGTCCTTCTGCTGTCGTCTTGATGGTCCTTCTGTTGTCCTTTTGCTGGTCCTTCTGTTGTCCTCTTACTGGTCCTTCTGCTGTTCTCTTGCTGGTCCTTCTGTTGTCCTCTTCATAATCCACTTTATGACAAGGTTGAATAAGACTGCTGACGTCACACAACATGGCCTCACTCCTGACTACCATAACTATGATATCTGATTGTTTGATGGTGCATGCGTTGCTCTCATAAAACAGCTTGATGTGGTCCACAATATGTGTCGGGGTTCCACATGCACGCAGCATTGTCCAGAGACTGGCTCTATGGATGTATCGTAGGTTTTTTTCAAAGTCTACAAAGCTTATGCAAATTTTTCCCGCCATTCAGAGCACTGCTCGATGATGTTTTGGAGAGTGACAATGTAGTCTGCACATCTTCTTCCTTTTCGGAATCTAGCTTGTTATTTGTTCAACCTCTTGTCTAATGTCAAGATTCGCTTGATGGTGATATTGCAGAATACATTGCCGGGGACGTACAGCAAGTTGATGCCTCGCCAGTTGTTACAGTTGGTGAGGTTAACTTTCATGGGCATTTTTACAATGGTGCCTTTGCACAAGTCATCGTTTTTTTTCCATCCATATTTCCATCCATATCTTCATGTAAAAGGTGGCTGGCTGCTAGTTTAGGGTCTGCATTGAAGAACTGCGTATAGCTAGTCATGACCCGGTGCCTTCTCGTTCTTGAGTTCATTAATAGCATTGACTATTTCCTCCTTTGTTGGTCGCTCTATGTTGATATCCAGGTCATCTTGTTCTTCTAGAATGTCTGGCAGACCTATTTGGTTTTCTCTGTTTATAACTTCTTCAGAATGTTCAGCCCATCTCTTTTCTTGCTCCATATCTGATGTCAGCATATTTCTTGCTTGTCTCTTACAAGAGGTTGGGTGTGGTAGAATGTGTTACTCTCTCTCTCTCTCTCTCTCTCTCTCTCTCTCTCTCTCTCTCTCTCTCTCTCTCTCTCTCTCTCTCTCTCTCTCTCTCTCTCTCGCTCTCTCTCTCTGCTGACATCAGATATGGATATCAGATATGTGGACCAAGAAAATATATATATAAATAATTATCATTCATCCGCTTGAGTTTGTATACTTATTGTTATTGTTATGCAGGCAAAACACCTGGCGGGGAGATTGATAAAACAACTTAATCTGACAGACCCTAAAGCTGTAGCAGCCCTTGACGGTGACACCCTTTACACGGTCGCTACCTATGTGCGCTTCATGGAGTGAGTATGACACCTCCTTTAATAATCTCATCGAGACAGCTTCGATCGTTTAATTTTAATCTTTTTCTTCCCAGTTTTAAGACAAATGTCGGAACTAGAGTTTCTTCAATTGCTGCACCGACTCTGTGGAACTCACTCCCTCTTAGTGTTAAGTCTGTATGAAATAAAACAACATGTCTCCGTGAACTAAAAATCCACCTGTTTAAACTTGCTTATCCTCTATAACTCCCTAATCCAACTGTCTAGAACTGCTTATGCATTAGGAATTGCTTAACCCCTATTGTTTGTGTGCGCTGCCGAGCTTGGGTCTCCCGGGGATGCTAGCGCAATATAAGTGTTATTATTGTATATTGTGTTATTATTGTATTAAATTGTATTAATGCTACACAAAAGTCATGGTTTGGGGGCTATGCACCTAAAAACTAATAATTTGCAACGACAATCAAGAATATCACGCTAGTTGCTTTCTCAGAATGTGTTCTAAAAGTGGGATATTATGGTAAAATTTCCGTTTAACTTGGGATTGACATGTTAACCAGCATGACCGTTTAGCGCCTGCGCAGTTTTCAGAACTCGGTTTACCTAGACTACCGCTTTGACGTATTCCGGGCGGCGGGTATATACCCAAGTTACGAGAACTCTTGAATGTATGCGATAATATGTCATAAAGGGACTAGTTTAATAAAGGAAGGCAAACCTGTGTCACATACGTTGAGTGTGGACGCATGCAGCCTGGTCTTATCTTATTGGCAATCACAGGAGTAGGTCTTTAAAATAGATTTTCATTTCGTGAGCGAATATTTCCTGACTACCCATGAAATTCAAATGATACGTGTTCAACAAGGTTTTCCTAAGAAATCACTGGCGTGATATTCTTAATTGTATTTGCAAATGGTTATGTTTTACTTGTAGGTGCATAGGCCCAAAACCATGACTTTGTTCCCTTTAAGCGACTCTTGTTCGCCTTCGTAAACTCGCCGGGAAGAGTTTGACCTAGACTTACGGTTTCACTGTTATCGACACCAGATGGCATCACTGATCGGGTTAATTCATATTTGCGTGTATTATGTGTGTTTTAGATAACGAGAAAAGTCTTTAGTTTTTATACAAAATCTTATTTCATTACCAAATGCATTTTAGAACTTATCAATGCATAAAATGTTCCGGTATTACAACGTTTGGCATGGACTTTATTTTTACCCAACCAATATGTTGTAAATGCTGATAAATTAAGTGTCGCGATATCCCACAAAACAGTCGTTCACTTCACCAACGAAACTCCTTATACATTCTCCTGGCATAGAGAAGGTTGTATATTTGTGGAAGTTTACGACTGACAAACATGACTTGTAGCACCAGTCAAAGAGGACCAAGGCATATGAATGACAAACATGACTTGTAGCACCAGTCAAAGAGGACCAAGGCATATGAATGACAAACATGACTTGTAGCACCGATCACAGAGGACCAAGGCATATGAATGACAAACATGACTTGTAGCACCGGTCACAGAGGACCAAGGCATATGAATGACAAACATGACTTGTAGCACCGGTCACAGAGGACCAAGGCATATGAATGACAAACATGACTTGTAGCACCGGTCACAGAGGACCAAGGCATATGAATGACAAACATGACTTGTAGCACCGATCACAGAGGACCAAGGCATATGAATGACAAACATGACTTGTAGCACCGGTCACAGAGGACCAATGCATATGAATGACAAACATGACTTGTAGCACCGGTCACAGAGGACCAAGGCATATGAATGACAAACATGACTTGTAGCACCGATCACAGAGGACCAAGGCATATGAATGACAAACATGACTTGTAGCACCAGTCAAAGAGGACCAAGGCATATGAATGACAAACATGACTTGTAGCACCGATCACAGAGGACCAAGGCATATGAATGACAAACATGACTTGTAGCACCGATCACAGAGGACCAAGGCATATGAATGACAAACATGACTTGTAGCACCGGTCACAGAGGACCAAGGCATATGAATCACAAACATGACTTGTAATACCGGTCACAGCGGACCAAGACATATGCATGAACAAATGTATAATGCTGTTTTCTTATCAAATAATAACAGTTGTACGTTTAAAGCGATTTATGTTTTCTAAATGTGGGTATGTTAAAACCACTAAGAGCCTTCAGATTGACATATTGACAGGCAATGTCAAGCTAATGGATGGATTGTGTTACCAATCGCCAGAGGGCGTACTCTTGCAGCGAGAAGATATGGTTGTCTTTCACGCCGCAGCAAGTTGTAAAAATGACCCGTGGAATTGGGCTGATGAGAGGCGTGTCTGCCGTCACGTATGCCAAACTGAAGGATTGGGTGCTGAGGAATACCGTAAGTGTTTTGTTAGACAGGGCGGGCGCTTCATCTGGTCAAGAAAACAAATCGTGGTGTTTGTGTGTGTGATGGGTGCGTGCGTGCTTGTGTTTGAGTGTGTGTATGTGTGTGTGTGTGTGTGTGTGTGTGTGTGTGTGTGTGTGTATGTGTGTATGTGTGTGTATATATATATATATATATATATATATATATATATATATATATATATATATATATATATATATATATATATATATAATGTTTGTACTTGAGAACAGTGTCGGATTAACCACGGTATCAATAGTACGTACACTCAGTACCAGTCCCCCATATAAAGGGCCGCCAAAATCACTGACATTGGTATTGGTTATCTACGCGCTGTATTTTCTTGTATTATTTTCTGGTATATCTTTGTATGCCGTAATTATTGCTTGTCACTGCAGGCCTGTGCTGTATTGTTTGGTCATCATACGCTGTATTTTCTTGCATGTTTGTTTGTATAAAGTTGAATAAACGTTAAGGTATCGGGTTACCTCCCTAGCCAATACCACACGTCTCGATCTTCGTCTTTACGCACTCGGTAAGGGCCCCCACAAAACGTTTGTACCACCCCACCCACATTGTTACGTACGTACGACCACACGCCCGCACGCACGCACGCAAACACGCACGCACGCACGCATGTACGTAAATATGTACGTTTTTCTTATGTACGTATGTATGCATTTCCGTTTGGAAGTCGTCTTAGCGTCGTGATAACGTAACCACTGGGCTGTCGTTGCAGATAGACGAGAGTACGAACAAGGTGGTTGACAAGACAAAGACGCCGACGTTGGACGGGGACGACCTGGCTTACATGGGTGTGTTGCGCTGCTACTTGACGCCGGCCGACATGGCTCGGATAACGGCCGAGGCGTTCGAGAGGAACCTCGACGACATGCAGAGTTGTCCGTACAGCTTGGAGCAGGGCAAGGCGCTTTTCAATAGATACGAACAACTTTTCCCGTAAGAATCCCGCTATACATTTTACTACTGGTGAACATCCGCTCCTCTGTGTAGAATTCACGATGATCCGATAACAACTTCGTTAATGGTTCTTGGTCCATGTCAACAGCCCTGTGTCATCTTTGTCCATGTCACCAGCCCTGTGTCACCTTTGTCCATGTCACCAGCCCTGTGTCAACTTTGTCCATGTCACCAGCCATGTGTCATCTTTGTCCATGTCACCAGCCCTGTGTCACCTTTGTCCATGTCACCAGCCCTGTGTCACCTTTGTCCATGTCACCAGCCCTGTGTCATCTTTGTTCATGTCACCAGCCGTGTGTCATCTTTGTCCATGTCACCAGCCCTGTGTCACCTTTGTCCATGTCACCAGCCCTGTGTCACCTTTGTCCATGTCACCAGCCCTGTGTCAACTTTGTCCATGTCACCAGCCATGTGTCATCTTTGTCCATGTCACCAGCCCTGTGTCACCTTTGTCCATGTCACCAGCCCTGTGTCACCTTTGTCCATGTCACCAGCCCTGTGTCACCTTTGTCCATGTCACCAGCCCTGTGTCACCTTTGCTACTTAGTTGTTTTTCATACTCATTTCTTATCGTTGTCCAATGCGATATGTTTTCAAAGCATTTCAAATCGCTTCCTTCTACTTCCTCCAGTATTCTTCCTCCTTCAGGGATCGCTAAATCGCTGACTCGCTACATATACACATCATCATATATTATATGTGTGTTTGTCCGTGCGTGCGTTGTGTTTGTGCGTGTGCGTGTGTCTGCCTGTCTGTCTGTATGTATGCATGTATGTATGTATGTATGTACGTACGTACGTACGTATGTAATATGTATGTAGGTATTATGGGTTTATCTGCGTACATATGATTGTGTATATGTATATGTATGCATATAGACAATCTGTTGACTGCAGGAACATGATGAAGTCGAAGGAAGATATCATTCGTGGTGCTGGTATACTACACTTCATCTCTAATGATTCCCTTAAAAAGGCCGACCAGGTAGTCCATACGAGAGAGAAGTAGTAGTAATCACATCGGCTTCTGGGGCAGTTAACAGTCTGTCTATGTGTCACCAGTTATGCTAGCGTCCACGTAAAACGCATTATTCTCTAGTATCAAAAAAATATATATTGTTGGGGTCTGCCTGTTAGATAGAATAAATCACAAACCATTCATAAATGATGACACACAAACACAGCTATGCACACATGCTGACGTACACTCACAAACACACATACGCACACATACATACATACACACACACAAATAAACACATACACAAACACACACGCGCGCGCGCACACACACACACACACACACACACACACACACACACACAATTTAGTTGAATGAGGTATCACAAGATCATCAGATTTTAGCAGTAACCACAACATATGTACTGACTAGTCAGTTCTATGGAAAACGGCCGTGTACTGGAGAAAAACACAAAAATAGACCCAAGATTAAAATAAATTCCTTAGAAAGGGTCTCGTGGATATGTTTAGTAAAGCATGCCAACAAAAAGAAACCGTCCCACATTTTGCCATCATAACTTTTTTGATTCAGCACACCCAAATGACCCTAAAGCCGCTGTTAAAATATCAGTATTTTACTATTTACAAAGTCTTTTGCAGTGGCAAATCGGACGAAATAAATGTTTTTAAGGGATCAAGAATCCCTCCCACAGTTTACCAACATCACTTATTGAATTCAGCACATCCAAATCACCTCAACCCCGTTTGTTGTCTGCTTTACGAAAAAGTGCCTGCAGGGTTTCCTTTTTCTGAAATTGCCACCGGTCTGTCGGAGAGAGACACGTATTTGTGAACAGGAAGCGCTGGCTGACAGCTACGCCGACGTGTGCGAGTGCTTGGAGGAGAAACACCGGACGCGAAACGAGAGAGACGTCGACGGTTTCAAAGAGGACATGTCTTACGACGACCGCAAGAAAGAACTGGTGCTTGAGTCCCGCCTCTGGTGGGCGTTCATTGTGGCCGTGGCAGGCCAGGAGCGGGTGGCTGCTGCGGAGTCCGGGGCCAGGAGTCGCCGTGTAACGAGTAAGTGGCGGACCATCGTATCATACGAATACAATACACCACAGAAAATAAAATGTTTAATGTGCTAAGATCATCTCTGCTTAGCAGCGCACCAAGAGAAAAGAGTTAGACATTTTCTAGTTGGTGTAACAATTCCAGTCGAAAACTGTTCGATCGGTACGATGAGGGAGATAACCGAATTTAAACAGGTTGGTTTTTAATCTAGAATATCTATACTGCTGCTGCTGCTGCAACTATTAATAATAATAATTATTATACATTTTATTTAACGTAGGCCCATCTTAATTGTTTACTTGACGGAGTATCTACATAACTGCTTACTTGACATAGGCCATACATAATTGTTTACTTGACGTATGACCTACATAATATTTTACTTGACGTAGGCCCTACATAATTGTTTACTTGACGTAGGACCTACATAATTGTTTACTTGACGTAGGCCCTACATAATTGTTTACTTGACGTAGGACCTACATAATTGTTTACTTGACGTAGGATCAACATAATTGTTCGTCTATCAGTTTAAACTACGCTCCGTCAGAATTGTAGCCTGCATGCGTGTGCGTTCGCATTCCAGAGACAGCACTGACGTGCAGCGACATCCAGTTGGCCGGCCAAGCGGCCCGCTCCTTCGACCAGGCGTTACTGGCGACGCTGTCGGACGCCGAGTTCAAGGACTGCGCGGAACAGCTCGGCGACATCGACAGCTGGACCAGTGGACAATTGACGCAGCTCGGCAGGCTGGCCAAGAAGGTGGGGGTGGACGACTGTCTTACTTACTCACTCCTTGTGCTGTCAATGACACAAGCAGAAAAAAATCGACGCCAACCATTTCTATACGTAGCCATTCATTCTAGGTCCTGTGTCTTTATATTCTGGGTTTATGCATCTCTTGCGATGGTTCGTTGGTACGTTTCTTTTGGGTGTCCCCTTTTCCTTTTTACAGATGGTGTCCAGTACCACGCCTGTTTTTGTGTTCTTGGTTGCGGCATTTTAAGGACACCGCCCAAATATATCCATATTCTTTTCAATATGTTTGACTTGATTGGCTGTACATCGGTTCTTCTGAGGGTTATTTAAGGACGACTGTCACATCATATGTGTGTGTGTGCATGCGTGCGTGCGTGCGTACGAATGTGCATCAGTGCGTGTGTTGTGTGTGAAGCGCAGCTGTGACAATTACGCTAAGATAAATCGTAGATTTTTTAATGAACATTGCCCCAAACAATAATGTTCCAATAAGTCAGTATACCGATAGTGGCTTTATCAAAGTAAGCCGCCATTGAAGTGAAAGGTAACTATGCTGGCGTAGGTTTGGGGACAGCCATCAGACTGGTCGCCTGACGACATCGAGGAGGCGGGCAACATTGTGGCGTCGCTGACAGTCGACGAGATCGGCAGTCTCAACCTGTTGGACTTCTACACTATCGCCGCCGCCACCAAGTCACAACTCTTCAGCAGTGAACAGGTAGAGCGCGCACGAACATGGAACATTTCACAGGGCAAAATGACCACATATTCAGAATACCATTACATGAGTTCAGATTTCTGTATATAGACTTAAGGGTGTCCCCATCGTATATAGATTTAAGGGTGCCCCATCGTATGTAGACTTAAGGGTGTCCCCATCTTATGTAGACTTAAGGGTGTCCCCATCGTATGCAGACTTGGGGGTGTCCCCATCTAATGTAGACATTCGGGTGTCCCCATCTTATGTAGACTTAAGGGTGTCCCCATCGTATGCAGACTTAGGGGTGTCCCCTTCTAATGTAGACATTGCGGTGTCCCCATCGTATGTAGACTTAAGGATGTCCCCACCATTGGTTAATTAAGTGGACGTTATTTGGTGGCTTCTCTTAGTTGAAATGGTTCGATTTTCTGAACGTTTCAATTTCAAAACACATGTAAATTAACAATGGTGTACATCATGTTTGAATATTTATTGCTGTGGTATATTTACCGTCAGAAATTGCATAAAATGGGAATTTGATAATAAATATCATCAATCACCGGTCTTGCAAGATATTTTTCGAGACATTGTGACATCTCAGTTGGCTTAAAATACTATCAAAACGTGTCACTATAGTGATCATTCATTTCGTAATTTTTTTGGGGAAAACACGATTTGCCAGTTTTATGACAAATAAAGATCGCCTTATATAAATTATTGGCAGTCCAATAATCATCTAACGAAAATCGTTAAAATATTCGTTTATGACGAATGCATGTGTAACTTGATTTCAGCGGGAGAAGATGTTTGCGACCTGGCTGGGTAAGGCGAAGAACAACGACATGTCAACCATCAAAGCAGACGACATTTTGCTGCTTGGAAACCTTGCCTGTGGCGCCACCGCCGAGAACATAGATAATCTTCCGAAGGCCGTCTATGAGTAAGACTGTCCGTCTGTCATATATTCGTTGCTTCTGAATAAATCAGCCTCATTTTGACTGCTGACGATTTAAAACTACAAACCTACTTACAAAGATTGTTTATTGTTTTACCATTCTTACATTGGCCAATAGTGTGGTTAAGCGTGTGGTGTATATGGTGACCTGATGACCACAAGTTCGACGAGCATCGAAATTCAATTGTCCGCCCGCTCTGTGTGTCAGACGAAGTAGTGACTAAAATGCGCAAGTTACCCGATTTCAGTTAATTAATTTGCCAATAAGTAACTGCATCAGTCAGCAAGTTGGAACGTTTGAAATGTGGGAAATTTGGCAGTGATAGGTTACATTATGAAGTAGATCTGAAGACGCGTAGATCTGTATTTTGGTGGTGACTTTCCCGAAACACCGATAGGCGAATTAATATAATATTCTTGCGAAAACAGCCAATGTTTAGGGCAAGCACATTTGCGACATGATTTAGAGAGCTGAAGATATGTGATTTTAACTAAACAGGCACAGCACATTGACAATATAGCACCAGTGGATATCGTGAAATAAAAAATGTTGACGGTCAAAATTTGTAATGTTTTTTTTACAATCGTGCAAAATATTCAATAGAATATATGGCGATTTTCATTAGTTAACCAAATAACTGTTTTTTTTTCTGGATATTATTCTATTGAATGTATTATTATTTATAATGTCTCAGTTACTTTAAAAAATAATATCCATACAAAGCGTGTTACTTTCGTGATGTTTCACCTGTTCATATTTTCGAAAATTCACGATTTGGAGAAGATTTGCTGGCTTATTTTTCTTTTCTTCTACAGGGACTCGACGGCCTGTTCAGTCTTATAAGCTAGTCGCATATCTTAGATATGTACTAAAACGACTCAAAGCCACTAATTTATTTTGTACACTGGCATTTCACATTTCGCCTAAATGGTAGGACATACATGTTACAATGCTACAATTTGCACGGATGGCTGTTGCAACATGTCCAACATAGCGGTAAATTGTAACACTTTAGGATGCCTCATAAAACGTATCATTGCTCAAATGTATTTTGTAGCACTTTAGGATACCTCATAAAACGCATCATTGCTCAAATGTACATTGATCATATGTGGAATGTTTAGTTAGTGTGCATAGAATGATAATATGAAATAAAAAATCCCAATGGTTTTTTTAATAATCCAATCTAGGGGTTATACATGTCCTTAACAGCCGAAGCCCGGACATGTGAATGTATAGTCAGGTATTGGGGTCTTTTCACAGGGACTCGACGGCCGTGTGGGGCGCACTGGACACGTGTGGACTGGACCAGCGCCAGGCGATCGCGCGTAAGTCCGAGGACACTTTCGGCGACGACTCGACCAAATGGACGGTGACGACCATCAGGGAGATTGGCGCCGCAGTCGGTACGTGGCAAACCACAACACGTGGAAACCGCAACAAATATGTTCGTGGCAAACTGCTCGCACGCACGCACGCACGCACGCACGCACGCACGCGCGCACACGTACACACACGCAGGGACACATAGAATAAACGCACACATACACACAAAATGCACACACAAGAACACACACACTCACACGCACGCACGCACGTACACAGGTCATCACACACACACACACACACACACACACACACACACACACACACACACACACACACACACACACACACACACACACACAAAATGCACACACACACAAAATGCACACACACACACACACACACACACACACACACACACACACACACACACACACACACACACACACACACACACACACACACACACACACACACACACACACACACACACACACACACACACACACACACACACACACCATGTACGTGAATAGTTGTGATGACCTTGTGTCTGTTGACCTCCAGTGGAGGTCAACAAGAAGACATTGTCGTCGATACCCGTGATGCTGTTCGGCGAAATTCCCCCCAAGCACATCAAACAAATGCGACCGGAGATGTTCAGGGTTAGTGAACCAATTGGATACGACATGTTGCATTTTCAAGAAATGGACACCTACTGTGTGTGTGTGTGTGTGTGTGCGTGCGTGCGTGCGTGCGTGCGTGCGTGCGTGTAATGGGTATCTAAGTATTTCCTGTTTTCATGACTGTTAACATTCCGTGAAGCCTGGGCTGCTGCTCGTGACAGGCCTTGACGAAGGAGCAGCTAAAGAAAATGACGGTGGATCAGAAGCGGGCGTTGACAAGAGACCAGACGACGGCTCTGAGCGCCGAGCAGAAGACGGCTTTGTCCGGCATCAAGGTGGAGGGCGGGCACTACGAACTTCACGACCACGACGAAAATTCCGGCGTTGCAGGTGGATAATATCAATTAGTCAGGGCCGTGTTGACACGTACAAGCTTGCAGATTTGCACAAAACTTGCGTTCTGAATTCGTAAGAATACGGGCCCTGACTCGTTAAGAAATGGGTCATTAGCAGTATAACTGGTAGCACACCACACCTTTCTATCCATCATGCAGTCTGGCAGTCCTTGTACTGCTCCGTGTCCTTAATTAGTCTGTCGACGAAAGTAAGTTCCGTGCTTGCTTGCGTGCGTGAGCGCGTGTATTTCAATCGAACATAACTACATATGCTTGATGTTGGTACACAAAAGAATGTTTTGTTGCAGGTAACATCATCACTTCGACCAACACATACACGCTGGTCACGATCTGCATGGCATGCGTGCTCCAGTACATGTGAACTGCTTTCACACCACCACCCATCGTGTCAACATCACGTGACGAACCAACGAAGCATTGCTGCAAAACGTCGGTATTCAGCTTTAGCTCGTGTTCGACGAAAATACGAATGTATCGTGCAATTACCCACTGAACAATAAAGTCAGACACCGACCCTGAGTTGATGTGAAGTTTCTTGTGAATCATCATGCACATTCGCCCGGCCACTTTCTTCCCACCTATCCGTCCTCATTTTCGTCAATCGTACCACATAGTTCCCAGAAAGTAGGGTGTTACATAGGAAACCCTTGCCCAACCGTTAACGAGGTGATTGACAAGTTGGCCGGCGTTCAACATTTCATGTTTTATTTTGCCCCCTCCCCCCCAACGAAACATTCTGGATACGCCCATGAATATCTACGTGTATTATTTGTTCAGTTGACTTGTAAAAAATGTAGAACGCCAGCACATCACCACTTCGCGCAATACGACAGTAGGCTACATTTGACCGTTGATCGAAAACTGGCACAGCGCGTGCAGATTCGCGATCGGTGGTGCTCATGACTGACGAAGTGACGTAATGAAGTGATGTAATGAAGTGACGTAATGTACAACGTTATGAAATAATGCGCATGTGCAGTAATATGTTTTTGCAAGGGGACGTTAACGGAACCATACAACATGTCCAAGTCAACCAAATCAAACGAAACAATCGTTGTTAAAAAATTGCTTGATGAATCGCATTTTAACCAGGACCTTTTCACGAAAGAACAACTCAAAGGTACGTTAAGGAAATTGTGCACGTTGCAGTTCCAATGTTAAGTAATCGGGATGGGCAAAATCCACATAATTAAGAAAAATTCCACAGTGAATGGACTCGTTTTATTCATATTCATTCGAATATATTTCTCTGAAATTAAAATAATTCCGTAATGGTAACCATGCATGAGCGCTGCATATAAAATATGTGTATAACTTAGGTTTTATAAAATATGTGTATAACTTAGGTTTTATAAAATATTGGACAATAGTTAGATTATCATGAAATATACGAATATGTTAAATGTCAGCATGACATCTCAGCATTGAATATATTTTTTGGAGAGCCAAACAAAACAGAAATTTGTCCAGTTACTTCATCTTTGTCTTTTCTTATCTTATAAACCTCGTCACGTCACGTCACGTCACGTCACGTCACGTCACGTCACGTCACATCACATCACTCCAACAAACACGACGGAATACTTGCAGCGATCATCAACACAACGTATTTAAAGAGTATAAGTGTATGTGCGTGTGTGCGTGCATGCGTGCGTGCGTGTGCGTGAATGCGTGCGTGCATGTGCGTGTTCGTTCGTTCGTGGGTGTGCGTGCGTGCGTGCGTGCGTGCGTGCGTGCGCGCGTGTGTGCGAACTATGTTAGCAGCGTCATCGTGATTGGTGGCAACACGTTTGGATTTTCGTTCGTGGCTACAGAGATTCGAGAGGTGCTCAAGGTGTTTGACGAGCGAGCCGACATGACTATTCACGTGAAGCATGTGGCCCTGGCAATGAGAGCCCTTGGACGGCTTCCGTCGAAGGAATACAGCGAAGAGATCGTCAACACGTATGGTCCCTTCCGAAATGGTAAGACTTGCTTACAACACACACTTTCTGTAAGAGTTATAGCGCGGACTCACATATATTTCCACTCTCTCGTTTCAAAGATGGGTCGGTTTCACTTAAACAGAACAATTTTCTTAACTGATGCGAAACTAGATTATTATTAAAAAGCCAAAACCTTACAGTAATCGAGCTAGCGTATGTATGTATGTATGTATGTATGTATGTATGTATGTATGGATGGATGTATGTATGTATGTATGCATGCATGCATGCATGCGCTGTTTGCAACTGACATTTTTAAATCGCTGCAACAATCTTCGGCAGGGTACGTGACCTTTGTCGAGTTCCTGACGTTGCTCTCGCGCCAGCCGTGGGGCACGGAGGGGTCGGAGGCCGAACTGCGCGTCATCTTCAGGGTACTGTTTGACATAAAGGGGTCGGGGTGGCTGAGATATAACGAGATGCGATACTTGCTACAGCGGGTTGGAGACGTGCTAACGGAGGAGGAGGTTAACAAGATCTTCGACATCTACCATCCTGACCCGAACGGCAACATCCAGTACTCGGGTGAGTACGACAGTCGCGCAAACGCACGCACAAGACGTATTGGGACGCATGTTCGATAAGTCAAACAATCTTAGACAATGTTTCATCATAAGTCAGAGGCTACCTTGTCCATCTCGCATATGGGGTTTCCTGCTGTGGATTTTACAAGTTAAAATCGTTTGTTTAAATGAAGGGATCACAATGTAAATGGGCGCGCAATGCTCATTGTTTAAGTCATCCCTGTACGTAAATGATCAAGGGTACTTTGTACATATTAATCCCAAATGGATGAATGAATGAATGAATGAATGAATGAATGAACGAACGAACGAACGAACAAATGAATGACAAAACAGAACGGTAGCTCTGTGATTAGTGTTTAAACCCGTCTTACCTTAACCGCTAAATTACGTCTGTTTTCAGGAATGATACTTACGTTGCTGGAATGAACCGTTGCGCCACCTGGAAGATTGACAGCGCATTAACACCACCGCCTAGAGATCGGGACAGTGAACATTAGCTGATTTTGTCGGAACGCCGGTGGATGGGAAATCTCAGAAGTATTTCACATTTAGGATTAAGGTTGCGATAGTTTTGTTTAGGATTATATTTACTGTAGGTCTGTTTTTGCAGCGTTCTTCAGTAACAAAACGTTGATGTCGTAGGGTGGAAACGAAGGTAGACATGATACAGGATATCTTGGAGCCTTAGACTTACAGAATCGAGGTTGCTCCCAATTAGGTAGGCAAGCTGTGCACACGAACGCACAGGGTGTCCCGTCGGTCAAAAATCAACTTTTAAATTTGACAGCGCCAATGCAGATTTGCGTCGGTGTTAATAATATAATATTTTAAAACTGATGCACACTGACCTCGTTAAGTGTGTATTATATGATATACCAAGTGCGTGCTGTAAGCAAGAAGAGAAGAAACGCGTTCCAAATAATTGATTGCGAGTAAATATACTGGTGACAACGAAAGAGCATACAGCCATGTATCTTTTTGGTAACACGATAACAAGAACAACGTACAACTGGCACATAGCCACTACGTGTATGCCTAAAGTAGGTGTTGTTGGTTTATTGTATCAGATATTAAAAAAATTAAAGTATTTATTTGGTAAAATTGTATGTATTAATACTTTCACAAACATTACATATGTTTGGCCTTAGTCTGATAATGACCTACGAAATACTCGTTATGACCCCACTTAGACAACATCTGATTATGACCCCACTTAAACAACATCTGGTTATGACCCCACTTAAACAACATCTGGTTATGACCCCACTTAGACAACATCTGATTATGACCCCACTTAAACAACATCTGGTTATGACCCCACTTTGACAACATCTGGTTATGACCCCACTTAGACAACATCTGGTTATGACCCCACTTAGACAACTTCTGGTTATGACCCCACTTACACAACATCTGGTTATGACCCCACTTAGACAACATCTGGTTATGACCCCACTTAGAAAACTTCTGGTAATGAACCACTTAGACAACATCTGGTTATGACCCCACTTAAACAACATCTGGTTATGACCCCACTTAGACAACATATGGTTATGACCCCACTTACACAACATCTGGTTATGACCCCACTTAAACAACATCTGGTTATGACCCCACTTAGACAACATCTGGTTATGACTCCACTTAGACAACATCTGGTTATGACTCCACTTAGACAACATCTGGTTATGACCCCACTTAAACAACATCTGGTTATGACCCCACTTAGACAACATATGGTTATGACCCCACTTAGACAACATATGGTTATGACCCCACTTAGACAACTTCTGGTTATGACCCCACTTAGACAACATCTGATTATGACCCCACTTACACAACATCTGGTTATGACCCCACTTAGAAAACTTCTGGTAATGAACCACTTAGACAACATCTGGTTATGACCCCACTTAAACAACATCTGGTTATGACCCCACTTAGACAACATATGGTTATGACCCCACTTACACAACATCTGGTTATGACCCCACTTAAACAACATCTGGTTATGACCCCACTTAGACAACATCTGGTTATGACTCCACTTAGACAACATCTGGTTATGACTCCACTTAGACAACATCTGGTTATGACCCCACTTAAACAACATCTGGTTATGACCCCACTTAGACAACATATGGTTATGACCCCACTTAGACAACTTCTGGTTATGACCCCACTTAGACAACATCTGATTATGACCCCACTAACACAACATTTGATTATAATTTGTATGTTGAACTTCTCGAACAAAATGTTTTATGACAAATACGTAATCATTTTGTATCTGCGCATGGTTATTATCAGCTAACTTGGTGATAGACATATACAATACAAACGTACATCAAATACGTGTTTACTGCATGTGTTGATTGCATGTTAATAACGTTCCAAATAGGCTAAACAATACATTTTTGTCGGCCGACAAAAGACAATGAGGCCGGGCAGGTGTGAAGTAGGTGGACAGCCGAGCGGGCATGATGATTCATGCGAGAAACACATCAACTCCGGGTCGGCGTCTAACTTTAATTTTTAAATGCACGTATAGCGTGTAAACAATGGGTAATTGCATGTTCGCTACATTCGTATTTTCTTGGGACATGAGCCAAGCTAATACATGCCAACTCTCTACCATTCCCATGGAGTCTTCCAAAAATCTCCTTCCATCTCAATCATTTGATGTTTACCGAATTGCGAAGAATGTCTTAATAATGTTTCGTTTGTTATTCGTGAATCGTGCTGCTTATCAGTAAGGCGGTCTATTGCCAGTCGCATGAAATAATCACGACAAGTGGCACACACCATCAACTGCACAACCAAATAGCTGCTGCAACCAACTAAAGTCACGAAAAGCCTGTTGAACTACACAAAGCCGACGAACTCATCGCCCAGCAGCACAAGACTTGATGTATGGAATAGACGAATACGAGATACATCAGCTGTGGTCAAAATATGATTACGACCAGCTGAATGCCTGGCAGTTGGGTCTGACCAAACGTGGCTCGACAAAACAGTCTTCGCATCGAAGTCATCCAAGCGAAGAATATCGTGAGAAAGTGGCGCTATAACGACGAGAAACAGACATCTATGCGCGATTGCGAGTAACTTCAACCGACGTCGCACTTCCTCCGAGTCTGCTGCAGGCTACTGGATGACCCGTGTACACCGGAAGATCTACAGCCACCGTCACGGACAGGGCAAAAACGCGCGTCAAAATATGACAACACATCGTGTGATGGACACAAGAAGTAGATCCGTAACATCGTTCGATGACTTATACATGGAACAGGTGTTTTAAACGTGTGTTCAAATTTTGTTGACTAGTTGCGTAGTCGCTTGACACAGGAAACCTAGCAATATAAACCGATCGTACCAGTCGCATTTCAATGATAATTGAAGGGAAAATTGCCAGAAATCACAATATGGTTCTGTGCGCTTTGTTGACTTTGCTGTAGCGATTTAGGAATTAACTCACGTATAGCTTCCCATCGGCATAAAGCTTCAGTGGTAATTTCGGACACTCATATAGTGCACGTAAAGTTACCTCACAATGTTTTACAAATGTACTTTAAATCAAGCGAGGTTTCTGAAGTAAAGGCATTGCTTCTTATACGCATGTCAGATAGCTAGCTGGTGTCTAAGCAACCCTGTAAACTATGTCCTAAAACAAAATGGCTACCAATTATGTAAACAAAATAATGTAAGTATCGTAACAGCTAAGTTTCACTTCTCTGCATTTGCCATGGCCACCGACGCAGACCTAGATCGATACATTCTGAACTGCGGATTTCGGTTGTACGCTGATATATGTTCGACCCGTTGTCAAAACTAATGAAACTGTATCTCATGCCAATGAGACCTTTGCTGCCCTCCTCTGTGTAAAGGTGAACTGCAGCTCCGGCTTTATATGTGTTGGTCGAAGTGATGATGTTACCAACAATAGAATATTCCTGTCTGTACCGACATCAAAACATATATTTGTATTCGACTGGAATGCACGCACACACGCACGCACGCACGCACGCACGCACGCACGCACGCACGCACGCACGCACACACACGAACGCGCACACATATGCAAGCAAGCCCTCACACAACCTGGGGTTGACATGGCGAGGACAGTTGTGAAATTTGTGAACGACTAAATGGTATTTACGTATGACATATATTAAAAACACATGTCCTATTTAAAAAAAAGCTACATGTCTGGTAATGTCGACACAACGTAGAGAATGATGTGAGGTCATACATGTCTGGTAATGTCGACATAACGTAGAGAATGATGTGAGGTCATACATGACAATAGGGTGCGAAGAACTTAGGTACAATACAACAGGAGCACGTTGATTACGTCTTCAGAAATCCCTGGAACCCGAGCTGAAAGCCAAAGTACTAGGAAATCTCTAACTCGGTATACAATGTTACGGTTGTCATAACATGGAAGAATACGTAAAGGACCATGGGTCGGCAAGCGGGTAAAAAGGTAAGCCTTCAGATGACGACAACAGTTTGCTATGCTTTCTGCTGAACTAACACTTAAATGGAATAAAGGTACCGTCACCCTACAGGTACCGTCACCCTACAGCTACCGTCACCCTACAGCTACCGTCACCCTACAAGTACCGTCACCCTACAGGTGCCGTCAGCCTACAGGTACCATCACCCTACAGCTACCGTCACCCTACAGGTACTGTCACCCTACAGGTACCGTCACCCTACAGCTAAGGTCACCCTACAGGTACCATCACCCTACAGGTGCTTCCTATCAGCTTGTAGTGTGGGATCTCAAAATCAGCCAAACACGGAGAGAAAGCACACGCATGCCTTATACCAACTTCGACACCAGTGCTTCGTTGGCCCAAGTTCCAACATCATAAAACGGTCGCTTCTAGATTACTCAACGACACAGACCACCTGCATGATGGGTAGGAAGGTGTGGGGTGTCGTTCGTGCCCGTCCATTGTATAATACAGATTGGAACATACGTAATATCTTCGACATCGTGCTCCCTTCCGAGTCCTCGAGGTTTGGCTTCACAGCCACGAAGTGTTCGTGGGGCGATGTAGCTACGTCAATTGTACCCATTTAGGGCGTCGGACTTTCGCGGTTAAATGGACAGGGTTCGGAACCACCTGCTGCCAACTTCGCCAATTTCGTTCACCTCACTTAGCCTGTCTTTCATACAACATATTAGTAGTTAGTTGTTACACTGGTTACGATTGGCCTATAAGTATATTATAATTAAATGTGTTAATTTACTTATTAATTAAGCGCGTAGACTTGTAAGAGACGTCTTAATTGTACCCATTGGGTAGATATGCTGGCTGAGTTGTTATGAATTGTTGGTACAAGCCCTACGTAAGTTATACAAATAAAGCATTTACACAACATACGCTGTATACACTGTATGTCAACTTGCCCCACACCAACTATTATTTGAGCCAGCTTACCAACCCTATCTGAATCAGCTATATATAATTATCTATGCATATTATATGTAAGGTATCTTGGTATAAAATGATCTACTAATAATCATAGTTTATGTGAGTATAAACAGTTTTGACTTCAGAACATGATTGCGCCATAGACATAACAAAAATTATGAAAAATGGCTCAACTAACACCGCCTTCCCCAAACAATGGCGTTTTTTTTATCGTTGACGTTGGGCCTTGCCCCTTTCGCTTAAATATTTTATTTGTTTACCGTATTTTTTCGTTGCGCCGCTACATGGTAGCATGGTGACTAAGCTTGGTCCGCCCCTTGCCACCTCCCTTGCCCTTGTGCTTGTCCCCTGGCCTCCCATTTGGCTTTGCATTGGCTTTGGGAGATTCTAGTTACGCCACGGCACTGGATGTAACAGATCCCACGCAGGGAAATTGATAGGAAAAACCTGTCGACGACGCCTCACAGAGCTGGTGATCTCGATCTTTAAACTCACTGCTACCTCCCAGCTTAACTGTGATCAGCTGTTTAGGCAGTATATCATCATGTGCCAAGCCTCGCTCACTGATTCTATATAAATAAATGCAGTTGTTTATGGAGGTGTGCATGTACTAAAATGTACGCTCCCCACTTTGCTAGCGCGAATGGCTGTCGCCCTCTGTCGGATAAATTTATATATCTAAGTTTGCAGCAACTCCGACAGGTGGCGATACATTTATCGTCCTCAGCCAACTTCCGTCAACGAATTGGAGTCTCAAGTAAATTTTATTTAGAGCCTTTAATTTAACTGCAGAACACGTTCGCGGGTCATTTACGTGCGAGCAACATGCAAGGTGTCAAGAATTTCTTTCAGGGAAAAGCACTAGGTGTTGCCGAATACCTAATTCCGGTGTTAAAGGTTTGTATAAGGCGAAATAATGATGTTGAAACATGGGAGTAACTCGATAAGTTCAACGCCAGCGAATCCACAAAACAGGATGAAATCATCTAGAAAAAATGATAGTGGAAAGTGAAAGTTAAAACTTAGACACCAGATAGAACTTCCAAGGGACCAATGGGTGAACATTACTGTCTCTTCTGAAAGATACAGGCAAAGTTGGGTGAATGAAGGTGGTTTAGAACCCGACAGTCGGATGCTCTACCACAAATCTTCCACGCCCTACTCATTGGCTTGGGGGTTTCAGGCGCAGTTGCATAAAATTGTTAACTTGATGTCGAAATCTTGCGTGATCTGGCATTTGTCACTAATGGAACACATCATACTCAGTGACTGTTGATACAATATGAAACGAAAAGTGGTCCAGCTCTGTATACTACAACATATGTAGTGGGGGTATTAATGCTATTCACACTTTTCCATGTGATCTTTTTAGTAATTTAACAAAAGTACACACTCATTAAACTGACTGTACATATTACTTCAAATATTCTCACATTAATTACGTATATTTGAACCTGGCTGGACCTGATTCGTAATGGTCTAAGTTAATCGAGGAGGGAATTTAAACCTAGATTTAATGCTAGATCCGGTAAAAAATTGGTCTAGCCAGGAAAAGCCAGGAAACTATGGATTTTGTCAACCTTAGAAATACCAAATAAAACAGTCAAGATGTAAAACAGCATTAAAAGTGATACAATGAAATCCACCTAATAGAATAATGTTGGGCCAGAGCAACTTGATTCTATTAAGTGGCTGATTCTGTGTTAAGTGACAAATTTGAATGCAGCATGAATAGGGATTGATCCAAGCCAATATATTTAATTCTATCAAATGGCTGATTCTGTTGTAGCAGCGATTCTGTTAAGTGGAGTTCACTGAATCGAATTATTTATTCGTGAAAATGTTGGTAGAGAATAACATAATTGTAATGAAGTAAGGTATTTCTTCTGATCAGAACTATTGAGATTTACTTACTAAACATTTCACTTACCATCATCAAGAACTGAATTCTGGGATGACTAGTTGATATCTCAAGCAGGCCATCTCATACATGGCTGAGTCGGTATTCGTCTTGATTCATGATATAGTCGTCTTTCTGATCCATAATTATGGATGTGATGGTCCCAACCTTCTTTTGATCCTCGAGCCTGGTTGCCAACTGGTGAGCAGAAGAACTATAGTCATCCCCGAATTCAGTTCCTGATGAAGGCTACCAATGAGAGCCAAATGTTGAGTTTATAAATCTCAAATAATAGTTGTGAATAGAAGGAAATCGTTAACAAATTGTTTAGTCTACTACATGTGCCAGTGGTTGATGGCTTAATGAGATTGAATGCTTGTAGGAATCCAAGTTTCGTGAGACGGGCGTCATTACACCTGATGAGGTAAGTTCTGACTCTTTATATAGTTCACAACCATTCAGTCAAAAGCACGTTTTAATCATTGTCATTAAAATTTTATAACAATTTGAAA
The DNA here is from genome assembly GCA_963662155.1 of Lamellibrachia columna. NCBI lineage: Eukaryota > Metazoa > Annelida > Polychaeta > Sabellida > Siboglinidae > Lamellibrachia > Lamellibrachia columna. The sequence continues at coordinate 9,517,456 of OY759268.1, read as the reverse complement.
AGGGTGATGCGCTGAGTAATGACATTTTGAGAATTTCACCACATATAAATTTAACTGAATTAAATGTTTACTTGATATGCAATTACATTTAGCAAGAATTAACAAGATTACCACCTAACACAAGTTACTCTCCAGATGGATAAGGAAGCCATTGGTTTATGACAGAACTGTATTTTCCCTCATAAGTATTGTCCAAGACTGCATTGTTAAAAAAAAATTTTTACAGTTTGTTGCCGCGGGCGACCACATGGTACACCACTGTCCCACATGGCAGTGGGCAGGAGGGGACAACTCAAAAGTGAAGTTTTACCTTCCCGCAGATAAACAGTTCCTTCTCACCAGGAATGGTAAGACTCAACATTGATATCTGGGGACCATCTCAAACTATATACATTTATATCCTAGTGAGGCTTAATGGTAGAACATGTTTCAGGGCTTCACATTTGAAAAAAGTTAGAAAAACATCTGCACACAAGATAATTCGAGACAACAGGCGTTGACGACAAATTTACTACATTTGAAAAATAAACACATCTATCTATGAATTTACCACAAAATTCCGTAGGTCCATCTTGTAATGCCATGTTACTGAACAAACTATGTTACAATACCTTGTTGAACCAAGTCACTTAATCTTGTTACAGTGCCTTGTTACCAGGGCTTGGGTCAATTCCAAAAGGATTTGGAATTGAAAGATTTTGAGCAAAAGGAATTGGAAGTAAAAGATTTTGAGCAAAAGGAATTGGAATTGAAATATTTGAGCAAAAGGAATTGGAATTGAAATATTTTGAGCAAAAGGAATTGGAATTGAAATATTTTGAGCAAAAGGAAATGGAATTTAAAGATTTTGAGCAAAAGGAATTGGAATTGAACGAAAAGGAATTGATCCTCATTTTCTTGATCTGGCCGAACCCCACCTTCCAGTCAGTCCATAAACAGCAGACAAGGCTTATGCGCACGCATCAAGACTGCATATTGCATTTACGTTATTATAGCGCTAATATAGCGGATCACAGTGGTGAACCCGTACGTAGATATCTACAAAGCTAGTGAAACTTTGCACTTCAAACCTTCATTCCGTGCCTATCAATCTATGTTGGCATCAATCGGTTTTTTATTGACTTTTACACTGCGACTTCTCGACAAACTATATTATCGCTCGTTGCTATGGCGACCGACGATGTTGTCGTCATTAATGAACTTTTATGTTTTTACATTAATCGAATGGACGTTTTACCACGATCTATTCTTAACCGCATTATATTGGACAACTTTAACGATGAAGACATCTTAAGTGCCAAAGACACTTTACATTCACATGTTTCTACCACTTTGAAACATCGTCGAATTAAACGACAAGGGGCCGATAAAGCCAAACACAACGTTGATGACATTTCGAAAATCTTGGACGAAGTTGACCCTGACGCAATACCGATCTATGTCACCCATGATCTTGGAAAACGTGAAATCACCATGTGCAAAAGCAAATTATATGACACTGAACTTTCTCATAAAACTTGTCGATTCAGTGTCTGAACTTTCTACGCAAATCACCACTCTTGTGTCATCACTGCTACCGGTACTTTCTTCACTGAACGTGACGCCAGCCGCAACGACTTCTGCTTCTACATCTTCTCCAACACCTGCCCTACGTGAGATGTCTCCGAAATCTGCCGTATCTACTTCTTCAAAAGTTCGATCTGCCCCCAAGGCAACTGCTCCGTCGAACATGGCTACTATTTATTCACGATCCGCTGTGTCGACCTCTGCAACTACTTCTTCACGATCTGATGTGTTGACAGCCACTCTGTCAACTACTACAGCTTCTACATCTATCACTGGTAGCACTACTTCACCACTGTGGACAACAGTAATCTCCAAAAAGTCCCGCAACACTGTTAAACCACTGACATCTAATCGTAAGTCACACACCATGACCGCAGGAAACTCTTCCAAGTGTAGTCTTAAGTGTGCACCGGTGCGACTCATACCTGCGGATTACTTTCTCACAGGATTTCATGCTGACACAACTTGTGAAGAATTATATACATACGTGTCATCAACTTTGAGTTTGAAATGCTCATGTGAGCGATTACCAACCCGACACAACTCATATTCTTCTTTCAAGCTGTGTGTTGACATTCCTAAACCTAACTTGCTTTATGACGCTGATCTCTGGCCTGCTGGAACAAAGATTGGACGGTATTTCCCACCTAGGAAACACACACTAACAGATTCAACCCACTTATAGACTTTCCCCTCCGTATTGCTTCCTTTAACTCCAGAAGTATACGGAACAGTGCTTTTGATGTGGTTGACATCTTAAACTCTTTAGATATACTTGCTGTGCAGGAACACTGGCTCTCTAAACAGAGCCTTTCTTTCCTTAATTCTGTTCACTCTGACTTTAACGCCAGAGGAATTAATTCCATTGATTTCGGTGATGGTTTGAGTGGACGTCCTCATGTTGTACTTTGCTTTTTATTTTATGGAGGCGTTCACTCGACCCCTTTATTGAACCATTGATTTATGTTGATGAGAAGAGACTCCTGGGTCTAAAAATTACCAGCTCTAACGCCACTATTCTACTTCTTAATGTCTCTACCATATCAGACTGATGACAATGCTGATGAATATCTAGAAATTTTAGGCAAAATCCAGGCCATAAGTGATTCATTTGAATCAACCAACATATTCATCATTGGTGATTTTAATGCGGATATTAAGAACCCCAGTCTTTTTACTCCATTTCTCAATGCTTTTATAAACAACTGTCACCTTATCGCAAGTGACACATTGCTTCTCCCCTCTGATGCTTTTACATATGAATGAAATGAAACATGAATAACGCCAGGTTGCCAAATCCTAGCAATGTTGGTGGTGCTTCCGGTGTCGAAAATGTAAAGAATATGTGGCTTCATCATTACCAATCCCTACTTAACTCTATACCTGGCTCTCCAGTCAACATCAAGAAGATTAATGAATACTGTAGCAATGTACAGCTTAATGTTCAAATGATTGTTAATGTTAAGGAAATTCAAGATATAATACATGCAATGCCTGTAGGCAAAGCCCCGGGTTATGATAGTGTAAGTAACGAACATTTTAAATATGCGAATGAAAAACTTCATGTTCTCATGTCACTTTTATATAGTAGCATGTTAATTCACGGTTTTTTACCGGATGCTATGATGATTACAATCATAGCCCCCATAATTAAAAATAAGGCGGGTGACCTGTCTGATAACAACAACTACCGACCCATTGCTCTAGCCACAATTGCTAGTAAATTATTTTGAATCCAGGGTTTCTACTTTTTTATCTAAATGTGTAAACCAATTTGGATTTAAAAAGCATCACTCAACTGAAATGCTCATATTTTTATTAAAAGAACTCTTTCGACACTACATAGCGAATGGCTCATCTATGTATGTTACCATGCTGGATGCCTCTAAAGCCTTTATTACTGGTACAGAACCCAGAAATTCACTGTCAGATGGTGTTGTAGCTTCTCAGAATTTTTTACCGTTTCAAACGGTGTTAAGCAGGGTGGAATCCTTTCTCCACATCTTTTTAACGTTTACATGGATGACTTAAGTGTAAATTTGAATAAATTACAAATTGGCTGTCTTTATGCAGGAACCATAATGAATCATATGATGTATGCCGATGACCTTTGTGTTTTTTCACCTAGTGTTGCGGGGTTGAGAAAACTCACCGATTGTTGTGCCAAATATGGCAATATGTTTGATATAACGTACAATGCCAAAACATCTGTCTGTATGGTTATTGATAACAAACCTAGGGACAAGAAAAATATTCATCCTGTTGTTATCAATAACCATACACTACCTTACACTGAGAAATGTAAATACCTTGGCCATATTATAAACAATAATCTTACTGATGATGACGATATTGCCAGGCAGAAAAGATGTATCTATGCTCAGGCAAATGCTTTAGCCAGAACATTTTACTTATGCAACAGTTCCATTAAAACAACTTTATTTAATTCATACTGTGGTTCAATGTACACCTCAAGTCTTTGGTGCCATTTTAAAAACCAGAGTCTGAAAGGTATTACTGTCGCTTATAACAACAGTTTTAGAATTATACACAACCTGTCACCCCGCTGTAGTGCAAGCCATATGTTCGCTACTAATTATGTTAAATCCTTTAATGAACGTATTCGCTCATCAATTTTTAGCCTTTTACGCCGGTTGGAAAAATCCGACAATATACTTTTTGTGAATTATCTTCACACTTTTATTTATTATCAAAGTCCATTGATTAAACATTGGATTGATCAATTGTATGCTTTTAATTCATGATGTTTGTACTTTTATACAAATATATTTTTTATCCGTTCTTATCTTATATATATATTTTACTTTAAGTTTTAAGTCATGTATGTATATTTATATATATATTTTTCTCACTACATGTACCTCTACTATTCATCATGTGTGTATATGTATGTTATTTTTTTTTAACCTGTATGTATTTATAATATGGTCTCTTGCCTGAAATAAAACATTATTATTTTACATGTCTTATCAGCTCACATAAACAATGAAACAATAGCAGGCTTTAGCAGCTAGGCCCAGTTAGTAGGATTGACTTGCTGAGGCAAGAAACCACAATCAAAATACAGACCTGTGTGCACAATAGAAGCCTGCTGTTAATAATTGCAGTTAAGTAGCTGGATATGTGCTAGACTTCCAGTGTAAATAAGGCAGTGCAAATAAGATTGAGTTTTAGAAATATGGAAATCACCCCTGGAAGGTAATTTTCTCACCTTAGTGTGACAAATGATTAAAGGACTTGAACAAGTTGGTGTAAAAGTGGAGTCTATGTATTTCCCTTTGAGCTAACACTTGTTAGAGAGTATTAAATGCTTTCATTTGTGCTCAACAATGTGCATTCGGATTTACTTGTATTCTTGTTCGTAATAAAATGTGAAATCACTCATCAATGTGAAAAAAACTGTGTTTGTGTATTCATAGATTAAATGCAATCATAATGTTCATGTAACTATTTTTTAAATGTAATGTAAAAACTACCAATTAAATTATTTCGGAAAAAGAATTGAATTGGAATTGAATGATTTCAGCAGGAATTGGAATTGATTAAAAGGAATTGACCCCAGCCCTGTTGCTGAACTATGTTACAGAGCCTTGTTATTGAACCTTGTTACAGTGCCCTGTTACTGAACAATATTACATTGCACTTTTACTGAACCTTATTACAGTGTCCTGTTGCTGAACCATGTTACAGTGCCCTGTTGCTGAACCATGTTACAGTGCCCTGTTGCTGAACCATGTTACAGTGCCATGTTGCTGAACCATGTTACAGTGCCCTGTTGCTGAACCATGTTACAGTCCCTGTTGCTGAACCATGTTACAGTGCCATGTTGCTGAACCATGTTACAGTGCCCTGTTGCTGAACCATGTTACAGTGCCATGTTACAAGCGAGTGAAACAGGTCTGCAATCACCAAGATGATCAGGAGAAAGTGATAGAGGAAGAGGATGGAGACGGAGGCTGGGTGGACACACATCACTACACAGGTGGGTGGACACGCATCACTACATAGGTGGGTGGACACGCATCACTACATAGGTGGGTGGACACGCATCACTACACAGGTGGGTGGACACGCATCACTACACAGGTGGGTGGACATGCATCACTACACAGGTGGGTGGACACGCATCACTACACAGGTGGGTGGACACGCATCACTACACAGGTGGGTGGACACGCATCACTATACAGGTGGGTGGACACGCATCACTACACAGGTGGGTGGACAGTCACTGGACACACGTCACTACACAGGTGGGTGGACACGCATCACTACACAAGTGGGTGGACACACATCACTACACAGGTGGGTGGACACGCATCACTACACAAGTGGGTGGACACACATCACTACACAGGTGGGTGGACACACATCACTACACAGGTGGGTGGACACACATCACTACACAGGTGGGTGGACACACATCACTACACAGGTGGGTGGACACGCATCACTACACAGGTGGGTGGACACACATCACTATACAGGTGGGTGGACACGCATCACTACACAGGTGGGTGGACACACATCACTACACAGGTTGGTGGACACACATCACTACACAGGTGGGTGGACATGTATAACTACACAAGTGAGTCGACACACCAACGAACCCTCCCTGTGTTAATACATAATAGTTACAATACATACGGCCAGTCTTCCAGGTACATCTTCCTGATGTTCTATAAACTCTTCAGTCTTTCTTGAACACCTCTACATACCAATTTGGGGAAATATAAATGCCTACCCATGGGACATTTTATTTGTACATTGGTGATATACACCATAAGCTGTGTGCACACAATATAGGCTGGGAGTTTAACAGATATAATATAATAATATAATATAGGCTGGGAGTTTAACAGATATAATATAATAATATAGGCTGGGAGTTTAACAGATATAATATAATAATATAATATAGGCTGGGAGTTTAACAGATATAATATAATAATATAATATAGGCTGGGAGTTTAACAGATATAATATAATAATATAATATAGGCTGGGAGTTTAACAGAAGAAGTGTTAGTTGAATATACAAAATGTTCTTCTGTTAAAGGAAGTACCTTTCATAATGTAAAATTTTAGTTCAATTGAGCTTTTAGGGTCCTCTCGATCCCTTCACCAGTCTTAGTCTAAACTGTCCCTGGTGTCATGTGATGATGTTTGTGGCTGTCACATGACAGATGTTCCATGAAAATCGGAAGGTTGTAGCCCCATCTCTGTTGACTGTCACTGACGACTGGATTGAGAGGGTCTCGAAAGTTCTTTCAAGCTAAAATTTGTGACTCTGAGTCTGAAAGATAGCTGTATTTCCTTTAATGTGAATTGACCAGAGCCCAGTAACATCGTACATGCTGATTCTTGTTACTCTGTAGGCACGGGGCAGCTACAAGACGCAGTCAGTGACATGACACTAGACGACAAAGTAAGTATGACGTGTCAACTAGCTTTTGTCTGCTTTGAGTGGCGTATCAGGAGGACACAACCCAAGATATGCTTACACATCGCAGACATGTCCAGCAACCATAGTTTTATTCATAGCTGATATATAACGTATGAGTTGTGAATATTGTTTATAGTCACCGTGCAGGATACCAGGCTTTCTGGTTACCATGGTAGAAGCACCACACGATCATGTGAGATTTTGTTGTTTGTGGGGTTGATTTTTGGGAAGCAGAAGAACATCAGGATTGGGAAAGTGGATTAAATAAAGATTAGTTGAATATCTCAAGAAAAAAAGATGTGTCAACTACACAACAGCAGGTGATTGAAGTGCGGGAATGAAGGCTCAGTTTGTTGATATTTTAGCAGCCAAATATCCTGGCTGACAGTGAAATAAGATCTGTTACGACGCACCAGGGAAATCATGCCTGAAAAGTAGCAGCACCAAAACTATGGAACAAGTTACCTCAAGATCTAAGGAGGATTTACACTATACTCAGGGAGATTGTGACTTCAAAGTAGCAGCACCGAAACTATGGAACGCGTAACCTCAAGATCTAAGGAGAATTACCGATGTCATCGTTTTTAAGAGTAAATTAAAGACTCACTATTTTATTATAGCATATGATTAAGTTATTTTGTATATATATATATGTGTATATATATATATATTATCATCAACATTATTTATTTAATATTTTTATTATTTATTTTTTACATCACCATAGAATATAATTGTATAAATTTGGTGCTAAATAAATTAATAAACATTAAACTGTGTATGTTGTTGGTGTTGCTGCAGAATGCTGACAGAGTTGCTGACACTGCTGCTGCAGATGCTGACAGTGATGACGAGTCAGCAGCGGACATGGAGGAGTTTGAAGAGAGCGGCATGCTGGATGCCGACGACCCGGTCAGTCCAACACTGACCATTCGGTGGGGGGTCTTCAGAGTTACCACTTTGTGTGGGGAGTCGTCATACTGACCATATTTGGGCAATGCTTCCATCCCATAATTTTTTATTCTGCAAAATGAAAGGACGATTGTGTTATCCATGATTGTGTTATCCGTCATTCAGTTATCCGTCATTCTGTCATCCATGACTCAGTTATCTGAGATTCAGTTATCCGTGATTCTGTTGTCCGTGATTCAGTTATCCGTGATTCTGTTATTCGTCATTCAGTTATCCATGATTCTGTTACACGGGTTTTTACCTGAAATAAAAGTATTAATATTCGTTAATCAGAGTCCGCTGTATTTGTCAACTTATCTGTGTATTCATCTCTAGTTTGGACAGGGAATGTTGCGAGAATCCCGTCTTTTAATCGAGCCGTCCTTGCTCCCAGGCTGCCCTGGACACGGCCTGTGCAGCGGGGAAGTCGGAAGAAGAAGAATGTGGGAGCGGAGACGGGATCCTACAAACACGAACGTATGACCTCCATATCACCTACGACAAATATTACCAGACCCCCCGACTCTGGCTGTTTGGATACGACGAAGTGAGTGTTACCAAACCATCCGACTCTGGCTGTTTGTATACAGTGAAATAAGTATTACCAGACCCTCCGACTCTGGCTGTTTTGATACGACGAAGTAATAAGTATTACCAAACCCTACGACTCTGGCTGTTTGGATACGACGAAGTAATAAGTATTACCAGACGAAGTAAGACACCTGCTTAATGCGACCACCATATATGCCAAACTTAGGGTTTACCTTCATCACCTAACTTCTGACAGAAGCTGTTGTTGGGGTGCCACTTCAGTCTTGGATGCTTATTGTGTAATGTTTCTCCCCCCCCACTCAAGCCCTCGTCGCCCCCAGGCTCTGGGAAACTCAGTCCCATCCACCCCTTTATGCTGTTGCTCCAACTCTTCTGTCTGCCTCTTCTATGTCCTCCAGTCCCTGTGCCTTGCAGAAATGTTTTGGAGAGGCCTGCTATTATATAATTTAATAATTTTATTAAAATGCCAGTTGAATTATACAATTGGCACAGTAAAGCAAACAATGACAATAAATTAATTAAGACATTAAGACTGCCAATCTCCTGACATGACCGAACCATTGCAGTTTGTAGCATCTCACCATAGTTCTTTATTCCTGCCAATCGGTCGTTCGATGACCTTACAAACTTCTTGGTTGGTACTGTTTACACTGTGCCCACAACTCTTAAAGTTCCTTCTAAATCCTCGATAAATTTTTAGCGGTCTAGTTTTAGAATCATTTAATGAAACATCAAACCATCTATTATGCATTACAACATACTATCTTGTTTCTGCTAATTTATCATTTAGTTTTGGAGAAGTCATCGGTCAAAATAATAAATTATTTTTGACCGGATCTGGTCAAAATTGATCCGGCTCTATATACCACAACCTAAAGCTATTCACTCTGTCACGTGTTCCCCTATTTAAATTGCGTAATTTTGTTCGATGATTTTAACACAGGACACTTTCATTAAACAGACTGCGTATATTACTTTAAACTGTTGACATGCTACATATATTACAGTGAACCTGATTCACGATGGGCTCAATCAATTGAGGGTTCTAAGATTTGTGAGTTTCCCTGTTGTAGAACCGTAAACCTTTGACCATCGAGCAGATGTACGAGGACATCAGTCAGGACCACGCACAGAAGACCGTCACCATGGAAACACACCCGCATCTAGCGGGACCACCAATGGTGTCTGTCCATCCCTGTCGGTAAGGCTTTCTGTTACCATGACGACAACATTTTTGTTTTGGCAGCAACTTTATGTTACCATGGCAACATATATATCGCAGGACATTTTCTGTGTGTCACTGTTCGCTTGAAGCACTCTTTGATTTGTTAATCCAGTACAACATGTTATATAATCATGAGTGCACACCTGCCCACTGCACATTCTGTTGCCATGGAAACACTCTTTGATTTGTTAATCCAGTACAACATGTTATGTAATCATGAGTGCACACCTGCCCACTGCACATTCTGTTGCCATGGAAACACTCTTTGATTTGTTAATCCAGTACAACATGTTATGTAATCATGAGTGCACACCTGCCCACTGCACATTCTGTTGCCATGGAAACACTCTTTGATTTGTTAATCCAGTTCACATATAATTTGTTAATCAAGTTCACATATAATTCTGCTAACTTGTGTGAATTGTGAGACGTGTTATTATACAGATGTGTGACGAGGAATAAAATTGATAGCCAGAAGCTGGACATATTTCTGTTCAAATGTTTAAGGAGGATATTAGTGATGGTTGCTTGGTTCATGCTTCCGATTATATAAAAAACATGTTGAATTTTGTTCTTGTTCCCAAGTTATCTGGACTTGCCTCCACCAGGAATCTTGTGTACAACAAACAGTGGGTTAGTTATGGCAAAAGTCAGCTACCGGGTGAAAGTTTGGTTTTTCTTTGACAGGCTACATATTCTGCATATATATAAATTATGCCTGGTCAACGTTGTAGCTGATGTGATGAAGAAGATGATGAAATGTGTTTTGTTGTTGTAGCCATGCTGATGTGAAGAAGATGATGATGAAAGGTGTTTTGTTGTTGTTGTAGTCATGCTGATGTGATGAAGAAGATCACAGACACAGTAGCAGACGGAGGAGGGGAACTCCAAGTTTACATGTATCCTTTTATGTTACTAGGCACGCTCATACAGAGACTGTGTATGTAACTAGGCGCGCTCATACAGAGACTGTGTATGTTACTAGGCGCGCTCATACAGAGACTGTGTATGTTACTAGGCGCGCTCATACAGAGACTGTGTATGTTACTAGCCGCGCTCATACAGAGACTGTGTATGTTACTAGGCACGCTCATACAGAGACTGTGTATGTTACTAGGCGCGCTCATACAGGCAAGATTGCCATCCATGGCAAGTGGACAAGGAAGCCAATGGCTTATCAAGAATCCAACATTTTTTTTATCTATGTGTAACTGTCCTCCTGTGATGTGTCAACCTTCTTTTTAAACATATTCACGCTGCTAGCAGTTACACAATCCGTAGACAATTTGTTCCATTCATTTATTGTCCTGTGTGAGAAAGAGTACTTCTGATATCCAATCTACATTGTGCCTTTACTAATGTTACCTCTTGTCCTCTAGTTATACAAACATATCCTCTGTATGACTGATATATAATAATAACAATAATAACAAAAATATCCTCTGTATGACTGATATATAATAATAACAATAGATTTCTTGTACAGCGCCCGTCAAAATAATTGTTCTTGGGTTATTAAAAGTAAAACAAAATAAATATATAAAAGTAAGTAAATAGCTAACACCAATGCATGCATCAGTAAAAACAAAACAGTTAAAATGGTAAGTAATTGTGTATAAAAATAATCCAAAAGTGAATTATAATCGTAAAATTGGTTCAACAGAGATGTTCACACGATATATAACTGGACGTAATACAATTTGTGGTATTAATGCATAAAATGTTTATGTACTTATAAAATTGGCAATTCCTAAGCAAAAGAAAAAAGCAACAGAAATACACAAAATAAGTTTTTTTTTATTAATATATTCATGTTTGTTATCCTCAAAGCATCAGTTAACGTGCAGCTATAAAATTAACCATTTAAAAATATGTTGAATAAATACACAAAATAAATATGAAATACATATATATATATATGTATATATATATATATATATAGTCCGAGGGCAAACAGGTCAAAGGGTTGATTCGACTGGGAGTCCGAGGGCAAACAAGCCAAAGGGTTGATGCGATTGAGAGTCCGAGGGCAAACAAGCAATGAAGGGTTGATGCGACTGAGAGTTCGAGGGCAAACAAGCAATGAAGGGTAAGATTTAGCACCTTATTATATTTATAATAATAACACAAAAATTTAATTTTAATCCTTGGAAACTGAAGCTCAGAAGCTTAATAAAATAAAATGGTTAAGCAATCTCGAAATTGATACACAACAGGTGGATAAATACGTATCATTCTTCAGATGTCGACCAAATTATATTATGTTTCCTGCTGACCTAACAATAATTTGGGAGAAAGTCCAAAGGTCTAGTTTAAAAGTTTGTTTCAACTCTGGGAACAAAAGTAGATCAGAACTAGATGATCCAAGCTGTGTAGACTTTCAAACAGGTCAAAGGGTTGATTCGACTGGGAGTCCGAGGGCAAACAAGCCAAAGGGTTGATGCGATTGAGAGTCCGAGGGCAAACAAGCCTAAGGGTTGATGCGACTGAGAGTTCGAGGGCAAACAAGCAATGAAGGGTAAGATTTAGCACCTTATTATATTTATAATAATAACACAAAAACTTGATTTTAATCCTTGGAAACTGAAGCTCAGAAGCTTAATAAAATAAAATGGTTAAGCTATCTCGAAATTGATACACAACAGGTGGATAAATACGCATCATTCTTCCGATGTCGACCAAATTATATTATGTTTCCTGCTGACCTAACAATAATTTGGGAGAAAGTCCAAAGGTCTAGTTTAAAAGTTTGTTTCAACTCTGGGAACAAAAGTAGATCAGAACTAGATGATCCAAGCTGTGTAGACTTTCTCACAGGAGTCGGCAGTGAATGTAAATACGCTGGTTGCTTGGATGACAGTGGTACAGTGGAACTTAAAAATAATATGAAACTGGACAGGGACCCAATGCTGAGATTTCAGAACTGATGACAAGTGAGAGAAACGAGGAGGCTTGGCAACTACCTTTGCCAAACGAGTTTTCATGCATTGAAGGTTTTTCCTAAAGGCAATATTGTGAAAAGGGGGAATTGTTTGATGTCTTCCTTAACCCATTGTCTAGGTATCTGCTGATCTTCCTCAAGTTCCTACAAGCTGTCATCCCAACCATAGAGTACGACTACACTCGCAACTTCATCATGTGATCACATGCCTTCACCATGTGGTCATGTAACTGCATGATCACACAACTACTCCACATGATCATGCAACTTCACCATGAGATCACGCAACTGCACCATGTCATCTTGCAGCTACACGATGTGATCACACAACTTCAACATGTGATCTCATGCCTTCACAGTGTGATCACATAGCTTCACCATTTGAACACACAATTTCACAATGCTTCAAAATGTGTCACGCAACTTCACCATGACATCATGCAACTTTAACTTTTCATTACGCGACTACATTACGTGATAACAGAACTTCACCATGTGATCATACAAATTCACTATGTGATTATGGAAATACACCATGTGATCAATCAACTACACCATGTGGTCATGCAACTACACCTTGTGATCATGCGACTTCACCTTGTGGTTGCACAACTTCACGTTGTGATCATGCAACTTCACTTTGCGTTCGCACAACTTCACCTTGTGAACACGCAACTTCACCAGAAGTACAAGCAGAAAGAGTTAATGAACATTCACCCAGCTGATTGGGAGCAGGGAATTATCAGAGCTGCTGTTATGTTTGGACTACAGGAACATGATATTAATTTGTTTACAGAGATGCAAATTCACCAATGATTGTATTATCATGTAGTACCTAAAGACATCAAACAAATATAGGAATTTCTGTATACCGTAAACATTTCAGTTCAGTTGTATATATAAAATAAAACCTGCTGAAGTGACCACCTGCACTAAGCAACCACCTGTACTGACAAACAACTATTTGACCATCAATAAGTCAGTCGCTGAAGACAGGTTTTACTGTATATAATACATACAGTCAAACCTTACTTTACAGTCACCTCGGTAGTACAGCCACCTCGCCATAATGATCACACTGGAACAGTCCCAAATTATTTCCGTAACAGTAAATATGGTCACCTCACTATTTAGGGCAGGTGAGGTTAAATTGTATATACATGTATAATATATACATAGATGCCAGGTCTATGTAATGTATTGTTTGGAAATATTTGTACATAGTAGAAAGAGTGCACATATAACCAAGTGTCCGTCTCATTTAACTAAACGTAATTATAAACATGCTATGAGTTTTGCGACATTTCTACGCCTGTATTTTATTGTACATACACAAGAATGTGTAATTAAAAAGCTTAGGGATGGATAGCACAGTGGGAGAATGGTTCAAGGCTTTTACTTACAATTAGCAACAAACATTCTGCTGGTACATCGCTACCAGTATATCATGGATGCCATACGTAGTTGTTGAAATTACACCTATCGGGTGCATAAGCTGCAAGACTCGTGGTTTTGTATAAAATGTCATGGTCTTGTGGCAAAGGTCTGAAATCTCACCCATATTTTCATAATCTTTAGGAATGAAAATTATCAAATAAAATGTCCTCCCGCCCTTTTTTCTGCAAAAATGATACACAAAATTATATTTCTGTGTGTCGCAAGCAAAAACTAGCCTTAGTTAATTTTACCAGTAGTATCCGCCTTTTACCAGATACCGTTTGAAACAAGGTCAATAGCTGAGCACCAATCAGATTTCCTGTTGGATAGCAGTGTAAGCACGTGTTGAAGATGAGCTTTACTTTGGAATAAAATGTGTCTTTAAAGGTCTCCAAATGTTCTTGAAATTCACTGGGCTGGGGCCCGCGGCCTCTGGACCATGGCTGGGAAATTTTCCCAAGCCTAAGAACCCTCCACTTGTTGACAGCTATGCAAAGTGTCCCGCTTTTTTGTAATAAAAAATTTAACATTACAATCTATCTATTTGCTGCACACAAGGCCATTCTGGGCATGTTATTTCTCTGGTCTCAAATAATTTAACATTAAAATCTATCTATTTGCTGCACACAAGGCCATTCTGGGCTCGTTATTTCTCTGGTCTCAAATAATTTAACATTAAAATCTATCTATTTGCTGCACACAAGGTCATTCTGGGCATGTTATTTCTCTGGTCTCAAATAATTTTACATTAAAATCTATCTATTTGCTGCACACAAGGTCATTCTGGGCATGTTATTTCTCTGGTCTCAAATAATTTAACATTACAATCTATCAATTTGCTGCACACAAGGTCATTCTGGGCATGTTATTTCTCAGGTCTCAAATAATTTAACATTACAATCTATCTATTTGCTGCACACAAGGCCATTCTGGGCATGTTATTTCTCTGGTCTCAAATAATTTAACATTGCAATCTATCTATTTGCTGCACACAAGGTCATTATGGGCATGTTATTTCTCAGGTCTCAAATAATTTAACATTACAATCTATCTATTTGCTGCACACAAGGTCATTCTGGGCATGTTATTTCTCTGGTCTCAAATAATTTAACATTAAAATCTATCTATTTGCTGCACACAAGGCCATTCTGGGCTTGTTATTTCTCTGGTCTCAAATAATTTAACATTAAAATCTATCTATTTGCTGCACACAAGGCCATTCTGGGCGTGTTATTTCTCTGGTCTCAAATAATTTAACATTAAAATCTATCTATTTGCTGCACACAAGGCCATTCTGGGCATGTTATTTCTCTGGTCTCAAATAATTTAACATTAAAATCTATCTATTTGCTGCACACAAGGCCATTCTGGGCATGTTATTTCTCTGGTCTCAAATAATTTAACATTAAAATCTATCTATTTGCTGCACACAAGGCCATTCTGGGCTCGTTATTTCTCTGGTCTCAAATAATTTAACATTAAAATCTATTTATTTGCTGCACACAAGGCCATTCTGGGCGTGTTATTTCTCTGGTCTCAAATAATTTAACATTACAATCTATCTATTTGCTGCACACAAGGCCATTCTGGGCATGTTATTTCTCTGGTCTCAAATAATTTAACATTAAAATCTCTATTTACTGCACACAAGTTCATTCTGGGCGTGTTATTTCTCTGGTCTCAAATAATTTAACATTAAAATCTATCTATTTGCTGCACACAAGGCCATTCTGGGCATGTTATTTCTCTGGTCTCAAATAATTTAACATTAAAATCTATCTATTTACTGCACACAAGTTCATTCTGGGCGTGTTATTTCTCTTGTCTCAAATAATTTAACATTACAATCTATCTATTTGCTGCACACAAGGCCATTCTGGGCATGTTATTTCTCTGGTCTCAAATAATTTAACATTAAAATCTATCTATTTGCTGCACACAAGGTCATTCTGGGCGTGTTATTTCTCTGGTCTCAAATAATTTAACATTACAATCTATCTATTTGCTGCACACAAGGTCATTCTGGGCATGTTATTTCTCAGGTCTCAAATAATTTAACATTACAATCTATCTATTTGCTGCACACAAGGTCATTCTGGGCATGTTATTTCTCTGGTCTCAAATAATTTAACATTAAAATCTATCTATTTGCTGCACACAAGGCCATTCTGGGCATGTTATTTCTCTGGTCTCAAATAATTTAATATTAAAATCTATCTATTTGCTGCACACAAGGCCATTCTGGGCTCGTTATTTCTCTGGTCTCAAATAATTTAACATTAAAATCTATCTATTTGCTGCACACAAGGTCATTCTGGGCATGTTATTTATCTGGTCTCAAATAATTTAACATTACAATCTATCTATTTGCTGCACACAAGGCCATTCTGGGCATGTTATTTCTCTGGTCTCAAATAATTTAACATTAAAATCTATCTATTTGCTGCACACAAGGCCATTCTGGGCGTGTTATTTCTCTGGTCTCAAATAATAAAAAAAATTTTATTCGTGCATGCATTCACCATATACCTGTACATACCTGTTATTTTTATGTAGCAGTTTAAACAATACATAATTAGCAATGGGGGGGTCAACATTCTACAAGGGGGGTCACTTTTCTATGGGGATCATTTTACTATCTTGCCCCAGCTGTAGAACTGCAATGGCTAGGCAGCTTGGATGGTAGTTCTGAACAGGCTCGATGTCTGTCATCGCAGACATCTTCGAACCATCATCCGATGTGAGATAGTAAAGTGACGCCCATAGAAAAGTTACCCCCTATAGAATTGTTACGCCCCTTTGCTAATGATTTATTGTTTAAGCTGCAATTTAAAAATAACAGGTATGTATATCAGTTTGATATACATGCTGATTATCAGACAATTGTTTAGGATGGGAGTCACAATTGTATAGTGGGGGGTCACAATTCAATGGAAATAGATATATAGATAGAAAAGTGACCCCCCATAGAATGTTTGCCCCATCACTTTTTGCTCAGACTGCAATTTAAATTTAACAGGTATGTATGTAAGTTTGACATACATTCTATTAATTTTGTTGTTTGGGTTAGAAGCATGCATGTTAAAATAAGTTTTATTCACGCACTAGAATGGCTTGTGAATGGACGTAATAAAACAGTCAAAATTAATAAAATGTTGTGTATTAAATATATCGATGTAATACATGTTTATGCAAGAATTTATTATATTTAACTAAATTAATAAATATAAAATGATTATTACGTTGGGACTATGATGTGAACAGAACTTCATGATGATTATTATCAGATTATCCCCATTTATGTATTATGTAGTAATTGTCGTTAGATATATGCTACTAATGAACCTAAATGTGTCTCCAAACTCCTAGCCGCTTGTTTCAATAGTTTTTTAGAATGGGGTTAATTCTATTATGGTGGGCACATTGCTACAGAAAAGTGGCCCTAGGGTCTTTCTCTTCTATGGTTTCACTTTTCTATGGCGCACTGGCATAGTTAGCCAGAGAGCATGATTTGCAACAACGTACTATACATGTGCAGTACAGTTCTTCTGTTTGTGAAGATGGTCTATGGTCGGCCTCGTGCCACAAGATATTCCTGCCCACAGAACCCTAGAATTTGCTATATTGGAGTTCGTAGGAAATCGTAGCCCATAGAGAGCCTGGAAGGGTTGTTACTTTGATGCAGAGCCTGGCGAAATTGGGGTGATCGGCTGTTCGACATGGCAGCCCGGACACTAGAATTCACTGCCACAACAGCCGACGTCGATACTAACATGTTGTTTTTAAAACACGTCTTTAGACTTACCGTATTCGTCCTAATAGGCGTACAGTATTCTTTAAAAAAATTTAGCACGAAACAATTTCACGAAATTCGTTCAAATACGCATACACCTAAGTTTGTAGATCAAGACGATGTCGATGATTTGCTTAGATGACAGTGTCGATATAATAAAATTTTAAAGTTAATTCAAATTGCATCGTTATAAAAGAATGAAAGTTCACTCTTATTGTATGAATTTGCCAAATGCTTGGATGACATTGTAATTAGCTAATTATGTATGCGCCCAGAATCTGTGTGCATACATAACTTCTGTCACAATGAAAAGTATACTGTGACTAGGTGATGATGTGTGTGACAAATGGTGGCGCCAAAGCACAGAGCCTGGATAATCAAAGGTACGACCTTGTAAGGCCGATTAGCAAAGTCCAATTTGACTGACAGTCGGTTGCAATTTTGAAGCAGTGACCAATCAGTGACCACCAGCAGGTGCAGCCATCTGTGACCTTTCATCAAAGCTCAAGTCGGAAGTTGCACAAGTCAATAGGTCACACTTGCAGTGTGTAGACACATCGTTCACCTACATACACACATAATTTAGCTGCGCATTGTCGTGCAACACAGTGTTCACCAACCAACTGGGGCCCAAGTCACTCGTGTAAACTGGTTTTTGCTACAACAGCGGAATTCTGCTGGCGCAACCTGAAAATACAACTTCTATTACATGATTTTTGGTTAATGACATTAACTTCAGTGACAGCGAGACTTGCGACACATTTATGGGCAGTGTACAGACAACAGACATGGAGGATAAAACATAACTATCACATTTATTACCAATCAAAAACATAAACTGTATATATCAATTAAACGATTCACTTAAACTGTAAAAGTTCTAGTTAACATTATTGTATGTGACATTAATAAGTTAAGGAGATAAATTTATTTTGGCGTAAAATACAACAAAATGGCCATATACATACTAATATCCAATTTGACTTTTTGTATAACAGTCACACACACTCTACAAATATAAAGTACTTAAGTGTGTATCTGTATAATAATTATGTACGTATTGGTGCCCTGCACGGGCCTAGAATTTTAGCCCAAGCCCGGCCCACAATTAGCAGTTAGAACCCAGGCCCACAAAAATACCTCAAGCCCGGCCCAGGCCCGCATGTTTCAAGCCCATACCTGTGAACCAAAAGTGGGTAAGTCTAGGGCCTGCAAGCTACTATGTATACGGTATACAGTCGGAGACTGGACAATACTTCCGAGGTTTCCATGTGTTTGAGTTAAGTCAAAGCAGTGAATCCGGGCCAGGCGCAGGTTCATGTTATGATGGGTACTCCACTTAGGATGGGTACTCAGATGTATTGAAATTCAAGTTAACAACATACCATGTATGAAGTACTTATTTGCAAAACGTGTTATATCCAATTGGTGCGTTTTGAAATAAATCATGTTTCTAGCGATATATAGGAAAACCGTTATTTCATCATTAGATTGTTGTTTAACATGTCTTTCTATAAAACACTTTTAACTACACCACTAGATGGCAGCACAAATCTAGTATTAATACAATTCATGTGATCTTGGCATACAGTGGGTTTTGCAGATAAACACTTCATACATATTATATACACACAAATACAATACACCTGTATATACGTGTGTATAACATTGTATAATTATGTGAGAATGCATGTATAGTGGCTCAGTGTATATTTGGCACAGAATAACATGTTTTTTTAAACAATACGCCTGTTATAGATGTAACAATTTACTACTGTAAAGCAAAATAACATTATAACAAATACTGACTTTTAATAAGTACAGTCTATAAATAACATTGGCTAATAAATATCTATGACTAGAAACCAAGTAAAACGTGTGATGAATGACTAGATAATTAAGAAGCAAACTTTGAACGACATCATAAATTAAACACGAGCATTTCGCAATCAACATCTTCCACCGGAAACACAACAATAAGTATTAAATAATTCTACAGAAGTACCATATCTCACCAATGTACCGTCACAGACAGACAGAACAAACCAGAGATCTTTTACTTCCTCCATCCTGTACATGTTACATAGTGTAGTAATGTAATGTAGTTTTTACTTCCTCCATCCTGTACATGTTACACAGTGTAGTAATGTAATGTAGTTTTTACTTCCTCCGTTCTGTACACGTTACACAGTGTAATAATGTAATGTAGTTTTTACTTCCTCCATCTTGTACATGTTACACAGTGTAATAATGTAATGTAGTTTTTACTTCCTCCATTCTGTACATGTTACACAATGTAATAATGTAATGTAGTTTTTACTTCCTCCATTCTGTACATGTTACACAGTGTAGTAATGTAATGCAGTTTTTACCTTCAAAATTAATAAAATTATCTTTCCGTCCTGTGGACAATTGTCACAGTATGTAGTGTCACATAGTGACTCTTCTGTTCTCTTGTGTCGGAGACAATGACATGCTCAGTGACATGTCAGTCATGTCACAACAGACATTTCCAGTGTCACATAGGAAAAAAAATTCTATTATAAACACTATGACAAATTATGTCTTGCTGGTGACACTGGGTGGTGACACTGCGTCACACGTCAAGTGATTAATCGTCGGAGTCGGATGACACGGCCGACGATGACGCGCACTTGAAGTGACGTGTCATCTGGTCCTTCCACCAAGAGTGGACCTCTGTGACTGTGTTTTTGGTCCCGAGCCCGGAGGAAGTTGGCAGGGGTTCTTCCGACTGGGAGGACATCCTTTCTTCATTCTCTGTCACATTGGGCATATTCTTGATATCTGGACAGGTAAAGGCATTGATGTGACATTACCACTTTCAGGTGGGAAATATCCCCTTTCCCCCTGGTTCCGCTTTCCAGACGAAATGTCCCACTTTTTTAGAAGGCCCCCTCAAGATAGACTTCAGATCTTTTAAAGACATTTTTAAGACAATTACTTCAAAAATGTAAGACATTTGTCATGACAAATCCAATGCAAAATAACAAGAACACTTTTTTAGACACCTTCGAGGAGAAATTAATTCTGTTTATTTGGTGATCAAACTATCATTTGGTTAAAGAAGCATATTTATCAGCGATACAAGTCCATTCCAACTCTGTTGAGTTATAGAACTGAACATACCTGGGGTAAGGAGGGTTTGGTGAAGTAAATTTTAAGACCTTTCTTTAAAACTTCCCATTTTTAAGACTCTTGGAAGCATTCAGCCACACTACAATTACTGCACTGACAGGTAGAAAAGCATATCGGGTGAGCAGCAAACACGTACGTAAATAACTACCTTTGTGGTTTTTTAAATACATCACCAATCGGTAGATCAGAGTAAAATGGTCCAAGGAGGAGAAGGACCATAGAAAGAGGAGAGTGGACCACTTGGGAGGAGATACTGCCAGACTTCCCCAAAGTTAGCATATTCATATATAGATTGTCTATGTGTAGGAGATGTTACTTACTGGTATGTAGACGAGGGTTTTTCTTCTTCAACCCCATTGCAGGGCTCTTGTCCAGCTTCACCATAGAGTCACTGAGAGTCGGTGACAGGAACTTCCTGGAAGGTGCCTAGAAATCAAACAGTAAATGTACAAAGTCTGATTGTTTTTCACATAAAATCATATTAGACAGTACATGTTCTTCCTTGTTTCTCCCTTTATAGAGGGTTGAGGCTAGTTTGTGTTCGGCTGCACCACCCCAGCTGCTATACCTTCTTCCCACTTTTCCCTATCAGCAGCCTTCTTCCACTTGTCATCCCCCTCTACCGTTCTCACGTCCATCTTTACACAATCCTCCCATCTTAGTTGTGGTTTAACCCCTTTCCTATGCTCTGGCAGTATCACCGCCTCTGCTCTCTTTGGTGGTCAGCCTCTTCCATCTGCACCAAGTGACATGCCCACATCAACCACACCAAGTGACCTGCCCATATCATCCGCACCAAGTGACCTGCCCACATCATCCACACCAAGTGACCTGCCCATATCATCCGCACCATGTGACCTGCCCACATCGTCTGCACCAAGTGACCTGCCCACATCGTCTGCACCAAGTGACCTGCCCACATCGTCTGCACCAAGTGACCTGCCCACATCGTCTGCACCAAGTGACCTGCCCACATCGTCTGCACCAAGTGACCTGCCCACATCGTCCGCACCAAGTGACCTGCCCACATCGTCCGCACCAAGTGACCTGCCCACATCGTCCGCACCAAGTGACCTGCCCACATCGTCCGCACCAAGTGACCTGCCCACATCGTCCGCACCAAGTGACCTGCCCACATCGTCCGCACCAAGTGACCTGCCCACATCTTCCGCACCAAGTGACCTGCCCACATCGTCCGCACCAAGTGACCTGCCCACATCGTCCGCACCAAGTGACCTGCCCACATCGTCTGCACCAAGTGACCTGCCCACATCGTCCGCACCAAGTGACCTGCCCACATCGTCCGCACCAAGTGACCTGCCCACATCGTCCGCACCAAGTGACCTGCCCACATCGTCCGCACCAAGTGACCTGCCCACATCGTCCGCACCAAGTGACCTGCCCACATCGTCCACACCAAGTGACCTGCCCACATCGTCCGCACCAAGTGACCTGCCCACATCGTCCGCACCAAGTGACCTGCCCACATCGTCTGCACCAAGTGGCCTGCCCACATCATCTGCACCAAGTGACCTGCCCACATTGTCTGCACCAAGTGACCTGCCCACATCGTCCGCACCAAGTGACCTGCCCACATCATCCACACCAAGTGACCTGCCCACATCTTCCGCACCAAGTGACCTGCCCATATATTCTGCACCAAGTGACCTGCCCACATCGTCTGCACCAAGTGACCTGCCCACATCGTCCGCACCAAGTGACCTGCCCATATAATCCGGCTTCTTACTATTCTTCCCGTTAAATTGTAAACTATTTCATTCTCACCAATAAATGGATGGCACTAACTATCAAATAATTATGTTAATGTTTAAAAATAAAATTGACAGATATCTGATAAGGGCGTGCTATAAAAAAAAACTTGTTGGACCCTCAATAAGCCAATGGCTTCCTTGTCCATTTGCCACCTGTTTGCCGTCATGTTTGTTGATGTACTAATTTATAGTGTGTGATGCTTTAAGTCACATGACCAGAATAAATAAGTGCACACTTTTATTAAAATCATAAAATCAAGAAATTTACTTTGATTGTTAGATTGGGGAACTTGCAAAAGCTTCAACAGCCTGATGTCATAGTATACATAGGCGGCCCCCTTAGCAATTTTTCTGCTGATTTTTGACTTGACCTGGGTTAAAATAAATGTTAATAGTTTGTCCGTTGATTTCACCAGAAATTATTGAAATTTTTTTTTAGAAATGAGCTAATCAGAATTGGGAAGTGACCTTTAACCCTTTCTTATCTGCAGCATGCTAGGAAAGGAATGTATGTAACCTTTCTTACCTGTAGCATACCAGGCAGGGGAGCACTGATATTTCTCTCGACAACTTTTTTTCGCTGTCTCATATTGCCAGTGGCGCCGCCTATGTTGTTCTCGACCTCATCGTCCTTCTGTTCCATGTTGCTAGGCAAACACTCAGTTACCGTTAGCAATGGCTCGTTCGTTGCACGCAGGTTTGTGATGATGTTTGAATGCTCCTTCTGGAATGAATTAATCTCTATACTTCAGAATATGACATTCTATATATACACAAGACTAGGAGAGAAACTGACACAAATTAGACAGGGACTGTTAAATACCAACGAAGGTTTGCAATTTGTAATTATCACACAGAATTTTTTTAATATAATTATTACAAACACATACTGTATTCGACCTATTAAGCGAACATGCCCTAATTAGCGTACACCCCCTTTTTTAATTAGCAAGATCCATAATTATTGTAATCTGACTAGCGTGGAACAACTGAAGTGTTGCCGTCTGGTGTATAGCACGCCCTTATCTAGTCACCAAATGACAGCACTAGTGTTAAACAGTTACCTTATTGTCTAGAGAAACAAATTTTGGCATACGCTTATAAGAACAGATTCCTTTACATCTTGGCACAATTTTTTTCAAGAGTACTGTAATGTTGAATACGGCACATTTTTTACATGCAGAAAGATACACTAATTGCAATAAATACCTATTTTAAAGGATAACAAACATACCGGGTACATTTATCAAATCTAAAATGATACATTTCATTGGGACCAAATGGATTTTGACCTCGTGTGAACCCGGGTGTCCCATTTAAGGTCATAAGGCCCATTTAAAAATTATTAAACATATGTTACACCCTGCCATAACGTATGTAACGTACCATAACGCTGGACCAAACAATAAAAATAGTGCTTTCAACTTGTAAATGGAAATACACCCTTCTGGCACTACATAGTTAAATGGCCCATAGGACAGTAGCTAGAGAGAGGTGGATGTAAGAGAGGGGTGGATGTAAGAGACAGGTGGACGTAAGAGAGAGGTAGACGTACAGCACGGATCCTCTTGAGACACTTGTCGAGCCAGTTGCGTATAGTCTGTTTGGCGACCTCCTCCTCTATAACATACTCGAGTTCCTCACGAGCCAAGAGCTCCTCCAGCTGCAGACTCTTATGGATGTCCACGGAGCGGTACGCCAACATGCTGCAAGCAGAGGGTTAACGTCAGGTACAGAGTTAACAGCAGGCACAGGGTTAACGTCAGGTACATAGTTAACAGCAGGCACAGGGTTAATGTCAGGTAGAGTTAACAGCAGGCACAGGGTTAACATCACGGCGTTAACGCAAGACACAAGTGTAATGTCAGGCATAGGGGTTAATGTCAGGCACAGGGTTAATGTCATTAATGAGGGTTAACGTCAGGCTGTGAGTTAATGCCAGGAAGAGGGTTAATGTCAAGCAGGGCTAATGTCAGACACATGGTTAATGTCAGACACAGGGTTAATGCCAGACACAGGGTCCGACATAGGGTTAATGTCAGACAGAGGGTTAATGGGATTTGTATAAAAACCATATGAAAATGTTACAAATGCTTTCCTTTTATATTGATAGCAAAGAAATCATAAACCATTATTTTAATGTGCATAGCAAAGATGTCTCGCAACAACCTCTTGACAATTAACTATTACACTTGAATAAAGGTTTTAGTGGGGTAAAACAAATAAATATAACTACAATTGCTTCACTGAACTGCATGTGGTAATTTTAAAATTGTGTTCATATTGTGATAAAGTGTAAAAATGTGTTATGACCGTATCTTATTTTTGTATGTATACACACATGAGGAAATTATTACTCTTCAAAACAAACTTAATTGTAATTGTCAATTTTGTATATATTCTACATAATTTTGAACATAAGGTGGTAAATATTAATAATTTATCAGTAGGATTAGAGCAGCATTTGTATGCAAAAATGCTACCTATATTAAGCAGGGATGGGTCCAATTATGTAATTGTAATGATTACAGCAAAAATGCTGTAATTGTAATTGGCTTTGAAATTCTGCTGTAATTATAACTGAAATATGTTGTGTAACTGCATTACAATCAATTACAGTATTTTTTTTATTACAAATTAACAAATATAATTACTCTCACACAAATTGAAAATCTATATCTTAATTATAACACCTGCAGGACCTGCTCATATAATCAAAGGAATATTCAGCTATGACAAGTGCACCAACAAAATACCTCTGGCCATTATTCTAAGCAATATTTCATTGCAATCTGCTAGCAGACTGTTTACACCTGGCTTCCAAAGGGTCTCCAAATATATCAAAAGGCATCACCATTAGCTGTTTTCATTGGTCATTTGTCTGCCTTTTCTGTGATTCTGTAATATTCTATCACACTGTACACAGTGAAGGGCCAGGTGGTGGTTTATGTTGACACAGTAGTTACATCATGTAATTAACACTGCCCAAGTCAGTAAATAAGCTCAATTGAGAGTGAGCTACAGCCCACAGGTTTATTAGGTAAGAATACTGACTGGGCTTGAAGCCAAGAGACTCATGGTAGGCAAACTAGGGTACAACCTCAAAACACAACTGCCAAGTAAACCAATCTGGGTATAACACAGTAGACAGAATGGGTGTACACCAAGAGAATGGGTGTACACCAAGAGAATGGGTGTACACCAAGCGAATGGGTGTACACCAAGAGAATGGGTGTACACCAAGAGAATGGGTGTACACCAAGGGGGTATAGACAAAACCACTCGGGACGTATCTTGATGTGAACATTGCTAATGAACTATTTGTGGTTACATTTTATGAGTAGAATTGCTTTGAAATGACTTAGTAGATTGGAGAGATTCATTAGGATTTCAAATGGTTGTGGCCTTTGTTTACAGTTGTACTGTACTCCGTGTAATTAAACATTAATTAATGAACCAAGCAAACATTACATTATATTTATAAGGAACAATAATATTGATCTAGCTAACTGTATATGAAATCATGAAGTCACGGTTCAACAAAATGTACAAACATCACCAAGTCCATTATACTGGTTTATCAACCATATTATTCATTTACACACAATTAGCAACACGCACGCACGCACGCACGCACGCACGCACGCACGCACGCACGCACGCACGCACGCACGCACGCACGCACGCACGCACGCACGCACGCACGCACGCACGCACGCACGCACGCACACACACTAATGGTTCTGCATAATACAAATGTAAATGTAATTGAAATGGTGTAATTGTAATTGATGTGAACATTTTAGAAGTGTAACTGTAATTGAACTGAAACATTGATTAATTGTGACATCTAAGTCATACATACATGTGAAAAGTCATACATACAGGTGACAAGTCTTACATACAGGTGACAAGTCATACACACAAGTGACAAGTCACACATACAGGTGACAAGTCTTACATACAGGTGACAAGTCACACATACAGGTGACAAGTCATACATACAGGTGACAAGTCATACATACAGGTGACAAGTCTTACATACAGGTGACAAGTCTTACATACAGGTGACAAGTCTTACATACAGGTGACAAGTCACACATACAGGTGACAAGTCTTACATACAGGTGACAAGTCACACATACAGGTGACAAGTCACACATACAGGTGACAAGTCTAACATACAGGTGACAAGTCACACATACAGGTGACAAGTCACACATACAGGTGACAAGTCACACATACAGGTGACAAGTCTTACATACAGGTGACAATTCTTACATACAGGTGACAAGTCACACATACAGGTGACAACTCTTACATACAGGTGACAAGTCACACATACAGGTGACAAGTCTTACATACAGGTGACAAGTCTTACATACAGGTGACAAGTCTTACATACAGGTGACAAGTCACACATACAGGTGACAAGTCTTACATACAGGTGACAAGTCACACATACAGGTGACAAGTCTTACATACAGGTGACAAGTCACACATACAGGTGACAAGTCTTACATACAGGTGACAAGTCTTACATACAGGTGACAAGTCTTACATACAGGTGACAAGTCACACATACAGGTGACAAGTCTTACATACAGGTGACAAGTCTTACATACAGGTGACAAGTCACACATACAGGTGACAAGTCACACATACAGGTGACAAGTCACACACACAGGTGACAAGTCTTACATACAGGTGACAAGTCTTACATACAGGTGACAAGTCACACATACAGGTGGCAAGTCTTACATACAGGTGACAAGTCATACATACAGGTGATAAGTCACACATACAGGTGACAAGTTATACATACAGGTGGCAACTCATTAATACAGGTGACAAGTCATACATATAGGTGACAGTGAACTCACACAAGAGAGTCATGGAACGTGACATCTTCGCTATTACGCAGACGTTCAATCTCATAACACATGTGTTTGAAGAGCAGTCGATCTTTCTCCAGGTCAACCTCGAGACGACCTTTCAGCAATCGCAGCACAAACTTGACGCGACGAGCAGGAATTGCACACTGCAACATGGAGGCTGTTGGTGTCAGTATGCTATGTCACTGTCAATACGTCATGTCTTTAATCCTGGTTCTTATTCCAGTTTCAACAATTTCTTTGCAGAAACTTTACTTGCATTTATATTTACATGGTCTTTGGGGTATATGTGTAATAGCAAGCTTTGGCATCTAGCTGAGCATGTGGATCTCTTTATGACATGTCACTAAGAAGAAATAAGCACTACAATCAAGAGGAGAAAATGGAGCTGGTTTGGCCACACACTCAGAAAAGATCCAACAAATACAACCAAACAAGCACTGGACTATAACCCACAAGGAAAGAGAAGACAAGGAAGGCCAAAAATAAACTGGAGATGTTCCACACTACAAAATCTTCATAAAGTGGGGGCCACCTGGCAAGAAGCCAAAGCTCTAGCCCAGAAGAGAGTGAGGTGGAGAAACATGGTTGACGCCCTATGCTCCTGAAGGGGCCACGAGGATTAAGTAAGTAACTAAGTTTCTATTACATCCCTTACCTTCCTGTTGACGTCCACCATGTTCCACGTGTTCTGGAATTGCCGTATGTCGTTGTAGCTGAGCAGCGCGTCCTCCTCGTTGGAGTAGAACAAAGAGAAGTTCTCCATAATGATGGCTGCAAACAATAACGCCTTCAAACTGTAAATTAAACCCTATTTACACAAACGCTTTTCGCCTTATTATGTTGTACGATATGATGATGTGATGCACAATGAAATTATTACTGCGCTTACACAAGCAACCTATTGACTCACACCAATCCCGTCTTGAGGTTTGATGAAAGGTCACGACTGGTGCACCTACACTTCAATGTGGTCACTGATTGGCCACCAATTCTACGACACAATTGTAGCCACAAATATGCCTCGTTAATCGGCCTCGTGTTTACATGAGTGATTGTTGTCTGATTATGTTGTACAATTTGGTGTCGTGTGACTAACTGGATAAAAATCGCTCATGTAAATGTGCCTTAATGCTAAAATATGCTAATTTTGTAAAGTTAAATTCTTTAACTACGTAACTCAAATTGCCTTCAGGTTGACTGCATTTTGGTGGTTCTTTTTGCAATTTTTTTACTATATTCCATTTCATTTTTGCCTGACACAGTTGACAGACATGACCAACAAGTAGATTAAGCATAACACAGTTGACACTCACCGACAAGTAGACTAAGGCTGACACAGTTGACAGACACTCACCAACAAGTAGACTGACACTGACACAGTTGACAGACACTCACCTACAAGTAGACTGAGACTGACACAGTTGACAGACACTCACCAACAAGTAGACTGAGACTGACACAGTTGACAGACACTCACCAACAAGTAGACTGAGACTGACACAGTTGACAGACACTCACCTACAAGTAGACTGAGACTGACACAGTTGACAGACACTCACCAACAAGTAGACTGAGACTGACACAGTTGACAGACACTCACCAACAAGTAGACTGAGACTGACACAGTTGACAGACACTCATAAACAAGTAGACTGAGACTGACACAGTTGACAGACACTCACCGACAAGTAGATTGAGAATGACGTAGGTGATGATGACATAAAATGAGCAGAAGAACATGAGTGCTACGGTCGCGTTGCCGCAGTCAGTCTCCCAGTAGTTGGCGCCAGAAGTACAGTAGGGCGGGGCAATCTGGAACAAGAGTAAAACTCAATAATGAGGTACAACAGCTGCAGTGGTCACTGGTTGAGGTCTACAAGCCAAGGAACTTGTAAACAAATGACTGACAGCAATTAACGTTAAAGAATGATTAATTAAATACCAATCAGATATCATTAATATAAAGCCATCAAGATGATTAGGCATGGGCGTTTGTCAGGGGAGGCAAAAGACCCCACATAGAGGTAAATATGTAACCTATCTCACAAGCACATGTAAATGAGTATACTGAATCATAAGACAAACACATACCATATTCAACCTAACAAGGTAAATATGTAACCTATCTCACAAGCATACAAAAGTGAGTACACTCAATCATAAGACAAACACATACCATATTCAACCTAATACAAAAGTGAGTACACTCAATCATAAGATAAACACATACCATATTCAACCTAATAAGGTAAATATGTAACCTATCTCACAAGCATACAAAAGTGAGTATACTCAATCATAAGACAAACACATACCATATTCAACCTAATAAGGTAAATATGTAACCTATCTCACAAGCATACAAAAGTGAGTATACTCAATCATAAGACAAACACATACCATATTCAACCTAATAAGGTAAATATGTAACCTATCTCACAAGCATACAAAAGTGAGTACACTCAATCATAAGATAAACACATACCATATTCAACCTAACAAGGTAAATATGTAACCTATCTCACAAGCATACAAAAGTGAGTACACTCAATCATAAGACAAACACATACCATATTCAACCTAATAAGGTAAATATGTAACCTATCTCACAAGCACATGTAAATGAGTATACTGAATCATAAGACAAACACATACCATATTCAACCTAACAAGGTAAATATGTAACCTATCTCACAAGCATACAAAAGTGAGTACACTCAATCATAAGACAAACACATACCATATTCAACCTAATACAAAAGTGAGTACACTCAATCATAAGATAAACACATACCATATTCAACCTAATAAGGTAAATATGTAACCTATCTCACAAGCATACAAAAGTGAGTATACTCAATCATAAGACAAACACATACCATATTCAACCTAATAAGGTAAATATGTAACCTATCTCACAAGCATACAAAAGTGAGTATACTCAATCATAAGACAAACACATACCATATTCAACCTAATAAGGTAAATATGTAACCTATCTCACAAGCATACAAAAGTGAGTACACTCAATCATAAGATAAACACATACCATATTCAACCTAACAAGGTAAATATGTAACCTATCTCACAAGCATACAAAAGTGAGTACACTCAATCATAAGACAAACACATACCATATTCAACCTAATAAGGTAAATATGTAACCTATCTCACAAGCACATGTAAATGAGTATACTGAATCATAAGACAAACACATACCATATTCAACCTAACAAGGTAAATATGTAACCTATCTCACAAGCATACAAAAGTGAGTACACTCAATCATAAGACAAACACATACCATATTCAACCTAATACAAAAGTGAGTACACTCAATCATAAGATAAACACATACCATATTCAACCTAATAAGGTAAATATGTAACCTATCTCACAAGCATACAAAAGTGAGTATACTCAATCATAAGACAAACACATACCATATTCAACCTAATAAGGTAAATATGTAACCTATCTCACAAGCATACAAAAGTGAGTATACTCAATCATAAGACAAACACATACCATATTCAACCTAATAAGGTAAATATGTAACCTATCTCACAAGCATACAAAAGTGAGTACACTCAATCATAAGACAAACACATACCATATTCAACCTAATAAGGTAAATATGTAACCTATCTCACAAGCATACAAAAGTGAGTACACTCAATCATAAGATAAACACATACCATATTCAACCTAACAAGGTAAATATGTAACCTATCTCACAAGCATACAAAAGTGAGTACACTCAATCATAAGACAAACACATACCATATTCAACCTAATAAGGTAAATATGTAACCTATCTCACAAGCATACAAAAGTGAGTACACTGAATCATAAGACAAACACATACCATATTCAACCTAACAAGGTAAATATGTAACCTATCTCACAAGCATACAAAAGTGAGTACACTCAATCATAAGACAAACACATACCATATTCAACCTAATACAAAAGTGAGTACACTCAATCATAAGATAAACACATACCATATTCAACCTAATAAGGTAAATATGTAACCTATCTCACAAGCATACAAAAGTGAGTACACTCAATCATAAGACAAACACATACCATATTCAACCTAATAAGGTAAATATGTAACCTATCTCACAAGCATACAAAAGTGAGTACACTCAATCATAAGATAAACACATACCATATTCAACCTAATAAGGTAAATATGTAACCTATATCACAAGCATACAAAAGTGAGTACACTCAATCATAAGACAAACACATACCATATTCAACCTAATAAGGTAAATATGTAACCTATCTCACAAGCATACAAAAGTGAATTATACTGAATCATAAGACAAACACATACCATATTCAACCTAATAAGGTAAATATGTAACCTATCTCACAAGCATACAAAAGTGAGTATACTGAATCATAAGACAAACACATACCATATTCAACCTAATAAGGTAAATATGTAACCTATCTCACAAGCATACAAAAGTGAGTACACTCAATCATAAGACAAACACATACCATATTCAACCTAATAAGGTAAATATGTAACCTATCTCACAAGCATACAAAAGTGAGTACACTCAATCATAAGATAAACACATACCATATTCAACCTAACAAGGTAAATATGTAACCTATCTCACAAGCATACAAAAGTGAGTACACTCAATCATAAGACAAACACATACCATATTCAACCTAATAAGGTAAATATGTAACCTATCTCACAAGCATACAAAAGTGAGTACACTGAATCATAAGACAAACACATACCATATTCAACCTAATAAGGTAAATATGTAACCTATCTCACAAGCATACAAAATTGAGTACACTCAATCATAAGACAAACACATACCATATTCAACCTAATAAGGTAAATATGTAACCTATCTCACAAGCATACAAAAGTGAGTACACTCAATCATAAGATAAACACATACCATATTCAACCTAACAAGGTAAATATGTAACCTATCTCACAAGCATACAAAAGTGAGTACACTGAATCATAAGACAAACACATACCATATTCAACCTAATAAGGTAAATATGTAACCTATCTCACAAGCATACAAAAGTGAGTACACTCAATCATAAGACAAACACATACCATATTCAACCTAATAAGGTAAATATGTAACCTATCTCACAAGCATACAAAAGTGAGTACACTGAATCATAAGACAAACACATACCATATTCAACCTAATAAGGTAAATATGTAACCTATCTCACAAGCATACAAAGATGAGTACACTCAATCATAAGACAAACACATACCATATTCAACCTAACAAGCGAAGTGTTTGAAAAAAATTGGGTCATAAAAAAAATGTCAAGGAATCTGTTCTTAGCGTGTTCTTAGCGTGTTCTTAGCGTGTTCTTAGCGGACACAAACATTTATTTTTTTGGAGAATAAGGTAACTGTTTAACACTATTGGTGTCATTTGGTGAATTGCATAGAACAACTGAAAAGTGGTGCCAACTGTTTAACACCAGATGGCAACCCTTCAATTGTTCCACTCTAGTTAAATTACAATAATTATGGATCCCGCTGAATAAAAAAGGGGGTGTAGGCTAATTAGGAAATGTACGCTTAATAGATCAAATACGATACATATAGACATAGAAAGAGCTACGTTGTCACGAGTCACCCACCATGCAGTCATGCATGATCTTGTTCCAGTCCTCGCCTGTGACGATGCGGAACAAGAGAGCGATAGCTGTGGATGCCGTCTGGAAGTTGGCGTGTCTAGAAACAGACACATGGCAATATTGTACACGCATCACAGGAAGATGTGCTGAATAATGTACACCAGATTGTACAAATATGTATCCAGTCAATGGAACACGTCATTCAGCACATCATAAGAACTAATGTACATACATTGTGTACATACATTGGAATCTATTTGAGTGCAAAGCTAAATATTACTGTGAAATTTTTCATTTTGTCAAACATTGAAAAGTAAAACTTTGATATTAAAGTTGCTGGGGCGGCTAACATGTCAGTTGATTTTTTTTTCCTCAGAACATGCAGGAAATATTGAAGTGAACGTCGAAACCACATATAATCACCTGGCACTTAAGTCATATTTCGCCAATCCATTCTTTAAAAAACAATCCTTTGGGAAATCCTCAACTTCTTGGAAATTATGACAATGTTTCCATAGTGACGACCACATTTACTGATCCAGAGGTAACCACAAGTTGACCAGGCTGACCACGAAGTGACCATATACTGGATATGAGGTGAACATGCATACACTGACCACAGACTGACTACGAGGTGCCCACATACTGACCACAAGGTGACCACTGAACTGACCTGCCCAGGTCCTCCCCGTACTTGACGCAGCCAAAGAGGATGACCCCAGCGAAGGCATAGCACAGCATGAGTAGGAACATGCCCATGATGATGAAGAAACTCTTGAACATCGACACGAGTACCGTCAACATTAGTGTCTTCAGGGTAGCCTACAATCACAGGACACCAGCACTGTAAACATTAGTGTCTTCAGGGTAGCCTAAAATGACATGACACTAGCACCATCAACATTAAACCATGCTCCACACTGGTCGTGACATTGACACCTGCATACAGTAACAAGGCTACAGTGTCTATGGTGACACTGTATCTAGAGACAAAAGTCAGCTGTAGAGAGAGGGGTATCCCCATTTCGTCTACTCCCATTTTGCTTACTGATATTATATTTTTCCCATTTCACCTATTCTGCATATGGAGAGCTCTCCCATTTCGCCCCCTCTCAGTGCTTCACCCTCTCTGTGTGCATATACTGATATTATTCCCACTTCACCTACTCTGCATTAGGATAGCTCCTCTCCCACCAAAATCACCATTTAAATTTAATACTTGTAAAAAATTGGTAAATGTAAAATATACTTTGCAGAGTTTTTCTTGAGTTAAATCTACGTCCTCTTATTTATTATTTATTTATTTATTTATAGACAACATTTCCTAAACACAAAAAGAACTTAAACTTAACTCAAGAAAAACTCTTTCTGCAAAGCTACTGTGTACTTAATTGCTAAATGAAGCCAAACCATGTGGCTGGCAGGCCAAGAGATCTCAGTGTAGTCACACAGAGAGCAGGCCTTAAGTAGACTGGTAGGCCAAGAGATCTCAGTGTAGTCACACAGAGAGCAGGCCTTAAATAGGCTGGCAGGCCAAGAGATCTCAGTGTAGTCACACAGAGAGAAGGCCTTAAGTAGGCTTGCAGGCCAAGAGATCTCAGTGTAGTCACACAGAGAGCAGGCCTTAAGTAGACTGGTAGGCCAAGAGATCTCAGTGTAGTCACACAGAGAGCAGGCCTTAAATAGGCTGGCAGGCCAAGAGATCTCAGTGTAGTCACACAGAGAGAAGGCCTTAAGTAGGCTTGCAGGCCAAGAGATCTCAGTGTAGTCACACAGAGAGCAGGCCTTAAGTAGACTGGTAGGCCAAGAGATCTCAGTGTAGTCACACAGAGAGCAGGCCTTAAGTAGACTGGTAGGCCAAGAGATCTCAGTGTAGTCACACAGAGAGCAGGCCTTAAGTAGGCTGGCAGGCCTAGAGATCTCAGTGTAGTCACACAGAGAGCAGGCCTTAAATAGGCTTGCAGGCCAAGAGATCTCAGTGTAGTAACACAGAGAGTAGGCCTTAAGTAGGCTTGCAGGCCAAGAGATCTCAGTGTAGTCACACAGAGAGCAGGCCTTAAATAGGCTGGCAGGCCTAGAGATCTCAGTGTAGTAACACAGAGAGCAGGCCTTAAGTAGACTGGTGGGCCAAGAGATCTCAGTGTAGTCACACAGAGAGCAGGCCTTAAATAGGCTGGCAGGCCAAGAGATCTCAATGTAGTCACACAGAGAGAAGGCCTTAAGTAGACTGGTAGGCCAAGTGATTTAAGTGTAGTCACTCAGAGAGCAGGCCTTAATTGGGCAGTAGGCAAACTTGGGAATCTGTCTCAGAATTAGCCATAAACCCACAGTAGGCGAAATGAGCATGAAGCAGAGAGAGATATCTATTTCATTATGAACCCAGGAACCCTGTACCCTACATGGCTGCGTACTGGGGGATGTCAGTATAGAGAGGCAGACTCACATGTTTTCCAGTGATGGTGAAGAATCTCAGTACTATGATGGTGTAGCCGAACGGGTTGCTGAGGTCACTCTGAAACAATCGAATAAAATAAATAATTTAAATAATTTGTTTTATTAATAAATTGTGGACAGTTTGTATGGAGTATCTGTGCACAATTACTGATACATGATTATGTACATTTCAATCCAAGATGGTCAGGAAAATACTGCACAACAATTATTCTGAATCAAATCCACAGCTACACTGTTACCAACATTTGCAATTAAAAGTTGCTCTTCAACTGATTCAGCCCATCACAGATCAGGTCTGTTGATGTTCAAGTCTGTAGTGTGTCAATAGTATTATGTGCAGTTGCTGCCATTTTTCTGCAGATTTTTTAATAGTTCTTCAAACCTAAGTAAAAAATTATACAAACGAGCTAATATATCATTGTGGATACAAGATAGTATATCATTGTGGATACTAGATAGTATATCATTGTGGATACTAGATGGTATATCTTCGTGGATACTAGATGGTATATATTCGTGGATACTAGATGGTATATCTTCGTGGATATTAGATGTATATCTTTGTGGATACTAGATGGTATATCTTTGTGGATACTAGATGGTATATCTTCATGGATACTAGATAGTATGTCATCGTGGATACTAGATAGTATATCATCGTGGATACTAGATAGTATATTGTCGTGGATACTAGATAGTATATCACCGTGGATACTAGATAGTATATCACCATGAATACTAGATAGTATATCATCATGGTTACTAGATAGTATATCATTGTGGATACTAGATAGTATATCATTGTGGATAGGTTTGAAACGAGCCTAAAATGAGACAAGCGAAAAACTCAGATTGAGGAGGGACATTTAATGTTTCAGGGTGAAATACAGGTGGGGTGTCCGGCTGGTACATACCCTCTTCAGGGTGAAATACATCTGGGTGTCAGGCTGGTATAATGCCAACTGCAAGGTGAAATACAGGTGGGGTGTCTGGCTGGTAGATACCCTCTTCAGGGTGAAATACAGCTGGGTGTCAGGCTGGTATATGCCAACTGCAAGGTGAAATACATGTGGGGTGTCCGGCTGGTATATACCCTCTTCAGGGTGAAATACAGGTGGGGTGTCTGGCTGATATATGCCTCCTGCAAGGTGAAATACAGGTAGTGCGTTGGTACATACCGCTTTCAGGGTGAAATGCATGAAGATCCAGATGACACCAAGAAACGTGACGAACATGTCAAAGCGATTGCGTCGACTCTGCCAGTAGCCACCAGGGTTCAGAGCGATCATCTTCATAATAACCTGCATTAAAACACACACGTTTGTACACACCAGTGATTCAGTAAATATCTTAAGTTAATAATAAATCAAATGTACAGCTCAATGTGCCTTAGATTATATGAAATATTATACACTTATTGAACGATACTGGGATTTTATGCACGGGTTGCTTAAGTATGTTGTATACAGTGAGCTCGTGAGTCCAAAACAATGAAAGCAACGAGTGCATAAAACCCAGTATCAAGGTATTTATTATATGGGTTCATAACTACCATTTCAACACAGTTAATGCGATAAAACAGTAATTTACGCGAGCCATTTGAATCAATTGTTCAGCGCACGTGCTGATATCACACGATATTTATTGCACTGGATGTCACGATGTGCAGGACTGCGTATATATATATAATATATATATATGATATATATATATATGATATATATATATATATATATATATCAGTAGTAATTATCCATGTAATAAAATGCTTTATCTTATCATTAGCAATGTGGTAAAATTTAGCGGAAGCTACATCAGAAGACAGGACTGGCTTTACGTGATTCAACCTATTAGTAAGTGTGCTACACCAGAAGACAGGACTGGCTTTACGTGATTCAACCTCTTAGTAAGTGTGCTACACCAGAAGACAGGACTGGCGCTTTACG
This sequence comes from Lamellibrachia columna, assembly GCA_963662155.1. Taxonomy (NCBI): domain Eukaryota; kingdom Metazoa; phylum Annelida; class Polychaeta; order Sabellida; family Siboglinidae; genus Lamellibrachia; species Lamellibrachia columna. The sequence continues at coordinate 9,479,637 of OY759268.1, read as the reverse complement.
TGATTCAACCTCTTAGTAAGTGTGCTACATCAGAAGACAGGACTGGCTTTACGTGATTCAACCTCTTAGTAAGTGTGCTACACCAGAAGACAGGACTGGCTTTAAGTGATTCAACCTCTTAGTAAGTGTGCTACACCAGAAGACAGGACTGGCTTTATGTGATTCAACCTCTTAGTAAGTGTGCTACACCAGAAGACAGGACTGGCTTTATGTGATTCAACCTCTTAGTAAGTATGCTACACCAGAAGACAGGACTGGCTTTATGTGATTCAACCTCTTAGTAAGTGTGCTACACCAGAAGACAGGACTGGCTTTATGTGATTCAACCTCTTAGTAAGTGTGCTACACCAGAAGACAGGACTGGCTTTACGTGATTCAACCTCTTAGTAAGTGTGCTACACCAGAAGACAGGACTGGCTTTATGTGATTCAACCTCTTAGTAAGTGTGCTACACCAGAAGACAGGACTGGCTTTATGTGATTCAACCTCTTAGTAAGTGTGCTACACCAGAAGACAGGACTGGCTTTATGTGATTCAACCTCTTAGTAAGTATGCTACACCAGAAGACAGGACTGGCTTTATGTGATTCAACCTCTTAGTAAGTGTGCTACACCAGAAGACAGGACTGGCTTTATGTGATTCAACCTCTTAGTAAGTGTGCATGTACAACTCTGTGTATCAACATTTAGGCATTTATTTACTGATCATTTTCCATTACATGTTACCAAGTAGAATCTCAGAAAAGATCTATTCTCTGAGATCACATTACCATAATTTATTTTTAACCCTTTCGTGGCCAAATCAAACCCAAATATGTGGCACTAATTAATCCTATTAAATTATGTAATGATGCTGTGAACGAATCCTCAGGTTGCATGACTGCAAATAAAAATTTTATTTTTCATCCGAGTCAAATGAAAATTGCACTGTATTAATTTTGAAGAACTAATTCCTGAAATAACTAACAAAATAAGAGAGTTATGTGAATTTACTAAAACAAATTTGCTTTGCTGGATTGAAAAAAAATTAATATTGAAATTATTCTCGCTAATTCATCATTTAACCTATTTTTCACCAACAATTAGCAGATACATGCCATGCCGCACATGAAATGTTTATAAATGAACATGCTGTAGAATGCAACAAGAATTAGTTGCTTAGGGTAAATAAAACTGAGTTTCATGATTTCATATCTTTCTTCCTGACCTTAGCCGTTAGAACTATCATATTGCTGTGATATTTATACTGTGCAACCGTACACATAGTACGAAACATTGGTTCCTGACGTTAATGTTCTCTAAAAATTCTTCCAAAATCCCTTCTGGACTCCGACATAACGACAACCTTTGTAATCACAAACCACAAAAGAAACCCATCTATATCCCGCTGCACCTTAATACTGGTTTTTAATTAAATAAATCACTCAAAAGTTTTCATTTAATTGTAGATGCATGTTTTTAGAAGTCAAAATAGCCCTCCATGTATCTACCCCGCAACAAATATTGCATAATCTTCTTAGATGAAATTAATTTTACTGCGTAGGTGACCTAGTTAAAAGGAGGTTCCATCATCCGGTTGGTGACAGTGTCATTGAACGCCAAACTGGGATACGTTTGTTACTATTTAGTCATGTAAATTGCCAATTTTCTAACTTTTCACACTTGATTGTCAAACTTCACTATATTATCTGCCAGCTGCCGGAAGAAATTGTTGTTATTTGTTGACAATGGTCCGTGCTACGCAGTTGAAATATGGCTACATAGACGGATTGATTCGGACGCTCATACCACGTGGTGGGGTTGATTCGGGCGTTCTGGCCGTGAGGCAGGGTTGGGTTGATTCAGGTGTTCTGGCCATGAGGCAGGGTTGGGTTGATTCAGGCGTTCTGGTCGTGAGGTGGGGTTGGGTTGATTCGGGCGTTCTGGCCATAAGGCAGTGTTGGGTCAATTCGGGTGTTCTGACGTGAGGCAGGTTTGGGTTGATTAGCGGGCATTCTAGCCATGAGGCAGGGTTGGGTTGATTTACGGGCATTCTAGCCGTGAGGCGGGGTTGGGTTGATTCGGGTGTTCTGGCCGTGAGGAAGGGTTGGGTTGATTCACAGGCATTCAGCTGTGAGGATGGGGTTGGGTTGATTCGGGTGTTCTGGCCATAAGGCAGGGTTTTGTTGATTCGGGCATTCTGGCTGTGAGAGGGATAATATTACAATTTTACAAGAGTGAGATTGCCATCCAAACCAACAAACTCCAGAGGCACATGGGTGGATGGGAAGGGAAAGGAAGGTACTGACCTCGAGGAGAAAGAGGAAAGTGAAGATGGCAGACACCGTAGCAAGGACGTAGGTGTATGACTGCTTGCTGTCCCACTGAAACACAGGTAACATGGTGACACAGTGACAGGTGACATGGTCACCTAGTGACATGATGACAGGGGAAATGGTAACTTAAGACAGAGTGACTTAATAACAGGTGGCGATAAGCATAATGACACGTGACATAATGACAGGTGACAAGGTGATATGGTGACATAGTGACACGATTACAGGTAACAGTCATATAGTGACAAGTGATATGGTGACACAGTGAGACGTGACACAATGATATGACATAGCAACAGGTAATCTGTGGCAGGTGACATGGTGATAGTGACACAGTTATGGGTGACATGGTGACAAAGTAGTGACAGGTGACACAGTGACAGGCAATACAGTGACAGGTAACAAAAACAATTATTGACATAGATTATAAATTACAGTTGTTTAAATTTGAGATAATTATAAGAACGAGGACTTATTCATGGATGGGGAAGGCAGTGTTAGTTGAGCAATTTTTTATTCTTTTTGATGTCTAGGGCGCAATCATAGTCATAAGTCAAAATTGTTTTTACTCACATAAACTATGATTATTAGATTATTTTATACCAAGATACTATATATAGCATGCATAGATAATTATATATAGCTGAGTCAAATAGGGTTGGTAAGCTGGCTCAACTAACACTTGGTGTGAGGTAAGGTGAGCCACAGTGTAGCATAAATTGCGTAGATGCTTTATTTGTATAATTTACATAGGCCTTGTACAAAAAAATGTATAACAGCTGAACCAACACATCTATACAATGGGCACAATACATCTCTGACAAGTCTACACACTTAATTAATAAGTCGACACACTTAATTAAAATAGACTTGTAGGCCAATCGCAACCATTGTAACAAACTGCTAATATGTTGTCTTGTAGCTATCGGAAAAATTAATTCCTTGATGCATTTTGGGGTAAAGAACACACGTCTTCGTTCTTTATTCGCTGGTCAACTAACCCTCCCTTGGACATTTGGTGGCTCAACTAGCCCTGTTTCGACAATAAAGCTTGTTTAATTAACTTCTCATTAATGCACAAAGTGATGTAAACATTGTTCTTCTCTGTACATAGCTAAGCCATTTGTAAGTGCACAAACGATAAAGTCTGGCCACGTGCATTGATAGTTTACACACCAGCAGACATTAATCACAATTACCAAGTTTAAAAAAACATACTTTTAGCTCATATGTTCCTCTTGTTGTAACAAATGTAACCTATTATATATCAACAGTGGTCTAATAACATGTTCAATAACTGAGTGGTACCTTGTAGCTGTCACTGTTCTAGTTTTCTGGGAAACATGGGTGGCTCAACCAACACCGCCTTCCCCGTTGCATCCACAGTTTGATGTAATTCTGTTTCAAATGGGGGGGGGGGCATTTGAGGATAAATGACATCAGATTTGTGCAGCATCAAACATTAATGTTTTCAGATTATCTTTTAACGAGAAGACAACTAATTCGCACTCACTGGCACAGCGAGAAGACTACAGTTGGCCAACACCAGGGCGGCGACACTGCGCTTGAAAAAAATATTCTGAGTGATGTCGTACATGAACGCTCGGAAATTGCTTTTGTCTGTACAGAAAACACAACAGAATTTAATAAAAATAATATTTAATCAGCAATATATCACATATGAAAGGTCCTTCCCCATGTTGACTTTGTTTTACTCATTTTGCGAAAAATTAACCTATTTAGTATCCACTATGACACGCCTGCTCATTTTGAAGAACATCTTATTTGGTTTTGGTGAAATCATCACACAAATTGTTAAGTTATTTTTTACCGGGTCCAGTCAAAATTTAACTAAAAAGATACAAAAGTGGTCATGCTCTATATATCTTAACATAACGTCATATGGCTATTAGCAAGTTACCATATATAATGATCAAAAGTCAATTCTTTCAAAGACCTTAATAATAGCACAAATTCATTAAACCGACTGCACACAATTCACACGCTACAAATCTGATCATCAACAAATGTGAATCATGATGGGTTAAATGAATTGAGGATTATTGTAGAATGAGCTTCTTTCAGAAATGAACGTGTATGTATATATGTACAAATTAACACCATTTCATTCTTTCATACACTGGGGTCCTAAACACAATTACAATAAGAAGTTTGATGAAAAGATATATTGTATATGACATGGAAATCCCTCTGTGGTGAATACCCCTACCTGGCCTGGGAGGGATGTGTAGGGGTTGAGCCAACTTGATCCTACCCATTAGATCCAGCCATCGCTTCTGGTCCACTGTCAGTAGGGCTGTGCCCTGTCAACAGTCAACTCACTGTCAGTGTCATGTCAAAGTGACACGACTCTTGACAATGTAAATATATCAATATTTTTTACAAAAAGTAAAAAAATGTCTAATGATAATATTACTGCATAAAAGAACAACTGCTGAAGATTTGTCTCTAAATGTTGTTGTTACTTTTGGCTGTCATTCAACTTTCTACAGACTTCTTCCAAATGTTGTTGTTACTTTTGGCTGTCATTCAACTTTCTACAGACTTCTTCCAAATGTTGTTGTTACTTTTGGCTGTCATTCAACTTTCTACAGACTTCTTCCAAATGTTGTTGTTACTTTTGGCTGTCATTCAACTTTCTACAGACTTCTTCCAAATGTTGTTGTTACTTTTGGCTGTCATTCAACTTTCTACAGACTTCTTCCAAGTGTTGTTGCAGCTGTAAATCGTTCATGTCAACCAAAAGATGCCGAAAACTTACATATTATATTTACAACATTTATTTCATTGGGGTGTTTCTAAAAATTACATAAACTTGTATTTTTGAGTATTCTGTCACATTTACACAAACGTTTCAAAAACATGAAACGTCACCAAAAATATAAGTTTTATTAATCTGGAATATTATTTAGAATTTTTACTACAAACTGTGGAGAAATGGTTAGTTCATCTTAAAAACTTCTACTGAAACTACTCAATTCAAAACAAGCATAAAATATATGTTCCAGCCACAATAGGTGATAGAATGTTACCTCCTCACTGTAATTAAAGGCGGGAACACGTTTTAGAATCTCAACATCAGATCACCATTCAAATAACCTTGATGATATAAAAACATATACCGTATAACAAGCGTACAGCTACGCTTGAAAAAAAAGCGTACACAAAATTTGTTTTCTCTAGACAATGAGGGAACTGTTTAACACTAGTGGTGTCATTTGGTGACATTTGATGTAGAACTGAAAATTTGTGCCAACTGTTTAACACCAGATGGCGACACTTCTCAGTTGTTCCACACAAGTCAAATTACAAAAATTATGGATCCTGCTGATTAAAAATGGGGTGTATGCTAATTAGGGCATGTATGCTTAATAGGTCGAATACGGCATGTACGGCACTGAATAAACATTTTTCCGTTGATAAGCTGTTTCACACAGCATCGCACAGTGTTGTAGTTTCCCCAAAGACATCATTTATTTACCAACTACCTTTAGTGGGGAGCGGTTGTCTAATGGTTAGAGCACCCGCCTATCAATCAAATGACTCGGATGATCACATTAATGTCGGTCACGTCTCATTTAATTGCGGATATAAAAGAACCATTGAGGACGACATGCACCCTGGCAGTGACCACCCTCAATGCCAGCATATAAAGGTCGGCTTAGCGATAATGTTCCGAAAAAGGCTGACTAGTTGAATAGACCTCGATACACCCCGTACAACTGTAGTAAACGCAAGATACAGACTAGTCAGTTAACAGACCATTGCCAAGCGCTGGAAACAACTAGAACAACTAGAGGTCAATATAACTCAGTTTCATGTAGTTGATGGAGACTCAGGTGAACCAACATCAGTAAAAGTTGCCATCAACGACACTCACCTTGTTTTCCATGTAGTTTGCTATCATGACTCCAACAAAAAGAGTAAGTCCGATCATGCAGCCAATGAAGACGAACAGATGTATGAAGATCGCGTGAGTCTGAAAAACAATATTTTCCTTCCGTTGACACAGCCAGACTTTCGGTCATTTATGCCATCAGCAATAAAGGATTGGAACAAATTATCTACTGCTTGTGTAAATTATCTACTGCTTGTGTAAATCTTGATCAATACTGACTAACTGTTTCCACGATGTTGTCATCGTTATTCCGACAAAGTCAATCGACTCCTCTTGCTGCCATTTCAAAGCTTTGGCAATTTCGTTCATCCCACGTTGCCACAGTTCACTCAACTGTATAAATGAGTACCTGGTTACTGACAGAGGTGGATATCTGAAAAAAAAATTTGCGCTCTAATTGCAGCATGGCTGAATGCTTCCCAGAGAAGTTGAGATAGCGTTGGAATAAACAGGTCTGTCAGGGAGTGTAAAGTGCTTTGAACAGTCCCAATGACTGGATACTGCGTTATATAAGAATGTATCTTTACCTTAATTAAATGCTAGAAATATATCTAGAAAATATTTAACAGTATATCTTAAATATTGGTCACACATTGAGGAATGATTGTTGGATAAACTACCTCATCCACTTGCCATCCGGAGCTTGATGCTTTGAATGGTAAATCTTTTAAAATAATAAAATAATTTATAAATCTTATTAAATAGAACAATCTTATTCAATCTTGATCAATGCTCTCTAATTGTTTCCAAGCTGTCGCCACTGTTATTGTGACAAATTTCTGATAAGTAAATTTCCAAAATATCTTTCCACATTAAATAATTCACACGATCAATTTATGTTATATGCACGGGGGGATCCAACATAAGAAGAGCAAGTCTAATGTCAAATCAAGTGACATTATTGCTAAAAACGAGTCAGAATCACTTTAAAAACATGACAGGAATGCATATATTGCAAAGAGAAATGAACTGGAAAGTCTTTCAAAGGCGACATCTTAAAACAACACGTCAGTGTGTCAGTAGTGGCACAGTGACACTGACCGGTCCAACCCTTTCGATGATGACGTCTCTCACTTCGAGCCAGCCTTCCAGAGAGAGAACTTCAAATAGGGCCAACATCGCATTACCAACGTTGTCGAAGTTGAAGTTGCGGGGATTGGCCCTAAAACAGTAAAAATTCATGCCCTAAAACATTTAAAATGGATGCCCTGAAACATTTATAATTGATGCCGTAAAATATTTAAAATGGATGCCCTAAAACATATAAAATGGATGCCCTAAAACATTTAAAATGGATGCCCTAAAACATTTAAAATTGGTGCCCCAAACAATTAAAATGGACGCCCTGAAACATTTAAAATGGATGCCCTAAACCATTTAAATTGATGCCCAGAAACATGTATAATGGATGCCGTGAAACATTTAAAATGGAGGCCCTGACACACAGGTTTTTAGGTGACCTTGTGGTGAAATGACCCCACCTGTTTGCAATTAAATTTGTGTATCGTCAAGCTTGTAGGAATGTGGACTCTGAGAAACTTGTCAGACAGGGCTGTACATGTGTTCAGTTCCTGCTTGGTTTGCTATGAAGAGCTCACATTCCAGTTAATGTTCTTCCCAAAGTGGCTGCATGATAAGCAGTCCACTTTGTAATAAACATCATCATTTGGCCTATGTCAATTCTCCACTAAATCGGACTTGCTTTGCTTATTTTATAATGCTGGATTTTTTTTACAGAATCTTAAATGGATGAGATTTTTTTTATCAAACGTTGCCATGGATATGGCAACCATCTTGGATTTGAAATGCAATTCTAAGGAAGAATATATTGGCCTTGAAATATATAATATTTAAATTGGAGGTGTCCACTGAAACATGTTTAAGGATTGTCTTAGGGGACATTAAAGATGTGTGTAACGCTTTTTTCTCATAAATTTTATTTGTGCTGTAATGCTGGACTCAATCCCCTTCAAAATTGAGTAACACTCAACAACTACCCCTATGATCAATGGACTGACCCACAGTGCCACTGTAAAGTAATACTCAACAACTACCCCTATGATCAATGGACTGACCCACAGTGCCACTGTAAAGTAACACTCAACAACTACCCCTACGATCAATGGACTGGCCCACAGTGACACTGTAAAGTAACACTCAACAACTACCCGTATGATCAATGGACTGATCCACAGTGCCACTGTAAAGTAATACTCAACAACTACCCCTATGATCAATGGACTGACCCACAGTGCCACTGTAAAGTAACACTCAACAACTACCCCTACGATCAATGGACTGGCCCACAGTGACACTGTAAAGTAACACTCAACAACTACCCGTATGATCAATGGACTGATCCACGGTGCCACTGTAAAGTAATACTCAACAACTACCCCTATGATCAATGGACTGATCCACAGTGCCACTGTAAAGTAATACTCAACAACTACCCCTATGATCAATGGACTGACCCGTAACGCTCAACAACTACCCCTACGATCAATGGACTGGCCCACAGTGACACTGTAAAGTCACACTAAACAACTACAACTACAATCAATGGACTGACCCATAGTGACACTGTAAAGCCAAGCTGAAGTAAGAATGCGCACTCTGCGAGAACTGACCTGAACTGTATTACTGTTACTAGTGCACTGTGGGTAGCATGTCCATAAATTGCAAAATTTTTGAATGGCACTTTACTGCATCCCACCAGAGGCTGCATTCGACTCACTCACCAGACCCGGGGTACGTAAATCTTTGGGTAGGTCGTGTCTTTTGGGCCAGGGCCGATGTTCAACTTGGTGACAAAGAGAGGGCGGGCAAAGATCCCTGTACAGTGGACCTACAAAGAAATAACAATCCGACTTCTATAGCAGCTAAATCCTCATGAACCAGAGCTGAGAGACGCAACAAACCAGAATTGTTAAGCATGACATCATGAATAGGGATGCATAAAATTCATCTTCACAGCGGAGGAGACTGCCGAGGATTTTAAGGGTTAAATGCAATTTCAAAACAATGTGTTTAGGTTTTTTTAGGAAGGTAGCTATGGCTTTAGATTAATTTAAAGCGTACAGGAGCTTATTCCAGATTTGGGGCACAGCTACCCTGAAATATATTTGGGAAACGTGACATGGACATAATTTGTAGATTACACATTAGTTGACTTGAAAAGGCTTCATTATGTAAATCACACATTGATATCTTTCTTAAAAACTTTGTCATTTGACACTGTTTTTATTTCTAAAAAAAAACTAGTTTTTAACCCAATTCTTTGTTATTGTTTCACCAAACAGAAGTTTTTTAATGTTCAATGAATATCTTCTTCTTCCGTGACTTACAATTGTGACTTACAATTTGTGACTTGCAATTGTGTCTTACAATGTGACCTACAATTATAACTTACAATTGTGATTTACAATTTGTTACTTGCAATTGTGACTTACAGTGTGACCTACAAATGTGACTTACAATTTGTGACTTGCAATTGTGACTTACAATGTGACCTACAATTATGACTTACAATTGTGACTTACTATTTGTGACTTACAATGTGACCTACAAATGTAACTTACAATTGTGACTTGCAGCTGTGACTTACCATTGCAACTTACCATTTTGATACATAAACTTACCCGCTCTTTGACAGTAGGGTCATTACAGCGCGCCAGTTTACCCCCGAACAGCTGCACCCCGTAGCTCGCAAAGACAAACATGAGGACAATGAGGAGGACAGACACCTACAACAAGGACACTCAAGGTCAGGGGTGGTGTCAATGACGACATCACATATAAGGGGTTGTGTCCATGGCAACAGCATAACGCTGTTGGAGAGTCAAAACGATGGAAGTCCACTTTGCTCTGCACCATGTGATTGGTTGGATGAGCCTATTACACTAACTTCTAACAATTACACTAACTTCTAACAATTACACTAACTTCTAACAATTACACTAACTTCTAACACACGAAGTTAGACTTTCGTTGTTTTATTCCTCAACAGACATGTTGTTTGAAGAACCAAAACAAGGAATGTCCATTTTCATGTGTTTGAAGGTAATATAAATGCCACATATCCAACCAATCACACGGTGCAGGTCAAAGTGGACTTCTACTGTTCCGACTCTTCGACATTGCGCGGTGCTGCATTGCAGTCTGACACCTTGGAAGTTCCCAACTAGAATAATCAATACAACAGGAGTTGTTAGAAATACACAAAACTTTAGCATATTTACAATGTTTGCAAACATATTCTGATGGTTATTACTGTATGTCCTATATCCATGCACTGTGTTATAGCACTGTTACATAGATGTTGTTACTGTATGTCCTATATCCATGCACTGTGTTATAGCACTGTTACATAGATGTTGTTACTGTATGTCCTATATCCATGCACTGTGTTATAGCACTGTTACATAGATGTTGTTACTGTATGTCCTATATCCATGCACTGTGTTATAGCACTGTTACATAGATGTTGTTACTGTATGTCCTATATCCATGCACTGTGTTATAGCACTGTTACATAGATGTTGTTACTGTATGTCCTATATCCATGCACTGTGTTATAGCACTGTTACATAGATGTTGTTACTGTATGTCCTATATCCATGCACTGTGTTATAGCACTGTTACATAGATGTTTGTTACTGTATGTCCTATATCCATGCACTGTGTTATAGCACTGTTACATAGATGTTGTTACTGTATGTCCTATATCCATGCACTGCGTTATAGCACTGTTACATAGATGTTGTTCAATCTGGAAAATTATCAATGTCTTACAGTATAGTAATTTAGGAAGGGTCTGAGAATTAGTATGCTTTGTACGAATAAGCATAAATATTGATTGAATTGTGAACATTCATTTAATTGCAACTTAGTTCGGGAGATTTAGTCGAAGGCCGACTCACAAGCAGAATCTCCTTGCAGCTCTTCATTAGCTCGTAGACGACGCGTCTCATGTGGGGAACGAGGACAAAGATCCGTAGCGGACGCAGGCATCGCAGAATCATGAGGATCTGGATGCTGGAGTTGGGCGGAACCTCCTGGGGCATCCAACACAGGAACACCACACTCACCTGTAAACACACAGTTGTTATGACAACGCAATGTTCAGGTACGCTGTTGGAGAATTTATGTACTGATTTAAATTATGATTTAAATCACTCAAAATTTTTTTTTTAAATCATTGATTTATGATTTTTTTTACTTCCGTTTTTTTTATCGCCGATTTATATGAATTTAACACAAATAATGGTTTACAAGCATCGAGATCAACACAGTTTTGTACGTTTTTTAATACAAAATACAAAGTGCACACACTTGTGTAGCTGTATTGTCACCAGATAGCCTGATAGTCAAATATTTTATGACATTGTGTATGTTTGAGCTATTCCCTTTCTGAATGCAGTGAAGCCACACAAACTTGTCTTCCAGAGGAAGTATCTTTTCAACACAGAAGCCCTGAGTTAAAGTCCACTTAGAGCTTGTGCTAGTTGTTACCAATTCAGTATGTTGACTCAGTTGTTTAATACTGTACCAGTTTGTATTCTGGTTAGAGACCCTTAGAGTACACAGAGCCCTGGACAGGTGCTAATCCACCCTATAGGCAAACAATAATTACCACTGCTACAGACACACATCATGCTTTCCTTTCCAAGACAGATTATGCAACTACTTGCGGACATTGTCTAATGTCTTTATATAAGCAAAAATCATGTACCCTCTGTTAAGACAAGAACCCACATCGATTTGAATAGAACATGTTTGAAAGAGTTACAAATTTAAACATCTATATAAATATCAATATACGAGATTTAAAAAAATCAAATAAATAAAAAAAATTTGATTTAAATTTAAAAAACCAGATTTTTTTAATAAAAATCTTGATTTTTTCAACCCTGAAAACAACAATTTCAATGTGTTGAAGTACTCTAAGATAAGATCTCATTGTTTATATGTTAAGTTTGATGGCGTTTTCAAGACTTGGGGTCAGTTACACTGTAATTGGAATTGAAACATCAATTCCAATTCCAGAATATTTATGTAAGAACAAAACTCGGGTTACGGGTCGTGTTTGTAACGTCACTGAAATATGTTTGATGTCATTACGATATGTTTGTGACGTCATTGCAATATGTTTCTGATGTCACTGCAACACATGAAACTGGTAGATTACGAAATTGGTAATAAGATATCATATTTTTTATTTTAATTACAATTTTCTAAAGAGGTTGTTTTACTTATGTAAATGCTTCTGTAGCCAGTTTTTTATCTGCTGTCATACAATAGACATTATTTATAACACGTATGACACCTGGTGGCTAAGAATGAAACAAGGTCGTCAAAAAATCTAGTGCTAATGCAACATAAACGGAAATGGTGAAAATGTAATTGGCATTTTCAATTACTTTTCAATTGCTTATCATGCCACTTTTAAACTCAAATTATTCGCTACAAATAATCAATAAAATATAACTATTTTGCATATACCATTATATATGTTTGCCATTATGGACCATAATATGCAGAAATTAAATAAAGCTTCTCTAAAATAGATGATATCTATATATGCATTTATAATAATAATAATAATAAAAGTACTTATATAGCGCCCGATCAATCGAGATTGCTCTCAGGTGCTTTACATACATAGTAGTATTCTACAGGCCATACAATTACTAAGAGAATAGATACTGAGAATAGTCTACACAAATGTTAACAATGCTATCAAAAAAACCTTGTTTTATTAATGTTTAACTGTTAAACTATGAAATGTGTAAGTCAATTATCAGACCCACAGCCAAGTTTATGAACAAATCGCTACAGACATGGTGCTGCCACCTACTGTGTAGATGAAGAGATCAATGACTCCAATGAAATCACGGACGAGCGCCTTGGGTGTGAAGAACAGACCATTGGCGAGAACCTTCAGACACATCTCTACACTCATGCAGATCACAAACGCGTACTCCGCAATCTGCAAGTGAACAGTCACTGATACTTAGACAAAACAATAAAGCTACATTCTTATATAACATGATCTCCAGACCTTAGGACTACTCAGAGCACTTTACACTTCACCCCTGGCAGACCTGTCTAACCTTCACCCCCTGGCAGACCAGTCTACACTTCACCCCTGGCAGACCTGTCTACACTTCACCCTGGCACATCTGTCTACACTTCACCCCTGGCAGACCTGTCTACACTTCACCCTGGCACATATGTCTACACTTCACCCCTGGCAGACCTGCCTACACTTCACCCCCTGGCAGACCTGTCTACACTTCACCCCTGGCAGACCAGTCTACACTTCACCCCCTGGCAGACCAGTCTACACTTCACCCCTGGCAGACCTGTCTACACTTCACCCTGGCACATCTGTCTACACTTCACCCCTGGCAGACCTGTCTACACTTCACCCTGGCACATCTGTCTACACTTCACCCCTGGCAGACCTGCCTACACTTCAACCCCTGGCATACCTGTCTACACTTCACCCCCTGGCAGACCAGTCTACACTTCACCCCCCTGGCAGACCTGTTCATTCTAACACCAACTCAGGTTCTCTGGGAAGCATTAAGCCACATTACAATTACTCCTTTACACAGCTGAGTCAACTGAGGCAACGTGGAGTAATGAAATTGCCCAAGTTTCAAAACGGCAGCAAGAGGATTCGAACCCAGGTTATCTTGATTGAGAGCCCACTGGTCTAACCACAACTGTCACTTATGATTGAGAGCCCACTGGTCTAACCACAACTGTCACTTATGAATGAGAGCCCACTGGTCTAACCACAACTGTCACTTATGATTGAGAGCCCACTGGTCTAACCACAACTGTCACTTACGATTGAGAGCCCACTGGTTTAACCACAACTGTCACTTACGATTGAGAGCCCACTGGTCTAACCACAACTGTCACTTACGATTGAGAGCCCACTGGTCTAACCACAACTGTCACTTACGATTGAGAGCCCACTGGTCTAACCACAACTGTCACTTACGATTGAGAGCCCACTGGTCTAACCACAACTGTCACTTACGATTGAGAGCCCACTGGTCTAACCACAACTGTCACTTACGATTGAGAGCCCACTGGTCTAGCCACAACTGTCACTTACGATTGAGAGCCCACTGGTCTAACCACAACTGTCACTTACGATTGAGAGCCCACTGGTCTAACCACAACTGTCACTTACGATTGAGAGCCCACTGGTCTAACCACAACTGTCACTTACGATTGAGAGCCCACTGGTCTAACCACAACTGTCACTTACGAAAATATCACCTCCATTGATACATTTGATCTGTAATACTACATGAATTTATATTACACAATGATGTTAATATATAACATGTCTCACAATCACAATTAGTTTTGTCTACACTTGCACGCTGTTTTTGTGTTTAATACCATGACATATGCATTGAAATATATACTAGGGAGTATAACGTTATACAATGTTCTTCCCCTATTGTTCTCTTTACATTATTATATATTTGCCTTGATTTGATTTGTATGTATTGTAAAGAGTTACAATAAATTTGACTTAATTTATAATTGTTAGTTGTTAGTCAACATACACTTTTTATCTGGGATATGATGCCAGTTGAAGTCCGCTTTCTCAGAGAAACATTAACATACTCAATGTCTGTTGGATGATTAAAATTTAATGATATCAATATTTCATTTTAATTCGATGCCACTGGTGGTTTATCAACAAAGAAAGTGGACAGTTTGTGCTAACTATGTAAGAGAACAGAAAGATGGTCAACGGAGGAGTTTGGATTATGCCAATTTCAACAAAGTTTGCAGATATTACAACAATGTAATATCATGAATACGATATCGATATTAACCATATCATTAATGTGATATAGATATTGAGTGTGATATTTGTCATTATAAGTCAATAATTTGGTGATACAAGGTAGATAAAGGAAACGGTAAAACGTTATCTAGCGCAGTACAACCCCCGTCCAGGGTTTGCCCGAGCCGTTCCACACTGACCTGCAGAAGTGGTTCGTTCATCAGTCGCATGTTGGGCGTCTCAAACATCATTGACGCGCACGACAACACCGTCACAATTATCATGAGCCAGTCCAAGTATGTCACTATGCCGAGGAGTTCACTGAAACACACACAGCAGCCAACAGTTTCACCCCATAACCAGCCTTGATTATCTAGATTCCGTGATGTGGCGCCACCATTTGTCGCACACAAGATTCCCAGTGAACTTGGGAACGGGAACATAATGCATAACTGAAAATGGTCGATCTCGCAAGATTGCAATCGATTAATTGATCGGAGGCATGAAACAATAATCAACAAAATGGATCAACAGGTGTACTCACTGCAACTGTTTGTACTTGCTCTTGATCTCCTGACCTGTGACCATGTCCTTCTTGACGTACTTGTACTGCGCGTTGACGATGATCTTGCACACCTGGCGGAAGCGACTGTTGCGCCCGACGGCAAACAGTGGCGTGTCGAAGTATGGGTGATTCTCACACAGGTCCTCCTCTTGCTGGTTCCTGCATGGATCCAGGTCATCGGTGAAGGTCAAGGTTGAAGAAAATGCAAGGTCAAGGTTGAAATATATGACCTTTTAACATCAGTGACTTGTTACACGTCAGTGTCAGTCTGAACTCCAGATGCAAAAAATATGGAAAACAATTTACCCAAAGGGGGGCCATAGCCCAATGACCCCCCTAAATACACCACTGTGAGCAATTTGTTCATTTGTTTTGCTCATCTTGGTCAGTCGATATTTGAATAATAAAAAAAATATATGGGAAGTTTGTAGCTGACGAATTACTCAAGTTATGTGCCCATCGTCGAATCAATGGTCTACCACCAAGATAATAAACGAAGACAAGGAAGACCGCAAAGAGGGTGGAAGAGAGGAAGGAATTGAACGTGAAAGATCAGGTACAGTGGAAAAACATGTGCAATACAAAAGCATAAAAAAACGTTTTGTAATTCAGTTTCATGTAGGGGATGAGGTCATTGCTGATGGCCCCTAACCACATGTAAATCATGCTTTATGCTCAACTACTGCATACCTGCATTATTATTATTATTAACAAATTTTAAAATATTTTTATTTTGTACTAATGCTTACTTATAGTACATTACTGTGTGCACTGTTAGTAAGAGCTACAGGGAACACACTGTATCTTTAAGGTTGCTGGGGCAGCTACTAGTTGTGTCAGTTGATTTTTTCTTTTTTTTCTTCATGACATGCTAGGAAATATTGAACTCGACACCACAAATGAGAGTATGCAACCACGGTTGCATACATGAGTTTATGCTAGCAACAGCGCGGGCAGGGCACGTGAGGGTCAATAGGTTATGATGCTAATTTAAGGGTAGGCAGAGATACCTGGATGACTGATTAAGCGCTCCCGTGACACCGCTAAACCAATCAGAGCGCAGCAGTCATTCGAATGACGCAGTTTGAAATTAAGCAGCTTCACTCCGAATGTTTGATACATGCGGAGCAGACCTGGTTTCTCGGTTCAACAAGTTTTCGACCCACCCTCCTCCCCAATTTCTGCTGTTGAAGGTTACATTAATGTGTTTAGTAGTGTTGTGCTTGGTAACATTTTTTACATTACCGGTGGAAGGGAAGTCACCACCTTCCCTATGACGCCTTCCCAGTGGACTTTGGGCTTTTCATTTGGCTATCTGCCCGTTCACGTAGGGTTTTGGTGTGGATTGGAAGATGTATTCCCTTCCATCCTCGATGTTGGGATGGTTTATTGCTAATCAGCGCTATGGCCCCACCTTTTAGGTTACAAAAATATATAGAGTAGGAATTTTAGCAAGTAGTGTAGTCCAGTGATGCAGTATATGCAAATAGGTATTGTGTCGAGTATTATCGGTGTTGGGTTAATGTTTTAATGTGCTGGTGACGATGCCATGAATTGTCTTGTGTTGTAGGAATATTAATACATGTACTGTATTGCTATGTCGAAGTGTGGGCTCTGGGAGCATTGTCCAGGCGGCTTTGTATGAGGCTCAGCCACAGGCTTGGCATATGTTACAGGGTCCACACTTCATGCTTTTAATCGGAATAATATGCCATTAGGCATAATCTTAATAAACGTCATTCATAATCATCCGACACTAACGTCGTATTTCGCCAATCCATCCTTTATAAAACCAGTCCTTTTGGAAATCCCCGACTTCTTAGAAACATTGACGATGTTTCCATAGTAACGACCATGTATGCGCCAATCTTCGAACCAACTTTATTCGTTCGCCATCAACGTCATATCATCTGGTTACTGTGATTCCGGTACACATCAGTATTATATCTATGTAACTAAATCATGTCCTCAAACCAGCAAATATCAGCGTTAACATAGTTTATTGTGCCTTTGAAACTGTAATGGAAATGGCACTAACTGTGACCTGGTGACCCCGTGGATAACAGGGCCAATCAAAATTATTTAAACGCACCCTGCCATGTCAGATGGCTGGAGAAACCTGATATCATAGACAACACCAAGTTATAAATACATATTCAAGGGCCATTGTGGTGGCAAATTAAGGAGCTATGTCAATATTGGCAATGGCTATTATGCTTTATCAACAATACATAAAACGCTATTGACATTTCTGTTATCACTAATAACCAGGAAATGATGCTTAATTTACTTTTTAAGAATAACTACAAAACTTATTAAGCTGCAATCTCGCGTATGAATGCATCTTACATATAGGCAACTTTACATGGGTTGGAATTACGATTGGTGAAGGGTTTGTGTCAAAAATACACTGCCACTTTAGGCTGTCATTCAACTTTTACTTAATTCATTCACAGTGGTGTAGCAGATGTAATTCATTTATGTTAACGAAAATCTCCCTTAAAGTTATCAGTGACACTGTCATACTTATACATATGTAATTTATCTCTTTGAAGATTTTCTCAAAACGATATAATTTCGCATTTTATGGCTGTTTTTTCACATTTAAAGAAATGTTTTTAAAATCTTGTAACACAACCAAATAAATGAAAAAAAAAGTTTAGTACTCTGGAATATTATATAGTACTTCATCTACAATCTGTGAAGAAATGGTTAATTTATCTTAAAAACTTCTACTGAAACTACTTAATTCAAAACATATAATAGCCACCCCAACTACCTTAATTGGTCTACTTCATATTCTTTAATCTGTTATCTGCCCACAAATGTGTCATAAATTTATTGAATGACAAACATGTAATTATTATTTTCTATTGTGAGTAACCATATCAATATATCACTGATACAAATCGGAAGTTAACTAATTGAATATGAAATAACAAGCATTGTTTAAAAAATACTTCATATGTCTGATGAACATATATATGTTGTTGTAATTCACTTGAACTATACAGATTATTATTATTATTATAATTGTTAACTGTACCTCTTCACTTCAGCCTCATGTTTCTTCTGCTGCAGAATCTTCATGTCGAAGTCGGCCATGCGGCGGTTGGAGGTCATTGCCTCCATGTCTCCCGTGTCTCTCAGGGCGGAGTAGTGGGTCTTGGGCAGGTTCTCTGGGTGTCCCCTCATGCTTCTGGAGCGGCAATCAATCAATCATCAATCAAAGAATATATCAATCAATCAATCACAAAAGATTTACATAATTATGTTCAAGTAAATGTTCAGGGGTACTCTATGCATTAAAGAAGTATAACTATTAAATCGTTGTCGTAAAAAAACGCGATGTCTAATAATGTGCAATATCTGCAGTCAATACATACAAACGACAGTTAAGTTACGCTTATGTAAGTAGCTAAAATTAATAAACACATAAATAAAGCTAAACAATAATTACTTAAGACCTGTGGTAAATAACAGTAATTGTAGCATTAAAATATGGTGGATTAATGAACTCTAAAGTTTTTTTAATGTTCATGTTATTGAATTGTTATGTCATTAAACTTTAATGTAATTTAATTGTTTAATTTTAATGTAATATATTTATTTAATTTTAATTAACTGTAGTCCACACTGTGTAGATGTCTCTAACTCAACTCTATCTCACCTCCGATTCATCCTGATCTGGTGGTGTTTCGACAACAGCGATCTAGTTCCAGTCATCACCACTTGGGTTCCATCATCAGTAACAATCCTCTGCTTGTTGGACTCCCTGCGAAGAATGAATTCTAAATGACTAACTCAACAAGTCAAAGTGCAGGCAGTCTCAACACGGTACCTGCTATGTACAGATGTGTACCATACACAGGCGTACCATTGCACCAATATTATTAGATTTTCTGTAAGTTGCCAGCACGATTTGCGCTGCCACCAACACTGCCACAGTAAACAATGCATGGGCTGAGTCTGCCTGAATCGACTTAGTCCAATGCTATCATAAAAATAAAAGTTCTCCATATATTCGATTCATTTTAGCTTTGCATTGCTGCTAACATGTGTAGCTACATTGGACAGACACTCAGTGATTATCTATATGAAATGTTTTGCTTTTTTTGCTTGACGAAATTCAGGTAGTAATATCCCCAACGTGATTAGATGTGATGTGATATAGTTATTATCACTGTATTATAAATAAAGTGTTTCGTTAGCAATACAATAATACCTCATTAATATTTCCTATCATAATTATCAGTTTAAAATTTTTTAAGGAACTGTGTGCTAGAGACATTTATTATGTGACACCTCGAGGGTAATGAAGGACCATTAACATAGTGAAGCTGAAATCATTAGGAGTAAAAGAACATTTCTGGATGTGTTTCACTAGTGTTTCACTAGACTAGTGTTTCACCATAATTATCACCTGATAATCATTGCGATGTAGTTCTTCCGCAGCACATTACTCGCCCGCGACTTCATCAACTTCGCCAACATTGGGGCTTGCAACTGCTTTGCTGCCTCAAGTGCCACCTGGCTGCCAGTAATGTCACCAGGTGGCGACACTTCCACTTCGGCATCCTGCTCGAGGAATTGTCTAAGGAAGCTGTCCCTCATGCGGGTCGCAGAGAACTCGGACGGGATTTTGTTCAGGTGCACCATCTGGGGGTGATCACTGGAATCACGATTGCAAGATCACCGATGATGTCAAATCGAAGACTCTCAAACTTCATCCGAATGCTACCCAACGACAACCATTTTATAATTCTATGTAAATAACATGTCTTGGAGTTAGCATAAAATAAATCTAATAAAAACAATGCTTTTTATCACAAATGGCACAGCCGATAATAAATGATGATATAAAAAAACAGTGATATCAGGAATTTATTTATCATAAAACACCATTGCTTATTTTGTTGCATACTTCTGTACACATCTATATTAAAACAATAATTTTATATATGTATGCATATTTTTCAAAATTATTATCATAATCACACTTTGGTTTGTAGTTTCTAAAGCAGTGTACTGAAATAGAATTAATGAGTGACAAACCACATAAGGGAACTTCTCAAAAAGTGGTTGAAGTACGTACGGGAACTTCTCAAAAATCCTCAGTCTCACGGGCAATTTCTGCTGAGTCTCCGCCACCTGTTCCCGCATCTTCATCTACAGGAAACAGAACACAAACACGTGTTCATCTACAGGAAACAGAACACAAACACGTGTTCCTCTACAGGAAACAGAACACAAACACGTGTTCATCTACAGGAAACAGAACACAAACACGTGTTCATCTACAGGAAACAGAACACAAACACGTGTTCATCTACAGGAAACAGAACACAAACATGTGTTCATCTACAGGAAACAGAACACAAACACGTGTTCCATAACCGTAGCAACATTAGACAATGAAAAACGCAAATGTTCAATTAGTTTATAAATACCAGAAATGGTGTCAAAAACTGTAGATGTCGTTGTATATTTACATTCTAAATGGTGTCAAAAACTGTAGATGTCGTTGTATATTTGCATTCTACTGTAACTTGTAAAAAAAATTTTTTAAACAATGTATGCTTAATAATATTGACATCGAAATAAATGTATGATTTTCTAAAGTTTTGAATACAAGCACCGATTAAATTATTCAGCACCGACAGATAACTGAAAATAGGAAAGTTGCATTCATGAAAACGTACATCATAAAGTTGAGAAATAAATGAGATACACATCTTCTTTTTGACACAACTGTACAGGCTAACTCAATGTTAACGTTTCAACAATAATCCGTGTCTTCGTCAGGAACCATGTCAACAGAAACTGCATTATTGACAGGGAGAGAGCCAAAATGATTAACAAGGAGAGAGCCAAAGTGATTGACAGGGAAAGCAATGGAAGTGTCAGATAGAGGAGGCCCTGTGGATCAAAAGGACACCACATATTATGTATTGAAATGAATAATATGTAGGTGTGTAGGATAGCATCTACATAATGCAGTTCCATAATGCAGTTCCTGATGAAGACAGCCAATGGTTATTGAAATTAAGCTAACTGTTGTATAGTTGCATGACAAAGAAACTGCTTCTTTTATTTGTTCTAGGAATACTGCTACTGCTTTGTGTTGAAATGTGGGCTCTATGAACCTGACGTCCAGGAGGTTCGCATCGGGCATAGTCAGCCTGGCGTTGGGTTGTGGAGCCCAAATTTCTTTGCTTTAAATTTCTTTAAAAGTGGGCTTACACTTAATCCCCACAATAAACGTCATTCATTTGGCCTTTTCATATCTCTATATCTGTGTTGTGTTGTTGATTGCATAAAAGAAACTTTATATCTCGAGAAAGTTGTACATTTACAGAATTCTCACAAACCTGTTTCAGTTTTTTTATGTCTTCGTCCAACTCCAAATTGTCGAGAATGACAGCCACAAATAAACTGACTACGATCTACAAATACGTGAACGTCGTGTTACCATAGCAACAGTAGTAGAGAATAAATGCTTTCAAAACTTTAAGGATACAGCAATCACTGGTCATGGAACTTAAATATGACTTTATCCATTAATGAAACAACTAAGATGAAAGAACATTTTTATAATTTAATATTTAAAGAAGAATTTTTATAATTATTACCTTCCTCGAGAAATACACGGAGCTTAAAGTATACTATATTACCTTGATATCATTAATATTATCAACAACAATTCCTGAAGTTTAATATATTATCTTGATATCATTAATATTATCAACAGCTTAGACATAATTTCAGCTTTCATTACTACTTCTACTCTTTAACAAAACACTTAAAAACACACACACACAGAATAATAAAATACATGAACTAAGGGTGGTCACGTAAGTTCTCAAAGTAAAAAAAATATTTTATTGGTGGAAGGTAGTTTGGTCATCACAGTTCAGTGAAAAAAATTAATCCTTATAACAATATTTAAAAGTACGTCAGATGGCGCTGTATAATGAGTGAATCAGGCAATGCACATTGACTGTATGGTGGAAAACAACAGTCATTTGACTGGCAATACATTAAACATGTATTATTTGATATCCCACACCATGTGTTGGGTGGTTGGGTGTGGTTTGAACCCAAACTTATATTTTTGGACTTTTCAAACTGTTGAGACCATCCCTAAGGAGCTAATGAAAAAAAAAAAATTATATATGGCACTATTATGATAGGCACTAATAATATTCATTAATACACATAATTATATATGTATGTGATACAAATCAATTAATAACATTAATTTTTTTAAACGATTGATCATTTGGGATGGCCCCTTAGTAGCATGCACAAGACATTAAAGAGCCACAACCAAAATGTACGTAAATAAATCATTATCAGCAACCCAGTAATTGTCATGTCATAAACAACAGACTACTCTCTGGCCACACAGTTTATTTTATTATATATTTTCACATTTAACTCCTTAAATTCATAATTAAAGACATCCAGGAATTACATTTACATTTGTTCTTTAACCAGACAATTAACAAATTCTGATAAATGTTCATAATATAGATTCAGTTCACCAAATATAAATTAAATCATTTTAAAAACGAGTCTTGTTGCTTGTAAACAATAAATCACTGAGCGAGCTGCAAAAACAAAGGCCGGTCTACCTTAGCGAGTTGTGCTCTGATAGGTCGGGCGACTCCATGACAACGCGCAGCTAATCACTGTGTGCATTTAGACGAGCAATGTGTCTAGACACTGCAAGTGCAACCAATTGACCTGCGCCAATCCTGACTTGAGCTTTCAGCAGTCACTGACTAGACACTGCTTAAAAATTCTGACCGACTGTTGGTGGAAATGGCCTCAGCACCAACTTGCACGACACAATCATAGCCACAAAGTCGCCTTGCCAGTTGGTCTCCCAGGTGTGTTTTAGTTTACATGACGGATTACTGCACCACGACACCGGGGTACCCGACCAATTGAGCAAATACTCGTTCGTGTAAACCAGCCTTAAAACGACCAAGGTATACACAAACACACACACGCAACTTATATACAACCAAACAAAGGTGAACAATTGACGATGACGTTCCTAAAAAAGACACCAACCGCTATCATTCCTTGTTCCTTTTCTTTGGTTACAATGTTGGTTCATTCACATGATGTTATTTGAAATCCATTTAACAATGTCACCATTTAACATGACAAACGTTGAGTGTATCCATTCGATGATACACCTGTTCAAAAGGATGATATTCGCAAATTAAAATTCACTGTGAATAGCCATAACCTGGAATATGATGTTTGTGTTTGCTATACGGCGGGCATGTATAAAGGTAATGATTGTTGACGGAAGCACAACTTGTACTTTAAATTGGAATTGGAGTTGGAAAGAATTACTGTTTCAACAAAGATTACGTAGTACTAAGAATTACTGGTATTAAACAGAAGCAGAGTATCAGAACGCAAACATCAGCTGATATCTGTATAACTTCGAACGCGATTCAGCATGAGTTGGCATAGATACGTGATTGTGTCAGTGCACGGTAAAAGATTCGCGGAAATTACGTGTCGTCCTTCCATTGACAATGTCATGCGATTTTACCTTATATTAGTGTTATATTATGCACCAGAGCGCCACGGGATATTTCATGTAGGCTCTACTGGTACACGCCCCCACAGAATATGTGTGTGTGTGTGTGTGTGTGTGTGTGTGTGTGTGTGTGTGTGTGTGTGTGAAATGATAAACACATTTAGAGCGGACTCTCGCTAAAACGTGGAACATGTGGGGACTTGGCCAAACTGTTCCATATATCAGATGTTCCTTATATCCACAGGTACATAAGGGGCTTTGCAAATATAAGGAAAAAGGAAAATTATTTTGAGAGAATTTTCCCGGTCGTAAGTAGCATTACTAAATGTAACTTTTAAAAAATTTCTTTTTGATAGTGGGTGGGTGGGTGGGGTCAATCCTATCCAAAATAATTTTAGATTAATGGATGTTCTTTTTAAGCATATGTTCCTTACATTGGGAGTCCTTATAACGAGAGGCCACTGCTTTGATCCAAACATAAGATCCACTGAAAGTTATGATAAATAATAATTATCGGTCTAAGTGATGGATTGTGCTGTTAGGTTTAATTCATGTCAATGAGACAGAGAACAAGCTAAATAGTGGTCTGAGCCCAAAATAGCAAACATCAAAATAAATATTGTCATGGTCAAAATATCAGCGTATATGCCATGGAACGTTAAGAAAAATTAACAACCGCAAAAACGTTGTCATTGTTTATAACATGGCGTGTCAAGGAAGTCCGCGCCAAGACGTCACAGCCTATTTTCCAGACACTCACTTCAGTGGATTGCAAACGTAAAACTTAAACTTTAAGTTTTACACCAAATAAATTTTTTTAAATAGTTTATGTCCTGGTAATATAAAAAAATACATACAAATCGGCGGGACAAAATTGTTTCTTGTTGAAATAGTTTATACCGTAGTAAAGTGTGAAATGAATACAAGTCTGGAATCTGTTTTGAAAACTGTATGAGGCCTTCAAAGGATGTACATTTTGTATCCACGGGAATGACTATTTATAATACTCCACTGAAAGCAGTTAGCTGTTTTAACAGCTGAAACGGAAGAAACAAAGCAGATGGCCTGTGATACCTTGATCAAGTGTCAACAAAATACAAAAAAATTTCCCAAAACAAGAAAGAAAAAAACAAAATTGTCTACAATTGCGCAACACTGCAAAACACTCCCCAGAAAACTGGAATCGACAAATTTTTACATGTAATTGTCTCTTACTATGTATAAACAACCTACAATGTTTAATTACAAAATTTCTGTTTATTTTTCAAGTCATTCAATGGGTAAAACACCAAAACCCGCCGGGGGGCAATCTCAAAACAAATGTTTTTCATTCATGAGAAAAAGATCCAGTTTTCTGTGGTTTAAAAAACATTACAAAGAGTAACCTGTAATTCACCTACGGGGGGTGGGATAGCAGAGAGGCAGCCACTAGTCACCTACTGGGTTCACTGCTATTCACCTACAAGGGGCAATAGAGGTAACCACTAATCACCTACAGGAGGCAGAACCAGTTTGACTACAACAATTCACACCGGACAGCACCACAGGACTGACTACAATTCACATCCAGGTGGCAGCACCACACCACACCGACGACGGCGACACAACAACGAGATGTGGTCAGGATACAACCCCTCTTGACAGACAAGACAAACTAAATAATCAGCTGGTAAATTACCGTAAAAGTTGCATTTAAAGCTGCACTTTCATTTTAAAACCACACCCCAATTTTTCATATATCATATCCTGATTTGGTTCTGCACTGTTAGCACAAACCTTATTCTAACCCTCTAATTGGTCAAGGGAAAACTTATGTAGCGCACGCAATTTGTGAGAAATTTTAGTATTTTATTATTCGCGAAAGTAAATTTATTATTATTTATATAATTTTCTTTTAGACCAGTTGCTGAAGACACCATTGTAAAAAATTATCAATAATGAAAAGAGTTTTCTTAAGTCATCACAGCAACAATTTATTTGTACAACAAATATTTTACTATTCCAACTGTCGACTGTTATAAAAAGATTTTATCAGAAGACAACATATTTTGACCAGGGATACAAAATACCTTTAAAATGTTTAATAAATACATTTCATCTAGTATCAATCTCTTGGGAGCTTTTGTAATATATTGTATAATCAGAAATAGTGCGTGTGTTGCTATGAGTGTATGCATATGTGTGCAAGCACAAGTCAGGTACGAGAGTGTGTGAGTGTGCATGTGTGTATGCACAAGTCAGTTATGACATTGAGTGAGTGTGTGAGTGCACACGTGTGCATGCACAAATCAGTTATGACACTGAGTGAGTGCGTGAGCGCGCACCTGTGTGCATGTGCAAGTCAGTTATGACATTGAGTGAGCGTGAGTGTGCACCTGTATGCATGTGTGTATTTGCAAGTCAGTTATGTCAGTGAATGAGCGTGTGAGTGTGCACATGTGCACACATTCGTGTGTATCTTTATTATTTGTAATCTCTATTATCATTGACTTATATTTTCTATTACTATTCTTATCGTTATTAATTAACTTTTACTTAACATCATCACACAATTCACCAAGAAACTGACAGTTCCTGTTCTGTGTACCCAAATCGTCTTATCTGTCAATCAGGGGTCATGACCTCCACACCATGACCTCTACCACACCCCACTTACCAGGGTGACAAAGAGGTGATAAAAAATGAAATAGATGGCGATGAAGGGAGCCACCCTCTCGCCCGTCTCAAACATAGTCAGATGCATCACTTCGTTCCATCCTTTCTGGGTCAGGATTTGGAACATTGACATAGTGGCCTGTTAGAGAGAGAAAGCAGAGAGGCCTGGTAGACAAAGTTGGCAGGCACTGGCAGCCCCGCTAGCCAGGGGTGGTAGTAGAACTTTAGTCAGGGGTGAAAACTATAACTTTTTTCCATTTTTACAATATCTACTAGCCCGACTAATATCCCACCAGCCCTGATAATGCACGGGGGGGAATATTATCATGAAAACAGTAACAAACACTTATTTTCATCAAAAAC
Source organism: Lamellibrachia columna (assembly GCA_963662155.1). Lineage (NCBI taxonomy): Eukaryota > Metazoa > Annelida > Polychaeta > Sabellida > Siboglinidae > Lamellibrachia > Lamellibrachia columna. The sequence goes on along the minus strand of OY759268.1, from coordinate 9,452,431 downwards.
AAAATGAAGAATTATACGAGTCGGATGCACTACACCATATAACCTGGTCACTGTGGTCACTATTAATCACTGGTCGATCCGGGGTTTAGGTTGTCCTGTTTTACTGTCATCAGGCGAAGTTTTCGTGACTCGCCAGGTGGTGGTAGCAGCTCATGTGGACACCATGTTGGCTGACAGTGCAGCTTCGACAAAACATCGCTGACACAGTCATAAACAGAGTGGTTCAGTGGCAATATCAGAATTCTGGATGAGATTTGTTGAAACGTTTGGTATTGGTTTCAATAAAAAAATTTCAAAATGACAATACCTGCCCAACTGCAAAAGTACCGGCCATTGGGTGCCAGGCCAGTGTTAACTTGTAGCCCTGACTACACTACCTCTGGCAGACTGACCCGTTGAAACATGAATTTGTCAGTTTATCCCACGCTAAGTGTGGATGTACAACATTTGTACATCATTTGTACTTCGTCCCACTTGTTATCATGGTTGACCTGTTCCTGGGAACTAGACGTGCCCGCGCCCAAAAAGTTCATAGGTGAGCCCAATAAATCTGACTGATCCAATACTTTGGTTCACACAGCAACTGAAAAATCAGCATTTCAACAGGTCGGTCTGCCAGGGGTACTGATGTAGTCAGACGCCTACTGGTGGCGAGGATGAATAGGCAGAGGTAGCTAGCAGTAGGAGAAAATTGGCAGCTACACAGAGTCAGATCATCACAGTAGAAAGGGGTCATTCACAATTGTTGACATTTACCTATTCGCAAAAAGTGTACTAAAGGGGAGGGGTCAAAACCTGCACACTAATTTATTTTGGTCGGTTGCATGCAAAATTACTACTGTTGCGTCATGCAGCACCAAACGGTGAACTGTTATATTTTTGTTTTAAATTGCATAACCGTTCACAGCATGGCGCTGTAAACACAGTCTGACATGGCGCTGTAAACACAGTCTGACATGGCGCTGTAAACACAGTCTGACATGGCGCTGTAAACACAGTCTGACATGGCGCTGTAAACACAGTCTGACATGGCGCTGTAAACACAGTCTGACATCTTGGAAAAACACAACTTTGTGGGAAAAAATATCAACAAGGCACCACGGAGAAGACGTAACTGTTGGAGACAAATGTTTGTAAACATATTCTGATGGTTAGTAATGCGTAACCTATATACATGTAACAACATTGTTACATCGATATATTATACAATTTGGAAAATTATCAACATTTTTAAATACTACTTCAGGGAGGGGGAGTGGGAGTGGGGGGAGGGGGAGTGGGAGTAAGAGGGGTAGGGGAGGGGGAAGGGGAGGGGGTATCACAATGTGTAAGCCTTGTATGAATCGGTAAATGTCAACAGTTGTGAATGACCCCCTAACTACACATGGTGATCTGGAAATTGGCAGATGATAAGGAACCAAGAAATTACCTTGTTCTTGTTGTTTTCTACAACCTTTTCCTGATTAAAACCTACTTAATTTTATTATCATAAAAAAGTTTGTGTCTGTGTATATTTGTAACATACATCTCCACCAGTGTCGCATGTGTGGGGCTGAACATTTGCAAGCACGCTCAGGGGCATGGGGATGATTTGTACATTAAAAATTTTTTAATTCCCCACAGGGTGGGGGGATCAACATTTCAAAAAGGCTGCAGCGGAAGTTACAACAGCAGAAAGTTACACGAAGTACCGTATTCGACCTCATAAGCGTACAGTACACCTGAACAAAATTGGGCCATAAAAAATGTCAGGGAATTTGTTCTTATATGCGTACACCAAAATTTCTTTCTCTAGACAAGAAAGTAACTTTTAACACTAGTGATGTCATTTGTGACTAGTGTACAACACCTGAAAAGTGGTGCCAACCATATAACACCAGATGGCGACACTCTTCAGTTGTTCCACACTAGTCAAATTACAATAAATACAGATCCTGCTGATTAAAAAAAGGGGTGCGCGCTAGGGCAGGTACACTTAATAGGTCGAATACGGCAATTGAAAAAGCAATGGAAAGGTAACTGAGAAATAAATTTCACCAAATCCAAATACGTTTAAAACACATCACGCCGATTCCGATTCTTGAAATGGCGTTTTGATTCCAATTACAGTGTAACTGACCCTGCGTGTGGCTGTCTCCTCAGAAAAAGATTCAGTTTGCATGTGAACACACGCAAGTTAAAATGCGGCAAAGTACCACTACGAAAGAACAGTAATCAACCAACAAAACATGCTATTTACAGTCAAATCTGTAAAAGAGAAGAATAGAATTAATGCAGAACCTTGCACGCCCCACAACACCTGTAAGGAAGACTATCGTTGTCGTTGCGCGCATGTCGTAGCTCCTAACTGCAAAGGACAAAAACAAAGTCAAACAGGCTGACAGTCCAAGTCATGTCATTACAAAAGTCATGTCACTACTGAAGTTGTGTCACAATTAAAAGTCATGTCACAGCCAAAATCATGCCACAGCCCAAGTCATGTCACTATCATCAAAGTCATGTCACTGCCAAAGTCGTCCCTGCCAGACATGTCCCTACAAGTCATGTCGCCACGATGGTCACGTCGCCACCAAAATCATGTCAACTCACCGCAATCATCAACAGGTGGGTGAGTACGAAAAACGCTGCCACTAGGGGCGCCATACGTGTGCCGGCGGCCACCATGGTCTCGTCCATGACGGCTACCCATCCTTCTTGATTGAGCAGTTGAAACATGCGCATAAACGCCTGCCCCGCACGCATGACAACAAAACACACAGATGAAACAACGCAACAGACAATACAGTGGTCCGACACTAGGTGGCAGTCTGTGCTTTATTTATCGATATACCGTAATTTTTCATGTATAATATATGCCCCAAGTATAACACGCATCCTTGGTATTTTGGTCAAATCTGACAGAATTTCAATATTCCCATGTATAGTAACACATCCCAACTTTTAGCATCAACCCCCGATTTTGCCGCATTTAATAGTTTGGTTGAAATGCTATTCAGAGTGTTATGCAGTTACAGCATCGCCATCAGCATCAGGTGTCTTGATGAATTTCAAGTGCGTATTTGGTCGGACAAATTTGGTTTAGCCTTGTTACCATGACATGTGTATATTGTATATTGCATTGTATTGTATATTGTATAATATGCACCTGGACTCTTATGTAAAAAATTCAGGAAAAAATACATATTATACATGGAAAATTATGGCATTAAACCTCCCTCGTCAACAGATTTAGCCCCTCATGTATCAGGTTCTTTGACGTTCAAATCTGTAGTGTATGAATAGTTTAAAGGTGCTTAATCAATTCGATTTTTTAAAATTAAACAACACATTGGCACATGAGCCAGCACGTTGTAGTTGTCACAACTGCTGGTCAAACAGGAAACAGCCGAGGAATTGTCACATTATATTCAGCATTGCATCAATAGTCTAGTGTCAGACCAGTGAATGTGAAAAATACACAGAGTGAATAAAATAATATAATTAACATAACTTACAGCAACAAAAAAAAAACATGTCAGGTTGAAAATATATTATAGCAAAAATAAATGCAACTAAAAATAACGTAAACGTTAAGGTATTTTTTAATGTTATGCAATGCACAAACAGCATAGTGTCAGACCAGTGCAAATGATAAATATATGTACAATGAATAAAATAAAATAATACAATTAAAACAACCAGCAACAATAAAATGAAAATAAACGTTATATTGAATATATAATATAACAAAAATAAATGCAAATAAAACAATCATAAATATAAAGGCATTTTTAAAGAAATATTTCACATTTTATCAACTATATAGTGCCAGACCAGTGCATGGGAGATATACATAAAATTATACATCAAATAAATTAATACAATAAGCAACAATATGTAAACAAATTGAAAATATATAACACAGCAAAATTATTAAATACAAAAACATATAAATGTTAAAGGTCAATTAAATTATTATAAAGGAAAAGGAAACGTTTGACTCGAGTGGTGTAGACAGCTGCAAGACAGTGTCAAAGTAATCCATGTTAACTATTTCAGTGCCAGCCACAACAGACGTAAGAGAAAAAACAAAAAACACATTGTTCTAAACTTGTAATTTTATGTGATTAGTGAGCACATGTCACCAAGTAAACTGTATATTTCCGGAACGGGGAGACACCATTCTATTTAATTCCACACACGTAATAGTCAGGTAACACACTTTCATTAACATGTGCACTCTGATTCTCATCCGTTACATTTTGTTTTGGGCTATGATTGACGGCTTTATTTTGCACTCAAATGCAGGCAAATATACGCATCGTCGACATAACAGCAGCCGAACACGTCCCTTTTGTAATGTCTAATCTCAGTGGCTAATTATCATCACTGTTGTTGCCAGCCAGCCAGCAACAACAATTGTTGAAAAATGGAATCGCCAAAATCAGCTGCGTGGCATTTCATTGTACAACAGATCATTGGTTATATCGGCCTCGCTGGCACTGAAACAGGTAATAAATATATTTCTGGCCGTGTTCCACTTGTTGCATCCTAAGTCATCTACATGCATGTGAACCCTACAATTGAAAATTCTTATAACTACATACACCGTATCCGACCTGTTAAGCATACATGCCCTAATTAGCATACAGCCCCTTTCTTAATCAGCTGGATCCATAATTGTTGTAATATGATAGCGTGGAACAACTGAAAAGTGTTGTCATCTGGTGTTAAACAACTGCCACGACTTTTCACTTGTTCTACACAACTCACCAAATTACACTAGTGTTAAACGGTTGCCTTAAAGCCTAGAGAAACAAATTTTGGTGTACGGTTACCAGAACAGATTACTTGATATTTTTCCATGCACAATTTTTTCAAGTGTACTGTCTGCTTATTAAGTCGAATACGGTATATCATTCAACATTATTTTTAAATCTCAAAGAACTGCTCTTACGAGACAATATAAAAAATCAAATAACTTCATATATAATGATTTCAACTAGAGAAAACAGAACAGATTAACACTGTTATATTTCCCTGATTATAAAGACCAATACAATATATCATTCAACATTATTTTTAAATCTCAAAGAACTGCTCTTACGAGACAATATAAAAAATCAAATAACTTCATATATAATGATTTCAACTAGAGAAAACAGAACAGATTAACACCGTTATATTTCCCTGATTATAAAGACCAATACAATATATCATTCAACATTATTTTTAAATCTCAAAGAACTGCTCTTACGAGACAATATAAAAAATCAAATAACTTCATATATAATGATTTCAACTAGAGAAAACAGAACAGATTAACTCCGTTATATTTCCCTGATTATAAAGACCAATACAGAGCTCATGGAAATGCAAAGTAAGGCAAAGGTTTGCTCTCTCTGCGAGATATTTCTGTTCAACTTGGGGACCATGTCAACATTGGGGACCATGTCAACATTGGTGACCATATCAAGCAACATAAATCAACCTGCCAATGCCTCCTCTCAAAGATCGCACAACTGCACCGCTTATGTTGGGGGAAATCTCAAACTTGAGGATGTCTTACCTGGGGGAACGTCTCAAACTTGTGGAAGTCTTTGATGGAGCAGAAGAGCTGGAGACTGACGCAGGAAGTGATGATGAGAAGACACATTGTGAAGAGGATCAGACTGCCTAGCTTCTTGCCTGGTCCAAAGATCTGACAGACAGTGACGCAGTGACACAAACATCGACAGAGTGACACTGACACAGTGATACTGACAGACAGTGACATTGGTGCAGTGACACAAACATTGACAGAGTGACACTGACACAGTGATACTGACACAGACAGTGACATTGATGCAGTGACACAACCATAGACAGTGTGACATTCACACAGTGATACTGACAGACAGTGACATTGATGCAGTGACACAAACATCAACAGAGTGACATTGACACAGTGATACTGACACATACAGTGAAATTGGTGCAGTGACACAAACATTGACAGAGTGACATTGACACAGTGATACTGACACATACAGTGAAATTGGTGCAGTGACACAAACATTGACAGAGTGACATTGACATACTGACACACCGACATGGTCAGTGTAACACTGACATAGCAACACTAACAATGACAGTGATACATACATTGACAGTGACACATATATTAACACAGACATTGACACAGTGGCATATATTTTGACACAGCAACACAGACAGTGACACCTACATTGCAACAGATGTAGCGACACCAACATTAACACAGTGACACACACACAGTAACACTGACATAGATATTGACACTAACATTGACACAGTGACCAGAGAAAGCCCTAGTTCCAATATTTGTTTCAACTGTAATCTGATCACTGTCTAGGCTGAGCAAGCAGTGAATGTAAAAGTGCTAGTTGCTAGATGAAAGTGTCTGATAGATAACATTATCTTAAAAATGATGTGCTATCCTAACAATTATGCGATATATAAATGAAGTCCCCATTTTTAAAGTCACACATCATCAACGATTCATACTTTTACAGCTGATTAACCAGTTAGTTTCATAATTTACTTGTCTGCCAACTGTAATATATAATCAAGTTTGAGTGTGTTACCTTCCAACAAAAGTCTTCCAGCATGGGAGAAGCCTTGATGAGACGTACAACTCTGAGCACCTGCCAACAGCGACCAGTCAGTTAATCTGTATTATACAGCAAAGCGTGTTAATGCTAGTAGTGTGAATATGTTTAAAAATAGAATTGACAGATATTTGATAATGACGGGCTACATATAGATGAGAAAATTTGTGGACTCTCGATGAGCCAATGCCTTCCTTGTCCACTTGACATCTGGAACTTGTTGTTTGGGATGGCAATCTTGTTATATCTTGTTAAATCTAGACATCAAATATTCTAACTATTCACATTACAGTCAAGAGCTAGTGATCATATTTTGGTTAAATCTATTCTTGATGTTCAGCAAGAATGTTTTACAGACATTTCAGCAGACAAGCTGGAGATTTATCATCGCAAAGATTTACAAACGAGCGAACTGGAGCAACATGGAGTGAACTGGCAACATGGCGTGAACTGGCAACATGGCGTGAACTGGCAACATGGAGTGAACTGGCGACATGGCGTGAACGATGTTGGCCCAAGCTTAGAAGCGGCAACAAGAGGAACCCAGGTTCTCTCGACTGAGAGTCCAGTGTTTTAACAGCTCTGCTGCTGCACCAGTGGTACTAAGAACTAAAAACCTGAGATTTCCATGACATCAAAAATGGTGGATGTGGAAGGATACGCACTTGAAAGTATGTGAAGTGAGTGCGATAGAATATCGGCACGATGTGTAAAGTAGTTCCGACAGCGAGTAGCAGCTCAAATTTGTGGAGTGACCGCTTGAAGTAGCCACTGAAGCCAAAGCACCAGATCTTGAACAGGGCCTCGATGTCAAACAGCAGCGTGAAGATGACCTGCAAGTGAAAAGGTCAAAGTTGAAAGGTCAACAGAACAGCTGATCTGAAGAGAAATACACAAGTATTATGTTTGATCAGCAGTTGAGTTGCATATGTTCAACACAAGTTAGATCAGTCATAGGTGGTCATCAACATGTAGAATTCTAACGCAAAAATTATTTTGTAGTGATGAATCACAAGAAACCACCAAATGTCCACAATTATTAGGAAAACATATTTTGAAAACAAGAAATATAGGAACTACAATTAAAACATAACAAATATAGGAACATTATAAATAATAAATTAATAAAAATAAACTAATAAATTTCTTATACAGCGCCCCTTCCAAATAATTGTTCTGGGACACCGTATAATGGTGTATACATTATAAATAAAATCATACACATTTGAGGTAGCTGGGGTGGCTATTATTTGCTTGTCTTCATTTTATTAGTTTTAGTACAAGTTTTAAAGATAAATTAACCATTTCTTCACAGATTGTAGTTGAAATACTATATAATATGCCAGATAATTTTTTTTTTTAGTTTTTCATTTATTTGGTTTTGTTACGAGGTTTTTAAAACATTTTTGTAAATGTGAAAAAATAGCCACTAAAACAAAGTTAAATTGTTTTGAGACAATCCCTAAAGAAATAAATGACATATATATAAGCATGACAGTGTAACTGATAACTTTATGACAGATTTTGGTTAACATAAACCAATTATGTCTGCTACACCACCGTGAATGAATTAAGCAAAAGTTGAATGACAGCTTAAAGTGGCAGTGTATTTTTGACACGAACCCTTCACCAATCGTAATTTACTGCTGTATTATGTTGCGTGCATATAAGGCATGTTCATATGCAAAATTGCAACGTCGTGAGTATTGAAGTTTTTTTAAACAATATTTGAAACATCATTTCCTGGTTATTAAACCATTAGACCCCACAACGGCCGCGGCCGGCCGCTCTGCACAGTCCTGGAACGGCCGTCGCCGGCTGCATACAGGACCCTCTATTAAAAAAAATCCTGGCAAATAACTACTGAACTAAACGTTACCAAATTTTGCCACACCCTAGCGGATACATTTTGCAACAACAACAGCTCGTTACATGCATGTGTTCCCCTTTCGGAAATCTTGATTTTCAACAGTTTTGTTCACGCTATCTCGAAAATTTTTTTTCCTATATTTGTCATGATAAAATATGGTGTAACCTGAAAAATAACCGTCAGAATTTGATGTTTTCAGTGGTGCAAAGCTAACACATATAGCTACATTTTCTTCGCCGAGTTCCATAGGGTTATAGCATGGGATCATTGTCAAATGTCAGTCGCAACTTTCAAAGTTTTAACAAATGTACTATTTTGTCTTTGCAAATTGTGATCAAATGTCAACATTTTATTAATATATCATATTTCTATGTATACATGCATATATTATGGAGAAATTACTACTCTTCAAAATAAACACAACTTGTAATTGTCAATATTGAATAGTTTTTTTCTATAGATCTTTTAACACAAGGTAAAATCGCTCGAAATTTGTCAAAAATCCTGGGAACATGGTGGCATGTTTTAATAAACTCCTGGGGCCTAATGGGTTAATGAAAACACAATCTCAACAAATGCTTGTTTTTGTGTTGAAATTTACGGTTTTTCACTGACGTATTATGTATTGTTGACAAAACATAATGGCCATTTGTAATATTGACATGTCCCCTTAATTTGCCGCCACTGTAGCCCTTGAATCTGTACTTGTAACGTGTTGTCGTCTATGGCATCAGGTTACGCCAGCCATCTAACAAACACATGGCAGGGTGTGTGTACGGTCATTTTGATTGGCCCGTTATACCACGGGGTCACCAGGTCACATACGTGTTGGCATTTCCGTTCTTGTCAAAGGCATGATAAACAATGTTAACGTTCACTGAACTGATATTTGCTGGTTTAAGTACCTGATTTAATTAGGTAGATATAATACTGATATGTACTAGCATTACAGGAACCAGACAATATGGACCGCTTTCACGGCAAACGAATATAGCTGGTTCGAACATTGTAGAGCATGTGGTTGTTACTATGGAAACATTGTCGCTTTTCCAGGAACTCAGGGGATTTCCAAAACGACTGCATTTTTAAAGGATGAATTGGTGAAATATGACGTTAGTGCCGGGTGATTTTTGGTGGTGTCGACGTTTAGTTCAGTATATCCTAGCATGTTATGAATAAAAACATTTTTTAATCAACTGACAAGCTAGCCGCCCCAGCCACCTTAAACTACTAACGTGAATAAATCTGTAAATATTACTAGTAAAATACAGTAAAATATCTTATGTAAAGGCTAAAAAAAGTCATACATAATAATAAATTAATTAATTAAATAATTAATAAAAATACTAAATAAATAATATATATATATAATTAAGTTCACATCCAATGTGGTAGGTCTGTATGGTAACCAGCCTACCTCCGTGTAGTAATAGTGGTCAATCTTCTGATAAGGGTCAATATAGAGGTGGTCAAAGTGGATGGTGGCCGCGGTCATTGCGTTGGCGAGGACCAGCAGCAGAATGAGGATATGGAACCAGGTCATCTTGAGCACCCTCTGGAAGAAGGGCGGGGCAAGGCCGCGTGGCTTGTTCTCATCAATCGTCACCATCTTCCAGCCATCCGTGTCCCCACACAGCACCTAATTGAACAAGATTTGAACAGGATTGAATGGGATTCAATAAGATTCAACAAGATTTACAATGATTTAACAAGATTGCCATCCAAGCTTAAGATGGCAATCATACAATGAATACATTGGCTTATCAACAGTTTTCATCTATGTGTGACCTGCCCTTCTGAGATATTTGTTAATTTTGTTTTTAAACATATTCACGCTGCTAGCATTTACACAATCTACAGATAATTTGTTCCATTCATTGATTCTCTGTGAGAATGAGTACTTTTTGAAGCCAGGTCAAAGATCAACACATGGGTCGGAGGTCACCAAATTATATGCGCTATGGACGGGATAACTTAGTAGTTCGTGTTTACCAAATTTCAGGATACATAACATTACCACAGAAACATCCATCTATGCCTTGGTACTTGGTGCTGCCAGTCAACATATAGATGGCTTCTTGGAATGTAACTCTCAAAATTGCGACATAATACTGGCAGTAACAGTAACATGTAGCCACACCTTGCCCTTGTATTACATAACTTTGGAGAATCGTAGAAAAGATGCATGACGTTGTGAACGACCGTACGTAACTGCTGGCACAGCACTGTGGACAACTGTATGTAATAACTACAAACGGTAATTCAATCGTTCATAGAAATAATTATGGGGATGAATTAAAAAATTAACTACGGGTTTGTAGATGAACCCCTGAAAGTTTAGCGAAAGTGAAAGCATCCCATGAAACACATTGTTTTTCGTCTACAAAATTTAAGATTTATTAGTGGGTCCTCTTTTCTTGCAAAACATTCACAAATGTTGTTTAGGACCATTGCTCCTTCAACAAACTGAGTGATCAGGTTGTACGTATGTTGTTTAGGACCATTGCTCCTTCAACAAACTGAGTGGACGGTTGTGATCAGGTTGTACGTATGTTGTTTAGGACCATTGCTCCTTCAACAAACTGAGTGATCAGGTTGTACGTATGTTGTTTAGGACCATTGCTCCTTCAACAAACTGAGTGATCAGGTTGTACGTATGTTGTTTAGGACCATTGCTCCTTCAACAAACTGAGTGATCAGGTTGTACGTATGTTGTTTAGGACCATTGCTCCTTCAACAAACTGAGTGGACGGTTGTGATCAGGTTGTACGTATGCGTCTTCATTAGGAAAAGTCTGCTGAAAAAGAACACGAGATGCGGTCAAAAGATCCAGATCGAATACCAAGTCTCTTGAGAGGTAATTATGTTTAATATTAATAACCGAGAAACCGGATCATCTATCCATTCAAGGATATACTAAATAAGTGTAATGACCTTTCAAAATACAAGGAACTGTGTGCAGACGTACGGTTTCAGGTCTTAAGTATTTACAACTACTCACAACTTCACCTAGCTGTCAAATGCTCAATTTTAGGAGTTAGTCTGCCAAATCTTATTTCCTAATTAGCTCAATATTGCCTCTTCGTATGACAAAAAGTACGAAGTTATACAAACACGTTTATTTTTACCCCCACTCTGAAACCCAAATGTTAACATTTCGTGAGAATTTACCATATGCAGTAGTGAGCATATTTTAATTAATCGCCAAATCAGGGTTTTCAAAAAATATGAAGAGGTGAGAGGTCGTGACAGTAACACATTTTGTATGGATATTATATTTATAACCAACTCAGATGTTATAAATAATAATAAATTCAGGGTCCTGCAAAACAATAGTTCGGTTAACCATGGAAATTGCTATACATTCTATTAACAAAGGGCTGTTGACTCATAGCTACACGACTATATACCATAAATACTTTATTATGGCAAGGGTGGCCTCACGATAATGACCACACTGTTGTCTTAGTGATGGTCTACCTGACCAAAGTATTTGTATAATTTTTTATTCTTGCGGTGTAAATGAATATCTTTCATTTTCTGATTTGTATTTGTCGATATTATTATTGTGCATGTTTTGGTTGGATAAATAAAATTCATCATCATCATCTTTAATAACGTTCAGTGTTTATTCGCTTTGAGAAGCATTGTTTGAATGACACACGTATGATATTCAATACTATGTTTGAATGACACGTATCATATTCAATACTATGTTTGAATGACACGTATCATATTCAATACTATGCAACTGGAGATGGCAGCATCCGGACGTTTGATAACATTTGAGCATCATTTCATTGTAGTTACAGTTTGTTGGATTGCAGAAAATGCTAGTTGAGTGTATTTTTGAGCATCATTGTCTTATATGTTATCCGTCATTTATCACAACTTGATATAAAGTTTCACGTACTGTATTCTACCTAACAAGCAAACAGTACGCTTGAAAAAAATTGGGCTACGAAAAAATGTCAGTGAGTCTGTTCTTATAAACGTACAACAAAATGTGTTTTTCTAGACAATAAGGTAACTGTTTAACACTAGTGGTGTCATTTGGTGACTAGTGTAGTACAACTGAAAAGTGGTGCCAACTGCTTAACACCAGATGGCGACACTTTTCAGTTGGTTCACACTTGTCAAATTTCAATAATCATGGATCCTGCCGATTAAAAAAGGGGATGTACACTAATTAGGGCATGTACACTAATTAGGGCATGTACACTAATTAGGGCATGTACACTTAATATGTTGAATACGGTACTTTCTCTCTAGTGTGCCCTCCAAGATGATGACCCATGCCCTCCTAGATGATGACCATGCCCACCTGTGAAGAGTCAGAGTTGGCGGTGCCCCCTCGAGACCCCCACATCTGTTGGAACTGGACACGGATCTCAGCGAACGTCTCAATGATGACAGCAATGAACACATTCTGTGCACAAAACAGTCAAGTCTGAGACGGTGCAATGACTTCATTTGATAATAATATTAATATTTCCCTTGCATAGTGCCGTGCCCAATACTGTTCACAGCGCTTTACGGAGAACCTCACTGAAGTAGTAAAAAGAAAAAGAAATAAGTAATTTTTTTTCATAATGTCACATAAGTAATGTAAGTTAGGTTGAATATACAACAAATAAGTAAACTAAGATAAATAATAAATAACACCAAGTTAAGCTACAATGGTGCAGCAGTGAGATATGCATACACCGTGTGTCTTCACAAAATAGTCAAGTCCAAGAGGAGCAAAGATTTAATTTAACACAACAAAATATCGACGTCTGAGAAGGTGCAAAGATTTAATTTCACACAACAGAATAGTCACCTCTGAGATGGTGCAAAGATTTCATTTGACACAACAAAATAGTCAAGTCTGAGTTGGTAAAAAGATTTTATGCATTTACGATCATGTGGAATATATCATATTTGATTAACATGTTGTATCTAAGCCAATAAATAAAAAATATTATTAACCATTTCAACATTTTCATGATTACATTATTCTAGGTGACACTTGCCTTCACCATCCATGCAAGGAAGAAGATCATCGAGATGAAGAAGACGAACCCTCGCCACGAAGGGAGACTGTCGATACTTCGGTACATGATAAACACCCAGCCCTCCTGTGAGGCAGACTCGTACACTGTGAAGAAACTGGTCGCTAAAAATAGAAATAAAATAACTTAAATTTTCTTCTCAACACAACTATTAAAGTTGACTCATTTCAGCATTTCGTCAACCATTGTCTTCTTCAGGAACTGAATTATGGGAATTAGTTCTTCTTCTGCTCACCAGATGGTGTGGCAAACAGGCTGCCCTTAAAAGCATTAACTTTCATGGTGGCAGTCCATCATACTTTTCTAACAAATACTGCAATAACCTGCGTTAGACACATGTATGGGGTTGAGCAGGTACAGGCTAGCAATTTGAAATTTAGTTCCAGTATTTTGACCAATCAAAAGCAAACGCCTCCATTTGATCCGAGAGCAGCTCCGGCGTTCCATGGTCACAAATATTTTCGAACAAACAGAAGCGAGTATGACCACTTGGAACAGTCTGGAGCCAGCTCAAGAACATTGAGGAGCAAACGTTCCACACCGAACATTTTATAGTCTTACATTTATTTATTTATTTGTATTTATTATTTTTTTATGTCTCACATTTATATTTTATCTATAAAAAAATATTTCTTTTAATTATATATTTAGCAACAGATACAATGTGCAATAGAGCATTCGGTGAATATAGCGCAATATAAATTATGTAATTATTATAATAATTATTATGACCCTACACACATCATGTAACATGCAAAACCATGAAAAAGAGGCTCACCAAACTCGTCAAACCCGTTGAATCCCCTCTCCCTGCGGGAGAGCTTCAACTCCATACACACCATCCCGACGGGACACCGTCTCCCAACATTCGGTTCACGGGAGCAGTAAGTGTCAGGGATCGCCAAGTTATTGATTGTCACATGACTGAAATGACACGTCACATGACTATGTATAACGCTGACAATACACTGTACAATGTTCTGAAAACAAACATGTTATCCAAACAAAATAACAGTGTGCAGTGTGTGAAATTCCATATCATGACTTTGAAATCCTGAAGGATCGCATAGACAAAATCATCAGTGATCCTATGATTTCATAGATCCATACCTACTTGTCACCATTTTGCAATTAAAAGTAATTATTTCAGTCAGCTTCTCGTTTTGAAATTTTTTTTTCACATCAACCAATTTATGAGGTGTTTCAATCTTTTGTGACATCTACTGGTAGGACTACCTGAGGCAGTTTAGTTGCTGCAATTAAGCAATGGCATTGTTAGAAAATGCCAAGGCCACTTCATAAAATAGGATCTATTGCATGCAATGTCACAGTGATGCGTCGCGATGATGTAGTTTACATGGGGTGATCAAACTGCAATCTGGTCACATACGACTCATCATACGCGATATCAAGCAGTGTGCCCATCCAGTTTTGGTAAAAATGTATAGGAAATATTGGAATTCAGAAGTAAAAATATAGAGATATTATAGAAACAATATAGGAATATTTTAACCAAATATAGCATTATTTCAGTTGGCACCATCTAATGACTCAAGCTAATGCAACTTATCAGCTTCCGATTTTCAACATTCACCATGAAATGCACCAGGGTCGGATGAGATTTGGACCTAAAGATTGTCCAATGTTTATTTAGTAAAACTGGTCATGTCACTGTGCAATATAAAAAGCATTGGTACATAACTTACAATTATAATATTTAAAAATATTGGTTACTGGACCCTCCACCTACGAGATTGGGGGGCGGGTACTTTTTAATCATAGGGTGGGTCCAAATATCATGAGATTTGGACCTGTGGGTGCAAATTTCATATGATATTTGGATGCGTGGGTCCAAATATTACCGGGTTCATATTTTATGACACGGACATGATTATGGTATGGCATGACTCACACCATACCACAATCAGATCCCAATCCCCATGTTGATTTCTACTGCAAAAAATTATTTTGCAGTGATGAATCACAGGAAACCTCCAAATCACCACCACAATTATTAGGAAAATTCTGGGATTTTTTTTGTCTTACTCTGGATCCGTTCCATTCTTGACGCAGTGGAAGCGAAGTTCGCCGAAGAACTGCACTCCAAGGATACCATAGAGACTCATGAAGAACAGAAAGAATATCGTCACATTGAAGATCTGTTGACTCGATCGCCTGTCAATCACACCAGATGGCGGCACTGTACATACACAGGTTCACACCAGGTGGCAGAACAGTACATACATAGGTTCACTCTTTGCCGTGCAAATTTGTGACTTTGAAAAATGCTTACATTTATTTGTGTTAAAATCCAAACGCATTTTAATGGTGATGATGTTAGGCCAGATATAGTTTAAAATACATGATTTTGTGATATATTTTAATTTAAATAACAACTTTAAGTGGGTGTGGAATAACAATATCATGCATACTCACAGTGAAAAGAATCCATGACAAATAATAATTCAATAACTTCACTAACTATTCTTCACATTTATCATGTTTCATTAATTCTAATATGTAATCGATTCAATAATAGAATATGAAAATGCATATTGTATATACCAGGTGCACACCTTTCAATAAATTCCAACTGTATGAGCCACGAAGCCACGACAACAGTATTTTATTTGAAATAAACACATTTCAGTGGGCCCATCTAACTTTGGTCTAAGATTTATAGGAGCTATAGGAATTAAGAAAAAAAAATATTGGAATATCTTACACAAAATATAGCATTATTTCAACATTGTCACAAAATTCATTGATTTCGCCTATCTGATTATAGTATCATAAATCACAGGACACTTTGAAATCTTCATAATAACAAAGAAACTATAGGATTTTTTTAATATACGAATTGCAGTTAAAATATGGGAAAATATAGATTATATGAATATACATATAAATGTCTTAGCCAATCAGTGTAAGATTTAAACAGGCAAATGTGACTTACTTGAAGATGGATTCGATGCGGGTTTTTGGGAGCTGGAACTTGAGGAAGAAGCGGAAGACGCGGACAAGAATGAGAGGACGAGGAGACCTCATGATACACCAGTAGGAGTATCGCGGTACAACCCCTGTGATGTCAAACACCTGCAAACAAGATATATATCTATATTATAAAGTAGTTTGTGGTTGTGTGTCTGTCTGTCTCTGTGCCTATATGTCTGTCTGTCTGTTCCCTCGTATCTCCATCAGTTTCATATGTATGGGGCTGACACTTTTGTATGTGAAATGCTAGTACCTGTAAGATGTATTCTGTGTATGGTAAAATGCTAGTACCTGTAAGATGTATTCTGTGTATGGTAAAATGTTAGTACCTGTAAGATGTATTCTGTGTACGGTAAAATGCTAGTACCTGTAAGATGTATTCTGTGGTATGGTAAAATGTTAGTACCTGTAAGATGTATTCTGTGTATGTGAAATGCTAGTACCTGTAAGATGTATTCTGTGTATGGTAAAATGCTAGTACCTGTATTCTGTGTATGGTAAAATGCTAGTACCTGTAAGATGTATTCTGTGTATGGTAAAATGCTAGTACCTGTAAGATGTATTCTGTCTATGGTAAAATGTTAGTACCTGTAAGATGTATTCTGTGTATGTGAAATGCTAGTACCTGTAAGATGTATTCTGTGTATGGTAAAATGCTAGTACCTGTAAGATGTATTCTGTGTATGGTAAAATGCTAGTACCTGTAAGATGTATTCTGTATATGGTAAAATGTTAGTACCTGTAAGATGTATTCTGTGTATGGTAAAATGTTAGTACCTGTAAGATGTATTCTGTGTATGGTAAAATGCTAGTACCTGCAAGATGTATTCTGTGTATGGTAAAATGTTAGTACCTGTAAGATGTATTCTGTATATGGTAAAATGTTAGTACCTGTAAGATGTATTCTGTATATGGTAAAATCCTAGTACCTGTAAGATGTATTCTGTGTATGGTAAAATGTTAGTACCTGTAAGATGTATTCTGTGTATGGTAAAATGTTAGTACCTGTAAGATGTATTCTGTGTATGTGAAATGCTAGTACCTGTAAGATGTATTCTGTGTATGGTAAAATGCTAGTACCTGTAAGATGTATTCTGTGTATGGTAAAATGTTAGTACCTGTAAGATGTATTCTGTGTACGGTAAAATACTAGTACCTGTAAGATGTATTCTGTGTATGTGAAATGCTAGTACCTGTAAGATGTATTCTGTGTATGGTAAAATGCTAGTACCTGTAAGATGTATTCTGTGTATGGTAAAATGTTAGTACCTGTAAGATGTATTCTGTGTATGGTAAAATGCTAGTACCTGTAAGATGTATTCTGTGTATGGTAAAATGCTAGTACCTGTAAGATGTATTCTGTCTATGGTAAAATGTTAGTACCTGTAAGATGTATTCTGTGTACGGTAAAATGCTAGTACCTGTAAGATGTATTCTGTCTATGGTAAAATATTAGTACCTGTAAGATGTATTCTGTGTACGGTAAAATGCTAGTACCTGTAAGATGTATTCTGTGTATGGTAAAATGTTAGTACCTGTAAGTTGTATTCTGTGTATGGTAAATTGTTAGTACCTGTAAGATATATTCTGTCTATGGTAAAATATTAGTACCTGTAAGATGTATTCTGTGTATGGTAAAATGCTTGTACCTGTAAGATGTATTCTGTGTATGGTAAAATGCTAGTACCTGTAAGATGTATTCTGTGTATTGTAAAATATTAGTACCTGTAAGATGTATTCTGTGTACGGTAAAATGCTAGTACCTGTAAGATGTATTCTGTGTATGGTAAAATTTTAGTACCTGTAAGAAGTATTCTGTGTACGGTAAAATGCTAGTACCTGTAAGATGTATTCTGTGTACGGTAAAATGCTTGTACCTGTAAGATGTATTCTGTGTATGGTAAAATATTAGTACCTGTAAGATGTATTCTGTGTACGGTAAAATGCTAGTACCTGTAAGATGCATTCTGTGTATGGTAAAATGTTAGTACCTGTAAGATGTATTATGTGTATGGTAAAATGCTAGTACCTGTAAGATGTATTCTGTGTATGGTAAAATGTTAGTACATGTAAGATGTATTCTGTGTATGGTAAAATGCTAGTACCTGTAAGATGTATTCTGTCTATGGTAAAATATTAGTACCTGTAAGATGTATTCTGTGTACGGTAAAATGCTAGTACCTGTAAGATGTATTATGTGCATGGTAAAATGTTAGTACCTGTAAGATGTATTCTGTGTACGGTAAAATGCTAGTACCTGTAAGATGTATTATGTGTATGGTAAAATGTTAGTACCTGTAAGATGTATTCTGTGTATGGTAAAATGCTAGTACCTGTAAGATGTATTCTGTCTATGGTAAAATATTAGTACCTCTAAGATGTATTCTGTGTACGGTAAAATGCTAGTACCTGTAAGATGTATTCTGTGTACGGTAAAAAACTAGTACCTGTAAGATGTATTCTGTGTATGGTAAAATGCTAGTACCTGCAAGATGTATTCTGTGTATGGTAAAATGTTAGTACCTGTAAGATGTATTCTGTGTATGGTAAAATGTTAGTACCTGTAAGATGTATTCTGTATATGGTAAAATCCTAGTACCTGTAAGATGTATTCTGTGTATGGTAAAATGTTAGTACCTGTAAGATGTATTCTGTGTATGGTAAAATGTTAGTACCTGTAAGATGTATTCTGTGTATGTGAAATGCTAGTACCTGTAAGATGTATTCTGTGTATGGTAAAATGCTAGTACCTGTAAGATGTATTCTGTGTATGGTAAAATGTTAGTACCTGTAAGATGTATTCTGTGTACGGTAAAATGCTAGTACCTGTAAGATGTATTCTGTGTATGTGAAATGCTAGTACCTGTAAGATGTATTCTGTGTATGGTAAAATGCTAGTACCTGTAAGATGTATTCTGTGTATGGTAAAATGTTAGTACCTGTAAGATGTATTCTGTGTATGGTAAAATGCTAGTACCTGTAAGATGTATTCTGTGTATGGTAAAATGCTAGTACCTGTAAGATGTATTCTGTGTATGGTAAATTGTTAGTACCTGTAAGATATATTCTGTCTATGGTAAAATATTAGTACCTGTAAGATGTATTCTGTGTATGGTAAAATGCTTGTACCTGTAAGATGTATTCTGTGTATGGTAAAATGCTAGTACCTGTAAGATGTATTCTGTGTATTGTAAAATATTAGTACCTGTAAGATGTATTCTGTGTACGGTAAAATGCTAGTACCTGTAAGATGTATTCTGTGTATGGTAAAATTTTAGTACCTGTAAGACGTATTCTGTGTACGGTAAAATGCTAGTACCTGTAAGATGTATTCTGTGTACGGTAAAATGCTTGTACCTGTAAGATGTATTCTGTGTATGGTAAAATGCTAGTACCTGTAAGATGTATTCTGTGTATGGTAAATTGTTAGTACCTGTAAGATATATTCTGTCTATGGTAAAATATTAGTACCTGTAAGATGTATTCTGTGTATTGTAAAATATTAGTACCTGTAAGATGTATTCTGTGTACGGTAAAATGCTAGTACCTGTAAGATGTATTCTGTGTATGGTAAAATTTTAGTACCTGTAAGACGTATTCTGTGTACGGTAAAATGCTAGTACCTGTAAGATGTATTCTGTGTACGGTAAAATGCTTGTACCTGTAAGATGTATTCTGTGTATGGTAAAATGTTAGTACCTGTAAGATGTATTCTGTGTACGGTAAAGTGCTAGTACCTGTAAGATGTATTCTGTGTATGGTAAAATGTTAGTACCTGTAAGATGTATTATGTGTATGGTAAAATGCTAGTACCTGTAAGATGTATTCTGTCTATGGTAAAATATTAGTACCTGTAAGATGTATTCTGTGTACGGTAAAATGCTAGTACCTGTAAGATGTATTCTGTGTACGGTAAAATGCTAGTACCTGTAAGATGTATTCTGTCTATGGTAAAATAGTAGTACCTCTAAGATGTATTCTGTGTACGGTAAAATGCTAGTACCTATAAGATGTATTCTGTGTACGGTAAAAAACTAGTACCTGTAAGATGTATTCTGTGTATGGTAAAATGCTAGTACCTGCAAGATGTATTCTGTGTATGGTAAAATGTACCTGTAAGATGTATTCTGTATATGGTAAAATGTTAGTACCTGTAAGATGTATTCTGTATATGGTAAAATCCTAGTACCTGTAAGATGTATTCTGTGTATGGTAAAATGCTAGTACCTGTAAGATGTATTCTGTGTATGGTAAAATGCTAGTACCTGTAAGATGTATTCTGTGTATGGTAAATTGTTAGTACCTGTAAGATATATTCTGTCTATGGTAAAATATTAGTACCTGTAAGATGTATTCTGTGTATGGTAAAATGCTTGTACCTGTAAGATGTATTCTGTGTATGGTAAAATGCTAGTACCTGTAAGATGTATTCTGTGTATTGTAAAATATTAGTACCTGTAAGATGTATTCTGTGTACGGTAAAATGCTAGTACCTGTAAGATGTATTCTGTGTATGGTAAAATTTTAGTACCTGTAAGACGTATTCTGTGTACGGTAAAATGCTAGTACCTGTAAGATGTATTCTGTGTACGGTAAAATGCTTGTACCTGTAAGATGTATTCTGTGTATGGTAAAATGCTAGTACCTGTAAGATGTATTCTGTGTATGGTAAATTGTTAGTACCTGTAAGATATATTCTGTCTATGGTAAAATATTAGTACCTGTAAGATGTATTCTGTGTATGGTAAAATGCTTGTACCTGTAAGATGTATTCTGTGTATGGTAAAATGCTAGTACCTGTAAGATGTATTCTGTGTATTGTAAAATATTAGTACCTGTAAGATGTATTCTGTGTACGGTAAAATGCTAGTACCTGTAAGATGTATTCTGTGTATGGTAAAATTTTAGTACCTGTAAGACGTATTCTGTGTACGGTAAAATGCTAGTACCTGTAAGATGTATTCTGTGTACGGTAAAATGCTTGTACCTGTAAGATGTATTCTGTGTATGGTAAAATGTTAGTACCTGTAAGATGTATTCTGTGTACGGTAAAATGCTAGTACCTGTAAGATGTATTCTGTGTATGGTAAAATGTTAGTACCTGTAAGATGTATTATGTGTATGGTAAAATGCTAGTACCTGTAAGATGTATTCTGTCTATGGTAAAATATTAGTACCTGTAAGATGTATTCTGTGTACGGTAAAATGCTAGTACCTGTAAGATGCATTCTGTGTACGGTAAAATGCTAGTACCTGTAAGATGTATTCTGTCTATGGTAAAATATTAGTACCTCTAAGATGTATTCTGTGTACGGTAAAATGCTAGTACCTGTAAGATGTATTCTGTGTACGGTAAAAAACTAGTACCTGTAAGATGTATTCTGTGTATGGTAAAATGCTAGTACCTGCAAGATGTATTCTGTGTATGGTAAAATGTTAGTACCTGTAAGATGTATTCTGTATATGGTAAAATGTTAGTACCTGTAAGATGTATTCTGTGTATGGTAAAATCCTAGTACCTGTAAGATGTATTCTGTGTATGGTAAAATGTTAGTACCTGTAAGATGTATTCTGTGTATGGTAAAATGTTAGTACCTGTAAGATGTATTCTGTGTATGTGAAATGCTAGTACCTGTAAGATGTATTCTGTGTATGGTAAAATGCTAGTACCTGTAAGATGTATTCTGTGTATGGTAAAATGTTAGTACCTGTAAGATGTATTCTGTGTACGGTAAAATGCTAGTACCTGTAAGATGTATTCTGTGTATGGTAAATTGTTAGTACCTGTAAGATATATTCTGTCTATGGTAAAATATTAGTACCTGTAAGATGTATTCTGTGTATGGTAAAATGCTTGTACCTGTAAGATGTATTCTGTGTATGGTAAAATGCTAGTACCTGTAAGATGTATTCTGTGTATGGTAAAATTTTAGTACCTGTAAGACGTATTCTGTGTACGGTAAAATGCTAGTACCTGTAAGATGTATTCTGTGTACGGTAAAATGCTAGTACCTGTAAGATGTATTCTGTGTACGGTAAAATGCTAGTACCTGTAAGATGTATTCTGTGTACGGTAAAATGCTAGTACCTGTAAGATGTATTATGTGTATGGTAAAATGTTAGTACCTGTAAGATGTATTCTGTGTATGGTAAAATGCTAGTACCTGTAAGATGTATTCTGTCTATGGTAAAATGTTAGTACCTGTAAGATGTATTCTGTGTATGGTAAAATGCTAGTACCTGTAAGATGTATTCTGTGTACGGTAAAATGCTAGTACCTGTAAGATGTATTCTGGGTATGGTAAAATGTTAGTACCTGTAAGATGTATTCTGTGTATGGTAAAATGTTAGTACCTGTAAGATGTATTCTGTGTATGGTAAAATGTTAGTACCTGTAAGATGTATTCTGTGTATGGTAAAATGCTAGTACCTGTAAGATGTATTCTGTGTATAGTGAAATGTTAGTACCTGTAAGATGTATTCTGTGTATAGTGAAATGTTAGTACCTGTAAGATGTATTCTGTGTATAGTGAAATGTTAGTACCTGTAAGATGTATTCTGTGTATAGTGAAATGTTAGTACCTGTAAGATGTATTCTGTGTTTAGTGAAATGTTAGTACCTGTAAGATGTATTCTGTGTATAGTGAAATGTTAGTACCTGTAAGATGACAGAGCTCCACAGACACATGACCATGATTCCATCAAATTGGCACCAGCGGTCTCTCAGGTATGGTACTTCTCCCTAAAACAAACATATAAAGGTTCTTATAAAAACATTGGGCTGTAATGAAACACTAAGCCACGATATGATACGCATCACAATATATAATGACACACAGTTGCAAAGAAACAATTTATTTGCGCTGTTATGTATTAAAATATATGTATCTATATATTTAACTACTTGAGTCAACATTCTTGACAGCCCAAATAATGAATTACAAATGTTTAAATGTATAATTTTACTGTTAATTGTTTATGAAGATCGACCTTGCCATTTAACATGCAATGTAAGTTTACATGTTATCCGGATTGAAATATTAAAATTAAATAGACAACAGTCCATTTATAAAAAACTGTGGTTCATTAAACCATGTGTCATGCGGTCATGATGTCTGAATAAATAAGGTTACTATACTACTATACTATATATAATTTTTTAGACAAGAGCTGCCAAACATTGTACCCTTAACACTGAAGACTACAGCTATCCACCTTTATGATGCCACGGATGTGCATCTCGGCGATCATCTCCGCCGTGAGTAGGAAGGTCACCACCAGGTCGATGGTGAAGGTCAAGTACACGAGACCGGGGTGCATGTCGAACGTCTTCGGCGTGTTCATGCTGACGGAGATGAGGCTAAGCAATGCGCACACGCGCAGCACGCGTCGCACCCACAGCTCGTTCACCCAGTTGATGTCCGTGTTGTCGGCGATGTTCTCGTCCGGTCCGTAGTCAGCCAGGATCGTCTCGCCCCTTAGGCTCTGCTTCCGCGTCAACATCTTGTTGTCAAGTGTCCCTGGTCCGATTAGTGTCACATGTGTTGGTCCCCTGCTATGGTCCCATTAATTCTACTGTCAGGTATCTTGTTGGTCCCGTCTTATGGTCCCATTAATTCCATGAGGTCTCTTGTTGGTCCACCATTACAGTCCAACTAATTCCACCAGGTGTCTTATTGGTCCCTGCTATAATCCAATTAATTCCACCAGGACTCTTGTTGGTCCCTTCCAGGGTCCCATTAATTCCACAAGGTCTCTTGTTGGTGAATGCTGTAGTCCCATTAATGTTACCAAGTATCTTGTTGGTCCAATTAATTCCACCAGGTCTCTTGTTGACCCTCTGCTGTGGTCCCATTAATTCCACCAGGTCTCCTGTTGGTCCCTGGCTAGAGGTCCATCATCATCAGAGAGCAAGAGTGCACTGAAGGAAAAACGAACAAGAAATACAGCTTCAAACCACACCATTTTCTGCTCAGTTGTCTTCAATATCTATTGTATCAAATAAAAATATTGCGACTTTTTTGTTAGTTCACACTAACTTTACAGTATTCTCTTGCATGTTATAATTTGCATATGATGATACTGTATTAAGAATGCGCTGTTTACGCCAATTGTTAGCATCTACCGAAATTGACTAGAACTGTGTCTGTGACTGAACTGTTTACATGTAACGTGGCAAGGGCCGTGGATGGTTGGGCCCATGATGGGTTCGGCCCACACCGACAAATAGATTGGACGCAGTTGTTTCGGGCCACGCAGATGAATGGTTCGACCCACTTCATTGAAATCAACATCAGTAGCAAATTCAGTTATGGTTATTTTGGCCGACACACTAATAATAATACCTAGAGCAATACCCATAGAATAGCCCAAAGGGTTTGACATGATTAAATAATGATAACAAATTAAGTAATTAATGTCTAAAGAAAATGTCTGAATAAAAAATATAACTATTTAATTTTTACATATATATGTTTGTATGCAAATAGTCGAAAGTCAGTCAGATTTTCAAAAATAGCGAATATAATAATGCTGCATTGGAATGTGCTCATACGAGCCCTTGTTGCCAACATGTTATTGGGTCATTCCACGTCAATCAACCAATTTTCATAAAATTTCAAAAGTTGATGGCACAGAATTTGCTTAATTTAATTTTAACCAATGAATAATGAATTTACATTACAGACACAATTTGCATGAAAATCCTTAGTTTTTGCAGAAGTGCTCTACTTATTCATTGATAAAATATTCTGAGACATCAACTTTTTGACCATTGGTTGATTTTACACAAAATGACCCAATTACGACTTCACAGGGATCATGAGCTCTATTTACATGCAGGGATTTATCTGGGCAGCGGCCTTGCAACATTGACGCATCATATTTTTTAATGTTGCATTGTTTTTTGCAGCTTGTGCCCTAGTGATGCATATTTATATGAGTGATATATATAATACCGACATTTTTATCTGAGAAAATTAAAGTGCAGTCTGTGTTCGACCGCAAATGTGCATGTTGCGATTTCGGTACCACACAATTAATATTTTATCCAGAGTTGGGGCGGAGAATTGCATTGCTCTGCGATTTTCATAATTTTGCTGCTTCAATGGTACGTCATTTATCCGCTAGGGTGTTACATCATTTGTCCAATAGGGAGAACATATAGTCCTCCCCTAATTTGTCACATGTTGTAACATGTTGTAACAATGCTGCCCAAAAATATCCATTCCCCTATCTTCGCCAGGTACCTTAGTCAGATGGGCTAAGAGATAAATAATAGCTGAGAGACTGTTGTTGCTGAAGCAATTACAAAAACTGACAACATGCCCGAGCGTGTCAAGACTGGTGACATTGGGGACATCGTCGGCGATGTCGACAACCGAAGCGCCGTTGCCGTTGTCAAGACACAGCCTGTTTTTGTAAGTCATTTGAAACAGTAGTGGCATGACCATGAAACGTGGGACAGACTCAGTACCTTGTTTTGTTACATTACAGATGTGACATAGTCACTTGTCGGTTCGATTAGTTTAGTTACCCACCACATGATGGCAGCACCCAGGGTAATGTAATGTAATTTAGAGAATATAGTTAGTGAACTATTATTGCTATGATTATTTGTCCTGTAATTAGTTGTATTTACTGTGTAGGTAGTTGGTCTTATTACTAATAATTCAGTTGTTTAAACATAAATTTTACCCTAGAGACAGGGGTCACCTGTGGTCAGTGGAAGGGGCCCTGCCCCAGTGGGCCAGGCATGATTCTGTTTTGGTAAGTCCCTAAATGGTGTTTTCTACCTTATTAAGCAATGTTTTCAAATTAAAATTGTATCATACTGTGTGATAGAGAATTGTCCATCTGTTTATGTCAAGGCATTTACTTTATCAGTTATAATTACTTAGTGGTGACTTTGATTACTAATGTGTGGAAGATCATGAATAAGTGGTCTTTGGACCTTAGGGAAGAATGCCCAACAGGGCTTAATGAGATTTTGACCACTTGCAGTCAGTAGCTTGTAAATGTACAGATCCCTTTACAAAGTTAAGTTTTGATCATGTTTAGTGGTGCTACTGTTATAGTTAATATGTTATAAGATGTGATAGACATGGTGCAAGCATAAATTGTGCATATATATAGGTATTATGTAACTGTCCCTACAGTTAAGCCAGAATCAGTCTGGTACCCTCTCTCCCTTTGATTAATTGCTCTAGGAGGTGGCTGGGAGAGGGCTGATCTTGAGTATTCCCTAGAGACCTGTAAGTTGAGCAGTGTCCAAGACTTGCTTGTAAACAACAGTGGAATGATGGCTAGGCTAGTCAGGGCATGCACATGTGAAATTGACAACATTGTTGACTGTTGAATTTATTATATTAAGGGTGTTTTACATGTAGAGTACTAGTATTACATTAATACATACAAGTATGATTATATATTAGTACTGAATAAGATAACAGGTATTTTACAGACAATATTGTGAACAACACCAATGTGTTGGAACTATGGTATTTAACAGATGTTGATGTATCATCTTACACTGGACACTATGATATGCAAATAGCTTACTTGTTCGGTTTTGTATTTGTACAGGCGAACGCAAGTCCTGGCCCACTCCTGATTGTGGCCAGTCGTCTTTTAAGTCGTCTTTTAAGACGTCTTTTAAGTCTTATTTTGAGTCGTCTTTATTATTGCATTTAATGTCATCTGTTCTTTCACCTTTTATTGTTGTTCTTAACGCTCTTGCTTTTGGTTGTATTTTGAACTTTCGGTTGACATTTTATACTTTGATGATGTACCGAAGTTAGATCAGTAGTGCAAATTGTGCAAGGACTGAGAAACTTGGTTTTGTATAATTTTAGTAGTTAAACTGTAATAAACACAATTTTATCTTCAAATTTGCCTTACAGCGGTCTATTCTTAATTTAGGCATAAGCTTATCACCCACAGCCTACACAGATTTAAAAATAAACTAGTGATCTCTGTACATGTTGTTGATACTATTGATAATATATTAAATATGCCCAGAGATTTGGGCACTCATACAAACACAAGACATCAAGTGTTTAGTTTTTTAGCAGAAGTAAAAACTATCTTATATTTAGATAGACTTCACCTCATATTTCATGCAGAAAAAATTATCAAGCAAGCAAAATAAAATGTACTGAATGTAATAAAAAAACTGCAAACAGGATTACTTGCCTAATGTGAAATTAACTGTAATGGTCACAGTTACCATGTTATGCAAAGCGACCATGTTATGCAAATTAAATGCACTTTTATTAAATTAATTTGGGGCACATAAAATTTCAAAAAGGCACATAGTTGCCTCTGATGTGCCCAAACGGCACATGTCTTTTCGCAGATCAATCCCTGACTAGGCATAATCATCCGCTCCACTCTTGGTCTAGGGGCGTAGGTCGAGGGCGTCATTTTTCAACTCGCCGATTTGGGCTTTCCGTAGCCAAATGGCTACGGAACTAATAACTTAAGTTTTAAAACCAATACGCACTAACCGGTTCACATGTGTATTCTGTGACATACAACCGACACTTGGGCGTCAAGAAACTGAAGAAATGTGCTCAAAATAATTACTTATGAGTAATTTTATCGGTGACATAGAAAACATTTCACAATTAGCCGCCGTACTATGCACGTGATGTTGCCTTTGGGTCACATGGTCAAACGCGATTTCGTGTAGAATGAGGCCAGAGTGGGCCAACAGCACAGATATAAATAAAACACCCGTTAGTAAGTTAGTAGTTTATAGGGGGATGATTAATTATGTAACTATATGGCCAGCAGACGGCAATTCTTAGCATGACCTTATATTGATCTACGAGAATCCCGTTTGGTAATCCCGCTCACAATAACATCAGGTTTTATAAAAAATTTGACAAGCACATGCGTTCTGACAAAAAGGTCATAATTATACACTTTTACATGTTTATTGTCAGGTAACTTTAGTGATATACATATAAGAATGTATGCAGATATGAAAGACGTGTTTATTGCTCTGTTTATGGCGTTTTTGTAAGGTTTCACGTTTCATGAAAATGCGTACGATTATCATGAGCGAGATCTTCGCCTATAGGCTATACAACAGCAACAGCCAGATAGAAAAAACTGTATGGCGATTGACTTTGCCTAAATCCCTGACATGAACTGAAAAATACAAGTGCACTGGAGCACAGCATTAGTAAAGCCGTTTTCAGTCCACAAAGTCAGAGATCATTTACCAATTTTTTTTATTTACAATTTGCATTTGTCTTTTAATACTTTTTAACAAACATTGCGCTACTAGATAATTTGTGAGTGAATTGCCTTAAATATGATGTTGCGTTTACTTAAACATATGGGGTTAATATTTTCGTGCTGTTTTTTTCTGAGACAACATTTCAAACAGTATCGCCCTCCGATTCCTTCGACGACTAGGTTAGACTCTTAGAATATGCCTACCCACCTGTACAATGACAGATTCACAAAACGGGCATCGCGATCCAACTCAGTACGCTCGGGTCTTGAAATTGAATGAACGCCGCTTTCCGATACAGGCGAATGAAAACATTTCCCTTACTACAATTCCACTTATTTGTGCCACAATATGCAGGCCATCTAATATATGCAAATCATGCGGTGTTTGTGGTTTATGTTGTACTCTAAACATGTTCCGAGAAATCCGAGAAATTCACGAAAGCCGCCATAGTCAACATAGCACAAGTGCCCGGATGTTATATATCAGCGGAACGGGTCAGTTTATTCACAGCGCAGTTCTGCTAATGATTAGAATGCTGTATTTATTCGCACAGCCGTTGTGGGCGGAAGGGCCGTCCGTGCCAGGAGTAGTCTAGCTGATCCGACTCTCGATCGCCTTAATGAATTCGCCGAGAAGAGAGTCTGGCCGCAATGGCGGCGTCTCGTTGTTACCCACTGTCACCACTCCATTCCCGTGAAGGCGTTCCCGCGAAGAGCCAGCAGCTAATCAGCGTCATTATCGAGATGCTAGGCCTACACAAAATGTGTTTTGCCTGATCTAACTTTTCAGTCTGACAGTAACTGTTGTGTCAATATAATCAATGTTTAAAGTTACTTCGAATTACATCGTATAAAGTGATGAAAGTTAACTCTTATTTTGTGAATTATAACCTAATGCACGGATGACATCGCAATTAGCTAAAATTATGTATGCGCACAGAATATGGGTGCATACATAATTTTCGTCACAATGAAAAGTACACTTTACGTCCAGGCGATGATGTGTGTGACCAACAGTGGCACCATTACACGCGGAGCCTGGATAATTTAATGCACGTAGGGAAAACAATACAGCAAGAGTATGCATACAACCTGCATGAAGATAGGACGACAGTATAACAAGTAACATACTCAAATTTGCGGATGACACAAAACTGTTTAGAAAGGTTAATACTGATGGTGATAAACAACATTTACAAAACGATTTAGACAGATTAGTGAAATGGTCTGAGAAATGGCAGATGCTGTTCAATTTTGGAAAATGTAAATGCCTACATACAGGACATGGGAACTTGAATATAAACTATAAAATGGGAGATACTGCTCTGGGTACTACTGTAAAAGAAAAGGACTTAGGAGTTACAATAAGCGCTGATATGAAAGTTTCAGAGCAGTGTGGTATTGCAGCTTCAAAGGGTAATCAAATTCTTGGATTGATTAGAAGAAACATAACATACAAGGGAAAAAAGTTAATTATACCTCTTTATAAAGCAATAGTTAGACCTCATTTAGAATACTGTATACAAGCATGGAGACCATATCGTAAGAAGGATATAGATACGCTTGAACGCATACAAAGGAGAGCAACTAAAATGATTCCAGAACTTAGAGACCTTAGTTATGAAGAACGCCTGAAAGAATGTGGTTTAACAACTCTAGAGACAAGGAGGTTAAGAGGAGATTGAAGTTTTTAAGATATTGAATGGGTATGAAAATATTGATAGAAATATGTTTTTCTCACTCAAGAAGGATAGCAGAACTAGAGGACATGAGGTAAAATTAGTAAAGGATCAATGTAGATTGGACATCACGAAGCACTCGTTCTCACAGAGGACAATAAATGAATGGAACAAATTGTCTACAGATTGTGTAACTGCTAGCAGCATGAATATGTTTAAAAACAAGGTTGACACATATCTCAGGAGGGCGGGTTATAAGTAGATGAACATTGTTGGACTCTCGATAAGCCAATGGCTTCCTTGTCCACTTGCCATCTGGGCCTTTGGCTTGGATGGCAAATCTTGTTAAATCTTGTTAAATACTGCCCATGAATTAGGAGGAATAGAAGAACAAAAAGACATTGGGGTTATAATTGATTGAAACCTAGAATTTGATAAACACATCAACCAAAAAATAAACAAAGCAAATAGTATCATGGCAGTTATTAGAAGGTCCTTTACAACCCTAAATCAACATAATTTTGTGCCATTATATAAAGCTTTAGTTAGGAGTCATCTAGATTATGCAATATCAATATGGTCTCCTTATAAACAGAAATACAAAGATGCCATCGAAAATGTGCAAAGACGCGCAACAAAACAGCTTCCTGGTATGAAGAATATTTCTTACGAGGAAAGACTTCAGAGATTGAAACTTCCTACACTTGCATATAGACGAACTCGTGGTGATATGATTGAGGTATATAAACTGCTCCATGGGAAATATGACAGTGATGTATCTAACATTGTAAAGCTGCACAAAGACAGTGATACAAGGGAAGGAACAAGGGGTCATAGTTTGAAATTGTTTATAGAACGTGCTTGTACAAATGTTAGAAAAGAAAGCTTCTCACTTAGAGTTACCAGATTATGGAATGATCTACCGGAAGTAGTTGTAACTGCCCCAAGTGTCAACTCATTTAAAAACCGTCTAGATAGACATTGGAGTACTGAGGAGTTTCTCTACAACTACAAAGCTGCCTTGCCAGGAAGTCGTAGAAAATTCCAAGGGATAATTGAAGATCTGACCACCGAGGCCACCGCCTACGGTCAGGAAGAACCTAAGTAAACCTAAGTAAGTAATCGATAGGTTCGTCTTTCGGCAAATTGCCGCAGACACATGCACCATGCACTTATGTCTGCATACAAGAGTTTTCTTCCAGAGTTAAATTCACACTACATTTAAATAATTTTATAGCGGTAATCCGTGGTATTTTTCGTTTTTAAGCCAATTTTCTTAGACTATTTCCGTATTTGTCCAACAACTCTTGTCCCAAGTATAGACACACCACGACCTCAACTGCTATAGATGCTTTTTCCAGAGTTGCCTAATTTTCTGCTACACTTGCATAATATCATAACGATAATCCGAAGTATTTTTATTTGGTTTAGGCAACTGTCCTTAGAATATTTTTTTTCTGGATTTTTAGCGACAACACAATGGGAGTAACATCAAAGGAAGTAACAAAGTTTTATTAACCTGAATAGTGTGTGACCCTTCTTCTTCCCCTGGTTCCTTTATGGGGTAGGGTCCACATAATTTAGATTATTTTTCAATTCATCCGCGATGACGAGGCCTTTGACACAACATCAAACAAAGAACAGTTAAGGTGTCTTCTGAAATATAAAAAGCAGAAGATTCCCGAGGAATTCCTGGAGTTTCGATCATTTGTGTTACTCCGGATTTACATTCGCAGCGAACGTCGAAATGGTCGAGCAGCTCTTCTTGTACACCCATGCATACTATTGTATTGTGAATATGGCCTGGAATACGAGTGTGGCTGCTTTGTTACAGGCCAATAACCTAATAGTCGTGAACTTAATGTTTTCATCACAAATGTATGCAAAATGATGTTCCCTGATTCAACCAGTTACAGCAGTGTCAAACTTTTTTAGTGTCTCCCAAAGAAGTGGCAATTAAGGGAAGCTCAAAAGATCACAGCCTTGGTGTATGAAGCTAGTTGCACTAAGTTTATTGACCTTTGCAGGACACAACAAGTTCATCACCGTGATGCACAAGTGGTTGCACGACTCCACCCTAGTGGCGTGGAGTTCAAAGTAGAATTTTATTAATTACCTGGTACCGGACCTGTCACATCTTCTAGACTTTAAGAGTCTATATATATTTTAAGTGAATGTTACGTTCACTATTTTTCTTTACGGTTTACATTGATATCTATATTCACTGTTATTTTCATTGTCATCGTGAGTGATTATATTGCTACTATGTATGTAGCCGTCTGATGTACACGATTAAAATCGCTTCGAACCTGGAGAACAAAGCGCTGACCACACTTCTGTAGTACTCTATGTACTCATTGGTCGAGTGAGTACAAATTCAGTTATAAATCTCGACCTGGCGAGCGAAAGAAGACAGACAACTAAAACATCTACATATGTGAGAAATGTTTCCCGGACCATTGCGTGCGGCCCCGAAGAAGCTAAGAAGAAGGAGGCATATATATCTTACAGTGTGAACATGTATTCAACAATGTACAGAAGCTTATTGGTGCCATGCATAGACAAATAAGTGGAAATTTCGACTTAGTGAACATTTCGACTATATTTTGTTCTAATTTCTATTAGAATTAGTTGCATATTTTTTTTGGTGGGGGGGCAATGTGAATGTGAATCAACTTTATATATGTATGTATGTATGTATGTTTGTATGTATGTATATATGTATGTATGTATGTATGTATGTATGTATTTATATATATATATATATATATATATATATATATA
The DNA here is from genome assembly GCA_963662155.1 of Lamellibrachia columna. Lineage (NCBI taxonomy): Eukaryota > Metazoa > Annelida > Polychaeta > Sabellida > Siboglinidae > Lamellibrachia > Lamellibrachia columna. Next base: position 9,419,196 of record OY759268.1, on the reverse strand, counting down.
TATATATATATATATATATATATATATATATATATATATATATATATATATATATATATATATATATATATATATATATATATATATATTGATGTAATAAGGCTTGAAAATATTCTATCATACGCGTACAGTTGTATACTTTAATTACTTAGCATTAGTGACATCTGTACTAAGGCAAGTTATATGATAGCTACACTTTTTTGTCTGTTCTTGTAATAAAGATTAATTCATAATAAGCATGTAGCCCAAATTTTAGCACGCTAGTTCAAGTAATTTTTAACATAAATTAATTTATTCACATTTCACAAGTTAATATCTAATAAAATAATCAAGCTATTTCAATAAAACCTTGTGGAATTGTTCACGTAATTTTAATTGCGTACACACATTTAATGGTTGATGTGGATTAAGCTAACAAAAATAAAGCTTGTTTTCAATACATTACCTGTGGGATGGGATTCATGATGCAGACATCGATTTTGGGTTAAACACATATAGTGAAATATTTATGTATCCCGATTTGCATGCTAGAGCAATATGCTTAGTTGTCTAATCTAAACACATGCAAGATTCACCTTCCTACAAAAACTTAGAAAATATTGATCCATTGATTTTTAGGCATAAATTAGTCCTATCCCAGCTGACACACAACGTTTCCACGATATCTTGAAAGATCGTAGTTTGGTAGTATGTTGTATCAACGTCATCTTGCCACCTTGTCGCGACGCAAAGTTACGGACACCAGCATTGAATAGGCTGTAGAATTGTGGAATTCCAACTATTTGAAAGCATATTACCCGATAACCAAGGTATGCAAACGTGGCATGTGTTTAGTGAATGCCCGTAGAACATGTAATAATGGAAAATTACTTTTAGTGCAAAAAATAATCGTGTTTAAGAGTGAGTTTGAAATGTGTCCGTTTGAAACATGTTTAGGCGCATCAGGGGCTGTAGGCAGTGCTGCCATCCGACGCGTTCGAAGGATTGCACGAAAACATAGAGCTTTACATTGCATCCTTATAATGGGTTGTGATATATTATTTGTGTGCCTTTCATTTGCACAAACCACAGTTTCAACATGCTTTTTCAAGCAAAACCGCAATTGCTTTAATAAGGTAGCCGCCTACCCTGAAGTCAGGCTAACTGCGAATCTGTCTGCTTGTCGTAGTCGTAACAAGACATCAACACAAAGGTTATAATACTGTCGATTAAAACTACGTCCTTAATGCCAACAATATACACACATAATATTTCATGTTTTGGTAAATTAACAGTAATAAGAACCAAAAACATTATACATTAGACGTAATTCAAATAGCAGCGGAAATCGACTATTGTGGTTTAGTAAAAACAAATATAGTTCGGAACTCGAGTGATTTCAATATAGCAGTTTTGTCCGGCTCTTCATTAGATTTTTCAATGTATAAAGAATAATAATAAATTAAAATTTCGGCCAACTTTTCCTGAAATTACTTTACTCCTTGTTGGTAGATTTTGGGTTTTGATAACAGTTTTGCAAATGTTGATGCTGACGTAGCAGTTGATGTTATTTATTTAAATCATTTGCACGGGACCCCCCCCCCCCCAACGTGTTTGTCTTTTTATACAGATAAATAATAAAATAACATATTGACAAAATTTAACTGAAGTCGGTCATTGTTGGTCAAATATTGAATATTGTCAAAGTTAAGCTAAAATGTGGTTTTCCGTGACTTAAGAAATAACATAAAATAAGTAATGTTGCAATTAACGCATTTTTTATGCTTCATGTAATTTGAACCTATTGAATTGCAATTTTCCTGCAATTTTTATATTTGCACAGAACGTAAATCTAAGAAATCTCATAATATTATGCTAATTTTGCTGGCGACGTAGCTGTTACTATGTCGGATATTTCACAAATGTGCTCGGGACTCCTAACTTGTTTTGCATTTTCATAGAGATAAATAATAAAGAAACGTCTTACTGAAGTTACACTAATATTTGTGGGGCAAACATTGAATATTATTGAAATTGAGCTTTCATGTTTTGTTTTGCGACATAATAACATAATTAATTAAAATTATTAGTATGCATATTTGACATATTATGCTTTATATGATATGCACATATCAATTGCAATATTCCTGCAAGTTTTATATATGAATAGTCATGTAAAATAAAAAAAAATAGCATCTTTGGGCTTTTGGTGTCTAATGCATTTCACGCAATCGTTAAACATTTAATGTTTTATTACGTTGGTTTCATGGTAGGCGCCTACCTTAAACATATGTATAGTAAAAAACAGCCTATGTTACGGCAATTAACACACAGAGTCATGCTAATGTTTCGCGCGATTATAAGAAACGGAAATGTGACGTGATCAGGGAGATTTAACGAATGCTTTATTTAAACACTGAACGAACCAACAACCCTTCTCATTGGTGAACGTAATGAGTGTGTCACCATGTCAACCAGTAACACACTAACTGCCGAAATATAACTGTTCGCAATGTGTCCAAATAAGCCAACCTTCGCGCATGCGTGAACATTTATCTTATCACATATGGCGCAACTTATATTTATACACAGATCTTACACATATTTATTTCGTTTGGTAAACTCACAATGTTTGTCAAGTAATCTCTCAATTTCAATTGCATACAATTGTGGTTAGTATTTTTTGTAAACAAATCTGAAAACAGAGATACCTTCATTGGCATAACTATACCAGTGATACTACTGAATAAAAATCACTATTCCCGGTGAATCTGCCTAGGCTGTAACACGGACATACCCAATACAATATCTCATCATGATTATGTTATACTTTTTGTATATTGACATTTTATAAGAAAGTAAATTTGCCTAAAGTATTTGTTTTGAAAGCTGTCTACATACACAGGATGCTAACACACTGTGCGTGATTGACGCATGCACACACATATACGGTGATACATTATGTTGTATCAGTGTATCGTCAGGTATAGATTGTGTATATTTTGTTCGAACTTGCTCGATTCCAGCGGGTGAAATGAGATATAAGGAATACCGAGTATTTCGTGCTCATCAGACGGCCAGAACTGGATCTTTGGATTGGCGTCCGGAACTTCTTCCATCGCGTCGAAATACGCAAACAGGATGCAGCACTGCGTCGACGACAGCAAGATGAGAATGTGCCAGAAGCAGTGCATGTAGGGAAAGTGGATCGCCTGCCAGAAGTGGCAGAACATGCGATCGCTCAACCATGACGCGAGTGCAGCGGCCGCCGTGACGCCAACACGCATCCCGATGTTGTACACTCGCCGAGATCTACATCTGCCAAGGCAAAACGTTCAATATACACCGTGCCCATCTAACTTTTCAACTTCTATTAAAGCATTCAGCCACACTACAATTGCTGCACGAAAGCTGTTCGTTCTTATACTAATACCACTGTAAAAGCGCCACTGCATGTTGCCAAGTGCTCATTTATACAGACGCAATTGGAGAAGTCTTGTATTTATGCCCAAGCAGTGGCACTCATTTGTAACATTTTAGTTGAACTACTATTATGTTAAAAACTTGGAAGCTGACACTGGTTAAATCATGTCATGTACATTCAGCTCTAATACATCGCTGTATCGTAGTCATTCCAAACAGTGGAATGTTAAATACCGTTTCAGTTTAATCACAAGAATTGTAGAACCAGGTACTGCGAGCGCAAAGAGGGCGACGCTGTTGACAGCGGGGTAGACGAAGGCAAGACAGGTCGAGAGCAGCGAGAGGAGCAACATTAAAGACTTGCATCTTTGTCTGAAACATAATAAGATATACACATCAAATAGTTGTGAATTTGAATGAATTTATTTCCCGAAACAGTATACGTAAGTACAAAGTATATAAAACGAAACAAGTACTTAGTAACAGCTTCAGTTAGGCAAACATAAATATACAGAAAAACAATTGCGATTGATTATATAAATATATATATATATGATTGGTCGCTTAATATGCGTGTGTGTGTGTGTGTGTGTGCGTGTGTGCGTGTGTGTGTGATTGGTCGCTTAATTAAATCGCTTCAATGGTCACTACATAAATATTACTTTGAAACATCTATTAATGTCAAATGTTCACCTGCGTTTGTGTAATATTGCAGGCATGTATATCTTTGGGAACCAGAGCCCGAGGGCCACCATGACCACCCAGATAATGGATATCTCGTCTATGAGCTGCCCCACAAGACACAGGGTGCTGTGGAAGTAGACAGACCCAAGACCAGTGACCATCAGTAGTATCCACACAATGTTGACCCCTCCGGTGACGCGGCGAGCATACGGACGGAAGAGGTAGATCAGAACAGGTGGTATAGCGAAGAACAGGACATTGCTCAACTGTAACAGGAAATTGTTTTTACTTATTTATTTTTATTTTAAATTGGTTTTTACTAAATGGTTTTAATTTAATTAACTAATTAATTTATAATATATATATATATATATATATATATATAATTTATATAATAATTTATTTGTATTTTATTTCGCTTATATATTATTAATTGTTATATTGTTATATATTGTTATTGTAAATTTATGACTTTAACTCAATGGTTTTAATTGAATTGATTTATATATAATAAATACATATATATTAATTAATTTATAATATTTATATATTTAATAACATGAGTTACGTAGGTATTTAATTATATTTTATTTTGTTTATATTTTATTCTGAAGTGTATATTTTATGTTCGTTATATAACTGTGTATGTAAGAGTGGATTTGATTGATGGCCCATTGAAAATCACGCGATAAACGTGACATGGTCACCATCGTGAAATAAAGCTTTTACTGCTGCCGCCGCCGCCGCTGCCACCGCTGCTGCTACTACTACAGCTACTACTATTACATCTTGCATATGTTATACCGAGTTCCACCTACATAACAGCCATTCTATTTTGCTAGTCTTCTGCATCTTTCGCATATTTCCATGCAGAATATCTAACAACGCTTTGTTCCTAAAAATAAGCTTAACATGGGCAATCGCGCTATCACTGTAGCGGCGACTAAAATCTTCAACAAACTCCCAAAACCATAACTACCTTCCGAAAAAAACAAAGGACATATTTATTCAAAAATTTCATTTCCCCAGTCCCTCGCTCCTATAATGACGTTTGCGCATCCCTATTCATTATATGATGCATACCCAATCTGGACTGTTGCACCGTTGAGCTCAGGTTAGTGAGCATTTAAGCGCTATGAAAGTTTTTTATTATTACTACAGGCCTTGAAAGTTACTGGCCCCCCAAAAAAGTTATGGCCCGAATTTATTTTATTGATTAAAAAAAACAGACAATACATCGCATTACAAGTCGAAGGTTGCAAGTTTGGCCGCTATTTATTTTGCAGTTGGTGATCAACTTTCATCCTTTCAGTCAATATTCCGTATGGCAGACAATGTTGCTGCAGGAATCGTTTGAGAATCATATGCCCTCTGTCGAAGCCACAGCAGGTACCGTTGTGAGGACGACGGGTGATGCCGCCACGTGGGTATCGAATTACAGCTAGTTATACTCGAAAATACGACGGGCGAACCAGACCTGACATTGTATATAACAATGACTGTTATAATTGGGTTTATTTCTTTCGAATATAAACTTTTGGACTGAAGTACAAAGTTACGGAAAACTATCTGCGCCCTAGGCAGGCTCGTCTGCCCCACTCTTGGTCTCTGGGGCGGGCGTTCTGACCTGGATTTTTCAAATCGCCGATTAGCCAAATGGCTACAGAACTAATAACTTAAGTTTTAAAACCGATATGCACTAACCGTTTCACATGTGTATTCTGTGACATACAACCAACACTTGGGCTTCAAGAAACTGAAGAAATGTGCGCCAAATAATTACTTATGAGTACTTTTATCGGTGACATAGAAAACATTTCATAATTAGCCGCCATACTGTGCACGTGATGTTGCCTTTGGGTCACATGGTCAAACGCGATTTCGTGTAGAATGAGGCCAGAGTGGGCCAGCAGCACAAACATAAATAAAACACCTGTTAGTAAGTTAGTAGTTTATAGAAGTATGATTAATTATGTAACTCTATGGCCAGCAGACGGCCATTTTAGCATGACCATATATTGATCTACGAGAATCCCATTTGGTAATCTCGCTCACAACAACATCCGGTTATATACAAATTTTGACAAGAACATGGGTTCTGACAAATAGGTAATAATTTCTCAATTTTACATGGTTATTGTCAGGTAACTTTAGTGATATACATATAAGAATGCATACAGACATGAAATACGTGTTTATTGCTCTGTTTATGGCGTTTTTGTAAGGTTTCACTTTTCATGAAAATGCGTACGATTATCATGAGCGAGATCTTCGCCTATACAACAGCAACAGCCAGATAGAAAAAATTGTATGGCGATTGACTTTGCCTATCTGCGCCCTAGCAGGTCCTTGAATGTATGTTAGGCGCTGTCGTGACCCCTAGCGGACAGTCCGTGAATCAGTCGGTTTATATGAAATCGGTACATCGAAGGTGTATCGAGATAGCCGATACATAATATGCAGAAGTAAATGGTGTGACATACCGATATTATACTGGTAACACGGCGCAACCTTAGTAAAATATAGGCACTTGCAATTCACAAAAAGCCCGCACGTCGTCGCTAGTGGCAACGTGATGCGGACTTTTCGTGAGGCTCGTACATATCAAAACAAGATGGCAACTATACGAAGCGACAACATGAAATGATGATGAATACGAAGATTGTGTTTACATGTAGCGCCGGGGTGGATGGCAAGGGCAAGCGATTGAAACACGATGACGTGTGGCTGTAACTAATGGGATAAAAACGATCTGAAACTATGTTGGCCCAACGGGCCAGTAAAATATGGAAACTTGTGGCCCGAGCTCGCCCGACAGCCTACAAAAAAGGCGCCGGGCTGGCGGGCCAGTGTTAAATTTAATGTCGAGGCCTGTATCGATTTTCAAGAATTATATAAAATAGGCTAACATAATGTTCATCTTTGCTTACATTTGTGTATCAATCTGTATTCCAACAAGGAACTAGCTTGTGCTACTAACGAATTTAACTACGTTGACCATATATAATCTAAAAAGCAACATATTGTGATCTTCGACCTTTCTGACAGTTGACGAGATGCAAAGAATATAGTATTTGTCACCATTTCCGGTTTTTTAGTCGTTTTACTTTCACTTTTTACGAAGAAATGTTGACAAGGAGTCGATTCCATGTATTTTTGTAAAACAACATCAGAATGTATCTTTAACAGAAATTAGTTAACGCAATCTTTACTATTGGGAATTTACGTCAAATATCAATCAGCATGATGATGCCGTTGCTACTGTTCGAAATAATTACCACATTCCAGAATTCTGCCACGTAAGACGATATCGTGTAGTTTGATTCACACCAGTCGACTTCCGAGCTTCCCCTCACAAAACCATCCAGCGAAATATATCCCATTATAACTGAAATACGCTTTGCTGTCGGCGAAACAGAAACTCCGAAGTAGCTGCATATACGATGGAGTGTGCACAGCCACGATGTCTCGTCTGGCCTACAAAAACATGGTTTCACTTAGAAAATACTGCTGTTGTGTTTTATTACCTGCAAATTTAACAAGATTGCCATCCAAAGTGAAGTCCCAGATGGCAAGTGGACAAGGAAGCCATTGGCTTGTCGAGAGTCCAACATTTTTTATCTGTGTAATCCGCCCTCCCGAGATGTGGGCCAACCTTGTTTTCAAACATATTCACGCTGCTAGCAGTTGGTAACCAATGGCACGAGAATATGTAAACCCCCCCCTACGTCAGCTGGCGAATGCAAAATTCAAATCACATACCGTGTTATGTCAAATTAACACCCCATATATTATGTCTATCAACATAATATCTAAACAAGAACATTGTTACACAGTCAATTTATGGCGATGAGACCACACGTACAGTCCTATGACATAACACATGACACCGATTCAAGATGAAAACAATCATACCTGAAGCAAGAGGCATAAAAAACAGAATATTCTAGTCGATCACCGATGATACCATGACATGCCCACTGATAACCATTTTAAAATACACCAACACATCCGGAATGGGAAAAGGTGAAATTCAAGACTGTGAAACTGTTGCAGGGCACATGACCTTCAAGGAAAATAAAAATATTATACAAACGTAAGCATTGGGCCATCAACGCACGCACGCACGCACGCACGCACGCACGCACGCACGCACGCACGCACGCACGCACGCACGCACGCACGCACGCACGCACGCACGCACGCACGCACGCACGCACGCACGCACGCACGCACGCACGCACGCACGCACGCATGCACACCAGTGATAATAAGCAAGCTGTGTGTTTGTTCTGACTCCCATAAAAAGATTTTGGTCTTACTTTTGTCAAAAGCCTAAAAGTCGACGTGACTGGTATCCAAAGTTACCAACTCTAAAGAAAATTGACAGACTCGAATCAGACAACATATTGAAAGACGAACTTCCCAATAATAAATTTAAATCGGTCTTTAGTTTACATATAAAAACCTAACATAATAATCACAATTCCACATGCCAGCAATGCCTGACGACCTGGCGTTGTAATTAATGCTAAATCACTTCACATTTCTCTAACTTGCACCAATGAATTGGCTCCATGCATTACTTTCATTTTCAGAAATCGCACAGTTGACATGTCACCATATTCCACAAAGCCATCAACGGTCGTTTATCTTCGCCAGTCGGAAGCCTTCTCTAGACTGCGCAGCGTCAATCACGGCGTTCCCACAGAAAACAATCAATATCATCCACGACCACGTCATCAAGAATTGTTAAAATTGTTCTCTTTCTTAGGACAATAAAAGTCTGGAATTCGCGACCAACAACCAGCATCACAGAACCACAGCAATTTAAACAAGTTCTAACACACTCAGAACCAGGACAAACGCGTTTCATCAACAACCACACCATGCAAATACAACCGTGACCGTCTGACCCCAGTGACAATGTGGTTGGTCAGTATTCAACATACGACTAAAGAAATGACTGTTCCCCGTTTTTACGCCAAAATAGGACGCTTAAATGCATGAACGCCAGTGTCGTGGCAGTGCTTACATAATTCACCGCCGTAATTAAACCTGACAAATTAATGTCATGTCATGTTTAAGCTGCTTTGGCAATACTATTATTTACATTATGTCACTTAACATGTTCACAATCATGATAGCTAATTTAATCATTATAAATGTCGCCTACATGTCTACATATTCGAAGCCCAGCCCTAGGCGAAGCGGAGCGGCCGAATGCGGAGCCATCTTTGACTTTGGCATGTACTATCGAAGAACTTTGGGACTTTGTGTGGGTGAAAGGATAAGACAAATTAACATATTTAACACGGTATCAAATACGCTCATAAAATCGACTAGTTGTCATAGCATTTGACCGGTTTATCAACTGGTCTCACCTGGAAAATGCAATAGTTCCGGCGTGTGACTAGCCCACTTTGAATATTCAATGGGAGCATTTCGTGTTTCATTGATAAGCGAAAATAATTTTTTTTTAAGTATTCATATTAAATTACTATTACTCCATGAACGGATGCGTAGACGATGTATTTGTAAAAAAAATTATATATTCACGCTGCTAGCATTTACACAATCAGTAAATAATTAGTTACACGCATTTATCGTCCTTTGTGAGAATCAATACTTTCTGATATCCAATCTCATCATAAATAGGCCCCTACACCGTGAGTGAGAATTAATACTTTCTGATGTCCAATGTCATCATAAATAGGCCCCTACACCGTGAGTACGCCTATGTATGTATGCTTGCATACATGTATGTTTGTATACATACAAGTAGGTTTGTATTTATGTTATGCTACTCCTCCTAGACGCTTTGCATCTCGGGTGCTAAGCTTTCAGGGGGTCATCTACGAGCCTTCGTCGGGTCGTCTTCGTTTATTTTTTTTCGAAATTCTCCCCGCTATTTCTCTTTCTACGAACAACCGAGTTACCCGTTGTAGTTATTACCTACACATGTTCGCAACGCTACGCCAACAATTACGTACAATTGTTGATAACGTCACGCGCCTTTTCTTCGATTGTCTGGAGTTACATAATACAAGGACAAGGCGTCCCTATGACAACATTTAGCAACATTTAACAAGATTACCACCCAAGGCAAAGGCCCATATGGCAAGAAGACAAGGAAGCCATTGGCTTATCGAGAGTCCAACACTTTTCATTTATGTGTAACCCGACATCGTGAGATATGTGTGAACTTTATTTTTAAACATATTCATGCTGCTAGCAGTTACACAATCTGTGGATAATTTGTTCAATTCATTTATTTTCCTTATGAGAACGAGAGTTCTTCCTGATATCCAATCTACATCCTTTGCTAATCTTATTTAATTTTTTGAGTGAGAAAAATATTATTTATAAACATTCTTAAAAGTTAAAATTTTATCTCCTTGTCTCTAATGTTGTTAAACCGCATTCGTTTTGGCGTTTTTCATAACTAAGGTATGTCAGTTCTGGAGCATTTTAGTTGCTCTCCTCTGTATTCATTCAAGCGTATCTATATCCTTCTTACGATATGATCTCCAAGTTTGTTTACAATACTCTAAATGAGGCCTAACTATTGCGTTAAACAGAGGTATAATTAGCTTTTTCCTTGTATATTATATTTCTCCTAATCAACTCAAGTATTTGATTACCCTTTGAAGCTGCAATACCACATTGCTCTGAATCTTATTGTTACTCCTAATTCTTTTACGGTAGTACCTAGGACAGTAATTCCCATTTTATAGTTTACATCCAAATTCCCGTGTCCTGTGTGTAGGCATTTACATTACCCAAAATTTAATAACATCTGCCATTGTTCATACTATTTAACTAATATGTTTGGATAGTTTTGTAATTGCTGTTTTTTGACCATCATTGTTAACCTTTCTAAACAGTTTTGTGTCATCCGCAAATTCCAGTACGTTGTTTGTTATATTATCGTCGTATATATATATATATATATATATATATATATATATATATATATATATAATAAAGAATAATAAAGCATAATAAAGGTCTTAATACTGATCCTTGTGGTACACCACACAAAACTGATTTCCAGTTTGAAATCTCCCCATCTACTACAACCCTCTTTCTTCTGTCAGTCAGCAATTTTTAATCCTGTTGATCCAGTCATCCGCGATACCATGGGCTTTTAATTTAAGTAGTAATCTTTGATCTGATTTTCTGAAAATATAAGTACACAATATCTTCTGGTGATCCCTCGTCTATCCTCTTAGTGAATTCTTCAAAACAGTATTTATTCTCACTTTTAGGAATCCATGTTGATATGTATTTAATAATTTATGCCTAACAAAGAAGTCACCGTATGGTTTTTAATTTACTTTTCTAATAATTTACTAATTACTGATGTAAAACTTACTGGTCTGTAATTATCTGACTTATTTCTCGACGCCTTTTTAAATAATGGTATGATGTTTGCTTCTTTCCATTCAAAAGTATCACGTCGCAATTTCGAGAGATGTTGACTGGCAGCATCAAGTACCAAGGCATAGATGGATATTTCTGTGATGACGATTTTTAATGTTGTTATCGTAACAGTCGCTTACGAACTCCCAAGTTATCTCCTGCGGAGCATGTGCATGTCCTGACACGTACTATTCCTTCACTGACGGGTGACGTTCCTCCATATCATCTAGTTCTTCCATCTTCTATATGTGTGGGAAAATACTTGTATCAACATTTTCATAAACACTTAATATCGCAAAAACTGTTTTGCGTTATCTTATCTTTATATCCCTGTCTCCAGTGGTGTTAAACCACATTCATTCAATGACCCAAGTCGGCTGTTCGGGCAGTTCCTCAATCTACGTTGTTTCAAGTGCCGGATCTATAGTGTGTGGAGCCTTGTACACACGCTTTGTGGGGCGTGGCTCTTGCCGTGTGCATTAAAGACGAAGACCGAGACGCCCGCTAGTGACTATGGAGGTAACCCCATGCGTTTATTCAACAATGCATTCACATATTGTTGTTGACGATGTCAAACAAATATACATACACGGAAATGCAGCGTATGGTGACAAACAAGAAAATACAGTGTACAATAACAAACTAGCATAACAACATACTGTGACACATTGGAAATAATATTTAAAAAATACAGACCGTACCAGTTTCTGGGAGCTTACAAAGAGTGATATCCAAATACTTTTCGACATATTATCAAGTGACCAATTGTTCTAGAGATGTGAACATGTGAACAGTCAGAGGTCATTGTACATGTGTTGAACATTCTCAAATACTAGTGAACTTTTTGCGCGTTTTGGGAGCACTAAATTCCGAAAACGTCTTGTCAAGATTAATCCGACGCATGATGTCCCATTCCGTACTGAACACGGACAGATGAACTAGTATGTTCTGGTTCATTGTGGATCGGTATTTATCCTTTCTCAGCTCCCTTTCTCAGCTACAGCTATTTATCATCATAGTCCATGTGAGAGTTTCTGCAACTAGTCCACCGAACTGGATCAGTATATTCCGTAGAGAGTCATTCAGGTCCGATGAGTAACGTTTCGCAAGTTTCTCAGCAGCCTGTCGCCCGTGCCGTGGTTCCATGACTTTCATAACCGTTTTTTGTGGATAATAATTGATTGTGTGTGTGTGGGGGAGGCTTTTCGTGAGCTTTTGTGGCTTAGTACTAGTGCACCACGTGTACCTTGTGCTAGACATACACAAGACTCACCAGAATAAGTGCGATATCATCACCAGCACTATGGAAAGACATCTCATCGACTGATCAGAATAGAGGCTGACCCCAACCATCAAGGACCTGATGTTCCGAATCCAGACAAAAAAGATGTTTAAAAAGATTCACACCGCTAGCATTTACACATGCATTAGATAATTAATTCAATTTACTAACTGACTCATGTGGGATTGAGTACTTAAATCGGATATATGCAATAAAATATTATGAAATGGAGCAAACAAGAGGTCATTGGTCTCGAAATTACTAATGGCAAATTATCTGTTGTCTCCAATCTATCATTTTCAAGTTTGTATGACTCCTATATTTACCACTTTCGAGTTATTTGATATGAAAAATATACAAATTATATTTCCTAAAATGAAAACACCATTATAAAAAACAATTTGAAAAGTTTTGACAATTGTTTAACACTTCAACATTAAATAGGTGTGACGGCACAATGTTGTGTCTTGCCTTACGTCTCCAAAATGCCGTGATCATAATTGTTTCTGCTACGACAAATTTGACAGTCGAACGCACCAACTGAAAATGCGCGCGCGATTTCCCAGTCGCCCTTTACGTTTTACGTAAACAGGAATGACGTCACCAGAAGCGAAAGGCGAGCCGGTTTAAATTATCGCAGAAATAATGGCGTAATATTCTGTGATCCATTTAACATGTTTTGGGTTCTTCTTCTATCGTTGCTGAGCACTGATCCGGAAGCAACTGATGCTATAATGCGCTTCATACAAGATGATACGAATATCCTATTAATTTGGCCCTGTCCCAGGTAAGCACGTTGCATGCCCTAGTTGGGAACTCAGCGGCACTGGCACATGAGATTGCAAAACGTCAGTGATGTCTAGTAATGCATGATGGTCAAGATGTTGCGATGACGCTATGCGATAGATGGCATCACCATATACTTAGCATCGTTCCATTGCATCGCACCATACGCCGATGAAACATATTCAAAACACTGTTTAACGGCATAGGCCTATGCAACAGCTAGAGCACATATTCATGACTAGAACCTCACAAGGAAGAACAACATAGGATAAGCCATGTCATAGATCCACGTGACATCACAAAACTATTGATGAACATGCTGTAATATAGCGAAATAAGTTGCATTAATAGCTTTGTATGTATGAGGTATGCTACAACTTACCATAGTACCTTGCCACAAGTTACCCGTGCTACAACGAGCCCCAGTCTCTCCCGCTGTCTTTACCTCTCCCCCTGGCATGCTGTCGTAGTGACTGTTGGATGGACTGCGCGCCCGATGAAACGGATGATGACATTCTGCCGGAGAACGTGACCCAGGTGTGTTGTGTTGACGATGACACTCGTTGCTGCGTCTTCGAGCCGTGGCTGCGCGGCAAGAGACTACGGTGAGCACAGGGCAAGTCGTGCGCAGGTTAGGGGCGAATTGTCGAAATGTTTCGATTCGTACAAAGCGTTCTAATGATCAGACCTTCCCTCCCGCAATTAGTATTTTCAAATGTTGATAGTTTTCCAGATTGTAAAAATAGTAGTCCCGTAACAGTTCACCGCACAGCGCTGCGTGTCGCAACGGTAGTCATATTTCGCATGAGACCGACATTGATTTAAATTAGTAAGCGGGCCTTGACCCTTCCCCTTAGTACGAATAGGTAAATATCGACAATTGTGCACGACCCCTTAATGCAGGAATGAGATCGTTTCGCGGATCCGCGATTTCTTTGACCCTTCCCCACCTATTATGCACGCATATTTTTTAATTTAACAAGAGACAAGACAAGATTTGCCATCCAAGCCAAAGGCCCAGATGGCAAGTGGACAAGGAAGCCATTGGCTTATCGAGAGTCCAACAATGTTCATCTACTTATAACCCGCCCTCATGAGATATGTGTCTACCTTATTTTTAAACATATTCACGCTGCTAGCAGTTACACAATCTGTAGACAATTTGTTCCATTCATTTATTGTCCTCTGTGAGAACGAGTGCTTCCTGATGTCCAATCTACATTGATCCTTTACTAATTTTACCTCATGTCCTCTAGTTCTGCTATCCTTCTTGAGTGAGAAAAACATATTTCTATCAATATTTTCATACCCATTCAATATCTTAAAAACTTCAATCTGATCTCCTCTTAACCTCCTTGTCTCTAGAGTTGTTAAACCACATTCTTTCAGGCGTTCTTCATAACTAAGGTCTCTCAGTTCTGGAATCATTTTAGTTGCTCTCCTTTGTATGCGTTCAAGCGTATCTATATCCTTCTTACGATATGGTCTCCATGCTTGTATACAGTATTCTAAATGAGGTCTAACTATTGCTTTATAAAGAGGTATAATTAACTTTTTTCCCTTGTATGTTATGTTTCTTCTAATCAATCCAAGAATTTGATTACCCTTTGAAGCTGCAATACCACACTGCTCTGAAACTTTCATATCAGCGCTTATTGTAACTCCTAAGTCCTTTTCTTTTACAGTAGTACCCAGAACAGTATCTCCCATTTTATAGTTTACATTCAAGTTCCCATGTCCTGTATGTAGGCATTTACATTTCCCAAAATTTAACAACATCTGCCATTTCTCAGACCATTTCACTAATCTGTCTAGATCGTTTTGTAAATGTTGTTTATCACCATCAGTATTAACTTTTCTAAATAGTTTTGTGTCATCCGCAAATTTCAGTACGTTACTTGTTATACTGTCGTCCAAGTCATTGATATAAATTAAGAATAATATAGGTCCTAATACTGATCCTTGGGGTACCCCACTCAAAACCGATTTCCAATTTGAAACTTCTCCATATACTACAACTCGTTGTCTTCTGTCAGTCAGCCATTGTTCTATCCAGTCAGTTATGCTATCCCCGATACCATGGGCTTTTAATTTAAGTAGTAATCT
The DNA here is from genome assembly GCA_963662155.1 of Lamellibrachia columna. Classification (NCBI taxonomy): domain Eukaryota; kingdom Metazoa; phylum Annelida; class Polychaeta; order Sabellida; family Siboglinidae; genus Lamellibrachia; species Lamellibrachia columna. The sequence goes on along the minus strand of OY759268.1, from coordinate 9,403,511 downwards.
TTGATGTGGCACTTTGTCAAAAGCTTTCTGAAAATCTAAGTAGATAATATCTACTGGCGATCCCACGTCTATCCACTTAGTGATTTCTTCCAAAAAACATAACATATTTGTTAAGCATGACTTCGCTTTAAGGAATCCATGTTGAGATGAATTTAATACTTTATGCTTAACGAGGAAGTCCACCATATGGTCTTTAATTAACCGTTCTAATAATTTACAAATCACTGACGTTAAACTCACTGGTCTGTAATTATCAGACTTATTTCTCGAACCCTTTTTAAATAATGGTATGATGTTTGCTTCTTTCCATTCAAACGGAACAACTCCCTCTTTTAATGACAAGTTGAATAATCTTGCAAGTGGTATACTGATTTGTTCTACTGTTTCCATTAGTAATTTTGGAGGAATCCCATCCACTCCCGGTGATTTGTTATCCTTCATTGCCTTTATTTTCTTAGCTACCAATTCTGGAGTTACAACTAACGGACCTAAATAGTCAGATTTAGCCCCCTGAAATTTAACATCAGCAACTGGTAATGAACTAATATCTTCTTTGGTAAACACTGAACTGAAGTAACCATTTAGGTCTTCTGCCATTAAAAACCCCTGTGATATTATATTTCCAGCACTGTCTTCTAGAGGTCCAACCTTGTCTTGTACGTTTTGTTTACTCCTGACATATGCATAAAAACTCTTGCTGTCATTGTTTATGTTACATGCTAGTTTTTGCTCATAGCTTCTTTTAGATTGTCTAATTTCAGTTGTAGCTGCATTAAGTGCCTCTTTGTATTTTGCATAGTCTTCTTCCTTTATGGTACGCCTATAAACCCTCCACATAGTTTGTTTTAGCATTATTTTTCTAATAGCCACTTTTGACAAGTGTTTCTTTCTACACCGTTTTCCTTGTTTTTGGAAGGGAACAAATTTATCGATGATACTCTCAATTTCATATTTTAGAATATTCCAACATTCAATTGCGGTCTTATTCATCAGCATGTTATTCCAATCTAGCTTTGCTAAATATTTTCTCATATCTTTGTAGTTACCTTTGTGGAAGTTTCTCTTGTACGTTTTCTTATTTTTACTTTCTGATTTTACATTGATGTCAAAATGTATTTGATTATGGTCACTATTACCCAATGGTTCAAATATTTTTACATTGTCCACTAATTCTTTTTGTGATGACAAAACTATATATAATACATTTTCTCCCCTGGTTGGTTCTAGTACGTGCTGAGTAAGAAAGCTATCCTGGATTAAAAATAGAAATTGTTGGACCTCAATCCCTGTACTCTCTAGAGAATTCCATTGTATGTGTCCATGGTTAAAATCTCCCATTATGATACATTCCCCTTTACTAACTTCCTTTATAGCGTTTTTATTTTTGTGTTGTCCTCTTCGTTTATGTTTGGACTTCGGTAAACTAATCCAACAGTTAATTTTGAATTTCCTGAAACAATTTTGCACCAAACAGCTTCGTCGCAATCTGCTTCCCTTTCTAGTTTTATTTCATAAGCCTGAATAGAATCTTTAACATATACAATAACTCCCCCGCCCCTTCTTCCTATTCGATCTTTCCTAAACATTACATATCCTGTCAGTCCTAATTCAGCATCTGTTATATCTATGTTGGCCCATGATTCAGTTATACCAATTATGTGAGGGTCAATATCTCCTACCATAATGTTTAATTCGTTTTTCTTATTTACTATGCTCATTGCAATTAAACATACGCATCTATAACCTTTTTCAGAGATGTTTTTCGGATGATTTGATATTGGTTTATCTGTGCTAGTGGCCTCTTGTTCTGCTTGAGACACCTCTAGGTAACCCCCTGTACTTCTAGTTTAAAGAATGTTTACTTCCAAAAATATTTGTCATTGTACCCAAGTCACTATCTACTGCTGCTGAAAGTTTGTCCGCGAATACTGCCGCCCCTTTTCCACTTAAATGAAGCCCATCCTTCATGTACATGTCAGCCCTCCCAACAAAACTTCCCCATAAATCCACAATGTTCGTTATATGTTTGTATAATTAAAAATAAACATTAACAGCACATGTCCACGCATATGCAAGTTTAATATATGTAATAATACATGTAATGAAGCCCTAAGGAGTTTTTCTCTGTATTGATACAGTCGTAATACTAAACGACTTCTGCCTATTCTGGCTTCTGCCTATTTGCCTACAACGCAGCAGTTTCGCTAAAACCCTCGCAGGGATTTATAGTACTTCCCAAGCAGATTACAGGTGTCCCGGACACAATTGCTGTTTCTGAAATGGGGGGAGTACTATGAATTACCCCGTTCTCCTCGTCAAGCCGTTCCATTTCAACATCATCCAGGCACATGAGCGAACACGTGACTTCTCGGTGACGTGTTGCTGCCACCCGCATTGGTCTTACCAGGGGCATGAGTGCAGCAGGCTGCAGTCGTGAATTGAGGGGGGTCAATGGGCCCTGGCCCCTTTTGGCTTTATTTGTTACGTATGTAACCTGTTGCGTCACTACATGGTAAACTAATGGGTGACTAAGCTTGCCTGCTTTGGCCTCCCCCTTTGGTTTCCCCTGTGGCCCCCTTTTTGGTCTCCCCTTTGGCCTCCCCTTGGCCCCCCCCTTTGGCCTCCCATTTGGCCTCCCATTTGGCCTCTCCCTTGGCCCCCCCTTGGCCTCCCCTTTGGCCTCCCCTTTTGGCCTCCCATTTGGCGTTCCCTTCGGCCTCCACTTTGGCCTCCCCTTTAGCCACCCCCTTTGGCCTCCCTCTTTGGCCTTCCCTTTGGCCTCCCCCTTTGGCCTCCCCTTTGCCCTCCCCTTTGGCCTCCCATTTGGCCTCCCCCTAGCCCCACCCGGCCCCTTTTGGCTTTATTTGTTACGTATGTAACCTGTTGCGTCACTACATGGTAAACTAATGGGTGACTAAGCTTGCCTGCTTTGGCCTCCCCCTTTGGTTTCCCCTGTGGCCCCCTCTTTGGTCTCTCCCTTTGGCCTCCCCTTGGCCCCCCTTTGGCCTCCCATTTGGCCTCCCCCTTGGGAACCCCCTTGGCCTCCCCTTTGGCCTCCCCTTTTGGCCTCCCATTTGGCGTTCCCTTCGGCCTCCACTTTGGCCTCCCCTTTAGCCACCCCTTTTGGCCTCCCCTTTGGCCTCCCCCTTTGGCCTCCCCCTTTGGCCTCCCCCTTTGGCCTCCCCTTTGGCCTCCCATTTGGCCTCCCCCTTTGGCCTCCCCCTTTGGCCTCCCCTTTGGCCTCCCCTTTGGCCTCCCCCTTTGGCCTCCCCCTTTGGCCTCCCCTTTGGCCTCCCTTTGGCCTCCTTTTGGCCTCCCCTTTGGCCTCCCCTTTGCCCCTTTACGAGATCCTAGATACGCCACGGGCAGGCAGCTGTTCTGTAGAGCTTTTTGTCGGCGCACCAAGCGTGAGGACTTTTCACCAAGTGTGATGACTTTTCACCAAGTGTGAGGACTTTTCACCAAGTGATGCGGGTAGAGGCCGCATTAATGACATCAGCCTGACATCGATAGCTAGACGAGCCAATTTTCTTTTTAATCGTTACGTAACGATCGTCAATATACCCCACACCCATGTAGCGCACCTTTACCCAGACTCCCTCCACCCCATGAATGTGACGTACCTTATGTATGGCCCCATAACCATACACCTGTCTCTGTGTTTCAGTGAGCTGGAAAAGATACGACAGGATAAGGTAAATGTACCTTCCAACACATCGAATATTATAATATCTCATAATTTACATCGGTTTTCTTGTTATGTAAAGTAGCAGTTTTTATTAAATTGCCAAGAACTTTTTTCAATGCCAATCTGCTATAAATGTCAACCAACTAAAAATGAATGGTTGCGCCTCTCTGGTTTGTTACTACGTTACTTTATATAAATGTTACTTTGTATAAGCATTACGTTACAATGTACTAACATTTATTTTATGAAAGATGCACACACAAAATATTTATTTTATCTGTTTTTTTCCGAATATATTTTTAAGTTGTATTATTTTGATTGAGAATAGATGCATTCGTATTTCTAATTTCATGGAAAGTGTATAAAGGTGTTGATTTATTTAGTGTAATTCATTAGGGTGGCTGCAACGATAGCGATCAAATTTGTTCTTTGTTGCAGTCTCCCTGACCTAGTAAAAGATGTCTCTTCAGCAATTAGCAGATGATAAATGTACATTTGTTGTTCCTATTGTTCCCATAAAAGTGCGTTGTTTCGTTCTATGCCCTTATTTGTGCTATGTTGGCTGCCTTACCCCACCGTCCCCTATGTTGGCTGCCTTACCCCACCGTCCCCTATGTTGGCTGCCTTACCCCAACGTCCCCTACGTGTAAATGCAAAGTTTTTCAATTACAATAAATTAATCAGTGCAATATTTATTTTACTTAAAATTTACGAATTTAAATTTAAATGTCAAGAGCATTTGGTGACCTGTAAAGTAAAGCTCTTCTTCAACATGGGCTTGCGCTACTTTCCAACAGAAAATATGTTGACCAATCACTGATATCGTTTCACACGTTATTCGGTAAAAGTTTTGTTTGATAATATTCATTGGATTCCTACATTTTACGGAAATATGCGTGCAATTTCATACATTTGCTGTGAGACCGTAACATTTGATACAACACCGCGAGTCTCACGGCTTATGCGTGACAGTTGACAGGTATAATATAATGTTGCATAATGTTGGGTTCAATAAACATTTCCGATTCCAATGGTTATGCATAATAAAATTATTGTAACCTGGGCTCTGGGGCCGGGCCTGGGGCCTGGTCAGTCCGCCCGATCAAACATAGAACTGAACTGTGTTTCCGTGGCTGCATCAACCAATAACATATCAAGCTAGAGATATTCGAGAAAAGATGTCGCGTCCCGCTTCGACCGAGAAGCAAACATACGGAATATTTGTTCGCTTATTAAGTTGTACTCTCCAATAAATCTCTCATACAAGACTCGTGATTTTCGGAGAGAGGTAGGCTATTCTATTTCGCCTAAATCGGTAGCATATTAAAAACATGTTCAGAATGTCTTTGACATTATGGCGGTGGAATATTTGTCAGAATGTTACATCCCCCTCTGTTCGTCTTTACTTCCTACCCCCCATCCCCTAGCGCACTCTCTCTGCCTCCCAATCGGCCTCCCTTCACTTTTAATAAAAAAATAGTAATAATAATAATAATAATAATAATAGTAGCAGTAGCGGTAGTAGTAGTAGCAGCAGCAGCAGCAGCAGAAGCAGCAGCAGCAGCAGCAGCAGCAGCAGCAGCAGCAGCAGCAGCAGCAGCAGCAGTAATAGACTAACTTGGCGCGGTGGTTAGCCCTCTAGACAGTCTGGTGAACAGATTCAGAATAGATTCATATATATATATATATATATATATATATATATATATATATATATATGTATATATGAATCTATTCTGAATCTGTTTATTAGCCCTCTAGACAGTCTGGTGAACTACCGATGAGCTTCCTCCCCACACATTAACCAGACCACCGCGCCAAGTTAGTCTATTACTGCTGCTGCTGCTGCTGCTGCTGCTGCTGCTGCTGCTTCTGCTGCTGCTACTACTACTACTACCGCTACTGCTACTACTATTATTATTATTACTATTTTTTATTAAAAGTGAAGGGAGGCCGATTGGGAGGCAGAGAGAGTGCGCTAGGGGATGGGGGGTAGGAAGTAAAGACGAACAGAGGGGGATGTAACATTCTGACAAATATTCCACCGCCATAATGTCAAAGACATTCTGAACATGTTTCGTAAAAATCACACACCTCCAACTCTGTTAATCATGTTGCAAACGCGCCTGCCCTCAAAGTTGACAGTTTTAGCCAAATACACCGGGGTTTTGGGAATTTCACCACCAAAAACAAAAACGACGCGTCTTCGAACCCGCTTTATAGTGCAACATCTCACTGCCAAAAGTTTCTGAAAGTCTAACCTTGGCCTTACCTCTGTAGGCGTACAGGGCGCGAATGTTGCAGCGAGGGACTCACTTTGCTTTCGTCCTCGGCCTGCTGCAGTCGGTGGGCGCCGTGCTGTACTATACGGGACTCTACCAGCGCCACTGCAGCAAGACGACGTCTCTAGTCGTCGTCAGACTGCTCGAATACTGCACTCGTGCACGACAGTTAACAGGTCTGTCTTTTAGTCTGTGTTTCTTTGTGACTGTGTGGCTCTGTGTCCATGTGTCTATGTGACTATGTGTCTATGTGTCTATGTGTCTCTGTGACTATTTGCCTCTGTGTCTATGTGTCACGGTGTCTATTTGCCTCACTGACCATGTGTCTACGTGTCTCTGTGTCTATTTGCCTCTGTGTCTATGTGTCTCTGTGTCTATGTATCTTTGTTTCTTTGTGACCCTGTGTCTATGTGTCTATGTGTATATTTGCCTCTGTGTCTACGTGTCTATGTGTCTATGTGTCTATGTGTATATTTGCCTCTGTGTCTACGTGTCTATGTGTCTATATGTCTCTGTGCCTATTTGCCTCTGTGTCTATGTGTCTATGCATCTATGTGTCTATGTGTCTATGTTTCTATGTGTCTATGTGTCTACGTGTCTACGTGTCTATTTGCCTCTCTCTTCTGTGTCTATGTGTCTCTTTGTCTATTTGCCTCTGTGTCTATGTGTCTATGCGTCTATGTGTCTATATGTCTATGTGTCTATGTTTCTATGTGTCTATGTGTCTACGTGTCTATTTGCCTCTCTCTTCTGTGTCTATGTGTCTCTTTGTCTATTTGCCTCTGTGTCTATGTGTCTATGTGTCTCTGTGTTTGTGTGTCTATGTTTCTATGTGTCCATGTGTCTCTGTGTGATCTCCCCTCTGTGTCTCTCCGTAAATGTGTCTCTGTGTCTATGTGTTTCTGTGTCTCTTTGTCTCTGTGTCTATGTGTCTATTCGTGTCTGTGTCCCTGTGTCTATGTGCCTCTGTGTCTAATGTCTATATGTCTATGTGTATCTGTGCCTCTGTGTATATGTGTCTATGTGTCTCTGTCTCACTGTGTCTATGTGTTTCGGTGTCTCTGTGTCCCTGTGTCCATGAGTATCTGTGCTCCTGCGTCTGTGCGTTTCTTTGCCTCTGTGCCTCTGTTTATCTGTGTCTCTGTGTCCCTGTGTCGCTGTGTCGCTGTGTCGCTGTGTCTCTGTATCGGTGTATTGGTGTGTCGGTCTGATCTGTCCCCCCTCTCTCTCTAACCCCCCCCCGCAATTATATATCCCTGCCCCCATTCTCGCTGTCTTGTTAAAATGCTATCTTTATATCGCCAGTTCTCCCCCTCTCGTTCTCATACGAAGACACACACACTTCTGTTCATTTAAATATTTTGTTGTGTTGATTTCACACCACATTGCTCTCATTCTTTATTTACTTCTCGCTTTCTCGTTCGTTTATTATGTTTTCTAATTCCTTTTGATTTAGGCGCAATAATGAAAAGATGGCGAAGAAGAAGCGCAAACATAATAAAATCTGGGAGGAAAGGTAAATATTTGCCATGCTCATAACTGTTGTGCACTGTACGTGTGCGTGCGTGCGTGCGTGTGTGTGTGTGCTTCGGCGTGTGTGTGTGTGCTTCGTGCGTGCGTGCGTGCGTGCGTGCGTGCGTGCGTATCAAATACGACCGTCAGTATCGTCAGGTTTCTGTATTTCGACAGCTTTTTGTATTGGGACGGCTGATTTCCTTAACCGATATCGCAAGTGGCGCTTCGGGTTTGTGAGGATACCACGCCTAGAAAGTGCTGTTAAAAAACCCGGCGCTGAGAATTCAGCTCAGAAAGCACACGTTGAGACTGCAGCTCAAAAACCAAGCGTTGAAAGCGTTGCTCACACGTCAGCCGATCTAGGTACGATTTTCCGCAGTTTCAGCGGCTTCAGAACAATATAAAAAACACGGGATTACGGAGTTATTCAGGTAGAAATTCAAATTACGAAACAAGGTTGTTAACATTACGGATCCACAGGGTTTGGCCGAGATTAAAAATGAGATGCAATCCCTTTAGAATTATGTAACATACGTTTTGTGTGCGTCATTCCTATCTTTATTGTGTACCCATCTCAGAAATCTTGATGACTAATGCTGATCGTGTTTACGAGTTTACCGGGGGTCGTTGACTCTGTTTACCTGACGTGAACTCGTACTTACGGGAAGTACGAGCGCATTCGAACACAGCATTAGATACCACGGCATGCCTCCACGCGCCCCCTACCGCCAAATGCTGGATCTGCACCTGGACTACAGGTTTGATTGCTCGACAGGTGGCGCCGATGAGCCGAACATGGACGACCTGATCCTGAAGCTGTATTTCACGCAAGGAGACAACATAGATGTATGTAAATCTCAGGGCCCACTCAATACATTTTCAGTATACCAGCTTTGATAATAATAATAACAATAATAATAATAACGTGTGGTTATATATATATATATATATATATATATATATATATATATATATATATATTATATATATGGTTATATATATATATATATAATTATATATATATATATATATATATATATATATATATATATATATATAATTATATATATATATATATATATATATATATATATATATATATATATATATATATATATATATATATATATATATAATTATATATATATATATATATATATATATATATATATATATATATATATATATATATATATATATATATATATATATATATATATATATATATATATATTTATATCCGCCGTCAAATATTATCCGCTTAGTGTATCTGCGCATGCTCAACAATTTATTAATAACATAAACATATTATAGCTTTATAGCTACAATAATAGATAATGTATGTAATAACAATGAATTATAACAGAAAATGTCAATCACTGGAAATAATGGATGAATTTCCACTTTCTGTCGTAAAATTAAAAAAATATAAGTTAAACTATAAAGCGGCATTTTCTGTCGTAAGATATTTTCCCTATGCACACACGTTGGTGCAGCTAATCATTAATTTATTATATATATATATATATATATATATATATATATATATATAAACATACCCATAAAAATTGAATTTGCATTGAGATAACTTCCACGCTTCTAGTATGCAGAGCCTATTTGCACTGTATTGAGTACCGTCACCCTCCGTAAATGGAATGCATTATGCCATGCGTGTTGTATAATTTTTTATGTGAGTGTGTAGTAAAATAGAATATTAATCATTTGAAATAGTGGTGAGGATCCAAATGGATAGTTGGAGTTGTTGTCTATTTCAGATCGGCGAGGCACGAAGATCGAAGAAAGGTGAGATTGTTCAAATATGCTAAACAGCAATGTGCACGCACGCATGCACGCAATTACAAACGCACTCGCGTACATACATACCACGCGTATATGCCTGAAATCGCACGCACACACGCACGCACGCACGCACGCACGCACCCACCATGCACGCACGCACACACGCACGCACATACCACGCACACACGCACGCACGCACGCACGCACGCACGCGTAGATACAAACACACTCGCACGCACACACACACACACACACACACACACACACACACACACACGCGAGCGCGCGCACGCACACGCGCACTTAGTTTTTATTTAAATGGATTTTATGTTTAGCAAACTACTTGTCACCCAACGTTACACGCAGCCAAATATTATATGAAGAATATAAGAATTGACTTTAATTAAACAAACTAATTGCTTGACATAAATCAAATGGTTCAAGTCGATGATTTAAATCGCCAACCACTGAATAGACTAGCAAAAATAAACACACTCTGGACGGGTTAACTTGGTTAGTTCAGGGGAGTAGCATCACATGTCTGCACACATAAATGATACATACGTACATACATCTATAATATAACGCACGCACGCAGGCAGGCACGCACGAACGCACACACTCATATACATCCTAGATTATAGTAAGACAAACTATACAACTGGATGCTTTTGATACAGGCATATCGCACCATAGTCGACGAGGACACTGATTCGAGAGGCGTCCCCCCAGAACCGCGCACACACTTTACCAGTTGCACTCGTTCGCGGCGACAGAACCTGAACGTTTAGCAATCCCCATGCCTGTGTGGGAATCTAGGCATCGACCCTTTCAGCAGTGCATGATCTCGTCCCTGATTTTGGAGTATTTATTATAAAGCGCAGTGTTAACGTCTTTAACAATCATATAGTGATGACGGCATTAGTGTGTATGGAATCAGAAGTAATTAGGTATTCCTGGATCTATGTGTAGTGATATGGATATGTTTGACCACATAACAATTATATTATGGTGATTAATTCCCTCACAAAAGTATCCCTTTGGTGAGGTCCACGTTCACGTGTATGAGCAAATCCTTGGACCATAGGACATTGTCAGTTAATAAACATATAACACACAAAAGACAACGCTAGGTCATGTCTTATCGTTGCGAACACGCCCTCTATCGGACAAAGCACGCATACACTCGTTGTGGAAAGTGCACTGGGAATGTGTGTCTTTTATCATATAGGGGAAGCCCGGACAGCCTACTATGTTAAACAGAAAACAACTTCAGTTTTAATTGTACATGATAATTCGTCTAGTGTTTGACGTAAAAGGTAAATGTTTGTAAACTAAGCTGTGGAAGATATCGTGAGGAGGATTACCACGTAGACCTGGCCGGGCTACCTTCGGTGCATCTCCTTCGGTAAACAAAAGTGGGCCTGTTTATTGAAATGTCGTTTTAGGATGACAAACAGAGAACAGTTTGAACTATATTATCAATATATTTACATACGTTCATGTAGGCCTGGTGTACTTCAAAAGTGTGATTATTATTGTATTGTGCAAATAAACTATGTAAAATATGCAGTGTATGCTATTTTATTGATAAAATCATGTTCTTAATTCGAAATATCACACACCCTGACCACTTGTACATACTTCATCGGGGTAAACGCGTTGTGAGCCTATAATAGCTAAATTAATCAATCAATGTATAAAGCTGACTTGACCTGATTCAATTTGATAAACAGATTAAAGTGTACGTTCGACTAATTTTCAATCAGTTACCATAGCCACTAGACATATGGCATGTTTTCTCGCTGTCAACAAATAAAAATAATTAGTTTTTTATTATTTCTTATTTTAATGTAACTATTGACAAGTTTTATATAGTTTAACTACCAATGGTATATATATATATATATATATACACACACACACACACACACACACACACACACACACACACACACACACACACACACACACACACACACACACACACACACACACACACACACACACACACACACACACACACACACACACACACACACACACACACACACACACACACACACACACACACACACACACACATATATATAATACCATTGGTAGTTAAACTATATAAAACTTGTCAATTATTTTGATTTGTTGAAACCGAGAAAAAATGCCATATGTCTATAGTGGCTATGGTAACTGATTGAAAATTAGTCGAACGTACACTTTAATATATATATAGGATCTTACTTTGGATATGAGCGTATAAATAAAGTGTATTATTAAATGAGACGTCCCCAGGACCAAAGCGATTCCGCCTGTGAAGCATCAAGCTACTGCTGTCTTTGTCTGGAAACCACCCCGGTTGCCGGTCCTGCTGCCGATGGGTTCGCAGTAACTGGGACATGGGTTGCAGGACGGCATAGCGTATTCCATATGTTGGTGTGTCAGGCACAAGTGGCCCCACGCTGCTTCGAGATCCCTAGCGCATTTGCTGTAGCTGGAAACGAGGGTATGCATACGAAGCATGCGTTGCAGACTACAACACTAGACTATAATTTTATCATACACATCTAGGTGTGGTTATTCGCACAACTGGACGAGGAGGTATCATCTACTGAGTAAAGGTAAAAGGTAAAGGTATACCAAGTTATCCAGTCCTTAGAAGTGCTCAATGCGCTTTAAACTTCACCCCCTGGCAGACCTGTTCATTCCAAGGCCATTTCACCTTCTCTGGGAAGCATTCAGCCATGCTGCAATTACTGCGTGAAGAATATTCGTTCACATATCCACCACTGTCTGTATTGCCAGGTACTCATTTATACAGCTGAGCGAACTGTGGGAACGTGGGGTGATCAAACTCGCAGTGGGATTTGAAACCGGGTTCTCTCGATTGAGGGTCCGGCTTTCTAACCTTTATGCTATCGCGCCCCATTAGTAATGAGTGAGTTGTATTGGTGCATCTCCATGGTATATCTGGTGGAACAAGGTGAGTGCACCAACCTGTTTTCTTTGTGCTAGTGGCTGGATGGTTTCCTGCTCAGAGAAGCTTCTGGCATAACTATATTTTTTGACAGCTCGCCTCTGGATGGCATCAAGTCTGCCTAGCAATATTTCTGAGGAAACCATCCAAGCAGATGAGACATATCCCATCTTGCATCTCACCATGCTTTTGTAGATCATAGCCCGCTGGTTTGGGCTCAAGTATGGTGAAACTCTTTAGAAGGCCAAGCCGCTTAATGTCCTGCATCCTTGGCCATCTTGTCTACTAATTGTATCCAAGACAATTCTTTCCGGATAGAGATGCCCAATAGTTCCACCGCTCTCACTTCTGACAAGATAGTGTTCATAAAAATGAATGAGGGTGGAGATCTCTGCATCTTTCAGTCTTGGTTCAGAATTGCATTTAGTTGCACCAATCATCAAATTTCAAATATCTGCTCAAGTTTGAATATGCAGCAGACCTTAGTTAGGTGAGCATGCCACAGTAGTGCAAAGTTGTATGTATGTCAGTGACTGTGCTAAATAATGATGAGTCATCGGTATAGAAGACAACATGGGTTTATATTTAGTCTGGCATATCATCAATGGAAAAATATATATAATTATAATAAATAGGAGAGATCCTTGGGGAACCCCTGCGTTGATGAAATTGGTACCAGAGCACGTTAAGCAGTTTCAGAAGTATGTCCTACAGGTAATCATTTAGCCAATATAGTAGTGTTCCTCGTATCCACAAGGACTCCAAGCGCCAACATGAATCAATCTAGCCTCGATTATCCAGGCTCCGCGATGTGGCGCCACCGTTTGTCGCACACATCATCTATTCTCGGCGGATTCACGAAGCCGAGAGAGAGTCGGATAAGCGAGACTAGAATCAATCCGATCAGTGTTGTCACCTGTCGGCAAAAGTCAAACCATGCTTTTGTAGTTATCGCTCCATTCGCTACGTGGTGCTGTCGCGTCAAGCATTTAGGGACAAATCATTAATTTACTTCCGGGTTCTTGCTACTGATTTTCTACAAAATTGTAGGATTTCACGAAAACTCTGCAGCATTTCAAAGACATGTTATGTATAAACTCATGCAAATTTGATAAAATTCGAATCGTTTTTTGACGCACATGACGAACAACATGGTCACAATCGCCGATGGAAAGCAAATAATGATCTGTCCCCGCATGTTTCGATCTGCTTCACCCGTGGATGTTGAAAGTAAAACGAATTTTGTTGGCAGTTGCTGTTTTGATTTATGACGTCCTTCCATGTAGTTTGACAACATGCATTACATAGGTATGTTGCTAGCTGTTGGATTCGCCATGTTGTCCATGGTTCGTGCTGCATCAGCGGTCGACGCACGTCACATAACGACGATTAACGAACAGAACTGGCGCGATCTGCTGACAGGAGAATGGCTCGTCAAATTGTGAGTTGAAATGTTGTTATAAAACTGTCACTAGGTGTCATGTAACACACGTTATAGACCAGTGTCATTGACAGATCAGAATCGTTCCCATCTCGTTGTATGCCGCTGATGGTGCGCGGTGGCTGTAAGGTAGAGCGGACTTTGAAGTTTGTCGATAACGATGTCGATGATCCGGGACCGGGGGGCGGGGTTCGCATCCACGTACAGCTGTTTCGAAAATTTGCAACTTCGTTCACCCCACTTTGCCTGTGTCTTTCGGAAGAGATAACTTGTACCGCAGTCATACTAAACACTGTCAGCAAAAGCAAAATGCCGTGTTTTGGTTATGCCATGTGTAAGAACTGTCTTTTAGTGTTCCTATGTCTTGTGCTCTGCAGCTACGCCCCCTGGTGTCCAGCGTGTAAAGCAATGTCACCGGCTTGGAAGAACGTGGCAAGGTGGTGTCGGAAGGAGTCAATGCTAGAACGTGATGTCCGTGTCGCTGATGTGGACGTCACAAAGAATCCAGGTAAACTGAAGTTACCCATACTCATGAGCTAGCGGTAGTGTTACTTATCTGACTTCACCTCCAATTTGTCGTTTATCATTTTGTAATATATATGCTTGCTGGATTTGTCAGAATCAGAATGGGTCAATATACTGAATAATTAAATTCAATATTTAATAAAACAGCACACGCGCCTATACATGTTCGTGTAGGCTCGCATAGGAGCTATAGCGGAAATTGAAGACAATTTGTCTAATAAAAATAAAGTTCGCTGTGACAAATTCCTCTGGTAATTAATCCAAGAACATTTTATTATTCAAAATAGTCTATCATTGTTAATGTTTACTGCATTAGATGTGACACAGTTATGTAACATGTTGAATGAGAATACATGTATGACAAATCATCCTGACATTGTCGTCGTTGCTGCTGTAGGGTTGACAGGGCGGTTCATGGTGACGTCTCTACCAACTATATTCCAGTAAGTCACTATGAGCTGTCAAAGTGATTTACACTCAAACAAATGTTGCTGGTTTTAAACTGTATTTAATGATGTGCTATATAGTGTCCCTGCATACGAAGCTAGTTTGAAATAAGTGACATTTTGTCACAGGACGTTTTGTCATAAAGTACCTTTTAAAACAATGCGTCTTTTCACTGAATTCATTCAGTGACCAAAATCAATCCTTTTGATGATTTAAAAAAATATATGCACTCTTATTAAGCCAACTGTATATTACTTAATGTGTTCACACACAGTATATTTGAATATCAATGAAGCTGATTCGTAAAGGGCTAAATTAATCCGGGGGGAGCTTGATGATTGAATTTGAACATGAAATGTTTGTGCAGTACCAAGGATGGCACCTTTAGAACATACACGGGTCTTCGAGAAGAACACGACTTCAACACATTCCTAGAAGAAGAGAAATACCTTCAGCTGCAACCATTGCCATGGTACTGGGCCCCAGATTCATTTCCGTGAGTAATTATTGTGTTATGCAGTAAAAAAACAAACCCACTGATAACTTAGTGATAAACTTCACCTTTAGAAACACTTTGATATGAATGTACAGCGATTTTCTTTGGCTAATGTGTAGGAGCTATAACAATCTTTCTTATACCTAAAATGCCTGAATTATCTTACTGATTTAAAATTATACTCAAATTTACAATAACATTATACTTCATGTGCAAACTTCTCATGGCAGTGGAATAACATTTCTAATCTGTTGCAGGATGGAGTGCTTAAGTTTCTTCTTCAAAATTGCAGTGATTGTCAGGGTAAGTAGCCTATTTATTATATGCTTATGGGATATGTGTGTGTGTATGTATGTATGTATATATATATATATATATATATATATATATATATATATATATATATATATATATATATAAGAAGTCCCATAAACAAGTATACACCATGATCAAATTCATGTCAATAAGGAAATTCTTGTATAAGGCTGTGGACATTGTGAAATTGACACATTTCAGCAATTTGTTGAACTCGGCATCAAATTGGTGAAAAAGTAATATAATTTATTATCATGGTTGGTTGAGACCAAGTGCTAATTTTGTTAGAAAACCAATTTTAAGTATTTTCTGCACTTCTCCGTTGTAGTTGTTAGTGATCTTGTTTTTATTCTGTTTCCCAGTATTGTGCACACATTCTACCATTTCTCCTACAGAATGTCAAAATCAGTTCGTTTTCAATCTGTTTGCAGGATGTACACAATGCTATTACGACCACATATGGTCTACCCGTGTGGGTGTCTTACATTCTCTTTGCTATCTCTACAATAGTCGCTGGATTCGCCCTGGCTCTTGTAAGTATACTCAACAATTTGATCTTGCCATGGATAATAGTACACAGATTATCCTTTTGTTGCATGTCATTTGTAAAGAGGTGTAATATATATGATGTGTTGTTGACATAATAGTTACACGGATTATCCTTTTGTTGCATGTCATTTGTAAAGTGGTGTAGTGTACATGATGTGTTGTTGACATAATAGTTACACTGATTATCCTTTTGTTGCATGTCATTTGTAAAGTTGTGTAGTGTACATGATGTGTTGTTGACACGGCCATTACATTTTGTCAAGATATGCACAGAGCTTACACCACATGTATGACCAGATTGCATGTGCAAACTGTCTTGGTCATATGAGTGAATCCGATATTGCCTAACGTCCATTTCTGCAGAGGTTCTAACTAGATGCTGTTGTCCTTATCCTTGTAATTGCATGAAAGGCTAACCAGCCAACTAAAAGAAATTCTGGGCGCCAAAAATAATTTACAGGACAGGAACTAATCTTCTTTTGAATAAACGTGCATTTTATCCACCAAAGTAAACCAAATGCTACGCAGTAAAACACCATGATTGTTTAGTCCTTAAAATATGTCAGGTAAAAACATGCGGAGAAGGTCATGTTGACAGTACATGGATTAACTAATATGTATATAAATTTAATTTATGTGAAGGTTCTGCTAACAAATTAAATTTGTAAAATCAAATAAAGGGAATGCGTATTCATAAACATCTTATTCAGGTACTTGTAAGTGAAACATTTTATAATTTCTAAGTACACTTTTCAAGCAATGCTTAGTACAAAATCGTATGTCTGTTTTCTGCATATCTGCGGAAAAAATGTTTTTTACTGTCGGTGTTCCAACTGAAATACCAGTTAAATCTGGCAGTGCAAAGATAATTTATTAATACCAATATAACTGCTAAATCGTGTTATCAGTGACTACTAAAGTGAACTTACTTTTGTGACGGCAACATTAAATAAAAAAAATTAACTGAGTCATGTGATGCGATTATAAAATGGTGCATTGGCTTATATGAAGATGTTGCATGGAACTGTCTCCACTCTCCAGATTAGATCGCTGGAATATCTGGTTAGTATGGTATACTGACTAGCTGTTGATCTGTTTCAGCTGCTTGTATTGCTGTGTGACAGAGTGCTGTCATCGAGGGCGTCCCCACAACCACCCCTTGGTTCCTACACGTGTCCTAATGTCACAGCTGATGACGGAATGGTAGGCTTGTGGCAACACATTTCTGGTCCATCCATTTAAAAATATTATTTCTCTATTAGAAGGTAAAAAAATGTTTTTTGCTGATATGCTCTCACGATTACAGCAGCGGTCTATTACATTGCAATGTAATGTATTACTTAGTTTTGTTTCTATTATTGAAGGCAATGTAATATAATTACTACTATTCAGGGTTGAAAAAAATCATGATTTTTTTTTAAATCGGATTTTTTAAATTTAAATCGGATTTATTTGATTTTTTGGAAATCTGGTATATAGATATTTATATAGATGTTTAAATTTGTAAACTCTTTCAAACATGTTATATTCAAATCGATTTGGGTTCTTGTCTTAACAGAGGGTACATGAATTTTTTTATATAAAGACATTAGACAATGTCCACAAGGCCTCACCCCCTGTAGTTGCATAATCTGTCTTGGCAAGAAAAACATGCTGTGTGTCTGTGGCTGTAGCAGTGGTAATTATTGTTTGCCTATAGGGTGGATTAGCACCTGTCCATGGCTCTGTGTACTCTAAGGGTCTCTAACCAGAATACAAACTGGTACAGTATTAAACAACTGAGTCAACATACTGAATTGGTAACAACTAGCACAAGCTATAAGTGGACTTTAACTCAGGGCTTCTGTGTTGAAAAGATACTTCCTCTGGAAGACAAGTTTGTGTGGCTTCACTGCATTCAGAAAGGGAATAGCTCAAACATACACAATGTCATAAAATATTTTACTATCAGGCTATCTGGTGACAATACAGCTACACAAGTGTGTGCACTTTGTGTTTTGTATTAAAAACATATAAAACTTTGTTGATCTCGATGCTTGTAAACAATTATTTGTGTTAAATTCATATAAATCAGCGATTAAAAAACCGGAAATCATGATTTAAATCGTGGTGTGTGTGTGTGTGTGTGTGTGTGTGTGTGTGTGTGTGTGTGTGTGTGTGTGTGTGTGTGTGTGTGTGTGTGTGTGTGTGTGTGTGTGTGTGTGTGTGTGTGTGTGTGTGTGTGTGTGTGTGTGTGTGTGTGTGTGTGTGTGTGTGTGTGTGTGTGTGTGTGTGTGTGTGTGTGTGTGTGTGTGTGTGTGTGTGTGTGTGTGTGTGTGTGTGTGTGTGTGTGTGTGTGTGTGTGTGTGTGTGTGTGTGTGTGTGTGTGTGTGTGTGTGTGTGTGTGTGTGTGTGTGTGTGTGTGTGTGTGTGTGTGTGTGTGTGTGTGTGTGTGTGTGTGTGTGTGTGTGTGTGTGTGTGTGTGTGTGTGTGTGTGTGTGTGTGTGTGTGTGTGTGTGTGTGTGTGTGTGTGTGTGTGTGTGTGTGTGTGTGTGTGTGTGTGTGTGTGTGTGTGTGTGTGTGTGTGTGTGTGTGTGTGTGTGTGTGTGTGTGTGTGTGTGTGTGTGTGTGTGTGTGTGTGTGTGTGTGTGTGTGTGTGTGTGTGTGTGTGTGTGTGTGTGTGTGTGTGTGTGTGTGTGTGTGTGTGTGTGTGTGTGTGTGTGTGTGTGTGTGTGTGTGTGTGTGTGTGTGTGTGTGTGTGTGTGTGTGTGTGTGTGTGTGTGTGTGTGTGTGTGTGTGTGTGTGTGTGTGTGTGTGTGTGTGTGTGTGTGTGTGTGTGTGTGTGTGTGTGTACATGTTGTGTTCATTCAGTAGTAATAATCATCTGCCTTGTCCAAGTCTTCCAGAATTGAGGAAGTGCGACTAATTCGGCGATGCACACTGTTTCGTTTCCGTACAGGTTTTATTGGCGATAACCCGCAACAAAATACATCTTTCGAACTGCAAAGAATAATAACAACAATAAGTTAACTTGTTAGGGCGAAGTGTATTAAATAAAGCTAACAGTAAGCCTAAGCCTAATTACGCATCATACTAGACTAACTATCAAAACTACAATAGTACTATACTTTAGAAATAACACAATTATACTGCACTGTATATAGGCGGATAGCACATAGAACGTAGCCTAACAGCGATAGGCGCACATGACCTACATAAACACGTGTAGCGGCGTGGACAATAAGCTTAGAGCTGTGCTGCTAGCGGGCCGACTTTCGCTAGATGTACGTAATACGATAGATGCTATGAAACAAACGAATCTATTTCTAAGTTATGTATACATTCTAATTACTACGACAAATACAACTATGTGTACTATAAGTCAATAATCTACAGTTCTATACTCACATTTAGTGCGTGAAACAGTGGCTAAATTAGAATACGTGATACGGCGAACAGGCGCGCAGGCGATACGGCGACTGGCGAATAATGACGCGTGGTCACTGAGGCGTGTCACTAACGAGGTCAAGTCCCTAGCGGCTAAAACGTGTACAATAAACTGGGTAAACTGCCGAAACACTCCCGCCTAGCTAATTGGAAAAAAAAAAGGAAAATATAAAACATTAGCGGTAAACAGAGCAGTTTGCAATATGATAACGTTCATTTTCTTCGTAAGCCGTTGCTCAATTCGTCGTCGGTGGCGATCAGGCACATCTTGTGAATAGGCCGATCATAGAGCCTTGCGTTGGCTGTTCGCACGGTAGCCTTCCGTACTAGGCCATCATCACCGGGCTGGACAGCAGTGACGACGGCACGTTCCCACAGAGCGCGTGGGGCGGCCGCGCCCTTCATCCCGGGCTCCAGTAGAAGCACCAAGTCGCCGACTTGCAGGTTCTGCCGCGAGTGAAACCACTTCGAGCGAGCGATGAGATGCGGCGGCATGTATCTCAGCCACGTCTCCCAGAACAACTGGACACGCTGATGTAGAGCTTTCACAACGTCTCGTGGATGTGGACGGTCCTCGACAACGGGCTGCGGCACCGTTGGCTGGTCGAAGGGGTGAAGAATGTCGTTGCCGGTGACCGCAGGTGACCCGACAGGATCAGGTCCGTCGGGAAACAGCGGTCTCGAGTTGATGACGTACATCACCTCCGAGAGGAAGGTCTGCCATTCCTCGAAGGTGAATCGGCGCTTGAGGTAGTTGACGGCAGCATCGAGTCCTCGGCGGCAGCTACGTATGAGGGACTCGACGACACCGTTCATGTGGCTCGCCTTCGGCACGTTGAACTGCCACTCGAAGTGTGTTCGTTCGGCAGCGAGTTCTCGCTTGAGACGCGAAACGTCCCACGAGTCGATCGCATCACGGAGCGGTCGCTGCGCCCCCTGGAAGTTCTTGCCTCGATCACTGAAGACTGTCGTCGGGTGTACACCTCGGCGTGAGACAAATCGACGCCACGCGAGTAGGAATGATTCAGTGGATGCGCTGCTGGTTAGCTCCAGGTGGACGACTCGTGTGGTAGTACACGTCACGATCATCACAGATGATTCTGTCGTAACGTTTCTGCTGACTTTTGTCTGTAGCGGTCCGAAAAAGTCAACGGCCACAGCGGCGAACGGTGGCGTACAGGGGTTTCCTCGGAAGGTAGGTAAGATGCCCATCTGTTGTTGTAGCATGGACTCCCGCCTGGTGCGACAGTACAGACATTTACTCGCCACAGACTTCAGCAGTTCTTTCCCATTGCCGATGTGGATTCCTTCCTTGGCGATGTTTGCGAGCACCACTCGGTACCCCTGGTGTAGATATCGTATGTGTTTTCGGCGAGCGTAGAGTTCGACGAGTGGACTGTTTCCTGGTAGGATGATCGGGTGGCACACATCTTCCCACATATGTAACACAATCTAGTGCCGTTATCAGTCATCGTACTTGTTCCGTGTTTGCCCATAATCCTTTCCCTGTCAGTGTTGTCACTCCCAACGCGTGCATTGAAATCCCCAAGAACCACTAGTACATCATGTTTGGGGACGTCTTCCAAAGTTGACTGAAGACTGTCGTAGAAGTTGTCTTTTTTCTCTTTTTCCGCTTCCTCTGTAGGTGCGTAACAGGTTACGACTGAGTTGAATAAATCTGGAGTTAAATCTAGCGTAAGGAAGTCGTTCATTTATTGGTTTCCATTCAAGAAGTGTGTTGCTTTTCTCTTTCTGGATGATCAGGGCTACTCTCTGTTGTGTTGTTTCTGCCTGACCAAAGTACAGTTTCTCCTGTCACCAATTGTCGTTTTCCAGCTCCAGTCCATCTAGACTCCATGATACCTGGTAGGCTGATTTTGTATTGGTGCATTTAATGGAGAACCTATGCCAGTGTTCTTGTTTGATATAGTGTTCTCACATTCCAGCATGCAATGTTGATAATAGTTTTGGGGTCAGGAGATCCGCCGTCTGGGTGAAGATTTCCTGCTGGTTTGGTTCCCATCCTTTGTAAATCCAGGTGCCTGTTCTACTTCTCTCCTACCACACTGTGCAGTTTTCTCTCTTGTTTCAGTTTCCATAGCTAGTTGAAATATGTCGTGTAATTTCATCAATTACAATAAATTACAATTAATTACAGTATTTTTGTTATAACAAACACCAGAAAAAACTCTACAAAAGTATAAATACTCATAAATACTCTCTCACACAAATTGAAAATCAAGATCTTAATTATAACACCTGCAGGACCTGCTCATATAATCAAAGGAATATTCAGATATAACAAGTGCACCAACAGAATACCTTGATCTGGCCTTCCTAAGCAATGTTTAATTGCAATCTGCCAGAAGACAGTTCACACCTGGCTTCCAAAGGGCTCCAAATATGCCAAAAGGCATCACCATTTTTCTTTGACTCTGTAATCTTCTATCAGTGAAGGTCCAGGTGGTGGTTTCTGTTTATACAGTACTTAGATGTAATTAACACTGCCCAACTCAGTAAATAAGCTCAATTGAGATTGAGCTACAGCCCACAGGTTTATTAGGTAAGAATACTGACTGGGCTTGAAGCCAAGAGACTCATGGTAGGCAAACTAGGGTACAACCTCAAAACACAACTGCCAAGTAAACCAGTAGTCGAAATGGGTGTACACCAAGGAGTATACACAAAACCCCTCGGGACGTATCTTGATATAAACATTGTACTGGTATGAATTATGTGTGGTTATATTTTATTTTATAAGTGGAATTGCTTTGAAATGGCTTAGTAGATTGGAGAGACTCATTCGGATTTCAAATTGTTGTGGCCTTTGTTTGTAGTTGTACTGTACTCCGTGTAATTAAACATTAATTAATGAACCAAGCAAACATTACATTGTATTTATAATGAACAATAATATTTATCTAGCTAACTGTATATGAAATCATGAAGTCATGGTTCAACAAAATGTACAAACATCACCAAGTTTATTATATTTGTTTATCAATCGTACTATTCGTACACACAATCAGCAACACACATGCTACATAAATTAATTAACAAATGGCTCTCCATAATACAAGTGTAATTGTAATTGAACTGAACAATTTATAGTAATTGTAATTGATTTGCTTTTGTGTAATTGGACCCAGCCCTGGTCTGGGCTTGGGACAGGCAAGAAATTCTCCTAGACCTGTTTCCAGGCAGAAGACACTCAGATGAAGCCTGCATTAGTCCCAAGGGTAGACTCCTTTGATGTCTGGTGTTTGTGAAGGTGGCTTAAATGAAGAATTGCTAAACACAAACACAGGTTGATATTTATGCCTAACAACCTAATGAAATTGAGTTTTGATATGCAATTTTAATATTCAATTGTAATAGAACAGTAATAGCTCGATTACTATTACATTGCTTTCTATTACTATTACATTGTGTTCTGTTCCATATATTACCATTACTATTACTTGAACATTTTGTATTAATTGCTATTACATATTGCTATTACCCCAGGCCTGATTTGCCGCTTAGATATGAACGTCTTTCATGTTTAAGATGTACACTGTTAGTAGCATATCTCTGTTAAATGATATAAACAGGACATGGTCGTGAAATATTACTACATGTAATCACGCATGCTAGTGCTGGGATGAATTAAAAAATGGAATTTGAATTGAAATATTTCTAGTAAGTTGAATTGAAATTGAAAGAAAATGAATTTAACCTCATTTGCTTATGCTGGTGCGATCTGGTTTTATTTCCAACGTGGTCCTCAATCCAACCCTAGAATTGTATATGAACTCAAAATCTTTGTAGCAGCTAAACATACATTTGTACACCATTTTAACAAGATTGAACAATATTTGCCATTCAAGCCAAAGGTTCAGATGGTAAGTGGACAAGGAAGCCATTGGCTTATTGAGAGTCCAACAATGTTCACCTACATGTAACCCACCCTCCTGAGATATGTATCAACACTGTTTTTATACATATTCACGCTGCTAGGAGTTATACAATCCATAGACAATTTGTTTCATTTATTTATTGTCCTCTGTGAGAACAAGTACTTCCTGATATCCAATCTACCCTGATCCTTTATTAATTTTACCTCATGTCCTCTAGTTCTAATATCTTTCTTGAGTGAGAAAAACATTTCTATCAATATTTTCATACCCATTCAATATCTTAAAAACTTCAATTTGATCTACTCTTAACCTCCTTGTCTCTAGAGTTGTTAAACCACATTCTTTTAGGCGTTCTTCATAACTAAGGTCTCTCAGTTCTGGAATAATATTAGTTGCTCCCCTCAGTATTTGTTCAAGCGTATCTATATCCTTCTTACGACATTGTCTTCACGCTTGTACACAGTATTCTAAATGAGGTCTAACTAACTGCTTTTTTGAGGCCCTACTATTTAGAAAGACATTTTGTGAATATGGTGATAATACTTATGTCATCCACTTAACGTGGTGACATGATGAACTCCTCTCGGTGGAAGCAATATGGTGACAATAACTGCTATTTGGGATAAGAATAGTGATATGCGATTAAAACAATCCCTTTAAGAAGATATACAATTGCTTATTTTTAGCCACTGACTGCACTGATCTTCACGCTTGTATACAGTATTCTAAATGAGGTCTAGCTATTGCTTTATGCATATTATTGGCTTTTTTCATTGTATGTTAACAAAGACAACACTATTATTATTGTTGACGTTGTAAAATAGGCTAGGACACATACGAATAATATAAACTCCTAATGCTTATCTATGGAAGGCAACACATGTTCTTGACGATGGGTATCTATTTTATTTCATATTATGCATCTTGCAGGCAGTTCGCTAAATAATCACTACGCTGAAGTTTACTCAGCGTCTCTCGCAACAATGACTAATTTTGGAACCACATTTAGATGCTTCAAATGAAACGCAACCTTATGTAAACCTAGACAATACTTAAAAATAATTTAGCTACTAAAAAAAACTAATTCAATACAGCAGCCAGACTTCATTGCTCCAACGGCTAATATCATCATCTCAGCCATAGCTTGTGGGGGTCTCTGATCTCCTCTTAACCTCCGCGTCTCTTGTTAAACCACATTCTCTTAGGCGTTCTTCATAACTAAGGTCTCAGTTCTGGAATAATTCTTGTTGCTCTCCTCTGTGTTCATTCAAGCGTATCTATATCCTTACGATATGGTCTCCACGCTTGTATACAGTATTCTAAATGAGGTCTAACTATTGCTTTATACAGAGGTATATTTGTATTTTATAGTCGTACATTTGTCAGTTACAGTTACACAGCATAACAAAAGTGTAATTACCGTTACTTCAAACATATCAATTACCTTGACATATCTTCAAATAAATTAATTGCAAGTTCGGTTCATCAATGATCAATTTCAGCAGTTCAAGTGTTGAGTACATCTACATTTTTATAAAAGAAGATTACATGTACTTATTTTTCAGACAGATTTAGGTGAATTCATGCATTCTTGTTGCCAAGGTTGGGTTCAATTAATATAGAAATTAATAAATAAAAGTTACAAAACCTTATAAAAAACTATTACAGTTGTAAAAAGAATATGTTGCATTTACATTTACACTGTAATGGTAATCAATTACGAATTACACTTGGAGTGTCAACCTACAGAGTACAACAATATTTTTTAAAAACAAGATTACACATAACAGAACTGCTAATTTTTAGATAGGGTTTGTGCTGACAGGATTGGGTTAAATTACAAAGGTAATTTACAATGGTCAATTACAATTACACATCCATGTATTTTTTTTTTACAATTACAGTGTTAAAAAAATCAGCTACAATTGTGATTACACTATAAATGTAGTTAATTTCACATTTACAGTTGAACCCCACCCTGAAATTTGTGGTCTTTGCCTTCACTGCTGATGACACTGTTAATCTGTCACCTTGCAGGATGATGCGTCGGACATCGTTGAGGATGACCTTCCCACTCCAAGCGGTGACACAACTGATGACTCTCGTATGAGCGGTGGGGACTTCCCCCGTCCCAGTTCAACGAGACGGAGACACTGACCACGATTAAGGTAGCGCATAACAAACATTGCTATTTCATGGATTCACCCATCCTCGTGCTTTGTTAAGTTTGTTTATGTACATAATTAATTAAATTGTACTGTACAATCATATGTAAATAAATTTCATCACTCAAAAAACCCTGGAAATATGACAAGAGTGGCAGGTTTTTGTTTGAAAGCGGGAGATTGTGAGGATGTTTCAACAATGATAAACAATATTGGGAGACCTGGGAGGTGGGGGCAGGGTGTTACCAGTGGTTGCAAGCACAGTGGGAGGGGGTCTACATGTGGGAGTGACCCTAGTTGCCCGCTTGGGCTGGTTGCTTACTGGCTTGGTAGTGGTGCAGGCTTCTGGTAACTTCATCCCAGGTTTTCAAACCATTGATGAATTGTATCATGTGAATGATGAAGTAGGAAGTTCAGTATGGGTGCATCTGGGGTGGAGTATTATTTATAGATTTAGCTAGGTCACTGCTAGCATTATTGTGTGGGGGGTCAGACCTGATGCATACAGTGTGCATATGGGGGAGTCGTTTTTTTGCAAACATAATTTGTAGATGATACCCATGTTTTCTGTAATTTCCCCAAGGTGTCAGCGGGAAGAAGCCGGGAGAGAGAGGAGGATGGGCAGAGGGGAAGAGATGTCTCTGCCCACATTCCATGAAGTGGAGTGTGCTCAAATGTGTGTTCATTAGTAACTTGTGCAAAGTACTGTACTGGACTCACATAATCTACACTGTAATAACTTGTTTTGAACATTGTGTGGTTTAAGTCTGATTGTTTTTATTGTAAAATAATGTTATATTGTATAAACTAACTATATCTGTTCAAACATCTTGACCACCAGGGTTGGAAAAAATTATGATTTAATTTTTTTTATTTAAATCAGATTTATTAATTTTTAAATCTGATATATACCTGAGTTTTAACAGAGGGTACATTATTTTAGACTGGTCGAATATTATATATATACCAGTAATATAATTATAATATAGGTTGACTTAAAACAGCAACATAAATGTCACTTAAAATAATATTGTATCAGAACGCAGTAGTATATTACCAGTGCTAACATTTACATTCTTAAGAATACTTAAAATCAATCCTTAGCAACTTTGTAGTGTTTAACTGTAAACTCAGAAATATGACCATTAAACAACTTTAGAAGTACTTTAGCAAAATAACCACTTAAAATCTAATGAACACTCTAAAACTGTCTACGGGCTTATACAGAGTAAGTTAGATAACTCCGAGAAGATGTTGAACTCATTGAATTGAGATAGTATCTACAGCTGCTTGTAGTTCCTTAGACTATCAATATTATTAGAAGGCATGTTGTGGCAGGCCCTTGTGGTCATTGTTGAAAGTCTGAATTGGCACATGCCCAGGGCTCAGTGTACTCTAGCCCAGGCCTGCTCTAGCCAAACTGCAAATTGTGCAGATGGTCTCACTTGATTCAACGTACTGAATTGGTAACAACTAGTACAAGTGTTTGCTGAAGGTGGGTTTTATCTGGGTTGCTTCTGACTTGAAAAGATGCTGCCTCTTGAAGACAAGTCTTCGTGGCGTCACTGCATTCAGTATGCAGAAATGTCTAAAACTTCATCAATTGATAAAAAAATCAATGATTTTTTTGGAGTCATTGAAATCATGATTTAAATCAAATGATTTAAATCAAACAACTCTGTTAACCACCCAATTGTGTTTTAATTATTGAACCACATTTAAAAAATAAAAAATGTTCTGTTACTGAATATCGACCTTGCCAATCGGCCTACAATGTACACATGATATATATATTATATATGTATATAATATATATATTATAATATATACAAATATAGTTTAATACTATACAACATGATTTTATGATGTAAACTTTGTAGATTTAAACTGGCCAAAATGTTCCTGGTTCTGATAATGGAAGAATCTCGTGTCGCCATCATTGGTTTTCAGGGGCAGCACAAGTACCTTGACAAGACTTGCCAAACTATTGTGGCGTTTATGTTATGTATGGTTTTTGAAAATGTGTTTTTAACTACCAAAATTATTGTAACGTACATAAAGCAATTGAATAAGGTAAGATTTCTGTCAAAGATTGTGTTGTCTAGTTTTATGTGTATTAAGATGTGACAAGTCACTATTACATGTTTATTGTATGAGACAAACATTTAAGGGTATAGTTACGTTCTTATATGGCACAGTATCCTGTCCTTGGGACTGTTCAAAGCACTTTGCTCTTCACCCTCTGGCAGACCTGTTCATTCCAGTGCCATCTCGACTTCTCTGGGAATCGTTTAGCCATGCTGTAATTACTGCTCGAAGACTATTCGTTTACTCATCCACCTCTGTCTGTAGCAAGGTACTCATTTATGTAGCTGAGTGACCGGTTGAAGGTTATGTAATTGCCATAAATGCCACATGGCAGCGCTAGGAGTTGCACCAATGAGCATTTAGTGAATAGAATGCAAACTCGCCACCATTTTTTAAAATCCTTATTTTTGACTCGAAAATCTGTATAAATCCATGTAAAAAAAATTCGTTGATTAACTGTCTGATATCATTCCTATTCCGATCGAGTGTCACCATCTGCCAGGCTATGAAATATATCTACTTCAAACAAATTCTGATTGGTTTCATTGGAAATTTGCCTTGCAGCAAAAGTATTTCGCAGTTGAAGAATTAAAAAAAGGAAGTCCATTTAGATCTGCACCATGTGGTTGTTTGGATATGTGTCTATTAAATTAACTTCTAACACACAATAATAAATAGACTATCATTGTTTTGAATCCTCAATAGATATGTTGTTCTGAACAATGAAAGTCCATTTTCGTGTACTAGAAGTTAGTCTAATAGACTCGTATCCAACCAACTACATGGTACAAATTAAAACTAACTTCCATTGTTTAGACTCTTCAACAGCGATTTGCTCTTCGATTGCTATATTTGTCATTTGATATTTTACTCACGATGAACATGAGCAAATATGGTGAACTTTATTCTGATTTTTCCATTTGAAGCAAATTTGTATTAACAACGGGATACGGCTGTGCTCCTATCAATTGTATACGAATTGTATGCGTGAAATCCATACAATGTGGCAGCCCTTAGAAGAGTTGAGTTCAAGTACATTGTAGATGTACAAGAACTTCACTTAACAGAATGGCTGGTTAAGTAAATCAGCTGTTTAATAGAATCAAATTGCTCTGGCCTAAAGTGATTCTAGTAAACAAAGTCCGCTGTACCTCGAAAATGTTCTAATACAAGTACATTAAGTCATGTACAAGTATATTAAATCATGTACATTAAGTCATGTACAAGTACATTTTAGTCAATGATCTTTGATAAGTATTCAGGTGCAATTTCATTTATATAAAAATAGAAATATTACTTCTACTACTACATTTTCAGTCATTTGTCATACATCAAGTAGGCTTTAGAACTCAACCCTGGTTAGTAAAAGATCATATATAATTTCCATTTATAGTTTTCTATGGTTTTCACGTGAACTGCAATAATTACTTTTTTACAGTATGGGTAGTTCAGAGTAAAGAAGCCTTGGTGCAGGGTGTATAATTTTATATACATAATTATCTGTGAGATGCGTTGTTCTGTTATGGGTTGTCATTGTGTTTATATGCCTCACTGCTGGATATTTTGTATGATTTGGTTATTTCTCTGTGCATGTGGTTACTGTGTAACCCTTTAATCTGGTGTATATAAGTAATGATAACGTGATTAATTATTGACATTAAATTCCTAGATTCAAGCTGTGTTACTGCGTAATACACGGATTGTATATTCACCTGCACTTAGTAAAGAAGCTTTCATTATTTATCAGGGAGGTGCGGTGAATAGTTCATGTGGGCATAACTTGTCCATCCCAAATATGGCATGATGATCCCACCTTGTGTAATCACCCCCAACACGTTTATTTATAACATGGGTAACTTGCCCCATTATTTGGAAGCTAGCCTGCGCAGAAAGACACATTGTACCCCACTTTCTGATAACAATACCTTTCCCTAAATACAATGTTTGTCAATAACATCGTAGTATGTATATAGCGCTCTCAGATTATTTGCTGTTATATTAATATGTTTACAATCATTATTTAACTATTACTTGGTGGCTTGTAAAAGTAATAATAATTATTACTTTTATGCAATTAACATCAATGTGATTGTAAAACACGGCGATTAATGTTTACGTTCAGTCTTGTTTATATTATAAATGAGAATGGCAATTTTGCAGAGGTTTTTAAGAATGTGTATATTTGTATTTTTTAGTAGCGTATCTATATTTGTGATGAATGTGTCAAGCCAGAGTAGCATTACAAACACATCGTATCACAGATGTTGCAGCTGTTTGTTGCGTCAAGATAAATGTGATTAATTTTCCCCAACTGATCATGACCGCGTTTAGTGTTTATTAACTTAAGATTGCACAGGATAGCTCTAAAAAATTGACTTAAATGCATAAGCCATAGTGACTCCTTGCAGTGCTCCGGAAGTTGGACCCCTCCATTCTGTTCTATTTATGGCAAGCCGCTTTGCTGTCAATAGCGAGAACCCAAGTATCATTCCTGATCTGGTCACTCCACCTTTTCAGTGGTCTTCCTGTCTTCCGCTTTCATTTGAAGTCTTGTTTGCATGCTTGCCTAACGATGTTATACAGCAAACCACCTGTGGCTGATGACATCTGTTATAGATTCAAGGGTAAAGCTGCGGGGACAGTACTTTACACACTGGAAAGCATTCATACATTGACAAATATTTCATTATGTATGCTGTTGCGGTTTTGTACCAGACGAAACATTTCCGTTAACTGAAACAGTTAAGGTAAAAGCATGTTGATGTCTAGTAAGTTCCAATGTGGAATACGCATCGGTCGCCCGGGTCCCCATACAAAATCACACACATTAGAACACGATTAGAATAATTGAAAAGAACCCAACAAGAATGATTGAACACAACTATGAACGCACAGTCTGAACCGTAATAAATCTGATACCAGACCTCAACTGGTCATCAATTAAAACGAACGCTGAAATGAAAAATGACATGGTAGATATCTGTAATTTTAACCCACCCTGCACACGTATGGCTTAAATGTTCAACAGAAGCAGACGTACAACACGCTAATTTTTTGCTACTACGACTCCGCTTAATAGAATCAAGAATTCCAGAATCAGCCTCTTTGCCTTTGTAGAATCAAATGTTTTGGTTGGGACGAAATCATTCCCTATTCCTGCAGCATTAAAGTGCACCGCTTAAGAGAATCACATTGTTCTGGCCTGAAAGGAAGACATTCACTAAGTGGAGTTTACGTACTGCACTAGTATGCGACTGGTGGTGTGCCCATATTTGGCAGACTGAAGGCGTGTAAGTGACTGGTGAAAATAATGGTGAGTGGACTGTGACTGTGATAAAATGATAGACAGCGCGCCATCTGGCGATTAGCAAATTATGATTAGTGACGTTACGACCCGCGGAGCAGCGCGTGCGTTTAAAAGCGGACTGAGTGTACGGGCGTCTGGGTTGCGAAAAGTTTATATTTTTATTGTTTTTCGAAATGACCCTTTGTTGTCCGGTAGTACGCTTTGCTTGAAGGACGAGATTATCTTACGAGCATGCACGACTAAGTGGTGTGTACTTTTTATTAATTCTGTTATGCCTATGTTTGATGAGATACGATTGAAAGACCCGACCATATCATAATAATCATATGCCACTCGAACTTGAAACGCAAACAAATACAAGTGTCAAGAGGGCATAACAAAAAACTCAGGAGAGATGTACAACTAGACAGTACCAAAACTTCTTTAGATATAGAATTGTAAATCGCTAGAACACTGTCGGACACTGTAGTATCAGCTTCATCTCTAAAGACAACTCCTTCAAAACCAGACTTGACAAGTACTAGGTTACTGCCAGTGCCAGTACTACCTACTGCCTGGTGCGCCTACCGGTATGAGCGGTGGTCGAATGGTAGAGCGTCGGGCTTTCGGTCGAGGGGACCGGGGTTTAAAACCACCTGTAGTAGAAGAGACACTGAAAGCCGTTGGTCCCTTCTACCTGGTGTCCAAGCTAGGCTGGGGAAGTAAAATATCCCACACAGGGGGTAAATGTGTAACCTGTCTCGGACTCAAAGAGTGGTGGTCTCTATCTCTAGTTCATCGATTCCCAGCGCGTGAGTGGCGCCGAGCAGGACTAACAACGCTCTTAAGGAGCCCAGTCATTGACAGGAAGAATAATAATAAGAAAACACAAATTCCCTCCCATGCACACAAACATACGTGAAGATCGGCTAACAGGCTACTAGCCTAGCCCTAGAATAGCCATAGCGGATAAGTCTATAAGTGTAACTGTAAGTCTCACCGTGACACCGGGCAATTCAGCATTCAAGATGACGATGTATATAGCGTGTGTTTCACAGGTCCCCGCCTCCCATCTACCAGTATGGCGAGGCTAACCTCCCACCATTTTAGGGTCAATTTCCTATCTCCCACTTACGAGGTGGTGTGCCAGGGGCTCCTACTTCCACCTGTTTGGGAAACCGACATAAAAAACCGTCACCGGCGCCGAAAATTGCTACCTATGTGCATGTTCGGAAGCCTCACAATATCTAATCATTTTAATGTCAGTATGGCAGAACGTCACGCATTAAACGTATGTTGAAACATCACGGGTCTAGAACTAACGATCATGCGATATTTCGATTGGTAGCATTTCGTGCAGCTATGCCTATGCTATGGCATACACTACATGCAGAAGTGTAATTTTCGTGTGTCTGAGTTCAATATTTAATCAAGTTTAACATATGATTCATTTACTTATTATTAAACGTTGTTTCCCACATGAGCCGAACGGCTATGACTGTGTCTCTCATGATGCAATTATGCAATTGTTCTGAGATAATATTTTCTTGTTCAGCATCATGGACCTGATGCTCCATGTCTGTGGAATAGTAGGCTAGGTAAATTATATCAGAGCATCACATTGCCATTTTTTGCATTGCACTTTAATTAAATATCATTCAATTGTAATAAGACAAATAACGAAAACAAACTTGGAATAAATGTTTGGTATGTTGTGATGTTCAATTATGAAAGTAGTCATATCTGTAGTCGTCAAATGTTGATGTGGAAACCGTGGTTGTTGAGCTTGTTTATTTGTTTGTTTACTTAGATCATGCATGCCATGTTGGAAATCTCACTGAAATGGTTTGTGTACTTTTGGACAGCATTTGCGATTTGCAAGGCTGAACAAAAAGGTATGGTTGGGGAATATGCGTGCATGGGTATTTTCTTGTGCATGCGTGTATGTAGGTATGCACTGCATGCACATTACAAATAATTTCTACTTGCCTACCAATTCTTCTGCAACATTATTATAGTTCGCAAGCTGTACTTCTCTGTAACTTATGTTTCTTTAAGCAGATATCACATGCCAGTCTCAAATATTAGTATTTTATACAACAATGGTACTCTTTATTTGATAATTATTACAGAATTTTTTTTTTTTTCATGTGAAACCACTAACAATAAATGCTATTTTAAGTTCTTTGTGTATAACTTGGATACATTTGAGCTAGGCACATTTATGTTAACTTGTAATATAAAATAAACATTATTTCTACAATAAAATGGGCAGTAAAAAACAGCTGACACTGAAATAATAGTAAAAAATGGTTTAAACCACATTACAAACTCTGTAAGTATTATTATATATTGTAATAATTAATTTAAAATCAACTCAAATTGTGGCTAACGAGCAAGGGTCAGGAAAAGCTGTAAGTTAGAGAAAATGTGGTGACAAAGAACAATTGGATTAAAAAAAAAAAAATTATGCCAATGCATTTACAATTATCTGTTTACTCCAGTTCACAACTGTGCAGAGGTCCAGACAGGTGGAGCCACCAGAAGTGGCATATACACAGTGCACTTGAATGACCAACCCACAGAAGTATACTGTGATTTGAGCACTGCTGGTGGAGGTTGGACGGTAAATATGAGAACACAGCTTATATCTGATTACATTGCACATGAAACAAGGTATTGACAATGAGAGTTATTATTGGGAGAGGAGGATTGCAGCATGGGGGTTGGTTAAATAAACACATAATTAAGGAGTTTGTAGCATAGGGTTGCATTTGACAGACTTATCATCAGTGGTGTTTGTAACATGGGGGGTGACAAAATGGGATTTGGCATAAGAAAGTTATCATTCATAGTTTGTAGCATGGCGATTCGCAGAAGAAAGTTTTCATTGGGTATTTAGTAGTTGGAAGTTGGTAATAGGGTGTATTCTATTTCTAACAGTTTGTCAGCAGGTGTTAACAACATGGCATTTTTCACTAGGCAGAGGAGATTCAGTAGTCTAGAATGTTCACTTATGAAACACATGCTAAGCTTAGTTTCTAAGCAGAGGAAATTCAGTTGTCTAGAATGTTCACATGCGAAACACGTGCTAAGCTTAGATAATAGAACCTCTCCTTAATACCTTTGTCTACATTTTGTGGTGCTGTTCCACAAGTACAAGCAGTGTTTGAGTATTATGTGTTCTATTCCACTTTGATATGTCTGTTTTTTATTAGGTTCTTCAGAGACGAAAAGATGGCTCCGAGGATTTCTTTCGTACCTGGATCCAATACAAGATTGGGTTTGGACATCCATCTTCTGAATTCTGGCTTGGAAATGAAAACATTCACCAGATGACAGACAATTCAAAACTCCTACTGCGTGTGGACATGACTGCTTATGATGGAACAAGTCGCTATGCAGAATATGCTAACTTTTCACTGAGCGCAGAGGAGACAGGCTACAAGCTACAACTAGGCAACTATTTTGAAACCAGCAATGCAGGTCAGTTGAATGCTAATGTTTTAATATAACATATGTAATTGTTAAGGTATACAGAATGTGTCATCCCAAGTCATCCTGAGTACGATTCATGTCATAAATCACTTTAAACAACAGGTATACCCTGTTATGCTTAAGGGCCGTTCACAATTGTCAACATTTATATTTACGCACAAAGCGAGAAGGGGTCAAGGATTAAGGCCCACGTACTGATTTTTGTGTAATGTCGATCGCATTGCAACGTATGATCACCACCTTGCTACGTGGATAACTGTCATGGAAGTACTATTGTTTCATATCGCATAACCGGTCATGGTGCAGTGTTGTAATGCAGTCCAACAACTTAGAAATTCACAACATGGTGGAAAATAATTGTTAACATGACACCAACGAGTTGTTTGAAAAACAAAAATCTTTAAAGGTTCATCCTCAATTCGATTTCAAAGAACCGGATTTGCGATTGGCTAAATTGTTGAGGATGGAGTTTTAACTTAATTATTGGAGGTAAATGTTCGTAAACATATTTTTAATGTTATTATTGGATGTCATATACACATGCACTGTGTCATAACATTGCTACATCGATATATATATATATATATATTTGTATGTGGAAAATTATCAACATTTTCACGTACTAATTCGAAGATCGGGATAGGAGTTATGTTCATCAGTGCATTCTGTATGAATAGGTAAGTGTCGGCAATTGTTAACTGTCTCTTAACTGCAGATGGATTTAGTCCTACCTTTTGAGATGGGAGGGGCCCATAAATTTTGTTGTTGCTGCTATGCAAGAAACTCGTCATGAAGATGGGAGATCTCCCCAGAAAAATGTAAATTTCAACACAAGCTGGAAGGGGCCGCAGTGATGTAACATATCCCAACTAAATACGCCTACTTGGTTAACTATCACTACTAGTTTCTCCCAATGTAACATTTTGGATACTGATGATTTTTGCAGGGGATTCACTGACGTACCACAGAGATATGCCATTTGCTACATGGGACAGAGACAATAAAGTTGAGTGTGCAAGTAGAAGACATGGTGCCTGGTGGTACAACAATTGCCTCAAGTCCAATCTCAATGCCCTGCATGACCAGGCTTCCAAATGGTCAAATGTGGTCTGGCAAGAGTGGCGAGGACCTGAATCACTGTTATCAACAGAAATGAAAATCAGACCAATGCATTTTGAAACTGGTACGTGGTTGTGTAGTATTTTACCAATTTGGGTAATGAATAAGTATTTTAACAAAACATCTATAGAGTTCTATACAAATTCTATAGAATTGGATGGATTTTTCCACATCCGACCCCCCCCCGGGTCTGTGAGATGGGCCCACGGGACTCCTTATAAAGTTTTGTCTGAATGCGACCGTGCATAAGAGAACAGACAAATAAACAGACATATAGACAGACAAACAGACACTTTGATTCATATATTAAATTCTACAGTGTATAGTAGAATTTTATATATAAATCAATATGATACTACATATTCTATATATATGTCTGCACACAATTGTCAAATATACTATGACAAATTCTATAAAATATTTTTTATTTCTGTACAATTCACACTCAAATTTGATAGAATATTCTATGCAGATAAAAATAAAAATTTATTATTTAGCTAAGGGTGAATACAGTTGTTTGTATATATTGTTGAAATGTCACCAAACAATTGGTTAAATGTGAATACTTTAGTCTAAAAATATACTAACGGAATGAGTAGGCCAGTTATTATATACTATGTTAGGCAAAATGAATGGAGTGAACTGTGGGATTTCAGGACCACTCCATTGCTCAGATATTCAAGATGGCGATGCTACAGGGAGTGGCGTATATGCAATACGTGCTGGCAGCCGAAGAATAAAGGTTTTCTGTGATCTGACAACAACTGATGGTGGATGGACTGTAAGAACTTCTATTTATTCTTACATTATTGATGAACACCATAACGTATCAATATGCAACTTATTTTTAACATTATTACCTTTGATGTCATTTTACGTTTTAGGTACTGCAGCGCAGATTTAGCTGTTCCAGTAATTTCATGAAAACGTGGGATGAATACAGGCATGGATTTGGTGATGTAAGTAACGAGTTCTGGCTGGGTAATGACAACATTCATGCAATAACGTCAAGTGGAGGAAGGTTTCTTCTACGCATTGAACTGATTTCACACGATGGAGAGAAGCGGATTGCAGAATACAGTGACTTTTCGTTGGATACGGCAGAAAATTATTACAAACTTCACCTGGGGAAATACGTCAGTCGGAGTGATGCAGGTGAGGTTTCAAATAACAATGTGTTTTGACCTGATTGGCTAAGTATTGATATAAAAGTGGCATTACTGAATTTAATGTGTTTCATAGCACAGAAGGGTAATTTTATTTAATGACAATAATGTCGCATCAATGCTTATCCAAAAGTGTGGATGTTTTGTGTTTGCAAAATTTATTTGAATAAACTATTATATCTACACTTTTCACCTTGATATTTTATACTCAAACATATTTGTTTCTGCTGGTTATTTTACATTATCGTATGCCATTTTTTGCCACTGTCTCGGTCCTCTCTTAATCGAGGGGACCAGGGTTGGAATCCCCAGTTTGAAGCTTGGGTAATTTCGTTCACTCCAAGTCGAGTTAGTGTTGAAATGAATATATCTGCTAGGGGTGAAGTGTAAAGCACTTTGAGCTATCCAAATGACATGATACCGCGCCATATAAGAAATTACCTTTATAACCTGCACATGTTGAAGCAATGCCTTTCTTTTGTCAGGTGACTCACTCTCCTATCATCGTGATATGTCATTCAGCACATGGGACAGAGACAACTCACCAAGGAAATGTGCCCTCAAACAACGTGGGGGGTGGTGGTTTAACAAATGCTTCCACTCAAACTTAAATGGACTACAGGAGGAAGGTGAAGATTGGTCTGGTATTATATGGACGACATGGAGAGGATACCAGCCCCTGAAAGCAGCAGAGATGAAGATAAAGCGAATAACATCAGAAACTGGTACTTTTTCCAGTGGCAATGCTATTTCTGTCCCATGCATACTCAACTGTATAAAAGACGTCTCATACTTTTAGTTACTTGACTTTTAACGTAATATTTTTTCTAAAAATTATTTCTCAAATATTTGTTCACTGTATTTTCATTATGCTTTTGTAATTGGTTTGGTTCATACTATATTATTTATAAATAATAATATATGTATATTGAACAATTTAAACAAATGTCCTTTGTATGTAAATCTTTCAAACTGTGGTTGAACTACATGTAGATAAATTTCTGTGTGCGATTGTGGCGAATCACGTGGCAATATTTACCTTTAGAGAAATAGTCATCATTATCAGCTAGTATCTAATGGTATTGAAATGAATGTTTTATGCAGATTACTCGTCCCACATACAAGCAGAGCTGATTATCCTCTTTGCGTCTGTTTCGTGTTTATTGTGTGTTAGTAAATTGCTTCATGGGAGTTTCCGAGGTCAGAAATGTTGCCTCTTTTAACATGGGATATGGGTAATTCATACAAATGTTAAGCTTTATAAAACATAGTCTTTGCTATCCGCAAATAGGTAAATTTATTCAAATATTGATGGGTTTACCCATTTGGCAGATTTCGCCATTTGTGATATTCCGACAAATACAGAACGTGTGTAGGCAATGTGTGCAATGCGTGTGTTGTAATATGTTAATACTTTTATTTTATGTTAATATGTTATTACACAGAGGCACTTTTGAAGGTGCCAAATGTCAGATGTCCTTCTGGCAGTTTGCGAGATACAGCTACAACAAAAGATGCAATTCCCACAATTGGTATGTTACCAATGAGTAGTGTGCAGTTGTTCGAGTACTAGAAGTCCATTTGACACATTATGTCGAATATATACCTACATAGTTCCCAATATAAGCAATCTACTTAACTGACGCGCAGTCCGCTTTCTTAGAAGGGAAACAACGCGCAAAAAACGGATTTTGAAGAGTGATGGCAGGGTAAACGCAGAGGTTGGCAGTACTGCGCTGCCAGTGGTGCCAACTAGCGGACTCTTTGAAATAAATCGGTGTGCTTTTAGCCGCAACGTGGCACGTTTCTAAAGCTAAAGGTATTTATTTTCGTTTATTTTCTGCAAATTTTTCAATTCAACGCAGACGAAGGACATCCTGCAATGTCCAATGATGTTCTTTTGCTGGCGCGATTGTGCTTTTAGCAGCGCTCAAGGAATCAAGTGGTGGCCGGCCGACGTTTGTCAGGGTTTACAAAAACGTGAACCAGCGCACTGTCTCGGTGTCTGTCTCGTGCGTCCTTGACGTGTATCGATCGAAGGTCGGTCGGGTTGGTAGATGCTGAATCTGGGTCTTTCCTAATAGAGGCGCAACGAAGCCTTCGCACTCGCGCACTGCCCATCTGCTGGGAAGTATACGGCAAACGATTCATTGTTATTGTGTGTTTTTAAATGTACCTGTTATTCACAACATAAACAAACGATGGGTACGCTATAAACAATGGGTACTGAAGGATCGAACTCTAAGCATAAACCA
The DNA here is from genome assembly GCA_963662155.1 of Lamellibrachia columna. NCBI lineage: Eukaryota > Metazoa > Annelida > Polychaeta > Sabellida > Siboglinidae > Lamellibrachia > Lamellibrachia columna. Next base: position 9,364,580 of record OY759268.1, on the reverse strand, counting down.
AATAATATTGATCTACAATAATATTGATCTACAATATTTACGTTTGTTTAGAAAATAGCTAATACTGTCGTGATGCAGTTTTCTATCACATATTTAGACCAAGCATTTAACACTGAACACGATTTAAAAAGATTTCCATCCAAGACAAAGACCCAGATGGCAAGGTGACAAGGAAGCCATTGGCTTACCGAGAGTCTAACATTTTTCATCTGTGTGTAACCCGTTCTCCTGAGATATCGTCAAACTTGTTTTTAAACAAATTCACGCTGCTAGCAGTTACACAATCCGTAGACAATTTGCTCCATTCATTTATTGTCCTCTGTGAGAACGAGTACTTCCTGATATCCAATCTACACTGATCATTTACTAATGTTGCATCATGCCCTATAGTTCTAATATCTTTCTTGAGTGAGAAAAACATTTCTATCAATATTTTCATACCCATTCAATATCTTAAAAACTTCAATTTGATCTACTCTTAACCTCCTTGTCTCTAGAGTTGTTAAACCACATTCTTTTAGGTGTTCTTCATAACTAAGGTCTCTCAGTTCTGGAATAATATTAGTTTTAACAAGATTGCCATCTCGAACAACAAGTTCCAGATGGCAAGTGGACAAGGAAGCCATTGGCTTATCGAGAGTCCAACAATTTTCTCATCTATGTGTAGCCCGCCCTTATCAGATATCTGTCAATTCTATTTTTAAACATATTCACACTACTAGCATTAACACAATCATTTGGCAGTTTGTTCCATTCATTTATCACCCTCTGTGAGAAAGAGTACTTTCTCATGTCCAACCTACACTGCTCCTTAACTAATGCTGCTTTGTGTCCTCTGGTTCTACTGCCTTCTTTAAGTTTGAAGAACATATTCCTATCAACGTCCTCATAACCGTTCACTATTTTAAACACTTCTATTTGGTCTCCTCTTAGTCTCCTGGTCTCTAGTGTTGTCAAACCACATTGTAATAAGCGACTTTCGTAACTAAGGTCTCTTAATTCTGGAATCATCTTAGTTGCTCTTCGTTGTATTCTTTCTAGCTTATCTATGTCTTTTTTACGATATGGACTCCATGCTTGAATACAATATTCCAAATGTGGTCTAACTATTGCTTTGTACAGGGGTACAATTAGATTTCTTTCAGAGAGAAAACATATTTCTATACATTTTCTTACCCATTTAATATCGTAAAAAACTTCAATCTGATCTCCTCTTAACCTCCGCGTCTCTTGTTAAACCACATTCTCTTAGGCGTTCTTCATAACTAAGGTATCTCAGTTCTGAAATCATTTTAGTTGCTCTCCACTGCATTTGTTCAAGCGTATCTATATCCTTACGATATGGTCTCCATGCTTGTATTCTAAATGAGGTCTCACTAACTGCTTTTTTGAGGCCTTACTATTTAGACATTTGGTGAAAATGGTGATAATTACTTATGTCATCCACTTAACGTGGTGACATAATGAACTCCTCTCGATGGAAGCAATATGGTGACGATAATTGCTATTTGGGATAAGAATTATAGTGTTATGCGATTAAAACAATCCCTTTAAGAAGATTTGGAATCGCTTATTTTTAGCCACTGACTGCACTGATCTTCAAACGCAAGGTACAAAAACTGCTACCAATACTATAAGTGTAGCCGGTCAACCTGTGGCTGTTCGATGTGACTTTAACACAGACGGAGGCGGGTGGACGGTATGTTGGGTTATGGAAATTAGCTTAAATGCTCGCATAAACACACTTTTACAAAATACAAAAATCGTTGTTCTCACCTCTGAATATACGAATGTCAAAATTATATAATTTAGGTGTAAGATGCGTTAACTATGCATATTGTATCGGACAGCATAACTATTTGCTAGTTTCTATGTAGGTAATCCAGGAAAGGATGAATCCTGGGCAGTATGACAACAAGACAAAATGGATTGACTACAAGAATGGATTTGTCATTTCGCCATCTGATCTATGGCTTGGCAGTGAGAATGTACATCGCATTACAGCATATGGAAATAAGTATATACTACGGATTGAGTTAACATCTTTCAGTGGGCAGCGACGAATAGCAGAGTATGACAAGTTTTATTTGGACTCTGAAGATGAAAATTACCGCATCAAATTTGGGTCTTACCTAGAGCGTAGTGATGCAGGTAGGAATCATAAGAGTGTGTTGTGACGTCAACATCATTGGTGTATTTAGTTATTTTGGTGACATAAATCTATAGCGCTTGTTTATAAAATGGGTGTTGTCTTCAACATGACATAAATCATGACAAACTATATATGAAATAAACCATCCGTACATTGTGATTTTGAAAAACGGGTTGTATTTAGGCCACACTATTGGTCCTAGCATGCACCAGGCTATGGCTAAAGATGTGTCATGATTTCATATGGCATTTGAATTCATTATCTGCTAACTTTGAGTTTTGTAATATAAGTACAAAACGTCAATTATTTATGTTGTACTTCTTTCTATGGTGTATGTCATGGGAACTTGCAAGGTAAATATGTAGATTAGTTTTATACTACATGGCGCAAGGATATCAGCCATCAGGACACCTTTTAATCTACCTGGTTGCACCCATTGTAATATGGGGCCACTTTAAGCGGACTGTCTCCCAAGTGAAATTCAGATTATGAATCAAATGGTGCGTTTTATGCAGAGTTGCTTAAAATTCAATAACACCAGTTTGAATATGCTCTCGTCTCGTCTTTTCACCGAAGTGGTTCACATATGTCTAAAAGTTTCAATTACATATTTTCACAATTCAAACTTGATACCACGACCGTCTGTCTGTAGTATGAACACTATTTATTTTTATAACCTCATTCCAAACCACTGTCAAAAAAGGCTGGATGAAAAATTACTAAACAAAGTTTCATTTGCAAAGGATGTGTTACACAAAATAGAGAATGCGTCTAGCCCTTATTTTTTTAATCAAAGAAGAGTTGCTCTCATTGCTCATTATATAACCAGTAAATTTTGTTTAAATGAATTGTACATTCGGCTGTGCAAATGAGTGTGTGAATCGATGTAAACGAACATATGATGTGCTATGTTCCATGAGTGGTTGAATGTTTGCTAGATACGTTGAATTAGTGCTGGAATGGCGACGTGGAACGTAGAATGCTTAGATTTGGACTAGGATGAAACAAACTCCATATAGGAACAGTTCCTTTTACCTTCAGTATGCAGTAAAATACGAAATAACAATATTGCATATAATGTACGATTCTGTAGAATCATTATTATTACCTTTATGTAAGCATAATTAATATACTGATTTATGAATTTTATCTTAATAATTATTTTTATCAATGGTGTATGCGCCTCTGAACATATTGTATTTCCGGATATGCGACGCTATATAAATACAGGTCTCTGTATTATTGTTATATTTATCATACACTTTAAACGTTGATATCTTTAAATGTTGATATCTAGTTAGTTATCTATAGTTTCGCAGCGGTATAGTATATACTGATGTCTGCAGATCTGTAATTGCTACTGTCTAATGCTAAGTGCACTGTATTTCAGGCGATGCGCTGAGTTTCCATCGAAATATGCCGTTCAGTACGTATGACCGGGACAACACTCGAAGTAAATGCACACGCAGACATCACGGGGGATGGTGGTATAGCGAATGCGTGCTGGCAAACCTAAACGGCATGTACTCGGCGGGATCTGGGTGGTCATTTATACTGTGGACCACATGGGAAGGGAGTCAATCACTGAAGTCGACGAAGATGATGATGCGGCCGGCAGACTTTAGACGAAGTATGATTGCGATTAAAATGTTTCTTGGGATAAAGTGTAATAGAGCAAACATAAACATTTAATCACAAAGTTTTATTCCTTCTTTGCAATTAATTAATTACAGTTAAGTATTCTTTAGTGTTAAGTTATAATTACATGTGCATTTCAGTAAAATCATTAATTAATGACTGCTTAGAACAAGCAGAAGATACTTGTGGCAGGCCAACTAGCTTAGCTTATCAATAATTAACAATTTAGTAAAACTGCAATACTGGGGAAACAAAAGGAACGATACTTAAAAAATCGTCTGCAATTGACATAAGAAGATTACGTGATTATATATATATATATATATATATATGTATGCCTACGTACAGGGAGTGATATGACATAACATATTATTCTCCATGTTGTCATATAGGTGCGTCTGATTGTTCTGACATTCAGTGGTGTGGCATCAGACAGTCGGGTATTTACACCGTGTATCCTGAAGGTCATGCCACTACTGTGAACTGCGACCTGACAACCGACGGTGGTGGATGGACGGTACATAATATTCATATGACATGTTCTACCCATAATCTCTGTTTTAAAGTGGACGATAATAATTGGTTAACTGATATGTAGTTGGGTGTTTTGTATAATTAAATAACAGTTATTATGTTTTAATCTGTATTGTCGCAGTATATTTACCGTCAGAAATTGTATAAAACGGGAGTTTCACATACTGACGTCCGGTGAAAAACATATTTCACCTTCAAAGGTGAACACGTGTTCCCACTTTTCGCTGGTCTTTAATCACAGTAAAGTGGTGCCTATGTTATACATTTTAATTGATCGCAAAATCGTGTATTTAAAAGAATATTCAGAGGTGAAAGATCGCCATTGAAATAGGTGTTGTATTATTATTTTTAACCAGCCGAGATGATATAAATACTAATACATTCATTTAACAAGATTTAACAAGTTTGCCATCCAAGGCAAAGGCCCAGTAATCCGCCCTCCTGTGATTTGTGTGAACGTTGTCTTTAGACATATTCACGCTGCTAGCATTTACACAATCTGTAGATAATTTGTTCCATTCATTTATTGTTCTCTGTTAGAACGAGTACTTCCTGATATCTAATCTACACTGATCCTTTACTAATGTTACCTCGTGTCCTCTAGTTCTATTATCTTTCTTGAGTGAAAAAAAAACATATTTCTATCAATATTTTCATACCCATTCAATATTTGAAACTTCAATTTGATCTCTCTTAACAGCCTTGTCTCTAGGGTTGTTCAGTGTTGCAATGTCCCTTAAAATCGTTCAGCTAGCCATTGGTAAATTCGTTGTACATTGTTACAATTATATGCTGAACATAATTATTGTTCATAAATGTGACAAGAAACTATTTCTGTATTACTGGGTTTTGGAACTGCATAATAACTTATTATATCCGTTCTCGTACCAGCGATTGTCGTAATATATCACAGCTGACTCCTCGTAGCAGAATCACGGAAAACAGAATCAGCCGTTTAGTTTAACATTTTAACAAAACAGATTGTGCATTTAAAACGATAAAATATTACATAATCTGATACATTATTGACGGTAGCAATTGAAAAGGACAAGTTGCGAATTTCTTCTACTTAAGAAAGCATGCCGTTCGAGAACGCCAATTTATGACATAAAACTCAATTGTTTGACGTACATTCGATTCCAGATCATTATGTGTCCATTTCGTTCATGGAAATTCGCTTTTAAGGTGGCCGACTACCCTGAAATAAAGTTATTGAAAAGCCCGTAAAGAGCAAAAACAAAGTTGGGGGTGTCACCTGATTTGTTTAGATGTCTGACGTAGTAACAACTCCGTCAGCAGCAACATAAACTTTGATCATAATCAGCCATAACACGAGATTTATTTACTGTTGAAATATAGAACTTGCAGGAACGTTGCAATTTGATGTGTTCATATTATATATATATATATATATAAAGCATAATATGTCAAATATGCAAAAAAAGAGCAATGATAACATTTATTATTCTATGTATTTCATTAAGGCCACACACGGCAGGTGAAATTGCTTATTTTCAAAAAATATGCTCAAAATGTGTTTCCTCCTTTTCCCTATAGTTTTGTATGTTAATTATCAATAAAGTTAATTTTTATAACGATCACATACTTCTAAATCACTTTTATTCGTGAATAAAGTGTACCCCTTATACAGTAATAATCCCATTTTAATTATCAGAAGTTCGAAAATTTTTGATGTTTAGACCTTAGCAACACTGCGGTAAATTCACCGTACGCTATCTTGTTTGGTACGGATAGATTCCCCTTTCCGTTCTCTAACCGGTTGTCTAGACGTCATCCCGGCCCTTTGATCTGTTTTCGCTGGACATCGTCATATATGCAAGCAGTATTCTACCGACTATCTCCTTATTTGGTATTCGGCATCATGCTACGTCACCGTCGGGACGGTCCGCTGTACTGGCGACCCACGTTGACCCGGATATTCCCATACATGGCGCGGACATTTGCATATATGACGAGTGATCTCCCACAATGCACGATGTTGCTATTTCCGAGTGTAAACAACGATGGCGTCTAACGAAAGTAATCATCGAGTCAAAGCGAATAAGTTTTCCACAAAGCATGCTTTTGGGCTGAGTAAGAAAGGAAGAGCGCAGCGACTGCGGGATGCACGTGCAAATAGGGCATTTTCGGCGGCGAAACAGCAGAATACGGCAGAAATGCAGCCATGCATTGCCACTGCAGACGACGAGTTAGCGACACCGCGGACGCCGGCAACGGTTCCTGGGACCGGGCGGCGGAGTTGGGAGTAGAACGGTGGCACAGGTCAAGCGCCATGGAGGAAGAAGGGCCAGCATACAAGGCTGACGGAGTCGACTGAATGTTGTGGAACCTTGTTTGTCTTGTGGACTCTGTTACTGCCTAGTTGTTTCTTGGTTGTTCCTGAAGTAAAAAAATTAGCTTTCTATTTGTTTTATCAATCCTGATTGATGTTATCAGATACATGACACTTCAACTTCTTCAACACCTTCAAGTCATGCATCAAGTCATTATTTGAGTAAATACACAACCCTATCAAATATCTACCAAAGAAACTTGCTAAAATCCAAGTACTCAAATGAACAGAAGTTGTAGAAAACTGCTAATAAAGGAGCTTATACAGGCCATATGGCCTCCTGCCCCATCAACCATACTGGTAAGAATACTGGTGAGAAACTTCTGTTGTATATTAATAATGACACACAATAATTCCAAAATGGCGGCCATTTTGTTTGGTTCATATATCACATTTGCAGGAAGCATATCTCTGGAAGTACTTATGCCACCAACATAATGTTTACATTGTTATATTTAGTATAATAATTTATATAAGCATGCCAAAGGAAATATCAATGTGAAACATAGTTTGAAAGTATCAGAAGTATTGATGGTAAACAAATCATTGACGGCCGTTTTCTCAAAAACGTGTTTTCTGCATTTGAAAAAAAAAAGGATATCTGTGAGTAATTATACTATCCAAATAAGGTTTTGAATGTTGCATTCAGCATACTTTACTCTGCACAATGATCAGATCAGCAACATTTTGAAAGATAGGCACGTATTTGTTTCCAAAAATGAAGTTTTTTTCACACTTTACAAAAAATAAAAACAAAATTTTAACAAATGCTCTGGTCATTGTACAGTAGAATATGTACTGAGCATGGATTTGGAAGAATTATCATATATGTGTTCAATAAAGAATGGCAGTGTTTCCAAATTTGCCAATATTTGTTCAAAATGGCACACATTTTGTTTGTTATCATGGAAACGGGGGTCTAGCTGACAAAAGTTCAATATATTTTTTACTCAGTAAGACCTATTCGATACTTTTGGCCGAAAAAATGGCAAGATTTGCACAAATAAAAAAAATATCCTATTCACCTGTCGTGTGTGGCTTTTTTAAGTCGCGGTAAAACCAATTTTTTTTTTATTTCGACTATATTCAATATTTGACCCGCAAGGAGTAATGTCACTTTAGTAGCACTTGGTCAAGATGTTAATTTATTATTTTTCTCCATAAAAAGTTGGGGGTTCCCGTGCAAATATTTGAAATATCTGGCATAACAACAGCTACGTCGGCAGCAAAATTAGCGAAATTGTTAAAACAAATTACACACAAAGAGTAATGTCATTCCAGTAAAAGTTGGCCGAAATCTTAATTTATTATTTATCATTATCCATAGAAAAAACCAATGAAGTGCCGGGCGAAAAAATATGGTTTGTGATTTTAAAGTCACACCAGAGATGCCATTTGAATTACGAGTAATCTATGATGTTTTCGGGTCTTACGAAGACATGAATCATTTGTGTTTATTATTGGCATAAAATGCATAGTTTAAATCGACAACTTTTGTGTCGAGTAGTCGGCCATCTACTGAATCGGCCGCTTTCTAGAATCAGTTTGCACTGATTCTGTTCAGTGGAGTCCAACCTATCCGTTTCAGTACCAGAGGTTGTCATAATGCATTGCATAGTATACCGTCTTTTATTCACGTGTTGTTTGCTTAATTGTAGGTGCTGCAAAATAGACGAAATGGTTCCGTTGATTTCAACAAGACGTGGGCGGAGTACGCGGTAGGATTTGGAACTACCAGTGGTGAATTTTGGCTGGGCAATGACAATATTAATTTCATAACCACGAACCAAATGTTTTTGCTGAGGATTGAGATGGAGACATTTGATGGAATTCGAAGGATAGCAGAATATGGGGACTTTTCACTCGGCGACAGCAGTACACATTACGTTCTACATATAGGAGATTACCATTCTCGCAGTGATGCTGGTGAGTCACACGATGTAGCACATTGTTATGTATTGGCTGGACCTTACCATGGTCATGTCACAGGGAGTGTACAGCGATTTATCTTTATTGGCTAACTGAACGACATTGCAACACTGCTGGTTAAATATAAGATCCACTTTACTTCAAGATACACGAACAATGATCACACATTAACTATCGTGTTATAAGATTACTGTCTTTAGCACATCCTATCTCAAAAGCCCACCTAACCTTCCCACCCATTTTTAGGTCAACCTCCCACCTCCCGCAATCTCACTTCCTACCGCATGGGTTAGGTGGTGGTTTAGCTGACGAGTATTCCCATAGGCGTAAGGCGTATGTCATAGATCGCATAATGACTCATGCATCCGTAAGTACGGGCGAACAAAATTATATGTATATTTTAATAACATCTATATCATGACGTCACGTTATGTAAATTAAATTACTGCACTGGGGCATACACGCACACGACTAGGGCATATCCGCAAATGCCCGTGCGGATATGCCCCAAACGACCGGCAGGAGAAGATTGTCAATTTTCACGCACGCACGGCAATGGCGGTAAAAGTTTATTTGTGCAACGATAACACATTCCAAAAATTCATAAGCACGCCGATATGCATTATTGTAGGTGTGAGATACATATCAATAGACGTATAAATTATATTCTGCTCAAACAACATTTTAGTTAATAATTTCTTTCTGGCGCAAACGAGTTCAATTTGCTGCACCAAATTTATTGTAGGTGTGAGATACATATCAATAGACGTATAAATTATATTCTGCTCAAACAACATTTTAGTTAATAATTTCTTTCTGGCGCAAACGAGTTCAATTTGCTGCACCAAAATACTACGCAGTTTGGTCAACAATGAGGTATGCGGACATGCCTCAGCGTGCAGACATGCCCCACCTTCCCCTACATGATGCCTTACACGTTTCCTCAGGTGATGCACTTACCTACCACCGAAATATGCCATTCAGTACATGGGATAGCGACACGACCGTTGCCCATTGTGCCTCACGTGGATATGGAGGATGGTGGTACAACAGGTGCCAGCGATCTAATCTGAATGGCCAGTATGGGGACACTGATGACTGGAGGAATGCCATTTGGGATACGTTGAAAGGAACACGTCATCTAAAGACAATGCAAATGAAGATCAGGCCTATGGAGTATACTCCTGGTAGGCCGTAATTGGCTACTCATTTGCTACTGAACTTATTTCTTTTTAGATGTCAGTTTTATATTTAAATGACGGGATACCATGGCGATGTTTTTATTATCACAGTAGCATATTCAGTTCATTGTTTGTTAATTTTAGTGGCCATCCATTCTAAAAAAAATCCAAGCTATCACTTTTGCTGTTCCAACGTAATTCTATTAAAGCATGGTAAAAATACCGTCAACAATTAATGCATATGTAGACCTATTGTTTTGTTGATGTTAATCTTCAGTTCTTTGCTAAATTATTTGATGCAATTCATATAAATGTACTTATTATGATATGTTCTAATTTGGATAACAATGTAGCAATACAAGCTGTACAGTACTGTCTCTGTTTACTCATAATGACAAACTAGAAATTATGGTACATATTCGTAACATGAGAGTAGTAGACGGGTCATTTAAGATGGATGGTGCCGCTTGCTGCCTTAGTACCGATGTTACCCGTAAGGAGGGGACACCGTACGCGCAACAACAGCTTGAGATAACCAAAAGCGCCACCTGGTGGCTAGTCTGGAACTACCTTTATTAGAGGTGCCACAAGCGATAATTTGTTAACTACTTTTTGGAAAATAGCGTCCTTAGTGCCTATTAACCAACCGCATGACACCTGGTGCACCAGGACCACACTGTTGGGCGCCTCCTGGTGACTTATTTTGATGCTACCAGCGCCGTTAGCGACCAGTCTAGAACTACCTTTCGTAAAAAAAAACTACCTCAACACAGCTGGCGGATCTTTCAGTTTCGCCTGCGCAACGTGACTATATTTTGCGTGTTTATCATCGCCTAGCGCGTTCGTCCCTTCCCCAAATGGCGACATCTAGGGGGGAAACGTATGCGACCTGTTTTAACGTAGCAAAAAAAGCGCCGACACGCCATAACAAGAATATGCTACCCGTTTATATGTATTTTATTGAATTTAGCCGGGTATAAAAAAACAGGCAGAAAGCGCTATTATCAACGTGAACCGCTTCTTCTGCAGTGGCATTTAACCAACTATATAACCATGCAGAAACGCTTCTACGCTAAGCAAGTAGCAAGTAATCGGCGACATGCCATCACACGAATCTGCTACACTTAGAGCTGCTGGTGGTTTTCGAAGCCACTTCCAGTTGTGCGTGCACAAAATGGCCCCTGCATTACTTCCGAGTGAATATAGTTTTCTAGAACTAATAGAACATACCAGAATCTATAGGCTAGCGCGTGCATTTGGTTGTCCAAGGTTGATATAATGATCAATGTAATATAATGCATTAATATGGACACACCAACGACTGATTTTGTCTTCGGGTTTGGTTCGTAGACTCGTTGTTTTAAAAGTATGTTGCATGCCTTTGTAGGTACGGCGAACTACGCTGGTCTATCTGGCGAATATGTATGTACGTTGTAATGTCTCTGTTTAAAATATACGGTTTATTTCAGTGAAATCATAGCGCTATTCTGTCAATTTAACTAGTGTGTTCCATGTAAAACCATGCAAATACGCTTCCACACTATGTAAATATTGGTTTTTGTCGCTTTTAACCGGATATTTAGCCATACAGAAACGCTTCCACACATTGGTAAGGACCAGTTTTAGTCGTGCAAGTTGTAAACTGTCTAGCGACTCTATATGTGTGCTAATGTTGACCTACATTCTCCAAAGTGGCGCCACTAGCGTTCGTATACGTACCGACTAAATATGCAATAACTTCACCTATATTCTTCCCAAGTAATGCCTCTATCGTTCGTATATGAAGTAGTTTGGCCTACATTCCTTCCAAACAGTGCTCGTATAGTTTGTATATGTATTATCTTGATCTATTTTCTTTCAAGCAACACCACTAACGACTCTGTATATAAGTTGTATAACCTCTAAATTTAGCATTTTACTTATAAGTGTTCTTAACGATTTAACATTTTCCTTAAAAGGGTGACATTTTCTAACATTTGAAACGTTGAAGTACCAAGGTAAAGAAGTAGCGAAACAAAGAAGCAGTGCTTCACCTCATATACGTACACACACACATAAATACCTGCAATCACATACATACATCCATACATATACATACATACATAACTTCACCTAAATTCCTTTCATGTAGCACCTCTACCGACCAAATATGCAATGACTACCTACATTCCTTCCAAGTACCGCCCCTAGCGAGTATGTATGTAATAGCTTGAACTGTTTTCCTCCCAAGCAGTGCCTATACCGACTCTATGTGTATTAACTTGACCCGTATTTCTTCGAAGTAGCGGCGCTATCGACCAAACATGCAATATATTTACCTATATTCCTTCCAAGTAACGCCCCCTACCAACCAAATATGCAATGACTTCACATCTATAATCATACCAAGATGAGTGACCATTGCAACACGCTTATTTATGCCGTATGAGTGGCCATTCACATCTGGTAGTGATCATATAGGTGAGTTCGTGATCTTCAAAACATCTGGCGCGATGTTTCTAAAAACGACCGCTTGCGTCGTCAAAAAGGTAGTATTCCTCTTATGGAACTCCCCGTTTCCCGCGTGCAGTACTTGAAATATCAGTCCTGAATTAGTTCTCTGGGTCGTGTATATAATCCCTTTTTTAGTAATGTCGCTGTCACTCAATTTAAGTTTTTCTCCACCTTCATATCCGGCAATGTGTTGTTGATAACCCGGATCAGTTTATCGTATCTGTCGTAATAACTGGTTTCGATCCTACATTTTGCGGTAATACCATAAGTGTCAGCTCTTGCGAGGCCGAACAAAGCATCCTCGTCTCTGACGTTGTACCAACTGTGTTTTGAATTTCCACCAATCCGCATTCCCATTGACCGGACAAATTTATGCATTACGGGAAGGCTGGTACGTAGTGGGTCAAGGTATTGTCTGGATGCAATTCCATCGGCGCATTGCAAGGCAAGGTCAGGTAGAAACATTTTCCAGATGATTTCTCCACTACGTTTCATCGACGGATTAGATATCAGGTAACCGAGAGAACGTTTCAACAGTGCCGTCCAAAAAATGAACTTTAGTCTGACCGCTATGACGGTGTATAAAACGACCACTTGACAGATGAAAACGATTTCCGATTTTGGACGTGTTTCCAAACAACACCCAACATTTGCTGTTAATTTGGTATCTTTGAGACGTTTGTTTTCGAAGCGCGCATTCGGTAATTTGGGACCGAATATGCAATAAAATCACTCACGTACCTTCCAAGTAGCGCTTCTGGCGACCGTATATTCAATAACTCATATACATTCCAAGTAGTGCCTCTAGCGACCAAATATGCACTATATTCACCCATATTCCTCAGAGATAGCGCCTCTAGCCTAGCGACCAAATATTCAATAACGTCACCCACATTCCTTCCAAGTAGTGCTTCTAGCGACCGAATAAGCAATAACATACATTTTCAAACTACTAACTTACAGATTTACATGCACGCATGCATGTAGACAGACAAAACATTGTGCATGCACGGACGCACGCACCCATTCATCCATCCTTGAAGCCTTACATACATATAGGCTTCCAACTCACAAACTTTCAACTCAAAATCTTCCTACTCATACATTTCCAACTCAAAAACTTCAAGGCAATGAGACAACGAAGTAGAAAAACAACTCACTAACTTTCAAATTGCAAACTTCCAAATCATAAACTTGCAACTTACAAACTTAATGTCACCAACTTCCAACACACAAATTTCAAGGCAACGAGTCAATGAAGTAGCGAAACAACTCACACAGTTTCAACTCACAAACTGTGAGGCAATGAGACAACCAAGAAGAGAAACAACTTAACAAAGCTGCAGCCGGGCAGTGAGCCTCCGAGGAATTGAGGCGGTAAGGCAATGAAGTAGTAAGACAATGAAGTAGCGAAACAACATATAAATACACAAACATCCAACTTACACAATCCATGCACTCATGTATGTAGACAGTAACTAGATTCTGGCAAAACTTTGTGCACGCACGCACCCATCCGTCCATTCATACATCCATCAACCCATGGATCCATACACACATACATACAGACTTCCAACTCACAAACTTTCAACTTACACACTTCGAGGCAAGGAGAAAACGAAGTAGCGAAACAATGAAGCAGCGAGCCTGCAAGCCACCGGGGAAACGAGGCTGCAAGGCAGCAAGGCAACGAGACAAAGAAGTAGTGAAACAACTCACAAACTTTCAAAACACAAACTTCCAACTTACATACTTTCAACCGACACACTCCCAACGCACAAATATACAACTTACAAAGTTTATAAAAAAAACTTCCAACTTACAAACTTCATGTTACAACCGATTTCCAACCCACAAACTTCTAACTTATAGCTTCATTTTACAAACTTCCGACTTACAAACTTAATGTTACAAACTTTCATGTTACAAACTAACAAATTTCGAAATTCCAAACCATGTTGCAAACTTCCAACTTACAAATGTTCAACGCACTAACTTAAAACTTATAAACTTCCAACACACAAACATTCAACGCACTAACTTCCCGTATAGTCACAAAATGTTATGCTCAATAATCGTCCAAATCATCTAAATAAAATCACATGTTAAGGGAAGGAACTGTGTGGCTGACATCTTTTCGACTGCTCAATTCCGTATGACCATGACACTTCCGGGAAGGATCACTGTGGAAAAACTAGATAGAGTTAAAAAGATGCCTTCTAGCGGACAGTGACCGAATTACGTTAGGGTTAGATTGGTGCCCCGTGTGGAATGGGTACGGCCATGACAACCACGGGCTTTTATGCGATATATGTCTCCATCTACCGGATGCGGTTATGGTTATAGTGGCATCCGTGTGGACAAACTAGGAAAACTTCCCACTTACATACTTCATGTTACAAATATTCAACTTACAAACGTTCAACTTACAAAGTAACAAACTTCCAACTTGCAATCGTTCGACTTAAAAACATCCGACTTTCAAACAAACTTCCAACTTACAGACTTCCAACCCACAAACTTCCAACTTACAAACTTCATGTTACAAACTTTCAACTTGCAAACATACTTCCAACTAACAAACTTCCAACTTGCAAACCTCATGTTACAAACTTCCAACTTGCAAACTTCATGTTACAAACTTCCGACTTAAAAACTTCATGTTACAAACTTGCAAATTTCATTTGACAAACTTTCAAGTTATAAACTTCCAACTTGCAAACTTCGTGTTACAAACTTCATGTTATAAACTCCCAACTTGAAACTTTCAACTTACGAACTAACAACCTTTCAAGTTACAAACTAACACATTTCCAACTTGCAAACTTCGGACTTACAAACTTCATGTTACAAACTTCCAACGAACACACGTTCAACGCACAAAATTCCTACTTACAAATTTCCACCTTACAAACTTCTAACACACACATGTTCTACATACAAACTTCTAATTCACAAACTTCCTGTATAGTCATAAAATGTTATGCTCGAAAATGGAGCAAACTAACAGATTTCCAACTTGCAAACTTCGGACTTACAAACTTCATGCTACAAACTTCCAACTTCCAAATTTTCAACGAACATACATTCAACGAACGAACTCCCAACTTCAAACTTGCACACTTCCAACTTACAAGCTACCAACACACAAATGTTCAACGCATAAACTTCCAACTCAAAAACATCCCGAATAGTCATAAAATGTTATGCTCAATAAACGACTAAGTCGAAATCATTGAAGCAAATTCACGTGTTAAGGTAAGGATCTGTGTGGCGGCCATCTTTTCGACGGCTCAATTCCGTATGACCATGACATTTCAGGGAAAGATCAATGTGGAAAAACTAGATAGATGCCATCTAGCGGACAGTGACCGAATTACGTTAGGGTTAGATTGGCGCCCCGTGTGGAATAGTTAAGGTTGCAAAGATGCCATCAAGCGGATAGTGACTTCTTTAGGGTTAAGGTGGCGCCCTCGTGTGGAATAACAAACTCCGGTTAGAGTGAAGCCATCTAACGGATAGTGACCGAACTACTTTAGGGTTCAACCTAAAAATTATATTAGGGTTAAGGAACCGGAATGTTTTGGCTGGATGACAAAACATGCAATTTTCCGAAAATTGCATTACCTCCGGTTATTCATGCAATTTTCCAGTTCCTTAAACCTATTTTAATTTTTATGTTTAACCCTAAAGTTGTTTGATCATTATCCGCTAGATCCGTCTTTGTAATCCTAGCTATTCCGCACGAGGACGCCACTCTAACCCTACAGTAATTCGGTCACTATCCGCTAGAAGGTATCTTTGTAACTCTAACTAGTTTGTTTCACTTCTTTTGTTTATGAGTTGTTTTGCTACTTCGTTGTCTCGTTGCCTTGAAGTCCGGGCATTGAAAGTTTATAGCATTGCCAGTTCGATCGCTAGAGGCACTATTTGGAAGGAATATGGATGAAGTTATTGAATATTTGGTCGTTAGAGGCACTACATGGAAGGTATATGGGTGAAGTTGTTGAATATTTGGTCGCAAGATTCGCTACTCGGAATGTATGTGGGTGGTGTTATTGTATATTTGGTCGCAATTCATCGGATGCGCGCTCCGAAAGCACAAGTCTTGAAGATACCAAAAGTAACAGTACACATTGGGTGTTGTATGGAAAAACCTGTCCGAAATCGGAGATCGTTTTCTTCTCTCAAGTGGTCGTTCTGTACACCGTCATATTGGTGAATATCTACAACCTGACTAAAGGCATTGGCAACTGCAATTTTTGGACGCCACTGTTGAGCAGTTCTGTTGGATACATTTTATCTAATCCGTCGATGAAACGCAGTGGTGCAATCGTCCGAAAACTGTTTTTACCTGACCTTGCCTAGCAATGCGTCGATGGAATGGCATCCCGACAATACTTTACAACCCAGCAACGTTGGTACAACGCCAGAGACGATGCTTGGTTCGGCCTTGCGAGAACCGTCACTTACGATATTACCAACAATGTAGTATCGAAACCAGTTATTTTGATGGACCCAATAAACTGAATCTGGTGATCAACAACACACTAGCAGATATGATGGTGGAGAAAAAAGTTAAATTGAGCTATAGCGAGAGAGAGAGAGAGAGAGAGAGAGAGAGAGAGAGAGAGAGAGAGAGAGAGAGAGAGAGAGAGAGAGAGAGAGAGAGAGAGAGAGAGAGAGAGAGAGAGAGAGAGAGCAAGAGACGGAGAGAGAGAGAGAGAGACGGAGAGAGAGAGAGAGAGAGAGTTCCATGGGAGCCATACTATGGCTTCGAAACAAGCCGTTCATGGTTAGCTTGAAACGCCTTTGTTCATGAAGCAAACTCCATGGTAGATATGGCACAGCGGTTTTAATCGCTCTACGTCTAAACCTACTTCGTGGAATCACGTGTTGTCAGAGACACCGCCCTCTGTTGAGAATTGTAAGATCAATATAAGAGATGATGCAGGCTATTACGTGCAGTTCGAACGTGGTAGAACGACCGTGACGCTACACTCTTGATGATGGAAGCCGTCGGTTTTTCGAAACCTGAATCGCGCCAGGTGTTTTGAAGAACATCACGAACTCACATATATGATCGCTACCAAATGTGAATGGCCGCTCATACTGCATAAATAAGCAACGTGTTGCAATGACGACTCTTGTTGGTATGATTATATAGGTGATGTCATCGCATATTTGGTCGGCGTATGCTATATTTGGAAGGAAAATAGATAATATTATTGCAAATTCGTTCGATAGAGAGGCGCTACTTGGAAGACATACTTGTCAAGTTTATACATATAGAGTCGGTAGAGGCACTGGTTTGAAGGGAAACAGGTCAAGCTATTACATGCATACTCGCTTGGGGCGTTACTTGAAAGGAATGTAGGTAAATTCGTTGCATATTTGGTCGATAGTGGCATTACTTGGTAGGAATATAGGTGAAGTTATATATGTCGGTATAAATGTGTATGTATGTTAAATGTTAAACCTTTAAGGAAAATGTGAATCTTGTAAGGAAAATATAAAAAATTTAGAGGCATTACGACTTACGTAGTGTGGAAGCGGTTCTGCATGATTTTATATGAAACACCAGTTACATTTACAGAACAGCGCTGTGATTTCACTGATCGTTTATGTTAAACTTAGAGGCATTACAACTTACATACAGTGTATCTAGTTGTGCTGCTTGAAATGAATGTGGGTCAAGATAGATCACCGTTGTTCTCCGTACTTACCAAGGCGTGTAACGTAGTTTTCTAACAAAGAGTCTACGAACCAAACCCGAAGACTGAAACAGTCGTTGATGTTATGGCTGCTGTGTCCACATTGATACATTGTCACAGCCTTGCACAACCGGATGCACGCGCTAGCTTCTAGAATACTATAGTCACCCGGAAGTCATGCTGTTGCCACGTTGAGCATGCGCAGCTGGAAGTGGCTCCGAACACCGCCAGGTGCTCTTCTTACTTAGTGTAGAAGGTTTTACACCTGGCTAAATGCCACTTCAGAAAGCTTTTAACATAAGAAGAAGCGGTTCACGTTTGTAATAGCGTTTTCCGCCTGTTTTTTTTATATCCGGTGAAGTGCAATAAAATACATATAAAAGCAGTACGTACTTAACGTGGAAGCATTGTTAGTATGTATGGAGTGAGCCGTCGGTACGACGGATCTCGACCTCAGTCAGTATCGTGTGTACGGTTGTGGCTGAACAGACCGATCCGCGATGCACATTGTCGTCCACAGACACGACACACAAAGGTGACAGTGTTTGATGAAGGCTGGGTAGCCTCCCGTCTTAGTCTCTTCTCGCTCAGGGCGTCGCACCGCTTTTTTTCGAATTCGTGAAGGCCGACGTGGCATGTGCGACGCCAGAGGGCACGGTCCATCGCTGTGGACTCCCAGGTGTTGTGAGGCACGCCACATGATTTTAGTGTTGCCTTGAGCACGTCCTTGTATCTCTTTCGCTGCCCTCCCCGTGTTCGTTTGCCGGCGTCCAGTTCTCCATAGAACACTGCCTTGGGGATGCGGTCATCGGCCATTCTCACAAGGTGCCCGGACCAGCGGAGTTGTGCACGCTTGATGTGGTGTTCGATGCCATTTTGTGCACAGCGCTGTAAGACCTCGGTGTTGGAAATCATGTCTTGCCACTTGATGTTAGCGATGCGCCTTAGGCTGCGCATGTGGAACTGGTCGAGTCTCCGTATGTGTCGGCGGTATGGTGTCCACGCCTCGCATCCATATAGCAGTGTCGGTAGCACCACGGCACAGTATACACTGATTTTGGTGGCAAGACGTACACCGCGTTCATTCCAAAGGCGCGTTGTGAGTCTGCCGAATGACGCGCTCGCTTTCCCAATCCGTGTTGAGACATCATCGTCTATCATAGCATTTTGTGATAGCGTGCTACCCAAGTAGGTGAACTTGTCAACGACGTTTAGTGGGTTGTTGTCGATGGTGATGATTGGAGCCGAGTAGTCTGCTCCAGGCTTCGGCTGATACATCACCTCGGTTTTGTTCAGACTGATAGTCAATCCGAAACGGCGGGCGAATCTGGCGAAAGCATTGGTAATCGCTTGTATGTCATCGATCGTATGTGCAAGAAGTGCACAGTCGTCAGCGAATAGTAGGTCTTTGATCAGTAACTTGGAAGTTCTTGTCCTGGATTTGAGTCGTCGAAGGTTGAATACGTTTCCATCAGTTCGGAACCGGATGAGTGCTCCCAAGTCGTTGTCATGGAACGCATCGTTGAGCATGGCTGAGAATACTAATGTGAATAACAGTGGTGCCATCACACAGCCTTGCTTGGTGCCATTTGTTACCGGGAATGGCTCTGACGTTTGACCCTGATCTTGCACTCGGGCAACCATCCCTTCGTGGAATGAACGTATTACGTCGACAAACAAGTCAGGGCAACCAATCTTTCGTAATATCTGCCATAAGCCATCTCTGCTGATTGTGTCGAAGGCTTTCGTCAAGTCAACAAACACCATGTATAGAGCTAGGTTTTGCTATCTACATTTCTCCTGCACTTGGCGAGTTGCGAAGATCATATCGATTGTACTGCGCTGTGCTCGGAAGCCGCATTGACTCTCGGGCAGGATGTTATCAGCGAGATGTAGTGCAAGTCGATTTAGCAAGATGCGCGCGAGTATCTTACCAGCTATACAGAGAAGAGAAATTCCACGGTGGTTGTCACATATGCTTTTGTCACCTTTCCTTTTATAGATGTGGACGATGGACGCTTTCTTGAACTCTTGCGGAACAGCCCTGCTGTCCCAGATGTTGCTGAAGAGCTTTACAAGGCGCTTCGTAAGGTTTGTGCCACCGTACTTGTAGATTTCGGCAGCAATCGCATCTGGTCCTGCTGCCTTTCCACTGGAAAGTTTCTTGATCGCTGCGGAAGTTTCTTCAAGTGTGGGTCGGTGTGCCAGTTCTTCCATGAGCGGGCGCTGTGCTATGTTGTCGATTGCGGCCTGCGAGATTGTTGATGGCCGGTTTAGCACATCGCTGAAGTGCTCCGCCCACCGCTCCAGTACGCGACTGGGCTCTGTGAGTCGTGTTTCGGCGTCTGCGCCCAGTAATGATGTAAATCCATTTGCTTGTGGACCGTATATCGCTTTGAGACCGTCATAGAAGGACTTTGAGTCTTTTCTATCCGCTGCCTCCTGCAACTCGTTCGCCCTGTCAGACCACCATTGTTCCTTCATGGCACGCAATCTGGCTTGAGCCGATTGCTTGTAGTGTCGATACGTGGTTGCTTTAACTGCCGAATCTCGATCATTTATCCACTCTAGATGTGACTCATGCATTTTTCTGAGGACGGTGGCTGCTTCTGTATCATTTTCATCAAACCAGTCACGGTGTTTGCGTTTGTGGTGCCTAGTACGTCTAACGCGCCTTGGTAGATTATGTCACGCAGCTTAGTCCACGTCTCATCCCCATCGTGAGTTGTTTCAGCCTGTTCCTCGATTACCTCGTCCAGCTTTTTCTCAAGTTGCCGCTGTAGTTCGACAGATTTTAGTCTTGATACGTCCAGCTTCTTCCTTGGTTTCGTTCCACACCTGTGCTTGCTGCCTTGGACTCCTCACCATCCTGTGATCAGACCAGCAGGTTGTGGCGCCTATGGTGCATGTCTTTTTGACGTCACGTGAGTCGCGTTGCCGGACTATGACGTAGTCGATCAGGTGCCAGTGTTTAGATCGAGGATGCATCCACGATGTCTTGTACGTATTTGCTTGTTGGAATAGCGTATTGGTGATTGTCAATTGGTATTCGGCACACATGTTCAGGAGTAGAGAGCCGTTGGCATTTTCGTTACCCATGCCATGATGTCCGATGACACGCTCCCATGTTTCATGGTCCCGTCCCACTCGAGCATTGAAGTCACCAAGCACAATCAACTTGTCGCTGCGTGGGACTCAGTCATCAGTCTTTAATTTACTCCCTTTGGCAGCTTATCAATGTGGCATAGATATGAGGACTTTATCGCAAAGCCTACTCCTGCTTGTCGATGATCATTGGCTGGTTTGCCGATCCAGAAAAAAGTGTAGCCAGCACCCTTTTCCTCAAGTTGAGACTCGTCTGGTAGTCTCGTTTCATTCAAAGCTGCGATGGTGATGTTGTACCGTGCAAGCTCTCTGCCAATGATGGCTGTTCTACGTTCTAGCTGCTTGTCGTTATCTTGTAACGTTCTCACATTCCATGTGCATATATTCAATGTATCGTTTCGACCGCAGTGTTGGATGACCAGCCCGCCGCGGTTTGCGGGCAAGTCGGGTTTGGGTCAGCTTTTTTAGGAAAGTTTTTTATTCCCTTCCCCGTTTGGAGAGAGCAGTGCTACCCCTAAACAGGGCTGCTCTGACGCCCTGGCAGGATACGAATGGCATCGTGACTCCACTGTCGATGACCAAGCGACCGTCACACCAGGGCCGCCAGCGTGCAGGGTCGTGACTAGCAGCTTCCAGCGACATCCTTCGCCTGCCACCGTTGCCACTTCCCCATCGCCGCTGGGCTTGTTTGACTGAGTACCTGCGCATGGAGGTTTAGGGTGGCATGTACTTGCGCAGATACATTCCACACACTCGATCCTACCTTCCATGACCCGTGGCTCGGGTTAACCGAGACGACCGGTGAAAGGGTTGGACTGCCGGCAGTGACCAAATGGCTGTAATACGTCTAACCAATTGCTCTGTGATGCTCTGCCACACATCTGCTTGACCGCCTTCTGAGCCGCAGTGAACAATGTGAGTCCCATAGCGCCTCATCTGCCGGAGAAGTCTTTAGACACAGTGGGGTAGACGTCCCCTACTCACCACCAAGGTATACCCTGGTGGCTACCCCGTACATAGTTCAGCCAGTCAGCCGAGACTGTTGCCCGGAGGGTGGCCGCTGCGGTGTCCGCGCAACTACTAGGAGCCATATGTACGACTACGAGTTGAATGGGGAGGGTAGACCGGAGTCCTGGGCCACCCACTGCATGCAGTGGATGCGGCTGCCGCTCAGACAGAGGTGCTACTACTCATCCCCATCCCAACCCCTCCGGAAGCATTGTTATATACTTGGTTAAATGCAAACGAATATTCGTATGGAAATGCTAATTAGATAGCGTAGAAGCGTTTCTGCAGGGATTTATAGATGGCTAAATGCGACAAAATGCAACTAAAAGCAGTACTTAGTTATGTGGAAGCGTTTCTGCATGGTTAAATACTAGGTTAAAAGCACTATAATACATATAAAGGCGGTACTTTCATAGCGTGGAAGCATTTACGCATAGTTGAATACGACACATGTACAGCTAAATCCAGTATTTACATTGCGTAGAAGCGTTTCGGCATGGTTTTATACCTGCTTAAATGCAACAAAATTAAAACTAGGTCAAATAAGCCGCCACATACATAAATAGCCACTGACCTAACTTCCTGAATGTAATATAATATTATTTTAGAAATTTCACACGCTAGCATACCAAATACAAGAAGCAGTCCTCGGAAGTGAATCTAGTGAGCATGGCCAACTGAAATCGGAAATGGCAGCGGAAAAAGCCAATAGCTCTAAGGGTAGCAGATTCGTGGTATATCATGTAGGCGCGTTTTTGCTATGCTAAAACAGGTCGAATACGTTTCCCCCTAGATGTCGCCATTTCGGGAAGCGGACAGTTGCGCATGCGCAATAGACACTCGCGCTGGGCGATGAAACACGGTCTTAATACGCGAAATATAGGAAGTCACCTTGCGCAGGTGCAACTGGAAGTTCCGCCAGGTGTTTTTATGAAAAGTAGTTGTAGACTGGTCGCAAAGGAAGCTGGTAGACCCAAAATAAGCAACCAGGAGGCGCTCAACTGTATAGTCCTGACGCACCAGGTGCCAGGTGGCGTTCTCGAAGTAGTTTGGTTACTAGGCACTAGGGGCGCTATTTAAAACAAAAATATTTCCAAAATTATCGCTGGAGCGCCACTTGCAAAATGTTTCCAGCCTGACCGACGGGTGGCTGTGGTTGTTGGAGCAAGCTGGTACCACGTCGGTGGCGCCACCTTTCGGCTGACACATATACGGTGGCGCCATCTTGCGTCATTGATACTAAGGTCACCGCAAGCTGCGCCATCTATCGTAATTGACCTGTCTACTACTCATGAGAACACACTTAGACCTAACCTAATACTGCAGTCAAACAATTAGATATTCATTTTTGAATGTGTCCAACATTATATACCTACCTACCTAGATATATATATATATATATATATATATATATATATATATATATATATATATATATATATATATATATATATATATATATATAGTTTTTTTTCAACAGTGTAACATCATGTCTCATATTTTATATAAATTAAACAATGCTGACTACTCATTTTTTGCGGATCGACAATGAACGTGTAGATGAGTGTGCCAGTAACCCCTGTCAAAACGGAGCGACATGCACAGACAAAGTGAAGAGCTACGTGTGTGGCTGTGTTGCTGGATACACAGGATTTCACTGTGAAATAGGTGTGTATTAAATACATATTGCGAATGACAAACATTCATACCTTCAGTACTTATTGAGCCCAGTGATAAAATACAATATCTTGCATACGATAGAAACATAATATGCTAATATCTTAGTATTACATTTATTGTGCTGTGTTAATACCGATGGAAACTACTATTCAAAGAAATACCCTGGCAACGTTTCAATGGTGATTATCTATATATGTCGTTCACTTATCATATCATAATACCCAATTGTAGTTGTTATGCTTGCCTATATTGATATTGAACATATCATATTCATACACAGTAAGCAATTCAGCAAAGTAGTTTGTTATTGGCGAACTAACCAATTGTTCTAAAGTAGAATTGCGTATATATTACTTTCTGTCGCACATATTATTTTAAAGCAAATGCTCACAGAAAAGCACGTTGCATAATATTATTTTCCATTATTCAAGTTATTTTTCATTATTCAAATTACACCAAGTCGACACCAATCGTGTGCTGGGTATTTTAGGTTCAATAAAGAAATAATTTGTGGGCTGAACATAATTTATCTTAGCTGTGTTTATTTCATGCATTTATTACATTTAAGCTGACCCTTCATTGCAGAATATCTGCGAAACCTAAAGATATTATTGAATGGCAAATTGCAAGGCGGTTGTGAAATAGCCATGAACCTTTCGGAAGCTGACAGCACAGTAAAATGTTCTGTGGACAGCATTGGTGAAGCTACTATAAATTGGACGTCCAGTCCCACAGTAACACTTGCGCCATCGGGATCAACGTCCTGTGAAGTACACTCTAACAGCGTGAAAACCTGCGCTAACCTGGTGGTCATAAAACGTGATTCCTTCGTGGGAAGCCCAGTCAAGATCACCTGTCATGCAACATTTTTGGGTATTACAAGGAACACTTTCATTATTCTCACTGGCGGTAAGAAAACCATTGGTTACATTTATATGTAGTAATTTTCTAACTGTAAGACATAATCTATACAAAGAAATATGCATATTTTAATTAAATATATATTTACAATGCTGTACCTGTGATACTTGATTGTTTCCAATGAAATAGGCAACTCTTAAAAATATCAAATTTTAATAAAACATTACGAAGGTAATACAATATCACCAGTGACGCATGCAAACACTGTGCGATTACTGTTGAAAGAATATTCTTTTGAAAATATCAGTTATTGTGTATGGCCATGTATTCGATGTCTCTGCAATGTTTGTTTGTTATGCTTGCACTTTCTTGTGTCATCCTAATATTTTAATGTACATTTGCATGCAAACTTGATGTATGTACAAGTTTCATTTTCTCATATATTGAATAAATAAATCAATCAATCAGATACAAAACGGTCAACAGTCGAGAATCTTACCCCAACAATAACGCTTCCTCTACTTAACAAAAAACATATTGCTAGCGTCAAAATGCAATTCCCTTATTTAACAGATACACGACGGCATCACAATACGAAGTGTATTACGTATAGCAATAAAAAGCCTAATACATGTAATTGTGCTAGTTGTGGTGTTGTGTGCATAGGTATGGTCAATGGATCCAAAGCGACAATATCACTACATTTCCATTATCTTTTTAGGGGTGATAATACACAAGAGAATCAAAAGATCTGCAGAACATGTAATTTCAGCTTCACTCGATACATCTATGCTGAGCTTGTATCCCGGTATGTACATCGTATTTGTTTCTATTTGAGTGTTGTGAAATTCGGCGTTGTGAAGTTTAATAGTCGTTACCAGGAATATCATGTTCTTGATCGCTAGACGGCGAATAGTTATCAACGCAATACATCGCGGGATGGATTGTCCACGGAAGTACAATTTCAAATTAGAAAGTCTGAAAGAGTCTTATTGTTTCAACACAGATTTAACAAGATTGCCTTCCAAGGTAAAAACCCAGATGGGAAGTGGAAAATGAACCCATTGGCTCATCGAAAGTCCAACATTGTCCATTTCTGTATAACCCGCCTTCATAAAATATGTGTCAACCTTGTTTTTAAACACATTCACCCTGCTAGCAGTTACACAATCTGTAGATAATTTGTTCCATTCATTTATTGTTCTGTGTGAGAAAGAGTACTTCCTGATATTAAATTGACACTGATCCTTTACTACTTTTGTCCATGTCCACTAGTTCTATTATCTTTCTTGAGTGAGAAAAAAATATTTCAATCAATTCTTTCGGAGCAGTTTAGCGACGAAAGAAGCATTTCACTTCGAACTTATTTATGTTCTGACAGTAAAAGCGACCGCATGGAGCTGCCAAGCTTCACTTCATATGTCTATCATACGCATACACGTGTGACGTGGTCAAACATTACTCTTACTTCCATATCCAGATCAAAATAAACAAAAACGTGTAATCTCCTCTTCCTTGCTTCGCGGAGCTAGGGGTGGAAGATATAGTTAGCTTTTGTATTGTTGAACGTTGCAGATACAGGCTTATGCACAACGAACCGTTGTAAAAACGGGGCAACATGCCTTGGTGATCAAGAGGGTTCTACTTACAGGTGTTTGTGCAATCCGGGTTACACGGGAGATGATTGCAATACAGGTGTGTATGTCAATATCTGAAAAGTAAGAACGAATCAAAATAATATGTATGTTATTTATCACAAAACAGCGTTTTGGCCAAACATTACACATCAACATTCAGATTTCGTGCATTGGTTTGTAGAAGTGAATGAGTGTGATAGCTCGCCATGCCTCAACGGTGGCACGTGTGTCAATGGCAACACGTCGTATTCTTGTGCATGCCTTGTTGGCTACACAGATCCGGAATGTTCTTCAGGTGCGCTTTCTTAGTTGTTGGTATTTGATATCAATAAATTCTGTTTTCTAATTGCATAGACACTACAAGTTTATTTACAGTTATTGACGTACCACTTTGGACATGTTGTTCTGGCTCAATATTTGTTTGCAATTCTTCTGCGTCTCAACGAATTACTGTGTAATTCCACAAACACCTCCATGCCTACGTTTACAGAAATAAAAGAGTGCCGAAGTAATCCATGCGAAAATGGTGCTACATGCGTGGATGAACTAAACGGCTACAAATGCGACTGCGCCACTGGTTATATCGGCCTTCAATGTGAACGTGGTTCGGGAGAAACGAGTAAACGTTGCGATTCTATAATATATGTACTTAGTTGAAAATGATTATTTGATTAGATCTGAACCATGCTCTGGTTTGTAGTAGTTAAACGAAATAATGATATACAGGCAATGCGTGTAATAACTTCAAAAACAATAAACACTACATTCCTCGTAATTTTGCTTGAAGATTGTGCGTAAATGTCTTGCTTCCAATAAAATAAATAGATTCACTCGTCGTGGCAGTTTTTACAATTATCGTATGCTTGCAGTGGGCGTAGACACAATAACTACTAAATCACCAACAACAACTACGACAACTGCAACAAATACAGCTGCAGCAGCGACTGAAGCAACGACAACAAGTACAGCACTGGCCGCTCCAACGCCATCAACGGTCGGACCACCATCAGCGACAACGTTGATTTCAACTATTAAATCACCAACAACGACTACAACACCAGCAACATCTACTGCTCCAGCAACGACTGAAGCAAAGACAACAACTAGAAGACCGTCTGATCCAACGATATCACTGGATCAACCAACATCAGCGACAACATTAATTTCAACTTCATCCGATGCATCAATGCTCAGCTTGTATCCTGGTACGTAAGACATGACTTTATATTGTAATGCTGTTGCCTGTGTGGTATTATGCTGATAATAATACGACTATTACATAGTACTCGCATACCTGTATTGAGCATTCGTGCCAACGTTGCGTATTCTTGAAAAGTATCCAGTTAACACCGTTGTGCAAATTACTTTTTTTAATATACAGTTTACATAGTTGGATTTCTTCTCCGAACGTTTATCTTATATCTAAAATTTAGATGTCAATTCTTTAGGTGAAAAATCTGGTGAGTGGGATATATATCTTAATTAATGATAACAAATATTTCAACACACCATATATGACATAACATGAATACGCATGATATATATTGCTTTAATTAAATGATTTTCTATGCTACGAATAATTAAAATTAAACGTAGAAACAAATTCTTTGAGTATATGAGGTATCGAGTTGTCTATTTTCTGTCACTTTATATTATACACCTCAGTTAGGACAATGTTTTCGGATAATAACGGTATACGGTGTTGCACACTGCAGATACAGGCTTGTGCAAAACGAAACGTTGCAATAACGGGGCAACATGTATAGGCGATCAAGCGGGTTCTACGTACAGATGTTTGTGCAATGCTGGTTACACGGGATATGATTGCAATATCGGTATGTATATTAATATCTGAAAAGTCTGCATATAAATATATGTCAAATGTCGTATGTTAATCATTACAACATAGCGTATCGGCCTTATCCTAGACAATGATTCATATGATTCAGCTGTATTGGTTTGCAGAAGTGAATGAGTGTGATAGCTCGCCATGCCTCAACGGTGGCACGTGTGTCAATGGCAACATGTCATATTCTTGTGCATGCCTTGTTGGCTACACAGATCCGGAATGTTCTTCAGGTGCGCTTTCTTAGTTGTTGGTATTTGATATCAATAAATTCTGTTTTCTAATTGCATAGACACTAGACGTTTATTTACACTTAATGACTTACCACTTTGGACATGTTGTTCTGGCTCAATATTTGTTTGCAATTCTTCTGCGTCTCAACGAATTACTGTGTAATGCCACAAACACCTCCATGCCTACGTTTACAGAGATAAAAGAGTGCCGAAGCAACCCATGCGAAAATGGTGCTACATGCGTGGATGAACTGAACGGCTACAAATGCGACTGCGCCACTGGTTATATCGGCCTTCACTGTGAACGTGGTTCGGGAGAAACGAGTAAACGTTGCGATTCTATAATATATGTACTTAGTTGAAAATGATTATTTGATTAGATCTTAACCATGCTCTGGTTTATAGTAGTTAAACGAAATAATGATATACAGGCAATGCGTGTAATAACTTCAAAAACAATAAACACTACATTCCTCGTAATTTTGCTTGAAGATTGTGCGTAAATGTCTTGCTTCCAATAAAATAAATAGATTCACTCGTCGTGGCAGTTTTTACAATTATCGTATGCTTGCAGTGGGCGTAGACACAATAACTACTAAATCACCAACAACAACTACGACAACTGCAACAAATACAGCTGCAGCAGGGACTGAAGCAACGACAACAAGTACAGCACTGGCCGCTCCAACGCCATCAACGGTCGGACCACCATCAGCGACAACGTTGATTTCAACTATTAAATCACCAACAACGACTACAACACCAGCAACATCTACTGCTCCAGCAACGACTGAAGCAAAGACAACAACTAGAAGACCGTCTGATCCAACGATATCACTGGATCAACCAACATCAGCGACAACATTAATTTCAACTTCATCCAATGCATCAATGCTCAGCTTGTATCCTGGTACGTAAGACATGACTTTATATTGTAATACTGTTGCCTGTGTGGTATTATGCTGATAACAATACGACTATTACATAGTACTCGCATACCTGTATTGAGCATTCGTGCCAACGTTGCGTATTCTTGAAAAGTATCCAGTTAACACCGTTGTGCAAATTACTTTTTTTAATATACAGTTTACATAGTTGGATTTCTTCTCCGAACGTTTATCTTATATCTAAAATTTAGATGTCAATTCTTTAGGTGAAAAATCTGGTGAGTGGGATATATATCTTAATTAATGATAACAAATACTTCAACACACCATGTACGGCATAACATGAATACGCATGATATATATTGCTTTAATTAAATGATTTTCTATGCTATGAATAATTAAAATTAAACGTAGAAACAAATTCATAGAGTATATGAGGTATCGAGTTGTCTATTTTCTGTCACTTTATATTATACACCTCAGTTACGACAATGTTTTCGGATAATAACGGCATACGTTGTTGCACACTGCAGATACAGGCTTGTGCAAAACGAAACGTTGCAATAACGGGGCAACATGTATAGGCGACCAAGCGGGTTCTACGTACAGATGTTTGTGCAATGCTGGTTACACGGGATATGATTGCAATATCGGTATGTATATTAATATCTGAAAAGTCTGCATATAAAAATATGTCAAATGTCGTATGTTAATCATTACAACATAGCGTATCGGCCTTATCCTAGACAATGATTCATATGATTCAGCTGTATTGGTTTGCAGAAGTGAATGAGTGTGATAGCTCGCCATGCCTCAACGGTGGCACGTGTGTCAATGGCAACATGTCATATTCTTGTGCATGCCTTGTTGGCTACACAGATCCGGAATGTTCTTCAGGTGCGCTTTCTTAGTTGTTGGTATTTGATATCAATAAATTCTGTTTTCTAATTGCATAGACACTAGACGTTTATTTACACTTAATGACTTACCACTTTGGACATGTTGTTCTGGCTCAATATTTGTTTGCAATTCTTCTGCGTCTCAACGAATTACTGTGTAATGCCACAAACACCTCCATGCCTACGTTTACAGAGATAAAAGAGTGCCGAAGCAACCCATGCGAAAATGGTGCTACATGCGTGGATGAACTGAACGGCTACAAATGCGACTGCGCCACTGGTTATATCGGCCTTCACTGTGAACGTGGTTCGGGAGAAACGAGTAAACGTTGCGATTCTATAATATATGTACTTAGTTGAAAATGATTATTTGATTAGATCTTAACCATGCTCTGGTTTATAGTAGTTAAACGAAATAATGATATACAGGCAATGCGTGTAATAACTTCAAAAACAATAAACACTACATTCCTCGTAATTTTGCTTGAAGATTGTGCGTAAATGTCTTGCTTCCAATAAAATAAATAGATTCACTCGTCGTGGCAGTTTTTACAATTATCGTATGCTTGCAGTGGGCGTAGACACAATAACTACTAAATCACCAACAACAACTACGACAACTGCAACAAATACAGCTGCAGCAGGGACTGAAGCAACGACAACAAGTACAGCACTGGCCGCTCCAACGCCATCAACGGTCGGACCACCATCAGCGACAACGTTGATTTCAACTATTAAATCACCAACAACGACTACAACACCAGCAACATCTACTGCTCCAGCAACGACTGAAGCAAAGACAACAACTAGAAGACCGTCTGATCCAACGATATCACTGGATCAACCAACATCAGCGACAACATTAATTTCAACTTCATCCAATGCATCAATGCTCAGCTTGTATCCTGGTACGTAAGACATGACTTTATATTGTAATACTGTTGCCTGTGTGGTATTATGCTGATAACAATACGACTATTACATAGTACTCGCATACCTGTATTGAGCATTCGTGCCAACGTTGCGTATTCTTGAAAAGTATCCAGTTAACACCGTTGTGCAAATTACTTTTTTTAATATACAGTTTACATAGTTGGATTTCTTCTCCGAACGTTTATCTTATATCTAAAATTTAGATGTCAATTCTTTAGGTGAAAAATCTGGTGAGTGGGATATATATCTTAATTAATGATAACAAATACTTCAACACACCATGTACGGCATAACATGAATACGCATGATATATATTGCTTTAATTAAATGATTTTCTATGCTATGAATAATTAAAATTAAACGTAGAAACAAATTCATAGAGTATATGAGGTATCGAGTTGTCTATTTTCTGTCACTTTATATTATACACCTCAGTTACGACAATGTTTTCGGATAATAACGGCATACGTTGTTGCACACTGCAGATACAGGCTTGTGCAAAACGAAACGTTGCAATAACGGGGCAACATGTATAGGCGACCAAGCGGGTTCTACGTACAGATGTTTGTGCAATGCTGGTTACACGGGATATGATTGCAATATCGGTATGTATATTAATATCTGAAAAGTCTGCATATAAAAATATGTCAAATGTCGTATGTTAATCATTACAACATAGCGTATCGGCCTTATCCTAGACAATGATTCATATGATTCAGCTGTATTGGTTTGCAGAAGTGAATGAGTGTGATAGCTCGCCATGCCTCAACGGTGGCACGTGTGTCAATGGCAACATGTCATATTCTTGTGCATGCCTTGTTGGCTACACAGATCCGGAATGTTCTTCAGGTGCGCTTTCTTAGTTGTTGGTATTTGATATCAATAAATTCTGTTTTCTAATTGCATAGACACTAGACGTTTATTTACACTTAATGACTTACCACTTTGGACATGTTGTTCTGGCTCAATATTTGTTTGCAATTCTTCTGCGTCTCAACGAATTACTGTGTAATGCCACAAACACCTCCATGCCTACGTTTACAGAGATAAAAGAGTGCCGAAGCAACCCATGCAAAAATGGTGCTACATGCGTGGATGAACTGAACGGCTACAAATGCGACTGCGCCACTGGTTATATCGGCCTTCACTGTGAACGTGGTTCGGGAGAAACGAGTAAACGTTGCGATTCTATAATATATGTACTTAGTTGAAAATGATTATTTGATTAGATCTTAACCATGCTCTGGTTTATAGTAGTTAAACGAAATAATGATATACAGGCAATGCGTGTAATAACTTCAAAAACAATAAACACTACATTCCTCGTAATTTTGCTTGAAGATCGTGCGTAAATGTCTTGCTTCCAATAAATAAAAAGATTCACTCGTCGTGGCAGTTTTTACAATTATCGTATGCTTGCAGTGGGCGTAGACACAATAACTACTAAATCATCAACAACAACTACGACAACTGCAACAAATACAGCTGCAGCAGCGACTGAAGCAACGACAACAAGTACAGCACTGGCCGCTCCAACGCCATCAACGGTCGGACCACCATCAGCGACAACGTTGATTTCAACTATTAAATCACCAACAACGACTACAACACCAGCAACATCTACTGCTCCAGCAACGACTGAAGCAAAGACAACAACTAGAAGACCGTCTGATCCAACGATATCACTGGATCAACCAACATCAGCGACAACATTAATTTCAACTTCATCCAATGCATCAATGCTCAGCTTGTATCCTGGTACGTAAGACATGACTTTATATTGTAATACTGTTGCCTGTGTGGTATTATGCTGATAACAATACGACTATTACATAGTACTCGCATACCTGTATTGAGCATTCGTGCCAACTTGCGTATTCTTGAAAAGTATCCAGTTAACACCGTTGTGCAAATTACTTTTTTTAATATACAGTTTACATAGTTGGATTTCTTCTCCGAACGTTTATCTTATATCTAAAATTTAGATGTCAATTCTTTAGGTGAAAAATCTGGTGAGTGGGATATATATCTTAATTAATGATAACAAATACTCCAACACACCATGTACGGCATAACATGAATACGCATGATATATATTGCTTTAATTAAATGATTTTCTATGCTATGAATAATTAAAATTAAACGTAGAAACAAATTCATAGAGTATATGAGGTATCGAGTTGTCTATTTTCTGTCACTTTATATTATACACCTCAGTTACGACAATGTTTTCGGATAATAACGGCATACGTTGTTGCACACTGCAGATACAGGCTTGTGCAAAACGAAACGTTGCAATAACGGGGCAACATGTATAGGCGACCAAGCGGGTTCTACGTACAGATGTTTGTGCAATGCTGGTTACACGGGATATGATTGCAATATCGGTATGTATATTAATATCTGAAAAGTCTGCATATAAAAATATGTCAAATGTCGTATGTTAATCATTACAACATAGCGTATCGGCCTTATCCTAGACAATGATTCATATGATTCAGCTGTATTGGTTTGCAGAAGTGAATGAGTGTGATAGCTCGCCATGCCTCAACGGTGGCACGTGTGTCAATGGCAACATGTCATATTCTTGTGCATGCCTTGTTGGCTACACAGATCCGGAATGTTCATCAGGTGCGCTTTCTTAGTTGTTGGTATTTGATATCAATAAATTCTGTTTTCTAATTGCATAGACACTAGACGTTTATTTACACTTAATGACTTACCACTTTGGACATGTTGTTCTGGCTCAATATTTGTTTGCAATTCTTCTGCGTCTCAACGAATTACTGTGTAATGCCACAAACACCTCCATGCCTACGTTTACAGAGATAAAAGAGTGCCGAAGCAACCCATGCGAAAATGGTGCTACATGCGTGGATGAACTGAACGGCTACAAATGCGACTGCGCCACTGGTTATATCGGCCTTCACTGTGAACGTGGTTCGGGAGAAACGAGTAAACGTTGCGATTCTATAATATATGTACTTAGTTGAAAATGATTATTTGATTAGATCTTAACCATGCTCTGGTTTATAGTAGTTAAACGAAATAATGATATACAGGCAATGCGTGTAATAACTTCAAAAACAATAAACACTACATTCCTCGTAATTTTGCTTGAAGATTGTGCGTAAATGTCTTGCTTCCAATAAAATAAATAGATTCACTCGTCGTGGCAGTTTTTACAATTATCGTATGCTTGCAGTGGGCGTAGACACAATAACTACTAAATCACCAACAACAACTACGACAACTGCAACAAATACAGCTGCAGCAGGGACTGAAGCAACGACAACAAGTACAGCACTGGCCGCTCCAACGCCATCAACGGTCGGACCACCATCAGCGACAACGTTGATTTCAACTATTAAATCACCAACAACGACTACAACACCAGCAACATCTACTGCTCCAGCAACGACTGAAGCAAAGACAACAACTAGAAGACCGTCTGATCCAACGATATCACCGGATCAACCAACATCAGCGACAACATTAATTTCAACTTCATCCAATGCATCAATGCTCAGCTTGTATCCTGGTACGTAAGACATGACTTTATATTGTAATACTGTTGCCTGTGTGGTATTATGCTGATAACAATACGACTATTACATAGTACTCGCATACCTGTATTGAGCATTCGTGCCAACGTTGCGTATTCTTGAAAAGTATCCAGTTAACACCGTTGTGCAAATTACTTTTTTTAATATACAGTTTACATAGTTGGATTTCTTCTCCGAACGTTTATCTTATATCTAAAATTTAGATGTCAATTCTTTAGGTGAAAAATCTGGTGAGTGGGATATATATCTTAATTAATGATAACAAATACTTCAACACACCATGTACGGCATAACATGAATACGCATGATATATATTGCTTTAATTAAATGATTTTCTATGCTATGAATAATTAAAATTAAACGTAGAAACAAATTCATAGAGTATATGAGGTATCGAGTTGTCTATTTTCTGTCACTTTATATTATACACCTCAGTTACGACAATGTTTTCGGATAATAACGGCATACTTTGTTGCACACTGCAGATACAGGCTTGTGCAAAACGAAACATTGCAATAACGGGGCAACATGTATAGGCGACCAAGCGGGTTCTACGTACATATGTTTGTGCAATGCTGGTTACACGGGAAATGATTGCAATATCGGTATGTATATTAATATCTGAAAAGTCTGCATATAAAAATATGTCAAATGTCGTATGTTAATCATTACAACATAGCGTATCGGCCTTATCCTAGACAATGATTCATATGATTCAGCTGTATTGGTTTGCAGAAGTGAATGAGTGTGATAGCTCGCCATGCCTCAACGGTGGCACGTGTGTCAATGGCAACATGTCATATTCTTGTGCATGCCTTGTTGGCTACACAGATCCGGAATGTTCTTCAGGTGCGCTTTCTTAGTTGTTGGTATTTGATATCAATAAATTATGTTTTCTAATTGCATAGACACTAGACGTTTATTTACACTTAATGACTTACCACTTTGGACATGTTGTTCTGGCTCAACATTTGTTTGCAATTCTTCTGCGTCTCAACGAATTACTGTGTAATGCCACAAACACCTCCATGCCTACGTTTACAGAGATAAAAGAGTGCCGAAGCAACCCATGCGAAAATGGTGCTACATGCGTGGATGAACTGAACGGCTACAAATGCGACTGCGCCACTGGTTATATCGGCCTTCACTGTGAACGTGGTTCGGGAGAAACGAGTAAACGTTGCGATTCTATAATATATGTACTTAGTTGAAAATGATTATTTGATTAGATCTTAACCATGCTCTGGTTTATAGTAGTTAAACGAAATAATGATATACAGGCAATGCGTGTAATAACTTCAAAAACAATAAACACTACATTCCTCGTAATTTTGCTTGAAGATTGTGCGTAAATGTCTTGCTTCCAATAAAATAAATAGATTCACTCGTCGTGGCAGTTTTTACAATTATCGTATGCTTGCAGTGGGCGTAGACACAATAACTACTAAATCACCAACAACAACTACGACAACTGCAACAAATACAGCTGCAGCAGGGACTGAAGCAACGACAACAAGTACAGCACTGGCCGCTCCAACGCCATCAACGGTCGGACCACCATCAGCGACAACGTTGATTTCAACTATTAAATCACCAACAACGACTACAACACCAGCAACATCTACTGCTCCAGCAACGACTGAAGCAAAGACAACAACTAGAAGACCGTCTGATCCAACGATATCACTGGATCAACCAACATCAGCGACAACATTAATTTCAACTTCATCCAATGCATCAATGCTCAGCTTGTATCCTGGTACGTAAGACATGACTTTATATTGTAATACTGTTGCCTGTGTGGTATTATGCTGATAACAATACGACTATTACATAGTACTCGCATACCTGTATTGAGCATTCGTGCCAACGTTGCGTATTCTTGAAAAGTATCCAGTTAACACCGTTGTGCAAATTACTTTTTTTAATATACAGTTTACATAGTTGGATTTCTTCTCCGAACGTTTATCTTATATCTAAAATTTAGATGTCAATTCTTTAGGTGAAAAATCTGGTGAGTGGGATATATATCTTAATTAATGATAACAAATACTTCAACACACCATGTACGGCATAACATGAATACGCATGATATATATTGCTTTAATTAAATGATTTTCTATGCTATGAATAATTAAAATTAAACGTAGAAACAAATTCATAGAGTATATGAGGTATCGAGTTGTCTATTTTCTGTCACTTTATATTATACACCTCAGTTACGACAATGTTTTCGGATAATAACGGCATACGTTGTTGCACACTGCAGATACAGGCTTGTGCAAAACGAAACGTTGCAATAACGGGGCAACATGTATAGGCGACCAAGCGGGTTCTACGTACAGATGTTTGTGCAATGCTGGTTACACGGGATATGATTGCAATATCGGTATGTATATTAATATCTGAAAAGTCTGCATATAAATATATGTCAAATGTCGTATGTTAATCATTACAACATAGCGTATCGGCCTTATCCTAGACAATGATTCATATGATTCAGCTGTATTGGTTTGCAGAAGTGAATGAGTGTGATAGCTCGCCATGCCTCAACGGTGGCACGTGTGTCAATGGCAACATGTCATATTCTTGTGCATGCCTTGTTGGCTACACAGATCCGGAATGTTCTTCAGGTGCGCTTTCTTAGTTGTTGGTATTTGATATCAATAAATTCTGTTTTCTAATTGCATAGACACTAGACGTTTATTTACACTTAATGACTTACCACTTTGGACATGTTGTTCTGGCTCAATATTTGTTTGCAATTCTTCTGCGTCTCAACGAATTACTGTGTAATGCCACAAACACCTCCATGCCTACGTTTACAGAGATAAAAGAGTGCCGAAGCAACCCATGCAAAAATGGTGCTACATGCGTGGATGAACTGAACGGCTACAAATGCGACTGCGCCACTGGTTATATCGGCCTTCACTGTGAACGTGGTTCGGGAGAAACGAGTAAACGTTGCGATTCTATAATATATGTACTTAGTTGAAAATGATTATTTGATTAGATCTTAACCATGCTCTGGTTTATAGTAGTTAAACGAAATAATGATATACAGGCAATGCGTGTAATAACTTCAAAAACAATAAACACTACATTCCTCGTAATTTTGCTTGAAGATCGTGCGTAAATGTCTTGCTTCCAATAAAATAAATAGATTCACTCGTCGTGGCAGTTTTTACAATTATCGTATGCTTGCAGTGGGCGTAGACACAATAACTACTAAATCACCAACAACAACTACGACAACTGCAAAAAATACAGCTGCAGCAGCGACTGAAGCAACGACAACAAGTACAGCACTGGCCGCTCCAACGCCATCAACGGTCGGACCACCATCAGCGATAACGTTGATTTCAACTATTAAATCACCAACATCGACTACAACACCAGCAACATCTACTGCTCCAGCAACGACTAAAGCAAAGACAACAACTAGAAGACCGTCTGATCCAACGATATCACTGGATCAACCAACATCAGCGACAACATTAATTTCAACTTCATCCAATGCATCAATGCTCAGCTTGTATCCTGGTACGTAAGACATGACTTTATATTGTAATACTGTTGCCTGTGTGGTATTATGCTGATAACAATACGACTATTACATAGTACTCGCATACCTGTATTGAGCATTCGTGCCAACGTTGCGTATTCTTGAAAAGTATCCAGTTAACACCGTTGTGCAAATTACTTTTTTAATATACAGTTTACATAGTTGGATTTCTTCTTCGAACGTTTATCTTATATCTAAAATTTAGATGTCAATTCTTTAGGTGAAAAATCTGGTGAGTGGGATATATATCTTAATAAATGATAACAAATACTTCAACACACCATGTACGACATAACATGAATACGCATGATATATATTGCTTTAATTAAATGATTTTCTTTGCTATGAATAATTAAAATTAAACGTAGAAACAAATTCATTGAGTATATGAGGTATCGAGTTGTCTATTTTCTGTCACTTTATATTATACACCTCAGTTACGACAATGTTTTCGGATAATAACGGCAGACGTTGTTGCACACTGCAGATACAGGCTTGTGCAAAACGAAACGTTGCAATAACGGGGCAACATGTATAGGCGACCAAGCGGGTTCTACGTACAGATGTTTGTGCAATGCTGGTTACACGGGATATGATTGCAATATCGGTATGTATATTAATATCTGAAAAGTCTGCATATAAAAATATGTCAAATGTCGTATGTTAATCATTACAACATAGCGTATCGGCCTTATCCTAGACAATGATTCATATGATTCAGCTGTATTGGTTTGCAGAAGTGAATGAGTGTGATAGCTCGCCATGCCTCAACGGTGGCACGTGTGTCAATGGCAACATGTCATATTCTTGTGCATGCCTTGTTGGCTACACAGATCCGGAATGTTCTTCAGGTGCGCTTTCTTAGTTGTTGGTATTTGATATCAATAAATTCTCTTTTCTAATTGCATATACACTAGACGTTTATTTACACTTAATGACTTACCACTTTGGACATGTTGTTCTGGCTTAATATTTGTTTGCAATTCTTCTGCGTCTCAACGAATTACTGTGTAATGCCACAAACACCTCCATGCTTACGTTTACAGAGATAAAAGAATGTCGAAGCAACCCATGCGAAAATGGTGCTACATGCGTGGATGAACTGAACGGCTACAAATGCGACTGCGCCACTGGTTATATCGGCCTTCACTGTGAACGTGGTTCGGGAGAAACGAGTAAACGTTGCGATTCTATAATATATGTACTTAGTTGAAAATGATTATTTGATTAGATCTTAACCATGCTCTGGTTTATAGTAGTTAAACGAAATAATGATATACAGGCAATGCGTGTAATAACTTCAAAAACAATAAACACTACATTCCTCGTAATTCTGCTTGAAGATCGTGCGTAAATGTCTTGCTTCCAATAAAATAAAAAGATTCACTCGTCGTGGCAGTTTTTACAATTATCGTATGCTTGCAGTGGGCGTAGACACAATAATTACTAAATCACCAACAACAACTACGACAACTGCAACAAATACAGCTGCAGCAGCGACTGAAGCAACGACAACAAGTACAGCACTGGCCGCTCCAACGCCATCAACGGTCGGACCACCATCAGCGACAACGTTGATTTCAACTATTAAATCACCAACAACGACTACAACACCAGCAACATCTACTGCTCCAGCAACGACTGAAGCAAAGACAACAACTAGAAGACCGTCTGATCCAACAATATCACTGGATCAACCAACATCAGCGACAACATTAATTTCAACTTCATCCGATGCATCAATGCTCAGCTTGTATCCTGGTACGTAAGACATGATTTATATTGTAATACTGTTGCCTGTGTAGTATTATGCTGATAATAATACGACTATTACATAATACTCGCATACCTGTATTGAGCATTCGTGCCAACGTTGCGTATTCTTGAAAAGTATCCAGTTAACACCGTTGTGCAAATTACTTTTTTAATATACAGTTTACATAGTTGGATTTCTTCTCCGAACGTTTATCTTATATCTAAAATTTAGATGTCAATTCTTTAGGTGAAAAATCTGGTGAGTGGGATATATATCTTAATTAATGATAACAAATACTTCAACACACCATGTACGGCATAACATGAATACGCATGATATATATTGCTTTAATTAAATTATTTTCTATGCTATGAATAATTAAAATTAAACGTAGAAACAAATTCATAGAGTATATGAGGTATCGAGTTGTCTATTTTCTGTCACTTTATATTATACACCTCAGTTACGACAATGTTTTCGGATAATAACGGCATACGGTGTTGCACACTGCAGATACAGGCTTGTGCAAAACGAAACGTTGCAATAACGGGGCAACATGTATAGGCGACCAAGCGGGTTCTACGTACAGATGTTTGTGCAATGCTGGTTACACGGGATATGATTGCAATATCGGTATGTATATTAATATCTGAAAAGTCTGCATATAAAAATATGTCAAATGTCGTATGTTAATCATTACAACATAGCGTATCGGCCTTATCCTAGACAATGATTCATATGATTCAGCTGTATTGGTTTGCAGAAGTGAATGAGTGTGATAGCTCGCCATGCCTCAACGGTGGCACGTGTGTCAATGGCAACATGTCATATTCTTGTGCATGCCTTGTTGGCTACACAGATCCGGAATGTTCTTCAGGTGCGCTTTCTTAGTTGTTGGTATTTGATATCAATAAATTATGTTTTCTAATTGCATAGACACTAGACGTTTATTTACACTTAATGACTTACCACTTTGGACATATTGTTCTGGCTCAATATTTGTTTGCAATTCTTCTGCGTCTCAACGAATTACTGTGTAATGCCACAAACACCTCCATGCCTACGTTTACAGAGATAAAAGAGTGCCGAAGCAACCCATGCGAAAATGGTGCTACATGCGTGGATGAACTGAACGGCTACAAATGCGACTGCGCCACTGGTTATATCGGCCTTCACTGTGAACGTGGTTCGGGAGAAACGAGTAAACGTTGCGATTCTATAATATATGTACTTAGATGAAAATGATTATTTGATTAGATCTTAACCATGCTCTGGTTTATAGTAGTTAAACGAAATAATGATATACAGGCAATGCGTGTAATAACTTCAAAAACAATAAACACTACATTCCTCGTAATTTTGCTTGAAGATTGTGCGTAAATGTCTTGCTTCCAATAAAATAAATAGATTCACTCGTCGTGGCAGTTTTTACAATTATCGTATGCTTGCAGTGGGCGTAGACACAATAACTACTAAATCACCAACAACAACTACGACAACTGCAACAAATACAGCTGCAGCAGGGACTGAAGCAACGACAACAAGTACAGCACTGGCCGCTCCAACGCCATCAACGGTCGGACCACCATCAGCGACAACGTTGATTTCAACTATTAAATCACCAACAACGACTACAACACCAGCAACATCTACTGCTCCAGCAACGACTGAAGCAAAGACAACAACTAGAAGACCGTCTGATCCAACGATATCACTGGATCAACCAACATCAGCGACAACATTAATTTCAACTTCATCCAATGCATCAATGCTCAGCTTGTATCCTGGTACGTAAGACATGACTTTATATTGTAATACTGTTGCCTGTGTGGTATTATGCTGATAACAATACGACTATTACATAGTACTCGCATACCTGTATTGAGCATTCGTGCCAACGTTGCGTATTCTTGAAAAGTATCCAGTTAACACCGTTGTGCAAATTACTTTTTTTAATATACAGTTTACATAGTTGGATTTCTTCTCCGAACGTTTATCTTATATCTAAAATTTAGATGTCAATTCTTTAGGTGAAAAATCTGGTGAGTGGGATATATATCTTAATTAATGATAACAAATACTTCAACACACCATGTACGGCATAACATGAATACGCATGATATATATTGCTTTAATTAAATGATTTTCTATGCTATGAATAATTAAAATTAAACGTAGAAACAAATTCATAGAGTATATGAGGTATCGAGTTGTCTATTTTCTGTCACTTTATATTATACACCTCAGTTACGACAATGTTTTCGGATAATAACGGCATACGTTGTTGCACACTGCAGATACAGGCTTGTGCAAAACGAAACGTTGCAATAACGGGGCAACATGTATAGGCGACCAAGCGGGTTCTACGTACAGATGTTTGTGCAATGCTGGTTACACGGGATATGATTGCAATATCGGTATGTATATTAATATCTGAAAAGTCTGCATATAAAAATATGTCAAATGTCGTATGTTAATCATTACAACATAGCGTATCGGCCTTATCCTAGACAATGATTCATATGATTCAGCTGTATTGGTTTGCAGAAGTGAATGAGTGTGATAGCTCGCCATGCCTCAACGGTGGCACGTGTGTCAATGGCAACATGTCATATTCTTGTGCATGCCTTGTTGGCTACACAGATCCGGAATGTTCTTCAGGTGCGCTTTCTTAGTTGTTGGTATTTGATATCAATAAATTATGTTTTCTAATTGCATAGACACTAGACGTTTATTTACACTTAATGACTTACCACTTTGGACATGTTGTTCTGGCTCAATATTTGTTTGCAATTCTTCTGCGTCTCAACGAATTACTGTGTAATGCCACAAACACCTCCATGCCTACGTTTACAGAGATAAAAGAGTGCCGAAGCAACCCATGCGAAAATGGTGCTACATGCGTGGATGAACTGAACGGCTACAAATGCGACTGCGCCACTGGTTATATCGGCCTTCACTGTGAACGTGGTTCGGGAGAAACGAGTAAACGTTGCGATTCTATAATATATGTACTTAGTTGAAAATGATTATTTGATTAGATCTTAACCATGCTCTGGTTTATAGTAGTTAAACGAAATAATGATATACAGGCAATGCGTGTAATAACTTCAAAAACAATAAACACTACATTCCTCGTAATTTTGCTTGAAGATTGTGCGTAAATGTCTTGCTTCCAATAAAATAAATAGATTCACTCGTCGTGGCAGTTTTTACAATTATCGTATGCTTGCAGTGGGCGTAGACACAATGACTACTAAATCACCAACAACAACTACGACAACTGCAACAAATACAGCTGCAGCAGGGACTGAAGCAACGACAACAAGTACAGCACTGGCCGCTCCA
This sequence comes from Lamellibrachia columna, assembly GCA_963662155.1. NCBI lineage: Eukaryota > Metazoa > Annelida > Polychaeta > Sabellida > Siboglinidae > Lamellibrachia > Lamellibrachia columna. The sequence continues at coordinate 9,321,262 of OY759268.1, read as the reverse complement.
ACGCCATCAACGGTCGGACCACCATCAGCGACAACGTTGATTTCAACTATTAAATCACCAACAACGACTACAACACCAGCAACATCTACTGCTCCAGCAACGACTGAAGCAAAGACAACAACTAGAAGACCGTCTGATCCAACGATATCACTGGATCAACCAACATCAGCGACAACATTAATTTCAACTTCATCCAATGCATCAATGCTCAGCTTGTATCCTGGTACGTAAGACATGACTTTATATTGTAATACTGTTGCCTGTGTGGTATTATGCTGATAACAATACGACTATTACATAGTACTCGCATACCTGTATTGAGCATTCGTGCCAACGTTGCGTATTCTTGAAAAGTATCCAGTTAACACCGTTGTGCAAATTACTTTTTTTAATATACAGTTTACATAGTTGGATTTCTTCTCCGAACGTTTATCTTATATCTAAAATTTAGATGTCAATTCTTTAGGTGAAAAATCTGGTGAGTGGGATATATATCTTAATTAATGATAACAAATACTTCAACACACCATGTACGGCATAACATGAATACGCATGATATATATTGCTTTAATTAAATGATTTTCTATGCTATGAATAATTAAAATTAAACGTAGAAACAAATTCATAGAGTATATGAGGTATCGAGTTGTCTATTTTCTGTCACTTTATATTATACACCTCAGTTACGACAATGTTTTCGGATAATAACGGCATACTTTGTTGCACACTGCAGATACAGGCTTGTGCAAAACGAAACATTGCAATAACGGGGCAACATGTATAGGCGACCAAGCGGGTTCTACGTACATATGTTTGTGCAATGCTGGTTACACGGGAAATGATTGCAATATCGGTATGTATATTAATATCTGAAAAGTCTGCATATAAAAATATGTCAAATGTCGTATGTTAATCATTACAACATAGCGTATCGGCCTTATCCTAGACAATGATTCATATGATTCAGCTGTATTGGTTTGCAGAAGTGAATGAGTGTGATAGCTCGCCATGCCTCAACGGTGGCACGTGTGTCAATGGCAACATGTCATATTCTTGTGCATGCCTTGTTGGCTACACAGATCCGGAATGTTCTTCAGGTGCGCTTTCTTAGTTGTTGGTATTTGATATCAATAAATTCTGTTTTCTAATTGCATAGACACTAGACGTTTATTTACACTTAATGACTTACCACTTTGGACATGTTGTTCTGGCTCAATATTTGTTTGCAATTCTTCTGCGTCTCAACGAATTACTGTGTAATGCCACAAACACCTCCATGCCTACGTTTACAGAGATAAAAGAGTGCCGAAGCAACCCATGCGAAAATGGTGCTACATGCGTGGATGAACTGAACGGCTACAAATGCGACTGCGCCACTGGTTATATCGGCCTTCACTGTGAACGTGGTTCGGGAGAAACGAGTAAACGTTGCGATTCTATAATATATGTACTTAGTTGAAAATGATTATTTGATTAGATCTTAACCATGCTCTGGTTTATAGTAGTTAAACGAAATAATGATATACAGGCAATGCGTGTAATAACTTCAAAAACAATAAACACTACATTCCTCGTAATTTTGCTTGAAGATTGTGCGTAAATGTCTTGCTTCCAATAAAATAAATAGATTCACTCGTCGTGGCAGTTTTTACAATTATCGTATGCTTGCAGTGGGCGTAGACACAATAACTACTAAATCACCAACAACAACTACGACAACTGCAACAAATACAGCTGCAGCAGGGACTGAAGCAACGACAACAAGTACAGCACTGGCCGCTCCAACGCCATCAACGGTCGGACCACCATCAGCGACAACGTTGATTTCAACTATTAAATCACCAACAACGACTACAACACCAGCAACATCTACTGCTCCAGCAACGACTGAAGCAAAGACAACAACTAGAAGACCGTCTGATCCAACGATATCACTGGATCAACCAACATCAGCGACAACATTAATTTCAACTTCATCCAATGCATCAATGCTCAGCTTGTATCCTGGTACGTAAGACATGACTTTATATTGTAATACTGTTGCCTGTGTGGTATTATGCTGATAACAATACGACTATTACATAGTACTCGCATACCTGTATTGAGCATTCGTGCCAACGTTGCGTATTCTTGAAAAGTATCCAGTTAACACCGTTGTGCAAATTACTTTTTTTAATATACAGTTTACATAGTTGGATTTCTTCTCCGAACGTTTATCTTATATCTAAAATTTAGATGTCAATTCTTTAGGTGAAAAATCTGGTGAGTGGGATATATATCTTAATTAATGATAACAAATACTTCAACACACCATGTACGGCATAACATGAATACGCATGATATATATTGCTTTAATTAAATGATTTTCTATGCTATGAATAATTAAAATTAAACGTAGAAACAAATTCATAGAGTATATGAGGTATCGAGTTGTCTATTTTCTGTCACTTTATATTATACACCTCAGTTACGACAATGTTTTCGGATAATAACGGCATACTTTGTTGCACACTGCAGATACAGGCTTGTGCAAAACGAAACATTGCAATAACGGGGCAACATGTATAGGCGACCAAGCGGGTTCTACGTACATATGTTTGTGCAATGCTGGTTACACGGGAAATGATTGCAATATCGGTATGTATATTAATATCTGAAAAGTCTGCATATAAAAATATGTCAAATGTCGTATGTTAATCATTACAACATAGCGTATCGGCCTTATCCTAGACAATGATTCATATGATTCAGCTGTATTGGTTTGCAGAAGTGAATGAGTGTGATAGCTCGCCATGCCTCAACGGTGGCACGTGTGTCAATGGCAACATGTCATATTCTTGTGCATGCCTTGTTGGCTACACAGATCCGGAATGTTCTTCAGGTGCGCTTTCTTAGTTGTTGGTATTTGATATCAATAAATTATGTTTTCTAATTGCATAGACACTAGACGTTTATTTACACTTAATGACTTACCACTTTGGACATGTTGTTCTGGCTCAATATTTGTTTGCAATTCTTCTGCGTCTCAACGAATTACTGTGTAATGCCACAAACACCTCCATGCCTACGTTTACAGAGATAAAAGAGTGCCGAAGCAACCCATGCGAAAATGGTGCTACATGCGTGGATGAACTGAACGGCTACAAATGCGACTGCGCCACTGGTTATATCGGCCTTCACTGTGAACGTGGTTCGGGAGAAACGAGTAAACGTTGCGATTCTATAATATATGTACTTAGTTGAAAATGATTATTTGATTAGATCTTAACCATGCTCTGGTTTATAGTAGTTAAACGAAATAATGATATACAGGCAATGCGTGTAATAACTTCAAAAACAATAAACACTACATTCCTCGTAATTTTGCTTGAAGATTGTGCGTAAATGTCTTGCTTCCAATAAAATAAATAGATTCACTCGTCGTGGCAGTTTTTACAATTATCGTATGCTTGCAGTGGGCGTAGACACAATAACTACTAAATCACCAACAACAACTACGACAACTGCAACAAATACAGCTGCAGCAGGGACTGAAGCAACGACAACAAGTACAGCACTGGCCGCTCCAACGCCATCAACGGTCGGACCACCATCAGCGACAACGTTGATTTCAACTATTAAATCACCAACAACGACTACAACACCAGCAACATCTACTGCTCCAGCAACGACTGAAGCAAAGACAACAACTAGAAGACCGTCTGATCCAACGATATCACTGGATCAACCAACATCAGCGACAACATTAATTTCAACTTCATCCAATGCATCAATGCTCAGCTTGTATCCTGGTACGTAAGACATGACTTTATATTGTAATACTGTTGCCTGTGTGGTATTATGCTGATAACAATACGACTATTACATAGTACTCGCATACCTGTATTGAGCATTCGTGCCAACGTTGCGTATTCTTGAAAAGTATCCAGTTAACACCGTTGTGCAAATTACTTTTTTTAATATACAGTTTACATAGTTGGATTTCTTCTCCGAACGTTTATCTTATATCTAAAATTTAGATGTCAATTCTTTAGGTGAAAAATCTGGTGAGTGGGATATATATCTTAATTAATGATAACAAATACTTCAACACACCATGTACGGCATAACATGAATACGCATGATATATATTGCTTTAATTAAATTATTTTCTATGCTATGAATAATTAAAATTAAACGTAGAAACAAATTCATAGAGTATATGAGGTATCGAGTTGTCTATTTTCTGTCACTTTATATTATACACCTCAGTTACGACAATGTTTTCGGATAATAACGGCATACGTTGTTGCACACTGCAGATACAGGCTTGTGCAAAACGAAACGTTGCAATAACGGGGCAACATGTATAGGCGACCAAGCGGGTTCTACGTACAGATGTTTGTGCAATGCTGGTTACACGGGATATGATTGCAATATCGGTATGTATATTAATATCTGAAAAGTCTGCATATAAAAATATGTCAAATGTCGTATGTTAATCATTACAACATAGCGTATCGGCCTTATCCTAGACAATGATTCATATGATTCAGCTGTATTGGTTTGCAGAAGTGAATGAGTGTGATAGCTCGCCATGCCTCAACGGTGGCACGTGTGTCAATGGCAACATGTCATATTCTTGTGCATGCCTTGTTGGCTACACAGATCCGGAATGTTCTTCAGGTGCGCTTTCTTAGTTGTTGGTATTTGATATCAATAAATTCTGTTTTCTAATTGCATAGACACTAGACGTTTATTTACACTTAATGACTTACCACTTTGGACATGTTGTTCTGGCTCAATATTTGTTTGCAATTCTTCTGCGTCTCAACGAATTACTGTGTAATGCCACAAACACCTCCATGCCTACGTTTACAGAGATAAAAGAGTGCCGAAGCAACCCATGCGAAAATGGTGCTACATGCGTGGATGAACTGAACGGCTACAAATGCGACTGCGCCACTGGTTATATCGGCCTTCACTGTGAACGTGGTTCGGGAGAAACGAGTAAACGTTGCGATTCTATAATATATGTACTTAGTTGAAAATGATTATTTGATTAGATCTTAACCATGCTCTGGTTTATAGTAGTTAAACGAAATAATGATATACAGGCAATGCGTGTAATAACTTCAAAAACAATAAACACTACATTCCTCGTAATTTTGCTTGAAGATTGTGCGTAAATGTCTTGCTTCCAATAAAATAAATAGATTCACTCGTCGTGGCAGTTTTTACAATTATCGTATGCTTGCAGTGGGCGTAGACACAATAACTACTAAATCACCAACAACAACTACGACAACTGCAACAAATACAGCTGCAGCAGGGACTGAAGCAACGACAACAAGTACAGCACTGGCCGCTCCAACGCCATCAACGGTCGGACCACCATCAGCGACAACGTTGATTTCAACTATTAAATCACCAACAACGACTACAACACCAGCAACATCTACTGCTCCAGCAACGACTGAAGCAAAGACAACAACTAGAAGACCGTCTGATCCAACGATATCACTGGATCAACCAACATCAGCGACAACATTAATTTCAACTTCATCCAATGCATCAATGCTCAGCTTGTATCCTGGTACGTAAGACATGACTTTATATTGTAATACTGTTGCCTGTGTGGTATTATGCTGATAACAATACGACTATTACATAGTACTCGCATACCTGTATTGAGCATTCGTGCCAACGTTGCGTATTCTTGAAAAGTATCCAGTTAACACCGTTGTGCAAATTACTTTTTTTAATATACAGTTTACATAGTTGGATTTCTTCTCCGAACGTTTATCTTATATCTAAAATTTAGATGTCAATTCTTTAGGTGAAAAATCTGGTGAGTGGGATATATATCTTAATTAATGATAACAAATACTTCAACACACCATGTACGGCATAACATGAATACGCATGATATATATTGCTTTAATTAAATGATTTTCTATGCTATGAATAATTAAAATTAAACGTAGAAACAAATTCATAGAGTATATGAGGTATCGAGTTGTCTATTTTCTGTCACTTTATATTATACACCTCAGTTACGACAATGTTTTCGGATAATAACGGCATACGTTGTTGCACACTGCAGATACAGGCTTGTGCAAAACGAAACGTTGCAATAACGGGGCAACATGTATAGGCGACCAAGCGGGTTCTACGTACAGATGTTTGTGCAATGCTGGTTACACGGGATATGATTGCAATATCGGTATGTATATTAATATCTGAAAAGTCTGCATATAAAAATATGTCAAATGTCGTATGTTAATCATTACAACATAGCGTATCGGCCTTATCCTAGACAATGATTCATATGATTCAGCTGTATTGGTTTGCAGAAGTGAATGAGTGTGATAGCTCGCCATGCCTCAACGGTGGCACGTGTGTCAATGGCAACATGTCATATTCTTGTGCATGCCTTGTTGGCTACACAGATCCGGAATGTTCTTCAGGTGCGCTTTCTTAGTTGTTGGTATTTGATATCAATAAATTCTCTTTTCTAATTGCATATACACTAGACGTTTATTTACACTTAATGACTTACCACTTTGGACATGTTGTTCTGGCTTAATATTTGTTTGCAATTCTTCTGCGTCTCAACGAATTACTGTGTAATGCCACAAACACCTCCATGCTTACGTTTACAGAGATAAAAGAATGCCGAAGCAACCCATGCGAAAATGGTGCTACATGCGTGGATGAACTGAACGGCTACAAATGCGACTGCGCCACTGGTTATATCGGCCTTCACTGTGAACGTGGTTCGGGAGAAACGAGTAAACGTTGCGATTCTATAATATATGTACTTAGTTGAAAATGATTATTTGATTAGATCTTAACCATGCTCTGGTTTATAGTAGTTAAACGAAATAATGATATACAGGCAATGCGTGTAATAACTTCAAAAACAATAAACACTACATTCCTCGTAATTTTGCTTGAAGATTGTGCGTAAATGTCTTGCTTCCAATAAAATAAATAGATTCACTCGTCGTGGCAGTTTTTACAATTATCGTATGCTTGCAGTGGGCGTAGACACAATAACTACTAAATCACCAACAACAACTACGACAACTGCAACAAATACAGCTGCAGCAGGGACTGAAGCAACGACAACAAGTACAGCACTGGCCGCTCCAACGCCATCAACGGTCGGACCACCATCAGCGACAACGTTGATTTCAACTATTAAATCACCAACAACGACTACAACACCAGCAACATCTACTGCTCCAGCAACGACTGAAGCAAAGACAACAACTAGAAGACCGTCTGATCCAACGATATCACTGGATCAACCAACATCAGCGACAACATTAATTTCAACTTCATCCAATGCATCAATGCTCAGCTTGTATCCTGGTACGTAAGACATGACTTTATATTGTAATACTGTTGCCTGTGTGGTATTATGCTGATAACAATACGACTATTACATAGTACTCGCATACCTGTATTGAGCATTCGTGCCAACGTTGCGTATTCTTGAAAAGTATCCAGTTAACACCGTTGTGCAAATTACTTTTTTTAATATACAGTTTACATAGTTGGATTTCTTCTCCGAACGTTTATCTTATATCTAAAATTTAGATGTCAATTCTTTAGGTGAAAAATCTGGTGAGTGGGATATATATCTTAATTAATGATAACAAATACTTCAACACACCATGTACGGCATAACATGAATACGCATGATATATATTGCTTTAATTAAATGATTTTCTATGCTATGAATAATTAAAATTAAACGTAGAAACAAATTCATAGAGTATATGAGGTATCGAGTTGTCTATTTTCTGTCACTTTATATTATACACCTCAGTTACGACAATGTTTTCGGATAATAACGGCATACGTTGTTGCACACTGCAGATACAGGCTTGTGCAAAACGAAACGTTGCAATAACGGGGCAACATGTATAGGCGACCAAGCGGGTTCTACGTACAGATGTTTGTGCAATGCTGGTTACACGGGATATGATTGCAATATCGGTATGTATATTAATATCTGAAAAGTCTGCATATAAAAATATGTCAAATGTCGTATGTTAATCATTACAACATAGCGTATCGGCCTTATCCTAGACAATGATTCATATGATTCAGCTGTATTGGTTTGCAGAAGTGAATGAGTGTGATAGCTCGCCATGCCTCAACGGTGGCACGTGTGTCAATGGCAACATGTCATATTCTTGTGCATGCCTTGTTGGCTACACAGATCCGGAATGTTCTTCAGGTGCGCTTTCTTAGTTGTTGGTATTTGATATCAATAAATTCTCTTTTCTAATTGCATATACACTAGACGTTTATTTACACTTAATGACTTACCACTTTGGACATGTTGTTCTGGCTTAATATTTGTTTGCAATTCTTCTGCGTCTCAACGAATTACTGTGTAATGCCACAAACACCTCCATGCTTACGTTTACAGAGATAAAAGAATGCCGAAGCAACCCATGCGAAAATGGTGCTACATGCGTGGATGAACTGAACGGCTACAAATGCGACTGCGCCACTGGTTATATCGGCCTTCACTGTGAACGTGGTTCGGGAGAAACGAGTAAACGTTGCGATTCTATAATATATGTACTTAGTTGAAAATGATTATTTGATTAGATCTTAACCATGCTCTGGTTTATAGTAGTTAAACGAAATAATGATATACAGGCAATGCGTGTAATAACTTCAAAAACAATAAACACTACATTCCTCGTAATTTTGCTTGAAGATTGTGCGTAAATGTCTTGCTTCCAATAAAATAAATAGATTCACTCGTCGTGGCAGTTTTTACAATTATCGTATGCTTGCAGTGGGCGTAGACACAATAACTACTAAATCACCAACAACAACTACGACAACTGCAACAAATACAGCTGCAGCAGGGACTGAAGCAACGACAACAAGTACAGCACTGGCCGCTCCAACGCCATCAACGGTCGGACCACCATCAGCGACAACGTTGATTTCAACTATTAAATCACCAACAACGACTACAACACCAGCAACATCTACTGCTCCAGCAACGACTGAAGCAAAGACAACAACTAGAAGACCGTCTGATCCAACGATATCACTGGATCAACCAACATCAGCGACAACATTAATTTCAACTTCATCCAATGCATCAATGCTCAGCTTGTATCCTGGTACGTAAGACATGACTTTATATTGTAATACTGTTGCCTGTGTGGTATTATGCTGATAACAATACGACTATTACATAGTACTCGCATACCTGTATTGAGCATTCGTGCCAACGTTGCGTATTCTTGAAAAGTATCCAGTTAACACCGTTGTGCAAATTACTTTTTTTAATATACAGTTTACATAGTTGGATTTCTTCTCCGAACGTTTATCTTATATCTAAAATTTAGATGTCAATTCTTTAGGTGAAAAATCTGGTGAGTGGGATATATATCTTAATTAATGATAACAAATACTTCAACACACCATGTACGGCATAACATGAATACGCATGATATATATTGCTTTAATTAAATGATTTTCTATGCTATGAATAATTAAAATTAAACGTAGAAACAAATTCATAGAGTATATGAGGTATCGAGTTGTCTATTTTCTGTCACTTTATATTATACACCTCAGTTACGACAATGTTTTCGGATAATAACGGCATACGTTGTTGCACACTGCAGATACAGGCTTGTGCAAAACGAAACGTTGCAATAACGGGGCAACATGTATAGGCGACCAAGCGGGTTCTACGTACAGATGTTTGTGCAATGCTGGTTACACGGGATATGATTGCAATATCGGTATGTATATTAATATCTGAAAAGTCTGCATATAAAAATATGTCAAATGTCGTATGTTAATCATTACAACATAGCGTATCGGCCTTATCCTAGACAATGATTCATATGATTCAGCTGTATTGGTTTGCAGAAGTGAATGAGTGTGATAGCTCGCCATGCCTCAACGGTGGCACGTGTGTCAATGGCAACATGTCATATTCTTGTGCATGCCTTGTTGGCTACACAGATCCGGAATGTTCTTCAGGTGCGCTTTCTTAGTTGTTGGTATTTGATATCAATAAATTCTCTTTTCTAATTGCATATACACTAGACGTTTATTTACACTTAATGACTTACCACTTTGGACATGTTGTTCTGGCTTAATATTTGTTTGCAATTCTTCTGCGTCTCAACGAATTACTGTGTAATGCCACAAACACCTCCATGCTTACGTTTACAGAGATAAAAGAATGCCGAAGCAACCCATGCGAAAATGGTGCTACATGCGTGGATGAACTGAACGGCTACAAATGCGACTGCGCCACTGGTTATATCGGCCTTCACTGTGAACGTGGTTCGGGAGAAACGAGTAAACGTTGCGATTCTATAATATATGTACTTAGTTGAAAATGATTATTTGATTAGATCTTAACCATGCTCTGGTTTATAGTAGTTAAACGAAATAATGATATACAGGCAATGCGTGTAATAACTTCAAAAACAATAAACACTACATTCCTCGTAATTTTGCTTGAAGATTGTGCGTAAATGTCTTGCTTCCAATAAAATAAATAGATTCACTCGTCGTGGCAGTTTTTACAATTATCGTATGCTTGCAGTGGGCGTAGACACAATAACTACTAAATCACCAACAACAACTACGACAACTGCAACAAATACAGCTGCAGCAGGGACTGAAGCAACGACAACAAGTACAGCACTGGCCGCTCCAACGCCATCAACGGTCGGACCACCATCAGCGACAACGTTGATTTCAACTATTAAATCACCAACAACGACTACAACACCAGCAACATCTACTGCTCCAGCAACGACTGAAGCAAAGACAACAACTAGAAGACCGTCTGATCCAACGATATCACTGGATCAACCAACATCAGCGACAACATTAATTTCAACTTCATCCAATGCATCAATGCTCAGCTTGTATCCTGGTACGTAAGACATGACTTTATATTGTAATACTGTTGCCTGTGTGGTATTATGCTGATAACAATACGACTATTACATAGTACTCGCATACCTGTATTGAGCATTCGTGCCAACGTTGCGTATTCTTGAAAAGTATCCAGTTAACACCGTTGTGCAAATTACTTTTTTTAATATACAGTTTACATAGTTGGATTTCTTCTCCGAACGTTTATCTTATATCTAAAATTTAGATGTCAATTCTTTAGGTGAAAAATCTGGTGAGTGGGATATATATCTTAATTAATGATAACAAATACTTCAACACACCATGTACGGCATAACATGAATACGCATGATATATATTGCTTTAATTAAATGATTTTCTATGCTATGAATAATTAAAATTAAACGTAGAAACAAATTCATAGAGTATATGAGGTATCGAGTTGTCTATTTTCTGTCACTTTATATTATACACCTCAGTTACGACAATGTTTTCGGATAATAACGGCATACGTTGTTGCACACTGCAGATACAGGCTTGTGCAAAACGAAACGTTGCAATAACGGGGCAACATGTATAGGCGACCAAGCGGGTTCTACGTACAGATGTTTGTGCAATGCTGGTTACACGGGATATGATTGCAATATCGGTATGTATATTAATATCTGAAAAGTCTGCATATAAAAATATGTCAAATGTCGTATGTTAATCATTACAACATAGCGTATCGGCCTTATCCTAGACAATGATTCATATGATTCAGCTGTATTGGTTTGCAGAAGTGAATGAGTGTGATAGCTCGCCATGCCTCAACGGTGGCACGTGTGTCAATGGCAACATGTCATATTCTTGTGCATGCCTTGTTGGCTACACAGATCCGGAATGTTCTTCAGGTGCGCTTTCTTAGTTGTTGGTATTTGATATCAATAAATTCTCTTTTCTAATTGCATATACACTAGACGTTTATTTACACTTAATGACTTACCACTTTGGACATGTTGTTCTGGCTTAATATTTGTTTGCAATTCTTCTGCGTCTCAACGAATTACTGTGTAATGCCACAAACACCTCCATGCTTACGTTTACAGAGATAAAAGAATGCCGAAGCAACCCATGCGAAAATGGTGCTACATGCGTGGATGAACTGAACGGCTACAAATGCGACTGCGCCACTGGTTATATCGGCCTTCACTGTGAACGTGGTTCGGGAGAAACGAGTAAACGTTGCGATTCTATAATATATGTACTTAGTTGAAAATGATTATTTGATTAGATCTTAACCATGCTCTGGTTTATAGTAGTTAAACGAAATAATGATATACAGGCAATGCGTGTAATAACTTCAAAAACAATAAACACTACATTCCTCGTAATTTTGCTTGAAGATTGTGCGTAAATGTCTTGCTTCCAATAAAATAAATAGATTCACTCGTCGTGGCAGTTTTTACAATTATCGTATGCTTGCAGTGGGCGTAGACACAATAACTACTAAATCACCAACAACAACTACGACAACTGCAACAAATACAGCTGCAGCAGGGACTGAAGCAACGACAACAAGTACAGCACTGGCCGCTCCAACGCCATCAACGGTCGGACCACCATCAGCGACAACGTTGATTTCAACTATTAAATCACCAACAACGACTACAACACCAGCAACATCTACTGCTCCAGCAACGACTGAAGCAAAGACAACAACTAGAAGACCGTCTGATCCAACGATATCACTGGATCAACCAACATCAGCGACAACATTAATTTCAACTTCATCCAATGCATCAATGCTCAGCTTGTATCCTGGTACGTAAGACATGACTTTATATTGTAATACTGTTGCCTGTGTGGTATTATGCTGATAACAATACGACTATTACATAGTACTCGCATACCTGTATTGAGCATTCGTGCCAACGTTGCGTATTCTTGAAAAGTATCCAGTTAACACCGTTGTGCAAATTACTTTTTTTAATATACAGTTTACATAGTTGGATTTCTTCTCCGAACGTTTATCTTATATCTAAAATTTAGATGTCAATTCTTTAGGTGAAAAATCTGGTGAGTGGGATATATATCTTAATTAATGATAACAAATACTTCAACACACCATGTACGGCATAACATGAATACGCATGATATATATTGCTTTAATTAAATGATTTTCTATGCTATGAATAATTAAAATTAAACGTAGAAACAAATTCATAGAGTATATGAGGTATCGAGTTGTCTATTTTCTGTCACTTTATATTATACACCTCAGTTACGACAATGTTTTCGGATAATAACGGCATACGTTGTTGCACACTGCAGATACAGGCTTGTGCAAAACGAAACGTTGCAATAACGGGGCAACATGTATAGGCGACCAAGCGGGTTCTACGTACAGATGTTTGTGCAATGCTGGTTACACGGGATATGATTGCAATATCGGTATGTATATTAATATCTGAAAAGTCTGCATATAAAAATATGTCAAATGTCGTATGTTAATCATTACAACATAGCGTATCGGCCTTATCCTAGACAATGATTCATATGATTCAGCTGTATTGGTTTGCAGAAGTGAATGAGTGTGATAGCTCGCCATGCCTCAACGGTGGCACGTGTGTCAATGGCAACATGTCATATTCTTGTGCATGCCTTGTTGGCTACACAGATCCGGAATGTTCTTCAGGTGCGCTTTCTTAGTTGTTGGTATTTGATATCAATAAATTCTCTTTTCTAATTGCATATACACTAGACGTTTATTTACACTTAATGACTTACCACTTTGGACATGTTGTTCTGGCTTAATATTTGTTTGCAATTCTTCTGCGTCTCAACGAATTACTGTGTAATGCCACAAACACCTCCATGCTTACGTTTACAGAGATAAAAGAATGCCGAAGCAACCCATGCGAAAATGGTGCTACATGCGTGGATGAACTGAACGGCTACAAATGCGACTGCGCCACTGGTTATATCGGCCTTCACTGTGAACGTGGTTCGGGAGAAACGAGTAAACGTTGCGATTCTATAATATATGTACTTAGTTGAAAATGATTATTCGATTAGATCTTAACCATGCTCTGGTTTATAGTAGTTAAACGAAATAATGATATACAGGCAATGCGTGTAATAACTTCAAAAACAATAAACACTACATTCCTCGTAATTTTGCTTGAAGATCGTGCGTAAATGTCTTGCTTCCAATAAATAAAAAGATTCACTCGTCGTGGCAGTTTTTACAATTATCGTATGCTTGCAGTGGGCGTAGACACAATAACTACTAAATCATCAACAACAACTACGACAACTGCAACAAATACAGCTGCAGCAGCGACTGAAGCAACGACAACAAGTACAGCACTGGCCGCTCCAACGCCATCAACGGTCGGACCACCATCAGCGACAACGTTGATTTCAACTATTAAATCACCAACAACGACTACAACACCAGCAACATCTACTGCTCCAGCAACGACTGAAGCAAAGACAACAACTAGAAGACCGTCTGATCCAACGATATCACTGGATCAACCAACATCAGCGACAACATTAATTTCAACTTCATCCAATGCATCAATGCTCAGCTTGTATCCTGGTACGTAAGACATGACTTTATATTGTAATACTGTTGCCTGTGTGGTATTATGCTGATAACAATACGACTATTACATAGTACTCGCATACCTGTATTGAGCATTCGTGCCAACGTTGCGTATTCTTGAAAAGTATCCAGTTAACACCGTTGTGCAAATTACTTTTTTTAATATACAGTTTACATAGTTGGATTTCTTCTCCGAACGTTTATCTTATATCTAAAATTTAGATGTCAATTCTTTAGGTGAAAAATCTGGTGAGTGGGATATATATCTTAATTAATGATAACAAATACTTCAACACACCATGTACGGCATAACATGAATACGCATGATATATATTGCTTTAATTAAATGATTTTCTATGCTATGAATAATTAAAATTAAACGTAGAAACAAATTCATAGAGTATATGAGGTATCGAGTTGTCTATTTTCTGTCACTTTATATTATACACCTCAGTTACGACAATGTTTTCGGATAATAACGGCATACGTTGTTGCACACTGCAGATACAGGCTTGTGCAAAACGAAACGTTGCAATAACGGGGCAACATGTATAGGCGACCAAGCGGGTTCTACGTACAGATGTTTGTGCAATGCTGGTTACACGGGATATGATTGCAATATCGGTATGTATATTAATATCTGAAAAGTCTGCATATAAAAATATGTCAAATGTCGTATGTTAATCATTACAACATAGCGTATCGGCCTTATCCTAGACAATGATTCATATGATTCAGCTGTATTGGTTTGCAGAAGTGAATGAGTGTGATAGCTCGCCATGCCTCAACGGTGGCACGTGTGTCAATGGCAACATGTCATATTCTTGTGCATGCCTTGTTGGCTACACAGATCCGGAATGTTCTTCAGGTGCGCTTTCTTAGTTGTTGGTATTTGATATCAATAAATTCTCTTTTCTAATTGCATATACACTAGACGTTTATTTACACTTAATGACTTACCACTTTGGACATGTTGTTCTGGCTTAATATTTGTTTGCAATTCTTCTGCGTCTCAACGAATTACTGTGTAATGCCACAAACACCTCCATGCTTACGTTTACAGAGATAAAAGAATGCCGAAGCAACCCATGCGAAAATGGTGCTACATGCGTGGATGAACTGAACGGCTACAAATGCGACTGCGCCACTGGTTATATCGGCCTTCACTGTGAACGTGGTTCGGGAGAAACGAGTAAACGTTGCGATTCTATAATATATGTACTTAGTTGAAAATGATTATTTGATTAGATCTTAACCATGCTCTGGTTTATAGTAGTTAAACGAAATAATGATATACAGGCAATGCGTGTAATAACTTCAAAAACAATAAACACTACATTCCTCGTAATTTTGCTTGAAGATTGTGCGTAAATGTCTTGCTTCCAATAAAATAAATAGATTCACTCGTCGTGGCAGTTTTTACAATTATCGTATGCTTGCAGTGGGCGTAGACACAATAACTACTAAATCACCAACAACAACTACGACAACTGCAACAAATACAGCTGCAGCAGGGACTGAAGCAACGACAACAAGTACAGCACTGGCCGCTCCAACGCCATCAACGGTCGGACCACCATCAGCGACAACGTTGATTTCAACTATTAAATCACCAACAACGACTACAACACCAGCAACATCTACTGCTCCAGCAACGACTGAAGCAAAGACAACAACTAGAAGACCGTCTGATCCAACGATATCACTGGATCAACCAACATCAGCGACAACATTAATTTCAACTTCATCCAATGCATCAATGCTCAGCTTGTATCCTGGTACGTAAGACATGACTTTATATTGTAATACTGTTGCCTGTGTGGTATTATGCTGATAACAATACGACTATTACATAGTACTCGCATACCTGTATTGAGCATTCGTGCCAACGTTGCGTATTCTTGAAAAGTATCCAGTTAACACCGTTGTGCAAATTACTTTTTTTAATATACAGTTTACATAGTTGGATTTCTTCTCCGAACGTTTATCTTATATCTAAAATTTAGATGTCAATTCTTTAGGTGAAAAATCTGGTGAGTGGGATATATATCTTAATTAATGATAACAAATACTTCAACACACCATGTACGGCATAACATGAATACGCATGATATATATTGCTTTAATTAAATGATTTTCTATGCTATGAATAATTAAAATTAAACGTAGAAACAAATTCATAGAGTATATGAGGTATCGAGTTGTCTATTTTCTGTCACTTTATATTATACACCTCAGTTACGACAATGTTTTCGGATAATAACGGCATACGTTGTTGCACACTGCAGATACAGGCTTGTGCAAAACGAAACGTTGCAATAACGGGGCAACATGTATAGGCGACCAAGCGGGTTCTACGTACAGATGTTTGTGCAATGCTGGTTACACGGGATATGATTGCAATATCGGTATGTATATTAATATCTGAAAAGTCTGCATATAAAAATATGTCAAATGTCGTATGTTAATCATTACAACATAGCGTATCGGCCTTATCCTAGACAATGATTCATATGATTCAGCTGTATTGGTTTGCAGAAGTGAATGAGTGTGATAGCTCGCCATGCCTCAACGGTGGCACGTGTGTCAATGGCAACATGTCATATTCTTGTGCATGCCTTGTTGGCTACACAGATCCGGAATGTTCTTCAGGTGCGCTTTCTTAGTTGTTGGTATTTGATATCAATAAATTCTCTTTTCTAATTGCATATACACTAGACGTTTATTTACACTTAATGACTTACCACTTTGGACATGTTGTTCTGGCTTAATATTTGTTTGCAATTCTTCTGCGTCTCAACGAATTACTGTGTAATGCCACAAACACCTCCATGCTTACGTTTACAGAGATAAAAGAATGCCGAAGCAACCCATGCGAAAATGGTGCTACATGCGTGGATGAACTGAACGGCTACAAATGCGACTGCGCCACTGGTTATATCGGCCTTCACTGTGAACGTGGTTCGGGAGAAACGAGTAAACGTTGCGATTCTATAATATATGTACTTAGTTGAAAATGATTATTCGATTAGATCTTAACCATGCTCTGGTTTATAGTAGTTAAACGAAATAATGATATACAGGCAATGCGTGTAATAACTTCAAAAACAATAAACACTACATTCCTCGTAATTTTGCTTGAAGATCGTGCGTAAATGTCTTGCTTCCAATAAATAAAAAGATTCACTCGTCGTGGCAGTTTTTACAATTATCGTATGCTTGCAGTGGGCGTAGACACAATAACTACTAAATCATCAACAACAACTACGACAACTGCAACAAATACAGCTGCAGCAGCGACTGAAGCAACGACAACAAGTACAGCACTGGCCGCTCCAACGCCATCAACGGTCGGACCACCATCAGCGACAACGTTGATTTCAACTATTAAATCACCAACAACGACTACAACACCAGCAACATCTACTGCTCCAGCAACGACTGAAGCAAAGACAACAACTAGAAGACCGTCTGATCCAACGATATCACTGGATCAACCAACATCAGCGACAACATTAATTTCAACTTCATCCAATGCATCAATGCTCAGCTTGTATCCTGGTACGTAAGACATGACTTTATATTGTAATACTGTTGCCTGTGTGGTATTATGCTGATAACAATACGACTATTACATAGTACTCGCATACCTGTATTGAGCATTCGTGCCAACGTTGCGTATTCTTGAAAAGTATCCAGTTAACACCGTTGTGCAAATTACTTTTTTTAATATACAGTTTACATAGTTGGATTTCTTCTCCGAACGTTTATCTTATATCTAAAATTTAGATGTCAATTCTTTAGGTGAAAAATCTGGTGAGTGGGATATATATCTTAATTAATGATAACAAATACTTCAACACACCATGTACGGCATAACATGAATACGCATGATATATATTGCTTTAATTAAATGATTTTCTATGCTATGAATAATTAAAATTAAACGTAGAAACAAATTCATAGAGTATATGAGGTATCGAGTTGTCTATTTTCTGTCACTTTATATTATACACCTCAGTTACGACAATGTTTTCGGATAATAACGGCATACGTTGTTGCACACTGCAGATACAGGCTTGTGCAAAACGAAACGTTGCAATAACGGGGCAACATGTATAGGCGACCAAGCGGGTTCTACGTACAGATGTTTGTGCAACGCTGGTTACACGGGATATGATTGCAATATCGGTATGTATATTAATATCTGAAAAGTCTGCATATAAAAATATGTCAAATGTCGTATGTTAATCATTACAACATAGCGTATCGGCCTTATCCTAGACAATGATTCATATGATTCAGCTGTATTGGTTTGCAGAAGTGAATGAGTGTGATAGCTCGCCATGCCTCAACGGTGGCACGTGTGTCAATGGCAACATGTCATATTCTTGTGCATGCCTTGTTGGCTACACAGATCCGGAATGTTCTTCAGGTGCGCTTTCTTAGTTGTTGGTATTTGATATCAATAAATTCTGTTTTCTAATTGCATAGACACTAGACGTTTATTTACACTTAATGACTTACCACTTTGGACATGTTGTTCTGGCTCAATATTTGTTTGCAATTCTTCTGCGTCTCAACGAATTACTGTGTAATGCCACAAACACCTCCATGCCTACGTTTACAGAGATAAAAGAGTGCCGAAGCAACCCATGCGAAAATGGTGCTACATGCGTGGATGAACTGAACGGCTACAAATGCGACTGCGCCACTGGTTATATCGGCCTTCACTGTGAACGTGGTTCGGGAGAAACGAGTAAACGTTGCGATTCTATAATATATGTACTTAGTTGAAAATGATTATTTGATTAGATCTTAACCATGCTCTGGTTTATAGTAGTTAAACGAAATAATGATATACAGGCAATGCGTGTAATAACTTCAAAAACAATAAAAACTACATTCCTCGTAATTTTGCTTGAAGATTGTGCGTAAATGTCTTGCTTCCAATAACATAAATAGATTCACTCGTCGTGGCAGTTTTTACAATTATCGTATGCTTGCAGTGGGCGTAGACACAATAACTACTAAATCACCAACAACAACTACGACAACTGCAACAAATACAGCTGCAGCAGGGACTGAAGCAACGACAACAAGTACAGCACTGGCCGCTCCAACGCCATCAACGGTCGGACCACCATCAGCGACAACGTTGATTTCAACTATTAAATCACCAACAACGACTACAACACCAGCAACATCTACTGCTCCAGCAACGACTGAAGCAAAGACAACAACTAGAAGACCGTCTGATCCAACGATATCACTGGATCAACCAACATCAGCGACAACATTAATTTCAACTTCATCCAATGCATCAATGCTCAGCTTGTATCCTGGTACGTAAGACATGACTTTATATTGTAATACTGTTGCCTGTGTGGTATTATGCTGATAACAATACGACTATTACATAGTACTCGCATACCTGTATTGAGCATTCGTGCCAACGTTGCGTATTCTTGAAAAGTATCCAGTTAACACCGTTGTGCAAATTACTTTTTTTAATATACAGTTTACATAGTTGGATTTCTTCTCCGAACGTTTATCTTATATCTAAAATTTAGATGTCAATTCTTTAGGTGAAAAATCTGGTGAGTGGGATATATATCTTAATTAATGATAACAAATACTTCAACACACCATGTACGGCATAACATGAATACGCATGATATATATTGCTTTAATTAAATGATTTTCTATGCTATGAATAATTAAAATTAAACGTAGAAACAAATTCATAGAGTATATGAGGTATCGAGTTGTCTATTTTCTGTCACTTTATATTATACATCTCAGTTACGACAATGTTTTCGGATAATAACGGCATACGTTGTTGCACACTGCAGATACAGGCTTGTGCAAAACGAAACGTTGCAATAACGGGGCAACATGTATAGGCGACCAAGCGGGTTCTACGTACAGATGTTTGTGCAATGCTGGTTACACGGGATATGATTGCAATATCGGTATGTATATTAATATCTGAAAAGTCTGCATATAAAAATATGTCAAATGTCGTATGTTAATCATTACAACATAGCGTATCGGCCTTATCCTAGACAATGATTCATATGATTCAGCTGTATTGGTTTGCAGAAGTGAATGAGTGTGATAGCTCGCCATGCCTCAACGGTGGCACGTGTGTCAATGGCAACATGTCATATTCTTGTGCATGCCTTGTTGGCTACACAGATCCGGAATGTTCTTCAGGTGCGCTTTCTTAGTTGTTGGTATTTGATATCAATAAATTCTGTTTTCTAATTGCATAGACACTAGACGTTTATTTACACTTAATGACTTACCACTTTGGACATGTTGTTCTGGCTCAATATTTGTTTGCAATTCTTCTGCGTCTCAACGAATTACTGTGTAATGCCACAAACACCTCCATGCCTACGTTTACAGAGATAAAAGAGTGCCGAAGCAACCCATGCGAAAATGGTGCTACATGCGTGGATGAACTGAACGGCTACAAATGCGACTGCGCCACTGGTTATATCGGCCTTCACTGTGAACGTGGTTCGGGAGAAACGAGTAAACGTTGCGATTCTATAATATATGTACTTAGTTGAAAATGATTATTTGATTAGATCTTAACCATGCTCTGGTTTATAGTAGTTAAACGAAATAATGATATACAGGCAATGCGTGTAATAACTTCAAAAACAATAAACACTACATTCCTCGTAATTTTGCTTGAAGATCGTGCGTAAATGTCTTGCTTCCAATAAATAAAAAGATTCACTCGTCGTGGCAGTTTTTACAATTATCGTATGCTTGCAGTGGGCGTAGACACAATAACTACTAAATCATCAACAACAACTACGACAACTGCAACAAATACAGCTGCAGCAGCGACTGAAGCAACGACAACAAGTACAGCACTGGCCGCTCCAACGCCATCAACGGTCGGACCACCATCAGCGACAACGTTGATTTCAACTATTAAATCACCAACAACGACTACAACACCAGCAACATCTACTGCTCCAGCAACGACTGAAGCAAAGACAACAACTAGAAGACCGTCTGATCCAACGATATCACTGGATCAACCAACATCAGCGACAACATTAATTTCAACTTCATCCAATGCATCAATGCTCAGCTTGTATCCTGGTACGTAAGACATGACTTTATATTGTAATACTGTTGCCTGTGTGGTATTATGCTGATAACAATACGACTATTACATAGTACTCGCATACCTGTATTGAGCATTCGTGCCAACGTTGCGTATTCTTGAAAAGTATCCAGTTAACACCGTTGTGCAAATTACTTTTTTTAATATACAGTTTACATAGTTGGATTTCTTCTCCGAACGTTTATCTTATATCTAAAATTTAGATGTCAATTCTTTAGGTGAAAAATCTGGTGAGTGGGATATATATCTTAATTAATGATAACAAATACTTCAACACACCATGTACGGCATAACATGAATACGCATGATATATATTGCTTTAATTAAATGATTTTCTATGCTATGAATAATTAAAATTAAACGTAGAAACAAATTCATAGAGTATATGAGGTATCGAGTTGTCTATTTTCTGTCACTTTATATTATACACCTCAGTTACGACAATGTTTTCGGATAATAACGGCATACGTTGTTGCACACTGCAGATACAGGCTTGTGCAAAACGAAACGATGCAATAACGGGGCAACATGTATAGGCGACCAAGCGGGTTCTACGTACAGATGTTTGTGCAACGCTGGTTACACGGGATATGATTGCAATATCGGTATGTATATTAATATCTGAAAAGTCTGCATATAAAAATATGTCAAATGTCGTATGTTAATCATTACAACATAGCGTATCGGCCTTATCCTAGACAATGATTCATATGATTCAGCTGTATTGGTTTGCAGAAGTGAATGAGTGTGATAGCTCGCCATGCCTCAACGGTGGCACGTGTGTCAATGGCAACATGTCATATTCTTGTGCATGCCTTGTTGGCTACACAGATCCGGAATGTTCTTCAGGTGCGCTTTCTTAGTTGTTGGTATTTGATATCAATAAATTCTGTTTTCTAATTGCATAGACACTAGACGTTTATTTACACTTAATGACTTACCACTTTGGACATGTTGTTCTGGCTCAATATTTGTTTGCAATTCTTCTGCGTCTCAACGAATTACTGTGTAATGCCACAAACACCTCCATGCCTACGTTTACAGAGATAAAAGAGTGCCGAAGCAACCCATGCGAAAATGGTGCTACATGCGTGGATGAACTGAACGGCTACAAATGCGACTGCGCCACTGGTTATATCGGCCTTCACTGTGAACGTGGTTCGGGAGAAACGAGTAAACGTTGCGATTCTATAATATATGTACTTAGTTGAAAATGATTATTTGATTAGATCTTAACCATGCTCTGGTTTATAGTAGTTAAACGAAATAATGATATACAGGCAATGCGTGTAATAACTTCAAAAACAATAAACACTACATTCCTCGTAATTTTGCTTGAAGATTGTGCGTAAATGTCTTGCTTCCAATAACATAAATAGATTCACTCGTCGTGGCAGTTTTTACAATTATCGTATGCTTGCAGTGGGCGTAGACACAATAACTACTAAATCACCAACAACAACTACGACAACTGCAACAAATACAGCTGCAGCAGGGACTGAAGCAACGACAACAAGTACAGCACTGGCCGCTCCAACGCCATCAACGGTCGGACCACCATCAGCGACAACGTTGATTTCAACTATTAAATCACCAACAACGACTACAACACCAGCAACATCTACTGCTCCAGCAACGACTGAAGCAAAGACAACAACTAGAAGACCGTCTGATCCAACGATATCACTGGATCAACCAACATCAGCGACAACATTAATTTCAACTTCATCCAATGCATCAATGCTCAGCTTGTATCCTGGTACGTAAGACATGACTTTATATTGTAATACTGTTGCCTGTGTGGTATTATGCTGATAACAATACGACTATTACATAGTACTCGCATACCTGTATTGAGCATTCGTGCCAACGTTGCGTATTCTTGAAAAGTATCCAGTTAACACCGTTGTGCAAATTACTTTTTTTAATATACAGTTTACATAGTTGGATTTCTTCTCCGAACGTTTATCTTATATCTAAAATTTAGATGTCAATTCTTTAGGTGAAAAATCTGGTGAGTGGGATATATATCTTAATTAATGATAACAAATACTTCAACACACCATGTACGGCATAACATGAATACGCATGATATATATTGCTTTAATTAAATGATTTTCTATGCTATGAATAATTAAAATTAAACGTAGAAACAAATTCATAGAGTATATGAGGTATCGAGTTGTCTATTTTCTGTCACTTTATATTATACATCTCAGTTACGACAATGTTTTCGGATAATAACGGCATACGTTGTTGCACACTGCAGATACAGGCTTGTGCAAAACGAAACGTTGCAATAACGGGGCAACATGTATAGGCGACCAAGCGGGTTCTACGTACAGATGTTTGTGCAATGCTGGTTACACGGGATATGATTGCAATATCGGTATGTATATTAATATCTGAAAAGTCTGCATATAAAAATATGTCAAATGTCGTATGTTAATCATTACAACATAGCGTATCGGCCTTATCCTAGACAATGATTCATATGATTCAGCTGTATTGGTTTGCAGAAGTGAATGAGTGTGATAGCTCGCCATGCCTCAACGGTGGCACGTGTGTCAATGGCAACATGTCATATTCTTGTGCATGCCTTGTTGGCTACACAGATCCGGAATGTTCTTCAGGTGCGCTTTCTTAGTTGTTGGTATTTGATATCAATAAATTCTGTTTTCTAATTGCATAGACACTAGACGTTTATTTACACTTAATGACTTACCACTTTGGACATGTTGTTCTGGCTCAATATTTGTTTGCAATTCTTCTGCGTCTCAACGAATTACTGTGTAATGCCACAAACACCTCCATGCCTACGTTTACAGAGATAAAAGAGTGCCGAAGCAACCCATGCGAAAATGGTGCTACATGCGTGGATGAACTGAACGGCTACAAATGCGACTGCGCCACTGGTTATATCGGCCTTCACTGTGAACGTGGTTCGGGAGAAACGAGTAAACGTTGCGATTCTATAATATATGTACTTAGTTGAAAATGATTATTTGATTAGATCTTAACCATGCTCTGGTTTATAGTAGTTAAACGAAATAATGATATACAGGCAATGCGTGTAATAACTTCAAAAACAATAAACACTACATTCCTCGTAATTTTGCTTGAAGATTGTGCGTAAATGTCTTGCTTTCAATAAAATAAATAGATTCACTCGTCGTGGCAGTTTTTACAATTATCGTATGCTTGCAGTGGGCGTAGACACAATAACTACTAAATCACCAACAACAACTACGACAACTGCAACAAATACAGCTGCAGCAGGGACTGAAGCAACGACAACAAGTACAGCACTGGCCGCTCCAACGCCATCAACGGTCGGACCACCATCAGCGACAACGTTGATTTCAACTATTAAATCACCAACAACGACTACAACACCAGCAACATCTACTGCTCCAGCAACGACTGAAGCAAAGACAACAACTAGAAGACCGTCTGATCCAACGATATCACTGGATCAACCAACATCAGCGACAACATTAATTTCAACTTCATCCAATGCATCAATGCTCAGCTTGTATCCTGGTACGTAAGACATGACTTTATATTGTAATACTGTTGCCTGTGTGGTATTATGCTGATAACAATACGACTATTACATAGTACTCGCATACCTGTATTGAGCATTCGTGCCAACGTTGCGTATTCTTGAAAAGTATCCAGTTAACACCGTTGTGCAAATTACTTTTTTTAATATACAGTTTACATAGTTGGATTTCTTCTCCGAACGTTTATCTTATATCTAAAATTTAGATGTCAATTCTTTAGGTGAAAAATCTGGTGAGTGGGATATATATCTTAATTAATGATAACAAATACTTCAACACACCATGTACGGCATAACATGAATACGCATGATATATATTGCTTTAATTAAATGATTTTCTATGCTATGAATAATTAAAATTAAACGTAGAAACAAATTCATAGAGTATATGAGGTATCGAGTTGTCTATTTTCTGTCACTTTATATTATACACCTCAGTTACGACAATGTTTTCGGATAATAACGGCATACGTTGTTGCACACTGCAGATACAGGCTTGTGCAAAACGAAACGTTGCAATAACGGGGCAACATGTATAGGCGACCAAGCGGGTTCTACGTACAGATGTTTGTGCAATGCTGGTTACACGGGATATGATTGCAATATCGGTATGTATATTAATATCTGAAAAGTCTGCATATAAAAATATGTCAAATGTCGTATGTTAATCATTACAACATAGCGTATCGGCCTTATCCTAGACAATGATTCATATGATTCAGCTGTATTGGTTTGCAGAAGTGAATGAGTGTGATAGCTCGCCATGCCTCAACGGTGGCACGTGTGTCAATGGCAACATGTCATATTCTTGTGCATGCCTTGTTGGCTACACAGATCCGGAATGTTCTTCAGGTGCGCTTTCTTAGTTGTTGGTATTTGATATCAATAAATTCTGTTTTCTAATTGCATAGACACTAGACGTTTATTTACACTTAATGACTTACCACTTTGGACATGTTGTTCTGGCTCAATATTTGTTTGCAATTCTTCTGCGTCTCAACGAATTACTGTGTAATGCCACAAACACCTCCATGCCTACGTTTACAGAGATAAAAGAGTGCCGAAGCAACCCATGCGAAAATGGTGCTACATGCGTGGATGAACTGAACGGCTACAAATGCGACTGCGCCACTGGTTATATCGGCCTTCACTGTGAACGTGGTTCGGGAGAAACGAGTAAACGTTGCGATTCTATAATATATGTACTTAGTTGAAAATGATTATTTGATTAGATCTTAACCATGCTCTGGTTTATAGTAGTTAAACGAAATAATGATATACAGGCAATGCGTGTAATAACTTCAAAAACAATAAACACTACATTCCTCGTAATTTTGCTTGAAGATTGTGCGTAAATGTCTTGCTTCCAATAAAATAAATAGATTCACTCGTCGTGGCAGTTTTTACAATTATCGTATGCTTGCAGTGGGCGTAGACACAATAACTACTAAATCACCAACAACAACTACGACAACTGCAACAAATACAGCTGCAGCAGGGACTGAAGCAACGACAACAAGTACAGCACTGACCGCTCCAACGCCATCAACGGTCGGACCACCATCAGCGACAACGTTGATTTCAACTATTAAATCACCAACAACGACTACAACACCAGCAACATCTACTGCTCCAGCAACGACTGAAGCAAAGACAACAACTAGAAGACCGTCTGATCCAACGATATCACTGGATCAACCAACATCAGCGACAACATTAATTTCAACTTCATCCAATGCATCAATGCTCAGCTTGTATCCTGGTACGTAAGACATGACTTTATATTGTAATACTGTTGCCTGTGTGGTATTATGCTGATAACAATACGACTATTACATAGTACTCGCATACCTGTATTGAGCATTCGTGCCAACGTTGCGTATTCTTGAAAAGTATCCAGTTAACACCGTTGTGCAAATTACTTTTTTTAATATACAGTTTACATAGTTGGATTTCTTCTCCGAACGTTTATCTTATATCTAAAATTTAGATGTCAATTCTTTAGGTGAAAAATCTGGTGAGTGGGATATATATCTTAATTAATGATAACAAATACTTCAACACACCATGTACGGCATAACATGAATACGCATGATATATATTGCTTTAATTAAATTATTTTCTATGCTATGAATAATTAAAATTAAACGTAGAAACAAATTCATAGAGTATATGAGGTATCGAGTTGTCTATTTTCTGTCACTTTATATTATACACCTCAGTTACGACAATGTTTTCGGATAATAACGGCATACGTTGTTGCACACTGCAGATACAGGCTTGTGCAAAACGAAACGTTGCAATAACGGGGCAACATGTATAGGCGACCAAGCGGGTTCTACGTACAGATGTTTGTGCAATGCTGGTTACACGGGATATGATTGCAATATCGGTATGTATATTAATATCTGAAAAGTCTGCATATAAAAATATGTCAAATGTCGTATGTTAATCATTACAACATAGCGTATCGGCCTTATCCTAGACAATGATTCATATGATTCAGCTGTATTGGTTTGCAGAAGTGAATGAGTGTGATAGCTCGCCATGCCTCAACGGTGGCACGTGTGTCAATGGCAACATGTCATATTCTTGTGCATGCCTTGTTGGCTACACAGATCCGGAATGTTCTTCAGGTGCGCTTTCTTAGTTGTTGGTATTTGATATCAATAAATTCTGTTTTCTAATTGCATAGACACTAGACGTTTATTGACACTTAATGACTTACCACTTTGGACATGTTGTTCTGGCTCAATATTTGTTTGCAATTCTTCTGCGTCTCAACGAATTACTGTGTAATGCCACAAACACCTCCATGCCTACGTTTACAGAGATAAAAGAGTGCCGAAGCAACCCATGCGAAAATGGTGCTACATGCGTGGATGAACTGAACGGCTACAAATGCGACTGCGCCACTGGTTATATCGGCCTTCACTGTGAACGTGGTTCGGGAGAAACGAGTAAACGTTGCGATTCTATAATATATGTACTTAGTTGAAAATGATTATTTGATTAGATCTTAACCATGCTCTGGTTTATAGTAGTTAAACGAAATAATGATATACAGGCAATGCGTGTAATAACTTCAAAAACAATAAACACTACATTCCTCGTAATTTTGCTTGAAGATTGTGCGTAAATGTCTTGCTTCCAATAAAATAAATAGATTCACTCGTCGTGGCAGTTTTTACAATTATCGTATGCTTGCAGTGGGCGTAGACACAATAACTACTAAATCACCAACAACAACTACGACAACTGCAACAAATACAGCTGCAGCAGGGACTGAAGCAACGACAACAAGTACAGCACTGGCCGCTCCAACGCCATCAACGGTCGGACCACCATCAGCGACAACGTTGATTTCAACTATTAAATCACCAACAACGACTACAACACCAGCAACATCTACTGCTCCAGCAACGACTGAAGCAAAGACAACAACTAGAAGACCGTCTGATCCAACGATATCACTGGATCAACCAACATCAGCGACAACATTAATTTCAACTTCATCCAATGCATCAATGCTCAGCTTGTATCCTGGTACGTAAGACATGACTTTATATTGTAATACTGTTGCCTGTGTGGTATTATGCTGATAACAATACGACTATTACATAGTACTCGCATACCTGTATTGAGCATTCGTGCCAACGTTGCGTATTCTTGAAAAGTATCCAGTTAACACCGTTGTGCAAATTACTTTTTTTAATATACAGTTTACATAGTTGGATTTCTTCTCCGAACGTTTATCTTATATCTAAAATTTAGATGTCAATTCTTTAGGTGAAAAATCTGGTGAGTGGGATATATATCTTAATTAATGATAACAAATACTTCAACACACCATGTACGGCATAACATGAATACGCATGATATATATTGCTTTAATTAAATGATTTTCTATGCTATGAATAATTAAAATTAAACGTAGAAACAAATTCATAGAGTATATGAGGTATCGAGTTGTCTATTTTCTGTCACTTTATATTATACACCTCAGTTACGACAATGTTTTCGGATAATAACGGCATACGTTGTTGCACACTGCAGATACAGGCTTGTGCAAAACGAAACGTTGCAATAACGGGGCAACATGTATAGGCGACCAAGCGGGTTCTACGTACAGATGTTTGTGCAATGCTGGTTACACGGGATATGATTGCAATATCGGTATGTATATTAATATCTGAAAAGTCTGCATATAAAAATATGTCAAATGTCGTATGTTAATCATTACAACATAGCGTATCGGCCTTATCCTAGACAATGATTCATATGATTCAGCTGTATTGGTTTGCAGAAGTGAATGAGTGTGATAGCTCGCCATGCCTCAACGGTGGCACGTGTGTCAATGGCAACATGTCATATTCTTGTGCATGCCTTGTTGGCTACACAGATCCGGAATGTTCTTCAGGTGCGCTTTCTTAGTTGTTGGTATTTGATATCAATAAATTCTCTTTTCTAATTGCATAGACACTAGACGTTTATTGACACTTAATGACTTACCACTTTGGACATGTTGTTCTGGCTCAATATTTGTTTGCAATTCTTCTGCGTCTCAACGAATTACTGTGTAATGCCACAAACACCTCCATGCCTACGTTTACAGAGATAAAAGAGTGCCGAAGCAACCCATGCGAAAATGGTGCTACATGCGTGGATGAACTGAACGGCTACAAATGCGACTGCGCCACTGGTTATATCGGCCTTCACTGTGAACGTGGTTCGGGAGAAACGAGTAAACGTTGCGATTCTATAATATATGTACTTAGTTGAAAATGATTATTTGATTAGATCTTAACCATGCTCTGGTTTATAGTAGTTAAACGAAATAATGATATACAGGCAATGCGTGTAATAACTTCAAAAACAATAAACACTACATTCCTCGTAATTTTGCTTGAAGATTGTGCGTAAATGTCTTGCTTCCAATAAAATAAATAGATTCACTCGTCGTGGCAGTTTTTACAATTATCGTATGCTTGCAGTGGGCGTAGACACAATAACTACTAAATCACCAACAACAACTACGACAACTGCAACAAATACAGCTGCAGCAGGGACTGAAGCAACGACAACAAGTACAGCACTGGCCGCTCCAACGCCATCAACGGTCGGACCACCATCAGCGACAACGTTGATTTCAACTATTAAATCACCAACAACGACTACAACACCAGCAACATCTACTGCTCCAGCAACGACTGAAGCAAAGACAACAACTAGAAGACCGTCTGATCCAACGATATCACTGGATCAACCAACATCAGCGACAACATTAATTTCAACTTCATCCAATGCATCAATGCTCAGCTTGTATCCTGGTACGTAAGACATGACTTTATATTGTAATACTGTTGCCTGTGTGGTATTATGCTGATAACAATACGACTATTACATAGTACTCGCATACCTGTATTGAGCATTCGTGCCAACGTTGCGTATTCTTGAAAAGTATCCAGTTAACACCGTTGTGCAAATTACTTTTTTTAATATACAGTTTACATAGTTGGATTTCTTCTCCGAACGTTTATCTTATATCTAAAATTTAGATGTCAATTCTTTAGGTGAAAAATCTGGTGAGTGGGATATATATCTTAATTAATGATAACAAATACTTCAACACACCATGTACGGCATAACATGAATACGCATGATATATATTGCTTTAATTAAATGATTTTCTATGCTATGAATAATTAAAATTAAACGTAGAAACAAATTCATAGAGTATATGAGGTATCGAGTTGTCTATTTTCTGTCACTTTATATTATACACCTCAGTTACGACAATGTTTTCGGATAATAACGGCATACGTTGTTGCACACTGCAGATACAGGCTTGTGCAAAACGAAACGTTGCAATAACGGGGCAACATGTATAGGCGACCAAGCGGGTTCTACGTACAGATGTTTGTGCAATGCTGGTTACACGGGATATGATTGCAATATCGGTATGTATATTAATATCTGAAAAGTCTGCATATAAAAATATGTCAAATGTCGTATGTTAATCATTACAACATAGCGTATCGGCCTTATCCTAGACAATGATTCATATGATTCAGCTGTATTGGTTTGCAGAAGTGAATGAGTGTGATAGCTCGCCATGCCTCAACGGTGGCACGTGTGTCAATGGCAACATGTCATATTCTTGTGCATGCCTTGTTGGCTACACAGATCCGGAATGTTCTTCAGGTGCGCTTTCTTAGTTGTTGGTATTTGATATCAATAAATTCTGTTTTCTAATTGCATAGACACTAGACGTTTATTTACACTTAATGACTTACCACTTTGGACATGTTGTTCTGGCTCAATATTTGTTTGCAATTCTTCTGCGTCTCAACGAATTACTGTGTAATGCCACAAACACCTCCATGCCTACGTTTACAGAGATAAAAGAGTGCCGAAGCAACCCATGCGAAAATGGTGCTACATGCGTGGATGAACTGAACGGCTACAAATGCGACTGCGCCACTGGTTATATCGGCCTTCACTGTGAACGTGGTTCGGGAGAAACGAGTAAACGTTGCGATTCTATAATATATGTACTTAGTTGAAAATGATTATTTGATTAGATCTTAACCATGCTCTGGTTTATAGTAGTTAAACGAAATAATGATATACAGGCAATGCGTGTAATAACTTCAAAAACAATAAACACTACATTCCTCGTAATTTTGCTTGAAGATTGTGCGTAAATGTCTTGCTTCCAATAAAATAAATAGATTCACTCGTCGTGGCAGTTTTTACAATTATCGTATGCTTGCAGTGGGCGTAGACACAATAACTACTAAATCACCAACAACAACTACGACAACTGCAACAAATACAGCTGCAGCAGGGACTGAAGCAACGACAACAAGTACAGCACTGGCCGCTCCAACGCCATCAACGGTCGGACCACCATCAGCGACAACGTTGATTTCAACTATTAAATCACCAACAACGACTACAACACCAGCAACATCTACTGCTCCAGCAACGACTGAAGCAAAGACAACAACTAGAAGACCGTCTGATCCAACGATATCACTGGATCAACCAACATCAGCGACAACATTAATTTCAACTTCATCCAATGCATCAATGCTCAGCTTGTATCCTGGTACGTAAGACATGACTTTATATTGTAATACTGTTGCCTGTGTGGTATTATGCTGATAACAATACGACTATTACATAGTACTCGCATACCTGTATTGAGCATTCGTGCCAACGTTGCGTATTCTTGAAAAGTATCCAGTTAACACCGTTGTGCAAATTACTTTTTTTAATATACAGTTTACATAGTTGGATTTCTTCTCCGAACGTTTATCTTATATCTAAAATTTAGATGTCAATTCTTTAGGTGAAAAATCTGGTGAGTGGGATATATATCTTAATTAATGATAACAAATACTTCAACACACCATGTACGGCATAACATGAATACGCATGATATATATTGCTTTAATTAAATGATTTTCTATGCTATGAATAATTAAAATTAAACGTAGAAACAAATTCATAGAGTATATGAGGTATCGAGTTGTCTATTTTCTGTCACTTTATATTATACACCTCAGTTACGACAATGTTTTCGGATAATAACGGCATACGTTGTTGCACACTGCAGATACAGGCTTGTGCAAAACGAAACGTTGCAATAACGGGGCAACATGTATAGGCGACCAAGCGGGTTCTACGTACAGATGTTTGTGCAATGCTGGTTACACGGGATATGATTGCAATATCGGTATGTATATTAATATCTGAAAAGTCTGCATATAAAAATATGTCAAATGTCGTATGTTAATCATTACAACATAGCGTATCGGCCTTATCCTAGACAATGATTCATATGATTCAGCTGTATTGGTTTGCAGAAGTGAATGAGTGTGATAGCTCGCCATGCCTCAACGGTGGCACGTGTGTCAATGGCAACATGTCATATTCTTGTGCATGCCTTGTTGGCTACACAGATCCGGAATGTTCTTCAGGTGCGCTTTCTTAGTTGTTGGTATTTGATATCAATAAATTCTGTTTTCTAATTGCATAGACACTAGACGTTTATTTACACTTAATGACTTACCACTTTGGACATGTTGTTCTGGCTCAATATTTGTTTGCAATTCTTCTGCGTCTCAACGAATTACTGTGTAATGCCACAAACACCTCCATGCCTACGTTTACAGAGATAAAAGAGTGCCGAAGCAACCCATGCGAAAATGGTGCTACATGCGTGGATGAACTGAACGGCTACAAATGCGACTGCGCCACTGGTTATATCGGCCTTCACTGTGAACGTGGTTCGGGAGAAACGAGTAAACGTTGCGATTCTATAATATATGTACTTAGTTGAAAATGATTATTTGATTAGATCTTAACCATGCTCTGGTTTATAGTAGTTAAACGAAATAATGATATACAGGCAATGCGTGTAATAACTTCAAAAACAATAAACACTACATTCCTCGTAATTTTGCTTGAAGATTGTGCGTAAATGTCTTGCTTCCAATAAAATAAATAGATTCACTCGTCGTGGCAGTTTTTACAATTATCGTATGCTTGCAGTGGGCGTAGACACAATAACTACTAAATCACCAACAACAACTACGACAACTGCAACAAATACAGCTGCAGCAGGGACTGAAGCAACGACAACAAGTACAGCACTGGCCGCTCCAACGCCATCAACGGTCGGACCACCATCAGCGACAACGTTGATTTCAACTATTAAATCACCAACAACGACTACAACACCAGCAACATCTACTGCTCCAGCAACGACTGAAGCAAAGACAACAACTAGAAGACCGTCTGATCCAACGATATCACTGGATCAACCAACATCAGCGACAACATTAATTTCAACTTCATCCAATGCATCAATGCTCAGCTTGTATCCTGGTACGTAAGACATGACTTTATATTGTAATACTGTTGCCTGTGTGGTATTATGCTGATAACAATACGACTATTACATAGTACTCGCATACCTGTATTGAGCATTCGTGCCAACGTTGCGTATTCTTGAAAAGTATCCAGTTAACACCGTTGTGCAAATTACTTTTTTAATATATACAGTTTACATAGTTGGATTTCTTCTCCGAACGTTTATCTTATATCTAAAATTTAGATGTCAATTCTTTAGGTGAAAAATCTGGTGAGTGGGATATATATCTTAATTAATGATAACAAATACTTCAACACACCATGTACGACATAACATGAATACGCATGATATATATTGCTTTAATTAAATGATTTTCTTTGCTATGAATAATTAAAATTAAACGTAGAAACAAATTCATTGAGTATATGAGGTATCGAGTTGTCTATTTTCTGTCACTTTATATTATACACCTCAGTTACGACAATGTTTTCGGATAATAACGGCAGACGTTGTTGCACACTGCAGATACAGGCTTGTGCAAAACGAAACGTTGCAATAACGGGGCAACATGTATAGGCGACCAAGCGGGTTCTACGTACAGATGTTTGTGCAATGCTGGTTACACGGGATATGATTGCAATATCGGTATGTATATTAATATCTGAAAAGTCTGCATATAAAAATATGTCAAATGTCGTATGTTAATCATTACAACATAGCGTATCGGCCTTATCCTAGACAATGATTCATATGATTCAGCTGTATTGGTTTGCAGAAGTGAATGAGTGTGATAGCTCGCCATGCCTCAACGGTGGCACGTGTGTCAATGGCAACATGTCATATTCTTGTGCATGCCTTGTTGGCTACACAGATCCGGAATGTTCTTCAGGTGCGCTTTCTTAGTTGTTGGTATTTGATATCAATACATTCTCTTTTCTAATTGCATATACACTAGACGTTTATTTACACTTAATGACTTACCAATTTGGACATGTTGTTCTGGCTTAATATTTGTTTGCAATTCTTCTGCGTCTCAACGAATTACTGTGTAATGCCACAAACACCTCCATGCTTACGTTTACAGAGATAAAAGAATGCCGAAGCAACCCATGCGAAAATGGTGCTACATGCGTGGATGAACTGAACGGCTACAAATGCGACTGCGCCACTGGTTATATCGGCCTTCACTGTGAACGTGGTTCGGGAGAAACGAGTAAACGTTGCGATTCTATAATATATGTACTTAGTTGAAAATGATTATTTGATTAGATCTTAACCATGCTCTGGTTTATAGTAGTTAAACGAAATAATGATATACAGGCAATGCGTGTAATAACTTCAAAAACAATAAACACTACATTCCTCGTAATTTTGCTTGAAGATCGTGCGTAAATGTCTTGCTTCCAATAAAATAAAAAGATTCACTCGTCGTGGCAGTTTTTACAATTATCGTATGCTTGCAGTGGGCGTAGACACAATAACTACTAAATCACCAACAACATCTACGACAACTGCAACAAATACAGCTGCAGCAGCGACTGAAGCAACGACAACAAGTACAGCACTGGCCGCTCCAACGCCATCAACGGTCGGACCACTATCAGCGACAACGTTGATTTCAACTATTAAATCACCAACAACGACTACAACACCAGCAACATCTACTGCTCCAGCAACGACTGAAGCAAAGACAACAACTAGAAGACCGTCTGATCCAACGATATCACTGGATCAACCAACATCAGCGACAACATTAATTTCAACTTCATCCAATGCATCAATGCTCAGCTTGTATCCTGGTACGTAAGACATGACTTTATATTGTAATACTGTTGCCTGTGTGGTATTATGCTGATAACAATACGACTATTACATAGTACTCGCATACCTGTATTGAGCATTCGTGCCAACGTTGCGTATTCTTGAAAAGTATCCAGTTAACACCGTTGTGCAAATTACTTTTTTTAATATACAGTTTACATAGTTGGATTTCTTCTCCGAACGTTTATCTTATATCTAAAATTTAGATGTCAATTCTTTAGGTGAAAAATCTGGTGAGTGGGATATATATCTTAATTAATGATAACAAATACTTCAACACACCATGTACGGCATAACATGAATACGCATGATATATATTGCTTTAATTAAATGATTTTCTATGCTATGAATAATTAAAATTAAACGTAGAAACAAATTCATAGAGTATATGAGGTATCGAGTTGTCTATTTTCTGTCACTTTATATTATACACCTCAGTTACGACAATGTTTTCGGATAATAACGGCATACGTTGTTGCACACTGCAGATACAGGCTTGTGCAAAACGAAACGTTGCAATAACGGGGCAACATGTATAGGCGACCAAGCGGGTTCTACGTACAGATGTTTGTGCAATGCTGGTTACACGGGATATGATTGCAATATCGGTATGTATATTAATATCTGAAAAGTCTGCATATAAAAATATGTCAAATGTCGTATGTTAATCATTACAACATAGCGTATCGGCCTTATCCTAGACAATGATTCATATGATTCAGCTGTATTGGTTTGCAGAAGTGAATGAGTGTGATAGCTCGCCATGCCTCAACGGTGGCACGTGTGTCAATGGCAACATGTCATATTCTTGTGCATGCCTTGTTGGCTACACAGATCCGGAATGTTCTTCAGGTGCGCTTTCTTAGTTGTTGGTATTTGATATCAATAAATTCTCTTTTCTAATTGCATATACACTAGACGTTTATTTACACTTAATGACTTACCACTTTGGACATGTTGTTCTGGCTTAATATTTGTTTGCAATTCTTCTGCGTCTCAACGAATTACTGTGTAATGCCACAAACACCTCCATGCTTACGTTTACAGAGATAAAAGAATGCCGAAGCAACCCATGCGAAAATGGTGCTACATGCGTGGATGAACTGAACGGCTACAAATGCGACTGCGCCACTGGTTATATCGGCCTTCACTGTGAACGTGGTTCGGGAGAAACGAGTAAACGTTGCGATTCTATAATATATGTACTTAGTTGAAAATGATTATTTGATTAGATCTTAACCATGCTCTGGTTTATAGTAGTTAAACGAAATAATGATATACAGGCAATGCGTGTAATAACTTCAAAAACAATAAACACTACATTCCTCGTAATTTTGCTTGAAGATCGTGCGTAAATGTCTTGCTTCCAATAAAATAAAAAGATTCACTCGTCGTGGCAGTTTTTACAATTATCGTATGCTTGCAGTGGGCGTAGACACAATAACTACTAAATCACCAACAACAACTACGACAACTGCAACAAATACAGCTGCAGCAGCGACTGAAGCAACGACAACAAGTACAGCACTGGCCGCTCCAACGCCATCAACGGTCGGACCACCATCAGCGACAACGTTGATTTCAACTATTAAATCACCAACAACGACTACAACACCAGCAACATCTACTGCTCCAGCAACGACTGAAGCAAAGACAACAACTAGAAGACCGTCTGATCCAACGATATCACTGGATCAACCAACATCAGCGACAACATTAATTTCAACTTCATCCAATGCATCAATGCTCAGCTTGTATCCTGGTACGTAAGACATGACTTTATATTGTAATACTGTTGCCTGTGTGGTATTATGCTGATAACAATACGACTATTACATAGTACTCGCATACCTGTATTGAGCATTCGTGCCAACGTTGCGTTTTCTTGAAAAGTATCCAGTTAACACCGTTGTGCAAATTACTTTTTTTAATATACAGTTTACATAGTTGGATTTCTTCTCCGAACGTTTATCTTATATCTAAAATTTAGATGTCAATTCTTTAGGTGAAAAATCTGGTGAGTGGGATATATATCTTAATGATAACAAATACTTCAACACACCATGTACGACATAACATGAATACGCATGATATATATTGCTTTAATTAAATGATTTTCTATGCTATGAATAATTAAAATTAAACGTAGAAACAAATTCATTGAGTATATGAGGTATCGAGTTGTCTATTTTCTTTCACTTTATATTATACACCTCAGTTACGACAATGTTTTCGGATAATAACGGCATACGTTGTTGCACACTGCAGATACAGGCTTGTGCAAAACGAAACGTTGCAATAACGGGGCAACATGTATAGGCGACCAAGCGGGTTCTACGTACAGATGTTTGTGCAATGCTGGTTACACGGGATATGATTGCAATATCGGTATGTATATTAATATCTCAAAAGTATGTATGTAAATATATGTCAAATGTCGTATGTTAATCATTACAACATAGCGTATTGGCCTTATCCTAGACACTGATACATATGATTCAGCTGTATTGGTTTGCAGAAGTGAATGAGTGTGATAGCTCGCCATGCCTCAACGGTGGCACGTGTGTCAATGGCAACATGTCATATTCTTGTGCATGCCTTGTTGGCTACACAGATCCGGAATGTTCTTCAGGTGCGCTTTCTTAGTTGTTGGTATTTGATATCAATAAATTCTGTTTTCTAATTGCATAGACACTAGACGTTTATTTACACTTAATGACGTACCACTTTGGACATGTTGTTCTGGCTCAATATTTGTTTGCAATTCTTCTGCGTCTCAACGAATTACTGTGTAATGCCACAAACACCTCCATGCCTACGTTTACAGAGATAAAAGAGTGCCGAAGCAACCCATGCGAAAATGGTGCTACATGCGTGGATGAACTGAACGGCTACAAATGCGACTGCGCCACTGGTTATATCGGCCTCCACTGTGAACGTGGTTCGGGAGAAACGAGTAAATGTTGCGATTCTATAATATATGTACTTAGTTGAAAATGATTATTTGATTAGATCTGAACCATGCTCTGGTTTGTAGTAGTTAAACGAAATAATGATATACAGGCAATGCGTGTAATAACTTCAAAAAAAAATAAACACTGTACATTCCTCGTAATTTTGCTTGAAGATCGTGCGTAAATATCTTGCTTCCAATAAAATAAATAGATTCACTCGTCGTGGCAGTTTTTACAATTATCGTATGCTTGCAGTGGGCGTAGAAACAATAACTACTAAATCACCAACAACAACTACGACAACTGCAACAAATACAGCTGCAGCAGGGACTGAAGCAACAACAACAAGTACAGCACTGGCCGCTCCAACGCCATCAACTGTCGGACCACCATCAGCGACAACGTTGATTTCAACTATTAAATCACCAACAACGACTACAACACCAGCAACATCTACTGCTCCAGCAACGACTGAAGCAAAGACAACAACTAGAAGACCTTCTGATCCAACGATATCACTGGATCAACCAACATCAGCGACAACATTAATTTCAACTTCATCCGATGCATCAATTCTCAGCTTGTATCCTGGTACGTAAGACATGACTTTATATTGTAATACTGTTGCCTGTGTGGTATTATGCTGATAACAATACGACTATTACATAGTACTCGCATACCTGTATTGAGCATTCGTGCCAACGTTGCGTATTCTTGAAAAGTATCCAGTTAACACCGTTGTGCAAATTACTTTTTTTAATATACAGTTTACGTAGTTGGATTTCTTCTCCGAAGTTTATCTTATATCTAAAATTTAGATGTCAATTCTTTAGGTGAAAAATCTGGTGAGTGGGATATATATCTTAATTAATGATAACAAATACTTCAACACACCATGTACGGCATAACATGAATACGCATGATATATATTGCTTTAATTAAATGATTTTCTATGCTATGAATAATTAAAATTAAACGTAGAAACAAATTCATTGAGTATATGAGGTATCGAGTTGTCTATTTTCTGTCACTTTATATTATACACCTCAGTTACGACAATGTTTTCGGATAATAACGGCATACGTTGTTGCACACTGCAGATACAGGCTTGTGCAAAACGAAACGTTGCAATAACGGGGCAACATGTATAGGTGACCAAGCGGGTTCTACGTACAGATGTTTGTGCAATGCTGGTTACACGGGATATGATTGCAATATCGGTATGTATATTAATATCTGAAAAGTCTGCATATAAAAATATGTCAAATGTCGTATGTTAATCATTACAACATAGCGTATCGGCCTTATCCTAGACAATGATTCATATGATTCAGCTGTATTGGTTTGCAGAAGTGAATGAGTGTGATAGCTCGCCATGCCTCAACGGTGGCACGTGTGTCAATGGCAACATGTCATATTCTTGTGCATGCCTTGTTGGCTACACAGATCCGGAATGTTCTTCAGGTGCGCTTTCTTAGTTGTTGGTATTTGATATCAATAAATTCTGTTTTCTAATTGCATAGACACTAGACGTTTATTTACACTTAATGACTTACCACTTTGGACATGTTGTTCTGGCTCAATATTTGTTTGCAATTCTTCTGCGTCTCAACGAATTACTGTGTAATGCCACAAACACCTCCATGCCTACGTTTACAGAGATAAAAGAGTGCCGAAGCAACCCATGCGAAAATGGTGCTACATGCGTGGATGAACTGAACGGCTACAAATGCGACTGCGCCACTGGTTATATCGGCCTTCACTGTGAACGTGGTTCGGGAGAAACGAGTAAACGTTGCGATTCTATAATATATGTACTTAGTTGAAAATGATTATTTGATTAGATCTTAACCATGCTCTGGTTTATAGTAGTTAAACGAAATAATGATATACAGGCAATGCGTGTAATAACTTCAAAAACAATAAACACTACATTCCTCGTAATTTTGCTTGAAGATCGTGCGTAAATGTCTTGCTTCCAATAAAATAAATAGATTCACTCGTCGTGGCAGTTTTTACAATTATCGTATGCTTGCAGTGGGCGTAGAAACAATAACTACTAAATCACCAACAACAACTACGACAACTGCAACAAATACAGCTGCAGCAGGGACTGAAGCAACAACAACAAGTACAGCACTGGCCGCTCCAACGCCATCAACTGTCGGACCACCATCAGCGACAACGTTGATTTCAACTATTAAATCACCAACAACGACTACAACACCAGCAACATCTACTGCTCCAGCAACGACTGAAGCAAAGACAACAACTAGAAGACCGTCTGATCCAACGATATCACTGGATCAACCAACATCAGCGACAACATTAATTTCAACTTCATCCAATGCATCAATGCTCAGCTTGTATCCTGGTACGTAAGACATGACTTTATATTGTAATACTGTTGCCTGTGTGGTATTATGCTGATAACAATACGACTATTACATAGTACTCGCATACCTGTATTGAGCATTCGTGCCAACGTTGCGTATTCTTGAAAGTATCCAGTTAACACCGTTGTGCAAATTACTTTTTTTAATATACAGTTTACATAGTTGGATTTCTTCTCCGAACGTTTATCTTATATCTAAAATTTAGATGTCAATTCTTTAGGTGAAAAATCTGGTGAGTGGGATATATATCTTAATTAATGATAACAAATACTTCAACACACCATGTACGACATAACATGAATACGCATGATATATATTGCTTTAATTAAATGATTTTCTATGCTATGAATAATTAAAATTAAACGTAGAAACAAATTCATTGAGTATATGAGGTATCGAGTTGTCTATTTTCTGTCACTTTATATTATACACCTCAGTTACGACAATGTTTTCGGATAATAACGGCATACGTTGTTGCACACTGCAGATACAGGCTTGTGCAAAACGAAACGTTGCAATAACGGGGCAACATGTATAGGTGACCAAGCGGGTTCTACGTACAGATGTTTGTGCAATGCTGGTTACACGGGATATGATTGCAATATCGGTATGTATATTAATATCTGAAAAGTCTGCATATAAATATATGTCAAATGTCGTATGTTAATCATTACAACATAGCGTATCGGCCTTATCCTAGACAATGATACATATGATTCAGCTGTATTGGTTTGCAGAAGTGAATGAGTGTGATAGCTCGCCATGCCTCAACGGTGGCACGTGTGTCAATGGCAACATGTCATATTCTTGTGCATGCCTTGTTGGCTACACAGATCCGGAATGTTCTTCAGGTGCGCTTTCTTAGTTGTTGGTATTTGATATCAATAAATTCTGTTTTCTAATTGCATAGACACTAGACGTTTATTTACATTTAATGACGTACCACTTTGGACATGTTGTTCTGGCTCAATATTTGTTTGCAATTCTTCTGCGTCTCAACGAATTACTGTGTAATGCCACAAACACCTCCATGCCTACGTTTACAGAGATAAAAGAGTGCCGAAGCAACCCATGCGAAAATGGTGCTACATGCGTGGATGAACTGAACGGCTACAAATGCGACTGCGCCACTGGTTATATCGGCATTCACTGTGAACGTGGTTCGGCAGAAACGAGTAAATGTTGCGATTCTATAATATATGTACTTAGTTGAAAATAATTACTTGATTAGATCTGAACCATGCTCTGGTTTGTAGTAGTTAAACGAAATAATGATATACAGGCAGTGCGTGTAATAACTTCAAAAACAATAAACACTGTACATTCCTCGTAATTTTGCTTGAAGATCGTGCGTAAATGTCTTGCTTCCAATAAAATGAATAGATTCACTCGTCGTGGCAGTTTTTACAATTATCGTATGCTTGCAGTGGGCGTAGACACAATAACTACTAAATCACCAACAACAACTACGACAACTGCAACAAATACAGCTGCAGCAGCGATTAAAGCAACGACAACAAGTACAGCACTGGCCGCTCCAACGCCATCAACGGTCGGACCACCATCAGCGACAACGTTGATTTCAACTATTAAATCACCAACAACGACTACAACACCAGCAACATCTACTGCTCCAGCAACGACTGAAGCAAAGACAACAACTAGAAGACCGTCTGATCCAACAATATCACTGGATCAACCAACATCAGCGACAACATTAATTTCAACTTCATCCGATGCATCAATGCTCAGCTTGTATCCTGGTACGTAAGACATGATTTATATTGTAATACTGTTGCCTGTGTGGTATTATGCTGATAATAGTACGACTATTACATAGTACTCGCATACCTGTATTGAGTATTCGTGCCAACGTTGCCTATTCTTGAAAAGTATCCAGTTAACACCGTTGTGCAAATTACTTTTTTTAATATACAGTTTACATAGTTGGATTTCTTCTCCGAACGTTTATCTTATATCTAAAATTTAGATGTCACTTCTTTAGGTGAAAAATCTGGTGAGTGGGATATATATCTTAATTAATGATAACAAATATTTCAACACACCATATATGACATAACATGAATACTCATGATATATATTGCTTTTATTAAATGATTTTCTATGCTACGAATAATTAAAATTAAACGAAGTAACAAATTCTTTGAGTATATGAGGTATAGAGTTGTCTATTTTCTGTCACTTTATATGATACACCTCACTTACGACAATGTTTTCGGATAATAACGGCATACGTTGTTGCACACTGCAGATACAGGCTTGTGCAAAACGAAACGTTGCAATAACGGGGCAACATGTATAGGCGACCAAGCGGGTTCTACGTACAGATGTTTGTGCAATGCTGGTTACACGGGATATGATTGCAATATCGGTTTGTATATTAACATCTGAAAAGTCTGCATATAAATATATGTCAAATGTCGTATGTTAATCATTACAACATAGCGTATCGGCCTTATCCTAGACAATGACACATATGATTCAGCTCAGGTTTCGTCTATTGGTTTGCAGAAGTGAATGAGTGTGATAGCTCGCCATGCCTCAACGGTGGCACGTGTGTCAATGGCAACATGTCGTATTCTTGTGCATGCCTTGTTGGCTACACAGATCCGGAATGCTCTTCAGGTGCGCTTTCTTAGTTGTTGGTATTTGATATCAATAAATTCTGTTTTGTAATTGTATAGACACTAGACGTTTATTTACACTTAATGACGTACCACTTTGGACAAGTTTTCTGGCTCAATATTTGTTTGCAATTCTTCTGCGTCTCAACGAATTACTGTGTAATGCCACAAACACATCCATGCCTACGTTTACAGAGATAAAAGAGTGCCGAAGCAACCCATGCGAAAATGGTGCTACATGCGTGGATGAACTGAACGGCTACAAATGCGACTGCGCCACTGGTTATATCGGCCTTCACTGTGAACGTGGTTCGGGAGAAACGAGTAAACGTTGCGATTCTATAATATATGTACTTAGTTGAAAATGATTATTTGATTAGATCTGAACCATGCTCTGGTTTGTAGTTGTTAAACGAAATAATGATATACAGGCAATGCGTGTAATAACTTCAAAAACAATAAACACTGTAC
This sequence comes from Lamellibrachia columna, assembly GCA_963662155.1. Lineage (NCBI taxonomy): Eukaryota > Metazoa > Annelida > Polychaeta > Sabellida > Siboglinidae > Lamellibrachia > Lamellibrachia columna. The sequence continues at coordinate 9,276,873 of OY759268.1, read as the reverse complement.
ATTCCTCGTAATTTTGCGTGAAGATCGTGCGTAAATGTCTTGCTTCCAATAAAATGAATAGATTCACTCGTCGTGGCAGAGTTTACAATTATCGTATGCTTGCAGTGGGCGTAGAAACAATAACTACTAAATCACCAACAACAACTACGACAACTGCAACAAATACAGCTGCAGCAGGGACTGAAGCAACGACAACAAGTACAACACTGGCCGCTCCAACGCCATCAACGGACGGAGCGCCATCAGCGACAACGTTGATTTCAACTATTAAATCACCAACAACGACTACAACACCAGCAACATCTACTGTTCCAGCAACGACTGAAGCAAAGACAACAACTAGAAGACCGTCTGATCCCACGATATCACTGGATCAACCAACATCAGCGACTACATTAATTTCAACTTCATCCGATGCATCAATGCTCAACTTGTATCCTGGTACGTAAGACATGACTTTATATTGTAATGATGTTGCCTGTGTGGTATTATGCTGATAATAATACGACTATTACATAATACTTGCATACCTGTATTGAGTATTCGTGCCAACGTTGCCTATTCTTGAAAAGTATCCAGTTAACACCGTTGTGCAAATTACATTTTTTAATATACAGTTTACATAGTTGGATTTCTTCTCCGAACGTTTATCTTATATCTAAAATTTAGATGTCACTTCTTTAGGTGAAAAATCTGGTGAGTGGGATATATATCTTAATTAATGATAACAAATATTTAAACACACCATATATGACATAACATGAATACTCATGATATATATTGCTTTAATTAAATTATTTTCTATGCTACGAATAATTAAAATTAAACGAAGTAACAAATTTTTTGAGTATATGAGGTATCGAGTTGTCTATTTTCTGTCACTTTATATGATACACCTCACTTACGACAATGTTTTCGGATAATAACTATATACGGTGTTGCACACTGCAGATACAGGCTTGTGCAAAACGAAACGTTGCAATAACGGGGCAACATGTATAGGCGACCAAGCGGGTTCTACGTACAGATGTTTGTGCAATGCTGGTTACACGGGATATGATTGCAATATCGGTTTGTATATTAACATCTGAAAAGTCTGCATATAAATATATGTCAAATGTCGTATGTTAATCATTACTACATAGCGTATCGGCCTTATCCTAGACAATGACACATATGATTCAGCTCAGGTTTCGTCTATTGGTTTGCAGAAGTGAATGAGTGTGATAGCTCGCCATGCCTCAACGGTGGCACGTGTGTCAATGGCAACATGTCGTATTCTTGTGTATGCCTTGTTGGCTACACAGATCCGGAATGCTCTTCAGGTGCGCTTTCTTAGTTGTTGGTATTTGATATCAATACATTCTGTTTTCTAATTGTATAGACACTAGACGTTTATTTACACTTAATGACGTACCACTTTGGACAAGTTTTCTGGCTCAATATTTGTTTGCAATTCTTCTGCGTCTCAACGAATTACTGTGTAATGCCACAAACACATCCATGCCTACGTTTACAGAGATAAAAGAGTGCCGAAGCAACCCATGCGAAAATGGAGCTACATGCGTGGATGAACTGAACGGCTACAAATGCGACTGCGCCACTGGTTATATCGGCCTTCACTGTGAACGTGGTTCGGGAGAAACGAGTAAACGTTGCGATTCTATAATATATGTACTTAGTTGAAAATGATTATTTGATTAGATCTGAACCATGCTCTGGTTTGTAGTTGTTAAACGAAATAATGATATACAGGCAATGCGTGTAATAACTTCAAAAACAATAAACACTGTACATTCCTCGTAATTTTGCTTGAAGATCGTGCGTAAATATCTTGCTTCCAATAACATAAATAGATGCACTCGTCGTGGCAGTGTTTACAATTATCGTATGCTTGCAGTTGGCGTAGAAACAATAACTACTAAATCACCAACAACACCTACGAAAACTGCAACAAAAACAGCTGCAGCAGGGACTGAAGCAACGACAACAAGTACAGCACTGGCCGCTCCAACGCCATCAACGGTCGGACCACCATCAGCGACAACGTTGATTTCAACTATTAAATCACCAATAACGAATACAACACCAGCAACATCTACTGCTCCAGCAACGACTGAAACAAAGACAACAACTAGAAGACCGTCTGATCCCACGATACCACTGGATCAACCAACATCAGCGACAACATTAATTTCAACTTCATCCGATGCATCAATGACCAGCTTGTATCCTGGTACGTAAGACATGACTTTATATTGGAATGCTGTTGCCTGTGTGGTATTATGCTGATAATAATACGACTATTACATAGTACTCGCATACCTGTATTGAGTATTCGTGCCAACGTTGCCTATTCTTGAAAAGTATCCAGTTAACACCGTTGTGCAAATTACTTTTTTTAATATACAGTTTACATATTTGGATTTCTTCTCCGAACGTTTATTTTATATCTAAAATTTAGATGTCACTTCTTTAGGTGAAAAATCTGGTGAGTGGGATATATATCTTAATTAATGATAACAAATATTTCAACACACCATATATGACATAACATGAATACGCATGATATATATTGCTTTAATTAAATGATTTTCTATGCTACGAATAATTAAAATTAAACGAAGAAACAAATGTTTTGAGAATATGAGGTATCGAGTTGTCTATTTTCTGTCACTTTATATGATACACCTCACTTACGATAATGTTTTCGGATAATAACGGTATACGGTGTTGCACACTGCAGATACAGGCTTATGCAAAACGAAACGTTGCAATAACGGGGCAACATGTATAGGCGACCAAGCGGGTTCTACGTACAGATGTTTGTGCAATGCTGGTTACACGGGATATGATTGCAATATCGGTTTGTATATTAACATCTGAAAAGTCTGCATATAAATATATGTCAAATATCGTATGTTAATCATTACAACATAGCGTATCGGCCTTATCCTAGACAATGACACATATGATTCAGCTCAGGTTTAGTCTATTGGTTTGCAGAAGTGAATGAGTGTGATAGCTCGCCATGCCTCAACGGTGGCACGTGTGTCAATGGCAACATGTCGTATTCTTGTGCATGCCTTGTTGGCTACACAGATCCGGAATGCTCTTCAGGTGCGCTTTCTTAGTTGTTTGTATTTGATATCAATAAATTATGTTTTCTAATTGTATACACTAGACGTTTATTTACACTTAATGACGTACCACTTTGGACATGTTTTCTGGCTCAATATTTGTTTGCAATTCTTCTGCGTCTCAACGAAGTACTGTGTAATGCCACAGACACATCCATGCCTACGTTTACAGAGATAAAAGAGTGCCGAAGCAACCCATGCGAAAATGGTGTTACATGCGTGGATGAACTGAACGGCTACAAATGCGACTGCGCCACTGGTTATATCGGCCTTCACTGTGAACGTGGTTCGGGAGAAACGAGTAAACGTTGCGATTCTATAATATATGTACTTAGTTGAAAATGATTATTTGATTAGATCTGAACCATGCTCTGGTTTGTAGTTGTTAAACGAAATAATGATATACAGGCAATGCGTGTAATAACTTCAAAAACAATAAACACTGTACACTCCTCGTAATTTTGCTTGAAGATCGTGCGTAAATGTCTTGCTTCCAATAACATAAATAGATGCACTCGTCGTGGCAGTGTTTACAATTATCGTATGCTTGCAGTGGGCATAGAAACAATAACTACTAAATCACCAACAACAACTACGAAAACTGCAACAAAAACAGCTGCAGCAGGGACTGAAGCAACGACAACAAGTACAGCACTGGCCGCTCCAACGCCATCAACGGTCGGACCACCATCAGCGACAACGTTGATTTCAACTATTAAATCACCAACAACGACTACAACACCAGCAACATCTACAGCTCCAGCAACGACTGAAGCAAAGACAACAACTAGAAGACCGTCTGATCCAACGATATCACTGGATCAACCAACATCAGCGACAACATTAATTTCAACTTCATCCGATGCATCAATGCTCAGCTTGTATCCTTGTACGTAAGACATGACTTTATATTGTAATGCTGTTGCCTGTGTGGTATTATGCTGATAATAATACGACTATTACATAGTACTCGCATACCTGTATTGAGCATTCGTGCCAACGTTGCGTATTCTTAAAAAGTATCCAGTTAACACCGTTGTGCAAATTACTTTTTTAATATACAGTTTACATAGTTGGATTTCTTCACCGAACGTTTAACTTATATCTAAAATTTAGATGTCAATTCTTTAGGTGAACAATCTGGTGAGTGGGATATATATCTTATTTAATGATAACAAATACTTCAACACACCATATACGACATAACATGAATACGCATGATATATATTACTTTAATTAAATGATTTTCTATGCTATGAATAATTAAAATTAAACGTAGAAACAAATTCATTGAGTATATGAGGTATCGAGTTGTTGCTTCTGCAACAGCTACATCCCCCTTTCGTCCAACAACAACTACAGTTCTGCCTGCAACATCGGCAACGTCAATATCATCTGCATCTATCCCATCAACGTCAATACAATATTCAGGTAAAGGAATCGCACTTTTAAAAATTAATCTCTATTGACGGTATCAAATTGGACCGAAAATAAAATAGCCACTTCGACTTCAACATTGGAGTCATTGTTGGAGTGACATTATATCAACACTGCTTGGTGTAACAGATATTCAGATAAAAAACCTTTGTGGAATAAGTTTTCAGTGCGTGTTTACTTTAATTGAATACATTTTATGAAATGATTATTAATTATAGTATTGGAACAGAGAGAAAAAATTATCACGAAAATTTTTCATTTGAACTGCTGAAACGTAATTTAGCTTCCGTCAAATTGACGAATAGGTGGACTATTTAAATGATAACTTTATGTGCGATCGTATATCGAACATTAAATATGCTTAATTAATTTCCAACTGCATAATTGTGTATCCATGTAGCACAACAAAATCTATAGATATATTAAAATAATGTGTTCATTTGATCACGTTGTTTATCTCACAGATTTTAAAGGCTTGTGCAAGTATACAACTTGCGAAAACGGTGCCACGTGTATTAATGAAAAAGACGGATCTGCGTACAAATGTCTATGCGTTCCTGGTTACACGGGAGAAGATTGCGAGACCGGTATGTTTGCTTACGTCTTAGGAGTTCAACGTGCCTTTTGAACTTTCGTTTAAATCTATTGAACATCGTTTGTTCAGACTATATGAATAATGGAAAAAGGAAATATAATAATACTGAATTAGTACAGTAATGACTACATCATAATTTTTTTTTATACCCTGCTGATGCTTAATGGCAGAACCCTGAGGTCGTTTGCTACAGGAACACACAAAGAGTGATTGTTGGTAAAGGTCATTTAATAATTGTACCAAAAGAAAATAATATGAATCAATGAAAAGTAGCTTGGCAGTTAGCACAAACATACTCATCAAGAATAATACAATAAAATACAATACATGTATATCAAATGAGATATCGCTTAGTTGCCAATACAAAGTTGCTCATTGAGAAACAATTATTAAATGACAGAAGTAGAAGTAGCAAAGGTGGGGCGGTCCTGTCCCACCAGGCCTCCAGTAATAGAGGCCCAACCCCCACCCCAGGGCTCCAGTAATAGAGGCCCAACCCCCACCCCAGGCCTCCAGTAATAGAGGCCCAACACCCACCCCAGAGCTTCTGCCAAATTATACAACTGAATAAGTAGCGCGTAACATATTCTCGTCATGACTAGTGACCTGACACATACATGTGTCTTACAAACATATTTGGTGCGATCGAATAATACACCGATGACAAACGAAAGGTATTAACCCCGGTATTTATAAGATGGTTGTCAGTCATACTGCACCAACCTTCCAATATCTGGTTAACCAGGACCTGTGCTAATCAATACAAAAATTGTTTTTAAAAAAATTATAAAAGGGCCAGGGTGGTATCAGTCGTGCTCCCAAACGCCATGCTGCACATGATGGATGCCAGTCATGCTGCAACATCCACCGCCTACAGCAATAGCAAGGTAATATGTACAATTATACAATTATTCATGGGCAAGGATAATTTTGCAATAGGCAAAACAGACATGCTGCTGCACACGATTGGCGCCAGTCATACTGTAACGTCCACCGCCTACATCAACAGCCCAGACATAACTGCTGTATGTATGTATGTATGTATGTATGTATGCATGTATGTATGTATGTATGTATGTATATATATATATATATATATATATATATATATATATATATATATATATATACAAAAACCAAAGATTTTTGCAATATTTGCAGAATTAGGCATATTTTCTGCATATGATGGATGCCAGTCACGCTGCAACCCCCATCATAGACAGAAATGCACCTGCCCATTCACTGTCTGTTCATCTGTAGCATAGGAATACGAATATAACGCCTGAAAGCTGTAGATTTCCATCTGCTCATTAATTGAATCTGTGTTTCACTCATTCCCATATCAGCTGCTGTGGTAGCGGCACCGATTCTAAAACTGTGCGCCTTATATTTAGTTGGGTCCAAGCCAGCCCACTGTAAAGCTTTACCGAGGTATTGACAAAAGTAATTTCGGGTTACAGGGGATGCATTAGCAAATGCGAATAGTGATCCTTTAAATGGGCCTCGAAACTTCAAGAATCGAGACAGAGCTTGTTCTGGATAGTTTCCATCATTAGTCTGCGAAATGGATACTGTGACTGGTCGCCCAGAAGTGTTGTGTTTAAAGTGCGACATGATTAATACAATACCTGTGTTAGAAATGGTTGCGTCGCCTAACTGTACGATGGATTCACCCCTTGAGCGAGAATGAACGGTTATTTCCCCTATTCGCAGAAATGCATGAAACGCTAATAAAAACATGCTTTGCAACATATTACGCAAATAGGCAGACGAGACAATAAATTGTGTTGCATCGACAATTTTGTGAAGGATAGAAGGGCTAATTTGGGAGACGTGTGTCGGGTTTACCTGACAACTTCTGGGCTCCAGCTAGTAATTTTTTATAACAAAAAGCTGAGTTGGATCAGCTTTACCTGCTAATTTATGAATGTATGACAGCGCAGACATATATGTCATCAAAGTCGCTGGGGCATAATGCCTAGAGTATAGACTGGCTATAAAGGCTGCCAAAACACCTACTGAAGCAGGAAAAAATGGATAGGTTGGAAAATGCAACTTATTAAAGTCTGCATAAGTTAAAATTGCCCGTCTATATGCCTGTTTCGTACTGTCTGATATGGCGGCATTGAGAAGATGGGTCATCACTGGTGCCAAGGCAGCAATGTCGCTGGCATTTTCTTTGGCTGCAGTTGAAGCCAGGGTGCCATCTGTCGTGCTGCACCCTCCTGAAATCGCGAAAGTTTGTCAGCAATGACATTGGTCTTCCCTGGAATATGCTTGGATTTAAAATAAACGTTAAATTTCAGCGCAATGACCACCAAACGTCTGACTAAACGCATCAGGTGAGGATTCTTAGCTGACTGCTTGTTGATAACATCTACAACGGCTTTATTGTCAGTGAGAAACAAGACATAATGATTAGCCATATATCTTCCCCACAGCTCCAAAGCAGGATATAGTTCCAATACGGCAATGTTGTAAATCTGCCAGATTTGTGGAAATCTGCCATTAAACCACCGGGAACCAAATACTGCAGCAAATCCCTGTGTTGAAGCGGCATATGTGTACAGCTTAATTGCATCAGATGAAATCCAATTACTGTTTATGATCATAGTTACGCCATTGAAAGAGGAGATGAAGTAGTGCCATGCGGCTAAGTCTGCCCGTGCTTCGGCATTCAACCTGATATGGTGACCCGGTCTAGAAATGCCAATAGTCAAATTGATGAGGCGACGGAGAAAGGCTTTTCCAGGTGAGATGACTCTGCAGGCAAAATTGAGCAGGCCAATGACTGACTGTAATTGCTGTAGTGTAACATAATGACATTTATATATGTCAGCAATGGATGACTGCAGCTTCTGTACCTTATCACTGAGTGTAGATGGAAAGCAGGTTTTCTCGTGTTTTATTGGAATAGAAAGTTCTTCAGCAAGTGTAATGAATTGATTGAGATCCTGCAAACAACTTACTGAATTAGGAGGGCCAATGAAGATGAAATCATCTAAGATGTGTGACACGGCCATAGTCCCTCTGTTCTGTAGTACCCACTGCATAGCACAAGTCAACCTTTCGAAGATCTGGCATGATTCCGCACACCCCATTGGTAAACAGCGATCATAGAAAAAGCGAGTCTCCCAAGTGAAACCAAATAAATGGTAGTATGATGGGTGGATGGGAATGATGCGAAAGGCATCCTCAATGTCGGCCTTGCCTATTAAAGCGCCGCGACCAAATTGAGACAATAGACTTATAACATGATCTAAAGTTTCATAACGAACTGTGGTGAATTCCTTTGGGATGTGTTCGTTAATGGAATTTCCCTCTGGATACGACAGGTCATGCATAATGCGAAACACGTTAGGCTCTTTCTTGGGAACAACACCCAGCGGTGATGACTGGTAATTGTCAAATGGAGGTGAAAGGAATGGACCAGCAATACGCCCCAGCGAAAGCTCTTTGGACAGTTTCCTATCTACTACTTCCTTATGCTGTAGGACTGAAGAGTGATTATTGGCAAAAGAAAGAGATGGGGTGCCAAAATAATGAATCTTAAATTCATTGATGAAGCCATCTACGAGAAAGTTTGATTCTGCCTGATCATAACCCATTAGAGCCTGTTTCAAACACTCAGGGTTTACTGGTGTGGGGAGGGATGTGCTTACGGCACAGGCTGGCAGGGTGGGGTAACTGGCACTTGGCGCAGACAGGCTTGAATTTGCACTGCGTGGCAGTACATTTGTTACCACGCTGGTATGCCCAGCAGTAACCTGCAGGAAAGGGCTGAATGTGACGGGCTGGCTTGTGTGATAAAGTGGCTGGAGCACGACCTGACCCCCCTGGACTTGCTTGACATACATACATTTAAAAAACAAGTCCCACCGGGGCTGATCCCAGGGGAAGCTTTCCGGGTCTGAGTGCCGAAAGTTACGAAATTGCTTGTCATATTGACGCCATGCAAACATCGGGCCCGTCTGGGCAATATCCCGGACAACCTCACAGTATTTAAACATGCCGGGGGCTGACTGGGGGAATCGCTGAGTATAGACAGCTCCAAACACCAAGAAGGCAGATGTCCACTGGTCGATAGTGGAAATCTGCCTTCTCTTACCCGGCTGGGGCATCATCGAAATTACCTGATGGGAGGACCCGGTAGACACAGACAATTGCTGGGGCTGTACATTGTGAACTAATTCATAAAAATCAATATAGTTATTTGCCCATATCTTCCCCTTTATCCTCTCCGACAAATCTGCACCCAAAGCTGTGGAATGTAATGGCAGAGTTTTAGGTAGCGGAGCCTCACCCACGTCACCTTGCAGCAGGGAGTTGATTGCTCCAGCAACCCCTCCATCCATCTGTTCAGCAGGATGTGGCTGTGGCACAACGGGAATTTCGACCGGTAACACCGGAACTGGCACAGCAGGAACAGCAAACGGCAAAGGTGCGACAATACGTTCTTCGCGAAGATGTCTCAACACTTCTCGCGTGACGATTGCCACCATCTCCGCAGTGCTGGTCCCGGCAGTCGGCTGCAAACCCCCAGACGTGACGACAGGGTGGTCGACCTCATCCGGTCGGCCTGCGGCAGCGCTGACTTGGCGCCGGCCTCGGGCTTGTGGCGCCGGTACTGAAGGAGCACTCTCTGCTGCACGTTTCAACATGGCGGCCCTGCGTTGCGAAGGTTGTCTCGCAGAGGCTCCACTTGTCGTCGGCGGACGTCCGCGTGGCATACTACAACATGGCAACAAAAGGCCAGGCATCACATTGAAACTGCAACAATCATGCCATTACTGTGTGATAACTATGGCAGTAACTCACTGTAGAGACAACAACTGCCCATAGGACAATAACTCATAGTAGAGACAACAACTGCTCACACAGAGAAACCCTAAGGTACCAAACGAACGCAATCATACTGGTAGAGACAGTGCTCTATGATTGCTGGCACCAACGGACAAAATGGCACAATTGTGCGAATACATGCACGCTACACCATACGAACAGGATAGAAATCTCATATCACTGTTCGCACGACCGCGAAGAGCACCAAAGTGTTGCAATCATAACTGGGAAAGATACACCCGATTGCTGGTGCGTAACAACACAACCCCCAAGTTGTGAACTGTTGGGGTAGAGAAAGTGCAAGTACATGCACGGTACACTATACGAACAGGATAGAAAATGCATATCACTGTGCGCACGACCGCGAATAGCACCAAACTGGTCAAGCACAGCCAGTAATAATAAAATGCAATATAGTAATACATTACTAGTATGAAAGTGACAAATTATTGCACAAATAAAATCACACCACAAAGAGGTAGCTGTGGAGACACTGGCACTTAAATTAAACATTGACGCCACTATGTACACCTATTATTAAAATGCCAGCAGTATCCTGACAAAGAACGAGGCAAATGCATGGCATGTAGTTGATGTCAGATAATTAACGGATACTTGCATCAGCAACGTTAACAGCAAAGCTACATAAAATTGTTTACTTCTGATGTGAACGCCAGGCAATATAGCAGAAATACATGCACAAGACAAGAGTTGACAGGCATTAAAACCGATCAGCAGCTGCTCCACGAATACTGCGCACATACTTGCGCATACCAGCATCATTAAGATGCACCCCAAACCGATCAAAATATTGCTGCCAGTTGGCGTGCATGCCGCGGTGCCGCCAATAGTGAATATGGGGCAGGTCGGCGATCAAGGCAGCCAGCGTATGGTTTACCACAAAACGAGCGTCGTTGAAATCGACGCGTGTCGGGAATCTTGTCCGCCCAGTCGGTCGCACCACCACACGAGGAAGGACCTGACAAACAAGAACCTCGGCAACCGAGTTTACTGCAGCAACCAGCTTTGCGAAATCAATTATCCGCTTAGCAAGCATAACTGGATCTACACCGACATTCGACAAGTCATTAGTGCCGATATCGATAATTACCGCCTTTGGCGAAAGATCACGGACTAGGGGCAACTCGTTTATCAAACGATCAAGAGTGAGGCCCCCTACAAAACGGTAAAAAACATCGGAAAATTGCACAGAAATACCCAAGTCTGCACCAACAACTTTAGAAGTATCCTTACGAAACACGTATTCCTGCAGACGACGAACAAAACTATGACCGAAAATTAACAGGTCAGAGTTGCCGTCCATAGCCGATGCGTTTACCCAGGCGTATTCGAAAGTAACAAAATGGCGGCGTTCAGTTAACAAAGACGGAAGCAGTAAATGTACAATAAATCAAGGATAATCAAATCAAAATTACGTTAACAAAGCGTACAACTTTAAGAACAATATAGGCAAAAGCCTGGTACAAATAAATTATTTCATACGAACTTTGAACTTGTCAAAGAAAAACTTCCAATGTGATGGCTCTGCAAAATACGTCTAGCGTGGCTCAGAGTTCCAACACAAAGGGAATGCCTCTCGTTTGCCACGTGATCACCTAGCGTCATTTGACCACGAACCGTTTCGCGTACTGCGGACTGTTTCCCAGGTTGCGGACTGAAGATCACAGACTAACACTACCGCAACAATTAAACCAGTCATTTTCACCTCACATTGTAAAAACACTATTTTGACATTTGTAAAAATATAATTTTTTTTGTATAATCCACTTTCATAGGTGAAACCATTCTTCCAAAGCGGATGTCGTTTGGTTGTGTCACTTACTTCAAAATTAGTTTGTATAGTTCTCAACTATTCAGCAGATAATGCCGAAAATAATTTCCTCTTTACTACATCAGTATGCGTTTCTAATATGGAAGAACAATATCAATATATTCAGTTGGAATATGACAAGCGAACATCTTAAAAAACAACTTGGAATCGCGCTATTTTTTTATTCTCACAATGCTTTTTGATGTGATTTTTTATTATATTTCCCCACTTGCTTCGATTTTTGTGAAACTGCTCGGGTTTGTATTCCTACTTTGTTGTCGAGTCATGCGAAGAATCTTTTGAAATTTCGTTTAAATATTTGAATATCGTTTGATCAGGATATATCAATAATGCAAACCAAAAGCTATAATGTTACTGAATTTGTACAATCATAATTACGTAAGAAAATTTTATTTCTTCGCACCAAGTACTTCCAAAGGTAAATTCATTGTTTGAATTCGGATGACGTAATAAAATAGTTAATTTGATTTTCGTTAAGTATTTTTGTATAAAAAAAGTAAGGATTTTATTTATTATTCCGTCTGATATAGCTTATACAACAACGACAGCATCCGTTCGCCCTGCAACATCGGCAACGTCAATATCAACTGTATCCATCCCGGCTACTTCAACACAATCTCCAGGTAGCGGAAACGTACTTTTATGCAATTAATCGATATTTACGGTACAAAATTGCACTGCAAATAAAAAAGCCACTTCCGTCTTCAACGTTAGAGTTACATTTTATCAACAATGCTTGGTTTAACATATCTTCAAATAAAAAACCTGTTTGGAATATCGTTTTCTCAGACTATATCTATAATGTAAATGAAAAGCTATCATTCTACTCAGTTTTTACAATGATAATTACACCAGTAAATTGCATTTCTTTACACCATCTACTTCCAAAGGTGAATCCTTTCTTCCAAATCGAATGACGTAATGTCGTAGTTAATTTGATATACGATAATCATGTGTGTTTACAAAATAAAAGTTTTTCTGTATTGTTCCGTCTCATATAGATTCTGCAACAGCTACCTCACCCGTTCGTCCAACAACAACTACAATACGGCCTGCAACATCGGCAACGTCAATATCATCTGCATCTATTCCATCAACGTCAATACAATATTCAGGTAAAGGAATCGCACTTTTAAGAATTAATCTATATTGACGGTATAAAATTGGACTGCAAATAAAATAGCCACTTCCGACTTCAACATTGGAGTCATTGTTGCAGTGACATTATAAAAACACTGCTTGATGTAACAGATATTCAAATAAAAAACCTTTGTGGATTAAGTTTTCAGTGCGTGTTTACTTTAATTGAATACATTTTATGAAATGATTAGTAATTATAGTATTGGAACAGAGAAAAAATTATCACGGAACATTTTCATTTGAACTGCTGAAACGTAATTTAGCTTCCGTCAAATTGACGAATAGGTGGACTATTTAAATGACAACTGTATCTGCAATTGTGTTAAAGCGACGTATATCGAACATTAAATATGCTTAATTAATTTCCAACTGCATAATTGAATTTCCATGTAGCACAACACAATCTTTAGATATATTAAAATAATGTGTTCATTTGATCACGTTGTTTATCTCACAGATTTTACAGGCTTGTGCAAGTATACACCTTGCGAAAACGGTGCCACGTGTATTAGTGAAAAAGACGATTCTGCGTACAAATGTCTATGCGTTCCTGGTTACACGGGAGAAGATTGCGAGACCGGTATGTTTGCTTACGTCTTAGGAGTTCAACGTGGCTTTTGAACTTTCGTTTCAATCTATTGAACATAGTTTGTTCAGACTATATGAATAATGGAAAAAGGAAATATAATAATTCTGAATTAGTACAATAATGACTACATCAAAAAAAAATATTTTTTGTATAATCCACTTTCATAGGTGAAACCATTTTCCCAAAGCGGATGTCGTTTGGCTGTCTCTTACCTCAAAATTAGTTTTTATAGTTCTCAACTTTTCAGCAGATAATGCCGAAAATAATTTACTCTTTATTACATAAGTATGCGTTTCTAATATGGAAGAACAATATCAATATATTCAGTTGGAATATGACAACCGAAAATCTGAAAACACAACCTGGAATCGAGCTATTTTTTTATTCTCACAATGCTTTTTGATGTGATTTTTTATTATATTTCCCCACTTGCTACGATTTTTGTGAAACTGCTCGGGTTTGTATTGCTACTTTGCTGTCGAGTCATGCGAAGAATCTTTTGAAATTTCGTTTAAATCTTTCAATATCGTTTGATCAGGATATATCAATAATGTAAACCAAAAGCTATAATGTTACTGAATTTGTACAATTATAATTACGTAAGAAAATTGTATTTCTTTGCACCAAGTACTTCCAAAGGTAAATCCATTGTTTGAATTCGGATGACGTAATGCCGTAGTTAATTTGATTTTCGTTCAGTATTTTTGTATAAAAAAGTAAGGATTTTATTTATTATTCCGACTGATATAGCTTATACAACAACGACAGCATCCATTCGCCCAACAACAACTAAAACCCGGCCTGCAACATCGGCAACGTCAATATCAACTGTATCCATCCCGGCTACTTCAACACAATCTCCAGGTACGAGAACGTACTTTTAGGCAATTAATCGATATTTACGGTACACAATTGCACTGCAAATAAAAAATCCACTTCCGTCTTCAACGTTAGAGTCAATGTTAGAGTTACATTTTATCAACAATGCTTGGTTTAACATATCTTTAAATAAAAAACCTGTTTGGAATATCGTTTTCTCAGAATATATATATAATGTAAAAGAAAAGCTATCATTCTACTAAGTTTTTACAATGATAATTACACCAGTAAATTGCATTTCTTTACACCATCTACTTCCAATGGTGAACCCATTTTTCCAAATCGAATGACGTAATGTCGTAGTTAATTTGATATTCGATAATCATGTGTGTTTACAAAATAAAAGTGTTTCTCTATTGTTCCGTCTCATATAGCTTCTGCAACAACTACAATACCCGTTCGGACATCAACAACTACAGTTCCGCCTGCAACATCGGCAACGTCAATATCAACTGTATCTATCCCGGCAACTTCAACAGAATCTCCAGGTAACGGAAACGTACTTTTATGCAATTAATCGATATTGACGGTATAAAATTGCCTTGCCAAAAAAAATAGCCACTTCCGTCTTCATCTTTCGAGTTAATGTTATATTTACATTTTTTAAACACTGCTTGGTGTAACAGATCTTCAAATAAAAAACCTGTGTGGAATATCGTTTTATCAGACTACATCAATAATGAAAACAAAAAGCTATAATTCTACTGAATTTTTATAATGATAATTACAAAAGAAAATTGTATTTCTTTGCACCACCTACTTCCAAAGGTGAATCCATTTCTCCAAATGGAATGACGTAATGCCGTAGTTATTTACATTCGTTTTGCATATATATCTAAAACATTAATGTTTCTTTCTACTTTTCCGTCGCATATTGCTTCTGCAACAGCTACATCACCCGTTCGCCCAACAACAACTACAGCCCGGCCTGCAACAGCGGCAACGTCAATATCAACTGTATCCATCCCGGCTACTTCAACACAATCTCCAGGTACCGGAAACGTACTTTTAGGCAATTAATCGATATTTACGGTACACAATTGCAATGCAAATAAAAAAGCCACTTCCGTCTTCAACGTTAGAGTCAATGTTAGAGTTACATTATATCAACAATGCTTGGTTTAACATATCTTCAAATAAAAAACCTGTTTGGAATATCGTTTTCTGAGACTATATCTATAATGTAAACGAAAAGCTATCATTCTACTCAGTTTTTACAATGATAATTACACCAGTAAATTGCATTTCTTTACACCATCTACTTCCAAAGGTGAATCCATTTTTCCAAATCGAATGACGTAATGTCGTAGTTAATTTGATATACGATAATCATGTGTGTTTACAAAATAAAAGTTTGTCTCTATTGTTCCGTCTCATATAGCTTCTGCAACAACTACAATACCCGTTCGGACATCAACAACTACAGTTCCGCCTGCAACATCGGCAACGTCAATATCAACTGTATCTATCCCGGCAACTTCAAAAGAATCTCCAGGTAACGGAAACGTACTTTTATGCAATTAATCGATATTGACGGTATAAAAGTGCCTTGCAAAAAAAAATAGCCACTTCCGTCTTCAACATTCGAGTTAATGTTATATTTACATTTTTTAAACATTGCTTGGTGTAACAGATCTTCAAATAAAAAACCTGTGTGGAATATCGTTTTATCACACTACATTAATAATGAAAACAAAAAGCTATAATTGTACTGAATTTTTATAATGATAATTACAAAAGAAAATTGTATTTCTTTGCACCACCTACTTCCAAAGTTGAATCCATTTCTCCTAATGGAATGACGTAATGCCGTATTTATTTGACATTCGTTTAGCATATATATCTTCAACATTAATGTTTCTTTCTACTTTTCCGTCGCATATTGCTTCTGCAACAGCTACATCACCCGTTCGTCCAACAACAACTACAGTACGGCCTGCAACATCGGCAACGTCAATATCATCTGCATCTATCCCGGCAACGTCAATACAATATTCAGGTAAAGGAATCGCACTTTTAAGAATTAATCTATATTGACGGTTTCAAATTGGACTGCAAATAAAATAACCACTTCCGACTTCAACATTGGAGTCATTGTTGCAGTGACATTATATCAACACTGCTTGGTGTAACAGATATTCAGATAAAAAACCTTTGTGAAATAAGTTTTTAGTGCGTGTTTACTTTAATTAAATACATTTTATGAAATGATTAGTAATTATAGTATTGGAACAGACAGATAAAATTATCACGGACAATTTTCATTTGAACTGCTGAAACGTAATTTAGCTTCCGTCAAATTGACGAATAGGTGGACTATTTAAATGACAACTTCATCTGCAATTGTGTTAAAGCGACGTATAGCGAACATTAAATATGCTTAATTAATTTCCAACTGCATAATTGTGTTTCCATGTAGCACAACACAATCTATAGATATATTAAAATGATGTGTTCATTTGATCACGTTGTTTATCTCACAGATTTTACAGGCTTGTGCAAGTATAAACCTTGCGAAAACGGTGCCACGTGTATTAGTAAAAAAGACGGTTCTGCGTACAAATGTCTATGCGTTCCTGGTTACACGGGAGAAGATTGCGAGACCGGTATGTTTGCTTACGTCTTAGGAGTTCAACGTGCCTTTTGAACTTTTGTTTCAATCTATTGAACATCGTTTGTTCAGACTATATGAATAATGGAAAAAGGAAATATAATAATACTGAATTAGTACAATAATGACTACATCAGAAAATTTTATTTTTTGTATAATCCACTTTCATAGGTGAAACCATTCTTCCAAAGCGGATGTCGTTTGGCTGTGTCTCTTACCTCAACATTAGTTTTTATAGTTCTCAACTATTCAGCAGATAATGCTGAAAATAATTTACTCTTTATTACATCAGTATGCGTTTCTAACATGGAAGAACAATATCAAAATATTCAGTTGGAATATGACAAGCGAAAATCTGAAAACACAACCTGGAATCGAGCTATTTTTTTATTATCACAATGCTTTTTGATGTGATTTGTTATTATATTTCCCCACTTGCTACGATTTTTGTGAAACTGCTCGGGTTTGTATTGCTACTTTGCTGTCGAATCATGCGAAGAATCTTTTGAAATTTCGTTTAAATCTTTGAATATCGTTTGATGAGGAAATATCAATAATGCAAACCAAAAGCTATAATGTTACTGAATTTGTACAATTATAATTTAGTAAGAAAATTGTATTTCATTGCACCAAGTACTTCCAAAGGTAAATCCATTGTTTGAATTCGGATGACGCAATGCCGTAGTTAATTTGATTTTCGTTCAGTATTTTTGTATAAAAAAGTAAGTATTTTATTTATTATTCCGTCTGATATAGCCTATACAACAAAGACAGCATCCGTTCGCCCAACAACAACTACAGCCTGGCCTGCAACATCGGCAACGTCAATATCAACTGTATCCATCCCGGCTACTTCAACACAATCTCCAGGTACCGGAAACGTACTTTTAGGCAATTAATCGATATTTACGGTACACAATTGCACTGCAAATAAAAAAGCCACTTCCGTCTTCAACGTTAGAGTCAATGTTAGAGTTACATTATATCAACAATGCTTGGTTTAACATATCTTCAAATAAAAAACCTGTTTGGAATATCGTTTTCTGAGACTATATCTATAATGTAAACGAAAATGTATCATTCTACTCAGTTTTTACAATGATAATTACACCAGTAAATTGCATTTCTTTACACCATCTACTTCCAAAGGTGAATCCATTTTTCCAAATCGAATGACGTAATGTCGTAGTTAATTTGATATACGATAATCATGTGTGTTTACAAAATAAAAGTTTGTCTCTATTGTTCCGTCTCATATAGCTTCTGCAACAACTACAATACCCGTTCGGACATCAACAACTACAGTTCCGCCTGCAACATCGGCAACGTCAATATCAACTGTATCTATCCCGGCAACTTCAAAAGAATCTCCAGGTAACGGAAACGTACTTTTATGCAATTAATCGATATTGACGGTATAAAAGTGCCTTGCAAAAAAAAATAGCCACTTCCGTCTTCAACATTCGAGTTAATGTTATATTTACATTTTTTAAACATTGCTTGGTGTAACAGATCTTCAAATAAAAAACCTGTGTGGAATATCGTTTTATCACACTACATTAATAATGAAAACAAAAAGCTATAATTGTACTGAATTTTTATAATGATAATTACAAAAGAAAATTGTATTTCTTTGCACCACCTACTTCCAAAGTTGAATCCATTTCTCCTAATGGAATGACGTAATGCCGTATTTATTTGACATTCGTTTAGCATATATATCTTCAACATTAATGTTTCTTTCTACTTTTCCGTCGCATATTGCTTCTGCAACAGCTACATCACCCGTTCGTCCAACAACAACTACAGTACGGCCTGCAACATCGGCAACGTCAATATCATCTGCATCTATCCCGGCAACGTCAATACAATATTCAGGTAAAGGAATCGCACTTTTAAGAATTAATCTATATTGACGGTTTCAAATTGGACTGCAAATAAAATAACCACTTCCGACTTCAACATTGGAGTCATTGTTGCAGTGACATTATATCAACACTGCTTGGTGTAACAGATATTCAGATAAAAAACCTTTGTGAAATAAGTTTTTAGTGCGTGTTTACTTTAATTAAATACATTTTATGAAATGATTAGTAATTATAGTATTGGAACAGACAGATAAAATTATCACGGACAATTTTCATTTGAACTGCTGAAACGTAATTTAGCTTCCGTCAAATTGACGAATAGGTGGACTATTTAAATGACAACTTTATCTGCAATTGTGTTAAAGCGACGTATAGCGAACATTACATATGCTTAATTAATTTCCAACTGCATAATTGTGTTTCCATGTAGCACAACACAATCTATAGATATATTAAAATGATGTGTTCATTTGATCACGTTGTTTATCTCACAGATTTTACAGGCTTGTGCAAGTATAAACCTTGCGAAAACGGTGCCACGTGTATTAGTAAAAAAGACGGTTCTGCGTACAAATGTCTATGCGTTCCTGGTTACACGGGAGAAGATTGCGAGACCGGTATGTTTGCTTACGTCTTAGGAGTTCAACGTGCCTTTTGAACTTTTGTTTCAATCTATTGAACATCGTTTGTTCAGACTATATGAATAATGGAAAAAGGAAATATAATAATACTGAATTAGTACAATAATGACTACATCAGAAAATTTTATTTTTTGTATAATCCACTTTCATAGGTGAAACCATTCTTCCAAAGCGGATGTCGTTTGGCTGTGTCTCTTACCTCAACATTAGTTTTTATAGTTCTCAACTATTCAGCAGATAATGCTGAAAATAATTTACTCTTTATTACATCAGTATGCGTTTCTAATATGGAAGAACAATATCAAAATATTCAGTTGGAATATGACAAGCGAAAATCTGAAAACACAACCTGGAATCGAGCTATTTTTTTATTATCACAATGCTTTTTGATGTGATTTGTTATTATATTTCCCCACTTGCTACGATTTTTGTGAAACTGCTCGGGTTTGTATTGCTACTTTGCTGTCGAATCATGCGAAGAATCTTTTGAAATTTCGTTTAAATCTTTGAATATCGTTTGATGAGGAAATATCAATAATGCAAACCAAAAGCTATAATGTTACTGAATTTGTACAATTATAATTTAGTAAGAAAATTGTATTTCATTGCACCAAGTACTTCCAAAGGTAAATCCATTGTTTGAATTCGGATGACGCAATGCCGTAGTTAATTTGATTTTCGTTAAGTATTTTTGTATAAAAAAGTAAGTATTTTATTTATTATTCCGTCTGATATAGCCTATACAACAACGACAGCATCCGTTCGCCCAACAACAACTACAGCCTGGCCTGCAACATCGGCAACGTCAATATCAACTGTATCCATCCCGGCTACTTCAACACAATCTCCAGGTACCGGAAACGTACTTTTAGGCAATTAATCGATATTTACGGTACACAATTGCACTGCAAATAAAAAAGCCACTTCCGTCTTCAACGTTAGAGTCAATGTTAGAGTTACATTATATCAACAATGCTTGGTTTAACATATCTTCAAATAAAAAACCTGTTTGGAATATCGTTTTCTGAGACTATATCTATAATGTAAACGAAAATGTATCATTCTACTCAGTTTTTACAATGATAATTACACCAGTAAATTGCATTTCTTTACACCATCTACTTCCAAAGGTGAATCCATTTTTCCAAATCGAATGACGTAATGTCGTAGTTAATTTGATATACGATAATCATGTGTGTTTACAAAATAAAAGTTTGTCTCTATTGTTCCGTCTCATATAGCTTCTGCAACAACTACAATACCCGTTCGGACATCAACAACTACAGTTCCGCCTGCAACATCGGCAACGTCAATATCAACTGTATCTATCCCGGCAACTTCAAAAGAATCTCCAGGTAACGGAAACGTACTTTTATGCAATTAATCGATATTGACGGTATAAAAGTGCCTTGCAAAAAAAAATAGCCACTTCCGTCTTCAACATTCGAGTTAATGTTATATTTACATTTTTTAAACATTGCTTGGTGTAACAGATCTTCAAATAAAAAACCTGTGTGGAATATCGTTTTATCACACTACATTAATAATGAAAACAAAAAGCTATAATTGTACTGAATTTTTATAATGATAATTACAAAAGAAAATTGTATTTCTTTGCACCACCTACTTCCAAAGGTGAATCCATTTCTCCTAATGGAATGACGTAATGCCGTATTTATTTGACATTCGTTTAGCATATATATCTTCAACATTAATGTTTCTTTCTACTTTTCCGTCGCATATTGCTTCTGCAACAGCTACATCACCCGTTCGTCCAACAACAACTACAGTACGGCCTGCAACATCGGCAACGTCAATATCATCTGCATCTATCCCGGCAACGTCAATACAATATTCAGGTAAAGGAATCGCACTTTTAAGAATTAATCTATATTGACGGTTTCAAATTGGACTGCAAATAAAATAACCACTTCCGACTTCAACATTGGAGTCATTGTTGCAGTGACATTATATCAACACTGCTTGGTGTAACAGATATTCAGATAAAAAACCTTTGTGAAATAAGTTTTTAGTGCGTGTTTACTTTAATTAAATACATTTTATGAAATGATTAGTAATTATAGTATTGGAACAGAGAGAAAAAATTATCACGGACAATTTTCATTTGAACTGCTGAAACGTAATTTAGCTTCCGTCAAATTTACGAATAGGTGGACTATTTAAATGACAACTTTATCTGCAATTGTGTTAAAGCGACGTATAGCGAACATTAAATATGCTTAATTAATTTCCAACTGCATAATTGTGTTTCCATGTAGCACAACACAATCTATAGATATATTAAAATGATGTGTTCATTTGATCACGTTGTTTATCTCACAGATTTTACAGGCTTGTGCAAGTATAAACCTTGCGAAAACGGTGCCACGTGTATTAGTAAAAAAGACGGTTCTGCGTACAAATGTCTATGCGTTCCTGGTTACACGGGAGAAGATTGCGAGACCGGTATGTTTGCTTACGTCTTAGGAGTTCAACGTGCCTTTTGAACTTTTGTTTCAATCTATTGAACATCGTTTGTTCAGACTATATGAATAATGGAAAAAGGAAATATAATAATACTGAATTAGTACAATAATGACTACATCAGAAAATTTTATTTTTTGTATAATCCACTTTCATAGGTGAAACCATTCTTCCAAAGCGGATGTCGTTTGGCTGTGTCTCTTACCTCAACATTAGTTTTTATAGTTCTCAACTATTCAGCAGATAATGCTGAAAATAATTTACTCTTTATTACATCAGTATGCGTTTCTAATATGGAAGAACAATATCAAAATATTCATTTGGAATATGACAAGCGAAAATCTGAAAACACAACCTGGAATCGAGCTATTTTTTTATTATCACAATGCTTTTTGATGTGATTTGTTATTATATTTCCCCACTTGCTACGATTTTTGTGAAACTGCTCGGGTTTGTATTGCTACTTTGCTGTCGAATCATGCGAAGAATCTTTTGAAATTTCGTTTAAATCTTTGAATATCGTTTGATGAGGATATATCAATAATGCAAACCAAAAGCTATAATGTTACTGAATTTGTACAATTATAATTTAGTAAGAAAATTGTATTTCATTGCACCAAGTACTTCCAAAGGTAAATCCATTGTTTGAATTCGGATGACGCAATGCCGTAGTTAATTTGATTTTCGTTCAGTATTTTTGTATAAAAAAGTAAGTATTTTATTTATTATTCCGTCTGATATAGCCTATACAACAACGACAGCATCCGTTCGCCCAACAACAACTACAGCCCGGCCTGCAACATCGGCAACGTCAATATCAACTGTATCCATCCCGGCTACTTCAACACAATCTCCAGGTACCGGAAACGTACTTTTAGGCAATTAATCGATATTTACGGTACACAATTGCAATGCAAATAAAAAAGCCACTTCCGTCTTCAACGTTAGAGTCAATGTTAGAGTTACATTATATCAACAATGCTTGGTTTAACATATCTTCAAATAAAAAACCTCTGTGGAATATCGTTTTCTGAGACTATATATATAATGTAAACGAAAAGCTATCATTCTACTCAGTTTTTACAATGATAATTACACCAGTAAATTGCATTTCTTTACACCATCTACTTCCAAAGGTGAATCCATTTTGCCAAATCGAATGACGTAATGTTGTAGTTAATTTGATATACGATAATCATGTGTGTTTACAAAATAAAAGTGTTTCTCTATTGTTCCGTCTCATATAGCTTCTGCAACAACTACAATACCCGTTCGGACATCAACAACTACAGTTCCGCCTGCAACATCGGCAACGTCAATATCAACTGTATCTATCCCGGCAACTTCAACAGAATCTCCAGGTAACGGAAAGGTACTTTTATGCAATTAATCGATATTGACGGTATAAAATTGCATTGCCAAAAAATTAGCCATTTCCGTCTTCAACATTCGAGTTAATGTTATATTTACATTTTTTAAACACTGCTTGGTGTAACAGATCTTCAAATAAAAAACCTGTGTGGAATATCGTTTTATCAGACTACATGAAAAATGAAAACAAAAAGCTATAATTCTACTGAATTTTTTAAAGATAATTACAAAAGAAAATTGTATTTCTTTGCACCACCTTCTTCCAAAGGTGAATCCATTTTTCCAAATGGGATGACTTAATGCCGTAGTTATTTGACATTCGTTTAGCATATATATCTACAACATTAATGTTTCTTTCTACTTTTCCGTCGCATATTGCTTCTGCAACAGCTACATCACCCGTTCGTCCAACAACAACTACAATACGGCCTGCAACATCGGCAACGTCAATATCATCTGCATCTATTCCATCAACGTCAATACAATATTCAGGTAAAGGAATCGCACTTTTAAGAATTAATCTATATTGACGGTATAAAATTGGACTGCAAATAAAATAGCCACTTCGGACTTCAACATTGGAGTCATTCTTGCAGTGACATTATAAAAACACTGCTTGATGTAACAGATATTCAAATAAAAAACCTTTGTGGATTAAGTTTTCAGTGCGTGTTTACTTTAATTGAATACATTTTATGAAATGATTAGTAATTATAGTATTGGAACAGAGAAAAAATTATCACGGAACATTTTCATTTGAACTGCTGAAACGTAATTTAGCTTCCGTCAAATTGACGAATAGGTGGACTATTTAAATGACAACTGTATCTGCAATTGTGTTAAAGCGACGTATATCGAACATTAAATATGCTTAATTAATTTCCAACTGCATAATTGAATTTCCATGTAGCACAACACAATCTTTAGATATATTAAAATAATATGTTCATTTGATCACGTTGTTTATCTCACATATTTTACAGGCTTGTGCAAGTATACACCTTGCGAAAACGGTGCCACGTGTATTAGTGAAAAAGACGATTCTGCGTACAAATGTCTATGCGTTCCTGGTTACACGGGAGACGATTGCGAGACCGGTATGTTTGCTTACGTCTTAGGAGTTCAACGTGGCTTTTGAACTTTCGTTTCAATCTATTGAACATAGTTTGTTCAGACTATATGAATAATGGAAAAAGGAAATATAATAATTCTGAATTAGTACAATAATTACTACATCAAAAAAAATTATTTTTTGTATAATCCACTTTCATAGGTGAAACCATTTTCCCAAAGCGGATGTCGTTTGGCTGTCTCTTACCTCAAAATTAGTTTTTATAGTTCTCAACTTTTCAGCAGATAATGCCGAAAATAATTTACTCTTTATTACATAAGTATGCGTTTCTAATATGGAAGAACAATATCAATATATTCAGTTGGAATATGACAAGCGAAAATCTGAAAACACAACCTGGAATCGAGCTATTTTTTTATTCTCACAATGCTTTTTGATGTGATTTTTTATTATATTTCCCCACTTGCTACGATTTTTGTGAAACTGCTCGGGTTTGTATTGCTACTTTGCTGTCGAGTCATGCGAAGAATCTTTTGAAATTTCGTTTAAATCTTTCAATATCGTTTGATCAGGGTATATCAATAATGTAAACCAAAAGCTATAATGTTACTGAATTTGTACAATTATAATTACGTAAGAAAATTGTATTTCTTTGCACCAAGTACTTCCAAAGGTAAATCCATTGTTTGAATTCGGATGACGTAATGCCGTAGTTAATTTGATTTTCGTTCAGTATTTTTGTATAAAAAAGTAAGGATTTTATTTATTATTCCGACTGATATAGCTTATACAACAACGACAGCATCCATTCGCCCAACAACAACTAAAACCCGGTCTGCAACATCGGCAACGTCAATATCAACTGTATCCATCCCGTCTACTTCAACACAATCTCCAGGTACGAGAACGTACTTTTAGGCAATTAATCGATATTTACGGTACACAATTGCACTGCAAATAAAAAATCCACTTCCGTCTTCAACATTAGAATCAATGTTAGAGTTACATTTTATCAACAATGCTTGGTTTAACATATCTTTAAATAAAAAACCTGTTTGGAATATCGTTTTCTCAGAATATATATATAATGTAAAAGAAAAGCTATCATTCTACTAAGTTTTTACAATGATAATTACACCAGTAAATTGCATTTCTTTACACCATCTACTTCCAATGGTGAACCCATTTTTCCAAATCGAATGACGTAATGTCGTAGTTAATTTGATATTCGATAATCATGTGTGTTTACAAAATAAAAGTGTTTCTCTATTGTTCCGTCTCATATAGCTTCTGCAACAACTACAATACCCGTTCGGACATCAACAACTACAGTTCCGCCTGCAACATCGGCAACGTCAATATCAACTGTATCTATCCCGGCAACTTCAACAAAATCTCCAGGTAACGGAAACGTACTTTTATGCAATTAATCGATATTGACGGTATAAAATTGCCTTGCCAAAAAAAATAGCCACTTCCGTCTTCATCTTTCGAGTTAATGTTATATTTACATTTTTTAAACACTGTTTGGTGTAACAGATCTTCAAATAAAAAACCTGTGTGGAATATCGTTTTATCAGACTACATCAATAATGAAAACAAAAAGCTATAATTCTACTGAATTTTTATAATGATAATTACAAAAGAAAATTGTATTTCTTTGCACCACCTACTTCCAAAGGTGAATCCATTTCTCCAAATGGAATGACGTAATGCCGTAGTTATTTACATTCGTTTAGCATATATATCTAAAACATTAATGTTTCTTTCTACTTTTCCGTCGCATATTGCTTCTGCAACAGCTACATCACCCGTTCGCCCAACAACAACTACAGCCCGGCCTGCAACAGCGGCAACGTCAATATCAACTGTATCCATCCCGGCTACTTCAACACAATCTCCAGGTACCGGAAACGTACTTTTAGGCAATTAATCGATATTTTCGGTAGACAATTGCAATGCAAATAAAAAAGCCACTTCCGTCTTCAACGTTAGAGTCAATGTTAGAGTTACATTATATCAACAATGCTTGGTTTAACATATCTTCAAATAAAAAACCTGTTTGGAATATCGTTTTCTGAGACTATATCTATAATGTAAACGAAAAGCTATCATTCTACTTAGTTTTTACAATGATAATTACACCAGTAAATTGCATTTCTTTACACCATCTACTTCCAAAGGTGAATCCATTTTTCCGAATCGAATGACGTAATGTCGTAGTTAATTTGATATACGATAATCATGTGTGTTTACAAAATAAAAGTTTGTCTCTATTGTTCCGTCTCATATAGCTTCTGCAACAACTACAATACCCGTTTGGACATCAACAACTACAGTTCCGCCTGCAACATCGGCAACGTCAATATCAACTGTATCTATCCCGGCAACTTCAAAAGAATCTCCAGGTAACGGAAACGTACTTTTATGCAATTAATCGATATTGACGATATAAAATTGCTTTGCAAAAAAAAATAGCCACTTCCGTCTTCATCTTTCGAGTTAATGTTATATTTACATTTTTTAAACACTGCTTGGTGTAACAGATCTTCAAATAAAAAACCTGTGTGGAATATCGTTTTATCAGACTACATCAATAATGAAAACAAAAAGCTATAATTCTACTGAATTTTTATAATGATAATTACAAAAAAAAATTGTATTTCTTTGCACCACCTACTTCCAAAGGTGAATCCATTTCTCCAAATGGAATGACGTAATGCCGTAGTTATTTGACATTCGTTTAGCATATATATCTACAACATTAATGTTTCTTTCTACTTTTCCGTCGCATATTGCTTCTGCAACAGCTGCATCACCCGTTCGCCCAACAACAACTACAGCCCGGCCTGCAACATCGGCAACGTTAATATCAACTGTATCCATCCCGGCTACTTCAACACAATCTCCAGGTACAGGAAACGTACTTTTAGGCAATTAATCGATATTTACGGTACACAATTGCAATGCAAATAAAAAAGCCACTTCCGTCTTCAACGTTAGAGTCAATGTTAGAGTTACATTATATCAACAATGCTTGGTTTAACATATCTTCAAATAAAAAACCTCTGTGGAATATCGTTTTCTGAGACTATATCTATAATGTAAACGAAAAGCTATCATTCTACTCAGTTTTTACAATGATAATTACACCAGTAAATTGCATTTCTTTACACCATCTACTTCCAAAGGTGAATCCATTTTGCCAAATCGAATGACGTAATGTCGTAGTTAATTTGATATACGATAATCATGTGTGTTTACAAAATAAAAGTGTTTCTCTATTGTTCCGTCTCATATAGCTTCTGCAACAACTACAATACCCGTTCGGACATCAACAACTACAGTTCCGCCTGCAACATCGGCAACGTCAATATCAACTGTATCTATCCCGGCAACTTCAACAGAATCTCCAGGTAACGGAAAGGTACTTTTATGCAATTAATCGATATTGACGGTATAAAATTGCATTGCAAAAAAATTAGCCATTTCCGTCTTCAACATTCGAGTTAATGTTATATTTACATTTTTTAAACACTGCTTGGTGTAACAGATCTTCAAATAAAAAACCTGTGTGGAATATCGTTTTATCAGACTACATGAAAAATGAAAACAAAAAGCTATAATTCTACTGAATTTTTTAAAGATAATTATAAAAGAAAATTGTATTTCTTTGCACCACCTTCTTCCAAAGGTGAATCCATTTTTCCAAATGGGATGACTTAATGCCGTAGTTATTTGACATTCGTTTAGCATATATATCTACAACATTAATGTTTCTTTCTACTTTTCCGTCGCATATTGCTTCTGCAACAGCTACATCACCCGTTCGTCCAACAACAACTACAATACGGCCTGCAACATCGGCAACGTCAATATCATCTGCATCTATTCCATCAACGTCAATACAATATTCAGGTAAAGGAATCGCAATTTTAAGAATTAATCTATATTGACGGTATAAAATTGGACTGCAAATAAAATAGCCACTTCGGACTTCAACATTGGAGTCATTGTTGCAGTGACATTATAAAAACACTGCTTGATGTAACAGATATTCAAATAAAAAACCTTTGTGGATTAAGTTTTCAGTGCGTGTTTACTTTAATTGAATACATTTTATGAAATGATTAGTAATTATAGTATTGGAACAGAGAAAAAATTATCACGGAACATTTTCATTTGAACTGCTGAAACGTAATTTAGCTTCCGTCAAATTGACGAATAGGTGGACTATTTAAATGACAACTGTATCTGCAATTGTGTTAAAGCGACGTATATCGAACATTAAATATGCTTAATTAATTTCCAACTGCATAATTGAATTTCCATGTAGCACAACACAATCTTTAGATATATTAAAATAATATGTTCATTTGATCACGTTGTTTATCTCACAGATTTTACAGGCTTGTGCAAGTATACACCTTGCGAAAACGGTGCCACGTGTATTAGTGAAAAAGACGATTCTGCGTACAAATGTCTATGCGTTCCTGGTTACACGGGAGAAGATTGCGAGACCGGTATGTTTGCTTACGTCTTAGGAGTTCAACGTGGCTTTTGAACTTTCGTTTCAATCTATTGAACATAGTTTGTTCAGACTATATGAATAATGGAAAAAGGAAATATAATAATTCTGAATTAGTACAATAATGACTACATCAAAAAAAAATTATTTTGTGTATAATCCACTTTCATAGGTGAAACCATTTTCCCAAAGCGGATGTCGTTTGGCTGTCTCTTACCTCAAAATTAGTTTTTATAGTTCTCAACTTTTCAGCAGATAATGCCGAAAATAATTTACTCTTTATTACATAAGTATGCGTTTCTAATATGGAAGAACAATATCAATATATTCAGTTGGAATATGACAAGCGAAAATCTGAAAACACAACCTGGAATCGAGCTATTTTTTTATTCTCACAATGCTTTTTGATGTGATTTTTTATTATATTTCCCCACTTGCTACGATTTTTGTGAAACTGCTCAGGTTTGTATTGCTACTTTGCTGTCGAGTCATGCGAAGAATCTTTTGAAATTTCGTTTAAATCTTTCAATATCGTTTGATCAGGATATATCAATAATGTAAACCAAAAGCTATAATGTTACTGAATTTGTACAATTATAATTACGTAAGAAAATTGTATTTCTTTGCACCAATTACTTCCAAAGGTAAATCCATTGTTTGAATTCGGATGACGTAATGCCGTAGTTAATTTGATTTTCGTTCAGTATTTTTGTATAAAAAAGTAAGGATTTTATTTATTATTCCGACTGATATAGCTTATACAACAACGACAGCATCCATTCGCCCAACAACAACTAAAACCCGGCCTGCAACATCGGCAACGTCAATATCAACTGTATCCATCCCGGCTACTTCAACACAATCTCCAGGTACGAGAACGTACTTTTAGGCAATTAATCGATATTTACGGTACACAATTGCACTGCAAATAAAAAATCCACTTCCGTCTTCAACATTAGAGTCAATGTTAGAGTTACATTTTATCAACAATGCTTGGTTTAACATATCTTTAAATAAAAAACCTGTTTGGAATATCGTTTTCTCAGAATATATATATAATGTAAAAGAAAAGCTATCATTCTACTAAGTTTTTACAATGATAATTACACCAGTAAATTGCATTTCTTTACACCATCTACTTCCAATGGTGAACCCATTTTTCCAAATCGAATGACGTAATGTCGTAGTTAATTTGATATTCGATAATCATGTGTGTTTACAAAATAAAAGTGTTTCTCTATTGTTCCGTCTCATATAGCTTCTGCAACAACTACAATACCCGTTCGGACATCAACAACTACAGTTCCGCCTGCAACATCGGCAACGTCAATATCAACTGTATCTATCCCGGCAACTTCAACAAAATCTCCAGGTAACGGAAACGTACTTTTATGCAATTAATCGATATTGACGGTATAAAATTGCCTTGCCAAAAAAAATAGACACTTCCGTCTTCATCTTTCGAGTTAATGTTATATTTACATTTTTTAAACACTGTTTGGTGTAACAGATCTTCAAATAAAAAACCTGTGTGGAATATCGTTTTATCAGACTACATCAATAATGAAAACAAAAAGCTATAATTCTACTGAATTTTTATAATGATAATTACAAAAGAAAATTGTATTTCTTTGCACCACCTACTTCCAAAGGTGAATCCATTTCTCCAAATGGAATGACGTAATGCCGTAGTTATTTACATTCGTTTAGCATATATATCTAAAACATTAATGTTTCTTTCTACTTTTCCGTCGCATATTGCTTCTGCAACAGCTACATCACCCGTTCGCCCAACAACAACTACAGCCCGGCCTGCAACAGCGGCAACGTCAATATCAACTGTATCCATCCCGGTTACTTCAACACAATCTCCAGGTACCGGAAACGTACTTTTAGGCAATTAATCGATATTTTCGGTAGACAATTGCAATGCAAATAAAAAAGCCACTTCCGTCTTCAACGTTAGAGTCAATGTTAGAGTTACATTATATCAACAATGCTTGGTTTAACATATCTTCAAATAAAAAACCTGTTTGGAATATCGTTTTCTGAGACTATATCTATAATGTAAACGAAAAGCTATCATTCTACTTAGTTTTTACAATGATAATTACACCAGTAAATTGCATTTCTTTACACCATCTACTTCCAAAGGTGAATCCATTTTTCCGAATCGAATGACGTAATGTCGTAGTTAATTTGATATACGATAATCATGTGTGTTTACAAAATAAAAGTTTGTCTCTATTGTTCCGTCTCATATAGCTTCTGCAACAACTACAATACCCGTTTGGACATCAACAACTACAGTTCCGCCTGCAACATCGGCAACGTCAATATCAACTGTATCTATCCCGGCAACTTCAAAAGAATCTCCAGGTAACGGAAACGTACTTTTATGCAATTAATCGATATTGACGGTATAAAATTGCTTTGCCAAAAAAAATAGCCACTTCCGTCTTCATCTTTCGAGTTAATGTTATATTTACATTTTTTAAACACTGCTTGGTGTAACAGATCTTCAAATAAAAAACCTGTGTGGAATATCGTTTTATCAGACTACATCAATAATGAAAACAAAAAGCTATAATTCTACTGAATTTTTATAATGATAATTACAAAAAAAAATTGTATTTCTTTGCACCACCTACTTCCAAAGGTGAATCCATTTCTCCAAATGGAATGACGTAATGCCGTAGTTATTTGACATTCGTTTAGCATATATATCTACAACATTAATGTTTCTTTCTACTTTTCCGTCGCATATTGCTTCTGCAACAGCTGCATCACCCGTTCGCCCAACAACAACTACAGCCCGGCCTGCAACATCGGCAACGTTAATATCAACTGTATCCATCCCGGCTACATCAACACAATCTCCAGGTACAGGAAACGTACTTTTAGGCAATTAATCGATATTTACGGTACATAATTGCAATGCAAATAAAAAAGCCACTTCCGTCTTCAACGTTAGAGTCAATGTTAGAGTTACATTATATCAACAATGCTTGGTTTAACATATCTTCAAATAAAAAACCTTTGTGGAATATCGTTTTCTGAGACTATATCTATAATGTAAACGAAAAGCTATCATTCTACTCAGTTTTTACAATGATAATTACACCAGTAAATTGCATTTCTTTACACCATCTACTTCCAAAGGTGAATCCATTTTGCCAAATCGAATGACGTAATGTCGTAGTTAATTTGATATACGATAATCATGTGTGTTTACAAAATAAAAGTGTTTCTCTATTGTTCCGTCTCATATAGCTTCTGCAACAACTACAATACCCGTTCGGACATCAATAACTACAGTTCCGCCTGCAACATCGGCAACGTCAATATCAACTGTATCTATCCCGGCAACTTCAACAGAATCTCCAGGTAACGGAAAGGTACTTTTATGCAATTAATCGATATTGACGGTATAAAATTGCATTGCAAAAAAATTAGCCATTTCCGTCTTCAACATTCGAGTTAATGTTATATTTACATTTTTTAAACACTGCTTGGTGTAACAGATCTTCAAATAAAAAACCTGTGTGGAATATCGTTTTATCAGACTACATGAAAAATGAAAACAAAAAGCTATAATTCTACTGAATTTTTTAAAGATAATTATAAAAGAAAATTGTATTTCTTTGCACCACCTTCTTCCAAAGGTGAATCCATTTTTCCAAATGGGATGACTTAATGCCGTAGTTATTTGACATTCGTTTAGCATATATATCTACAACATTAATGTTTCTTTCTACTTTTCCGTCGCATATTGCTTCTGCAACAGCTACATCACCCGTTCGTCCAACAACAACTACAATACGGCCTGCAACATCGGCAACGTCAATATCATCTGCATCTATTCCATCAACGTCAATACAATATTCAGGTAAAGGAATCGCACTTTTAAGAATTAATCTATATTGACGGTATAAAATTGGACTGCAAATAAAATAGCCACTTCGGACTTCAACATTGGTGTCATTGTTGCAGTGACATTATAAAAACACTGCTTGATGTAACAGATATTCAAATAAAAAACCTTTGTGGATTAAGTTTTCAGTGCGTGTTTACTTTAATTGAATACATTTTATGAAATGATTAGTAATTATAGTATTGGAACAGAGAAAAAATTATCACGGAACATTTTCATTTGAACTGCTGAAACGTAATTTAGCTTCCGTCAAATTGACGAATAGGTGGACTATTTAAATGACAACTGTATCTGCAATTGTGTTAAAGCGACGTATATCGAACATTAAATATGCTTAATTAATTTCCAACTGCATAATTGAATTTCCATGTAGCACAACACAATCTTTAGATATATTAAAATAATATGTTCATTTGATCACGTTGTTTATCTCACAGATTTTACAGGCTTGTGCAAGTATACACCTTGCGAAAACGGTGCCACGTGTATTAGTGAAAAAGACGATTCTGCGTACAAATGTCTATGCGTTCCTGGTTACACGGGAGAAGATTGCGAGACCGGTATGTTTGCTTACGTCTTAGGAGTTCAACGTGGCTTTTGAACTTTCGTTTCAATCTATTGAACATAGTTTGTTCAGACTATATGAATAATGGAAAAAGGAAATATAAAAATTCTGAATTAGTACAATAATGACTACATCAAAAAAAAATTATTTTTTGTATAATCCACTTTCATAGGTGAAACCATTTTCCCAAAGCGGATGTCGTTTGGCTGTCTCTTACCTCAAAATTAGTTTTTATAGTTCTCAACTTTTCAGCAGATAATGCCGAAAATAATTTACTCTTTATTACATAAGTATGCGTTTCTAATATGGAAGAACAATATCAATATATTCAGTTGGAATATGACAAGCGAAAATCTGAAAACACAACCTGGAATCGAGCTATTTTTTTATTCTCACAATGCTTTTTGATGTGATCTTTTATTATATTTCCCCACTTGCTACGATTTTTGTGAAACTGCTCGGGTTTGTATTGCTACTTTGCTGTCGAGTCATGCGAAGAATCTTATGAAATTTCGTTTAAATCTTTCAATATCGTTTGATCAGGATATATCAATAATGTAAACCAAAAGCTATAAAGTTACTGAATTTGTACAATTATAATTACGTAAGAAAATTGTATTTCTTTGCACCAAGTACTTCCAAAGGTAAATCCATTGTTTGAATTCGGATGACGTAATGCCGTAGTTAATTTGATTTTCGTTCAGTATTTTTGTATAAAAAAGTAAGGATTTTATTTATTATTCCGATTGATATAGCTTATACAACAACGACAGCATCCATTCGCCCAACAACAACTAAAACCCGGCCTGCAACATCGGCAACGTCAATATCAACTGTATCCATCCCGGCTACTTCAACACAATCTCCAGGTACGAGAACGTACTTTTAGGCAATTAATCGATATTTACGGTACACAATTGCACTGCAAATAAAAAATCCACTTCCGTCTTCAACATTAGAATCAATGTTAGAGTTACATTTTATCAACAATGCTTGGTTTAACATATCTTTAAATAAAAAACCTGTTTGGAATATCGTTTTCTCAGAATATATATATAATGTAAAAGAAAAGCTATCATTCTACTAAGTTTTTACAATTATAATTACACCAGTAAATTGCATTTCTTTACACCATCTACTTCCAATGGTGAACCCATTTTTCCAAATCGAATGACGTAATGTCGTAGTTAATTTGATATTCGATAATCATGTGTGTTTACAAAATAAAAGTGTTTCTCTATTGTTCCGTCTCATATAGCTTCTGCAACAACTACAATACCCGTTCGGACATCAACAACTACAGTTCTGCCTGCAACATCGGCAACGTCAATATCAACTGTATCTATCCCGGCAACTTCAACAGAATCTCCAGGTAACGGAAACGTACTTTTATGCAATTAATCGATATTGACGGTATAAAATTGCCTTGCCAAAAAAAATAGCCACTTCCGTCTTCATCTTTCGAGTTAATGTTATATTTACATTTTTTAAACACTGCTTGGTGTAACAGATCTTCAAATAAAAAACCTGTGTGGAATATCGTTTTATTAGACTACATCAATAATGAAAACAAAAAGCTATAATTCTACTGAATTTTTATAATGATAATTACAAAAGAAAATTGTATTTCTTTGCACCACCTACTTCCAAAGGTGAATCCATTTCTCCAAATGGAATGACGTAATGCCGTAGTTATTTACATTCATTTAGCATATATATCTACAACATTAATGTTTCTTTCTACTTTTCCGTCGCATATTGCTTCTGCAACACCTACATCACCCGTTCGCCCAACAACAACTACAGCCCGGCCTGCAACAGCGGCAACGTCAATATCAACTGTATCCATCCCGGCAACTTCAACACAATCTCCAGGTACCGGAAACGTACTTTTAGGCAATTAATCGATATTTACGGTACACAATTGCAATGCAAATAAAAAAGCCACTTCCGTCTTCAACGTTAGAGTCAATGTTAGAGTTACATTATATCAACAATGCTTGGTTTAACATATCTTCAAATAAAAAACCTGTTTGGAATATCGTTTTCTGAGACTATATCTATAATGTAAACGAAAAGCTATCATTCTACTCAGTTTTTACAATGATAATTACACCAGTAAATTGCATTTCTTTACACCATCTACTTCCAAAGGTGAATCCATTTTTCCAAATCGAATGACGTAATGTCGTAGTTAATTTGATATACGATAATCATGTGTGTTTACAAAATAAAAGTTTGTCTCTATTGTTCC
The DNA here is from genome assembly GCA_963662155.1 of Lamellibrachia columna. Lineage (NCBI taxonomy): Eukaryota > Metazoa > Annelida > Polychaeta > Sabellida > Siboglinidae > Lamellibrachia > Lamellibrachia columna. Next base: position 9,241,071 of record OY759268.1, on the reverse strand, counting down.
GTCTCATATAGCTTCTGCAACAACTACAATACCCGTTCGGACATCAACAACTACAGTTCCGCCTGCAACATCGGCAACGTCAATATCAACTGTATCTATCCCGGCAACTTCAAAAGAATCTCCAGGTAACGGAAACGTACTTTTATGCAATTAATCGATATTGACGGTATAAAAGTGCCTTGCAAAAAAAAATAGCCACTTCCGTCTTCAACATTCGAGTTAATGTTATATTTACATTTTTTAAACATTGCTTGGTGTAACAGATCTTCAAATAAAAAACCTGTGTGGAATATCGTTTTATCACACTACATTAATAATGAAAACAAAAAGCTATAATTGTACTGAATTTTTATAATGATAATTACAAAAGAAAATTGTATTTCTTTGCACCACCTACTTCCAAAGTTGAATCCATTTCTCCTAATGGAATGACGTAATGCCGTATTTATTTGACATTCGTTTAGCATATATATCTTCAACATTAATGTTTCTTTCTACTTTTCCGTCGCATATTGCTTCTGCAACAGCTACATCACCCGTTCGTCCAACAACAACTACAGTACGGCCTGCAACATCGGCAACGTCAATATCATCTGCATCTATCCCGGCAACGTCAATACAATATTCAGGTAAATGAATCGCACTTTTAAGAATTAATCTATATTGACGGTATTAAATTGGACTGCAAATAAAATAACCACTTCCGACTTCAACATTGGAGTCATTGTTGCAGTGACATTATATCAACACTGCTTGGTGTAACAGATATTCAGATAAAAAACCTTTGTGGAATAAGTTTTCAGTGCGTGTTTACTTTAATTGAATACATTTTATGAAATGATTAGTAATTATAGTATTGGAACAGAGAGAAAAAATTATCACGGACAATTTTCATTTGAACTGCTGAAACGTAATTTAGCTTCCGTCAAATTGACGAATAGGTGGACTATTTAAATGACAACTTTATCTGCAATTGTGTTAAAGCGACGTATAACGAACATTAAATATGCTTAATTAATTTCCAACTGCATAATTGTGTGTTTCCATGTAGCACAACACAATCTATAGATATATTGAAATGATGTGTTCATTTGATCACGTTGTTTATCTCACAGATTTTACAGGCTTGTGCAAGTATAAACCTTGCGAAAACGGTGCCACGTGTATTAGTGAAAAAGACGGTTCTGCGTACAAATGTCTATGCGTTCCTGGTTACACGGGAGAAGATTGCGAGACCGGTATGTTTGCTTAAGTCTTAGGAGTTCAACGTGCCTTTTGAACTTTCGTTTCAATCTATTGAACATCGTTTGTTCAGACTATATGAATAATGGAAAAAGGAAATATAATAATACTGAATTAGTACAATAATGACTACATCAGAAAATTTTATTTTTTGTATAATCCACTTTCATAGGTGAAACCATTCTTCCAAAGCGGATGTCGTTTGGCTGTGTCTCTTACCTCAAAATTAGTTTTTATAGTTCTCAACTATTCAGCAGATAATGCCGAAAATAATTTACTCTTTATTACATCAGTATGCGTTTCTAATATGGAAGAACAATATCAATATATTCAGTTGGAATATGACAAGCGAAAATCTGAAAGCACAACATGGAATCGAGCTATTTTTTTATTATCACAATGCTTTTTGATGTGATTTTTTATTATAGTTCCCCACTTGCTACGATTTTTGTGAAACTGCTCGGGTTTGTATTGCTACTTTGCTGTCGAGTCATGCGAAGAATCTTTTGAAATTTCGTTTAAATCTTTGAATATCGTTTGATGAGGATATATCAATAATGCAAACCAAAAGCTATAATGTTACTGAATTTGTACAATTATAATTACGTAAGAAAATTGTATTTCTTTGCACCAAGTACTTCCAAAGGTAAATCCATTGTTTGAATTCGGATGACGCAATGCCGTAGTTAATTTGATTTTCGTTCAGTATTTTTGTATAAAAAAGTAAGGATTTTATTTATTGTTCCGACTGATATAGCTTATACAACAACGACAGCATCCGTTCGCCCAACAACAACTACAACCCGGCCTGCAACATCGGCAATGTTAATATCAACTGTATCCATCCCGGCTACTTCAACACAATCTCCAGGTACCGGAAACCTACTTTTAGGCAATTAATCGATATTTACGGTACACAATTGCACTGCAAATAAAAAAGCCACTTCCGTCTTCAACGTTAGATTCAATGTTAGAGTTACATTTTATCAATAATGCTTGGTTTAACATATCTTCAAATAAAAAACCTGTTTGGAATATCGTTTTCTCAGACTATATCTATAATGTAAACGAAAAGCTATCATTCTACTCAGTTTTTACAATGATAATTACACCAGTAAATTGCATTTCTTTACACCATCTACTTCCAATGGTGAACCCATTTTTCCAAATCGAATGACGTAATGTCGTAGTTAATTTGATATTCGATAATCATGTGTGTTTACAAAATAAAAGTGTTTCTCTATTGTTCCGTCTCATATAGCTTCTGCAACAACTACAATACCCGTTCGGACATCAACAACTACAGTTCCGCCTGCAACATCGGCAAAGTCAATATCAACTGTATCTATCCCGGCAACTTCAACAAAATCTCCAGGTAACGGAAACGTACTTTTATGCAATTAATCGATATTGACGGTATAAAATTGCCTTGCCAAAAAAAATAGCCACTTCCGTCTTCAACATTCGAGTTAATGTTATATTTACATTTTTTAAACACTGCTTGGTGTAACAGATCCTCAAATAAAAAACCTGTGTGGAATATCGTTTTATCAGACTACATCAATAATGAAAACAAAAAGTTATAATTCTACTTAATTTTTTTATAATGATAATTACAAAAGAAAATTGTATTTCTTTGCACCACCTACTTCCAAAGGTGAATCCATTTCTCCAAATGGAATGACGGAATGCCGTAGTTATTTGACATTCGTTTAGCATATATATATCTACAACATTAATGTTTCTTTCTACTTTTCCGTCGCATATTGCTTCTGCAACAGCTACATCACCCGTTCGTCCAACAACAACTACAGTACGGCCTGCAACATCGGCAACGTCAATATCATCTGCATCTATCCCGGCAACGTCAATACAATATTCAGGTAAATGAATCGCACTTTTAAGAATTAATCTATATTGACGGTATTAAATTGGACTGCAAATAAAATAACCACTTCCGACTTCAACATTTTAGTCATTGTTGCAGTGACATTATATCAACACTGCTTGGTGTAACAGATATTCATATAAAAACCTTTGTGAAATAAGCTTTCAATGCGTGTTTACTTTAATTGAATACATTTTATGAAATGATTAGTAATTATAGTATTGGAACAGAGAGAAAATATTATCACGGACAATTTTCATTTGAACTGCTGAAACGTAATTTAGCTTCCGTCAAATTGACGAATAGGTGGACTATTTAAATGACAACTTTATCTGCAATTGTGTTAAAGCGACGTATATCGAACATTAAATATGCTTAATTAATTTCCAACTGCATAATTGTGTTTCCATGTAGCACAACACAATCTATAGATATATTAAACTGATGTGTTCATTTGATCACGTTGTTTATGTCACAGATTTTACAGGCTTGTGCAAGTATAAACCTTGCGAAAACGGAGCCACATGTATTAGTGAAAAAGACGGTTCTACGTACAAATGTCTATGCGTTCCTGGTTACACGGGAGAAGATTGCGAGACCGGTATGTTTGCTTACGTCTTAGGAGTTCAACGTGCCTTTTGAACTTTCGTTTCAATCTATTGAACATCGTTTGTTCAGACTATATGAATAATGGAAAAAGGAAATATAATAATACTGAATTAGTACAATAATGACTACATCAGAAAATTTTATTGTTTGTATAATCCACTTTCATAGGTGAAACCATTCTTCCAAAGCGGATGTCGTTTGGCTGTGTCTCTTACCTAAAAATTAGTTTTTATAGTTCTCAACTATTCAGCAGATAATGCCGAAAATAATTTACTCTTTATTACATCAGTATGCGTTTCTTATATGGAAGAACTATATCAATAAATTCAGTTGGAATATGATAAGCGAAAATCTGAAAACACAACCTGGAATCGAGCTATTTTTTTAATTCTCATAATGCTTTTTGATGTGATTTTTTATTATATTTCCCCACTTGCTACGAATTTTGTGAAACTGCTCGGGTTTTTATTGCTACTTTGTTGTCGAGTCGTGCGAAGAATCTTTTGAAATTTCGTTTAAATCTTTGAATATCGTTTGATGAGGATATATCAATAATGTAAATCAAAAGCTATAATGTTACTGAATTTGTACAAACATAATTACGTAAGAAAATTATATTTCTTTGCACCAATTACTTCCAAAGGTAAATCCATTGTTTGAATTCGGATGACGCAATGCCGTAGTTAATTTGATTTTCGTTCAGTATTTTTGTTTAAAAAAGTAAGGATTTTATTTATTATTCCGACTGATATAGCTTATACAACAACGACAGCATCCGTTCGCCCAACAACAACTACAACCCGGCCTGCAACATCGGCAACGTCAATATCAACTGTATCCATCCCGGCTACTTCAACACAATCTCCAGGTACCGGAAACGTACTTTTAGACAATTAATCGATATTGACAGTATACAGTTGGACTGGAAATAAAGTAGCCACTCCCGACTTCAACATTGGAGTCATTGTTACATTGACACTATATCAACACTGCTTGGTGTAACAAGTATTCAGAGAAGAAACCATTGTGGAATAAATTTTCAATGCGTGTTTACTTAATTGGAATACATATTATGAAATAATTAGTAATTATTGTATTGGTCCACAGAAAATTTCCATTTGAGCTGCTGAAACGAAATTCGTCTTTCGTCAATTTGACGAATCACTCAAAGTTATTGATTAGCCCTTGGTTTTAGTCGTTGGTTTGATTGTATGAATACGTGGACTATTTAAATAACAATTTTATCTGCAATTGTGTTAGAGCGACATATATCGGACATTAAATATGCTTAATTAATTTTCTTCTGCATAATTGTGTTTTCATGTAGCAGAAACAATCTAAAGATATATTAAAATAATGTGTTAATTTGATCACGTTGTTTCTCTCACAGATTTTACAGGCTTGTGCAAGTATACACCTTGCAAAAACGGTGGCACATGTATTAGTCAAAAAGACGGTACTGCGTACCAATGTCTATGCGTTCCTGGTTACACGGGAGAAGATTGCGAGACCGGTATGTCTGCCTACATCTTAGTAGTTCAACGTGCCTTTCGAACTTTCGTTTCAATCTATTGAACACTGTTTGTTCAGAATATATGAATAATGGAAAAATTAACTATAATGATACTGAATTTGTACAGTAATGACTAAATAAGAAAACCTTATTTTTTGTATAGGTGTTTCGATTCTTCCAAAGCGGATATCGTTTGGCTGTGTCATTTACCTCAACATTATTTGGTATAGATCATAACTATTCAGCAAATAATGCCGAAAATAATTCCCTCTTTATTATATCAGTATGTGTTTCTAATATGGTAGAACAATATAAATATATTCAGTTGGAAAATGACAAGCGAAAATCTGAAAACACAACATTGAGTCGCGTTATTTTTTATTCTCACAATGGTTTTTGGTGAAATTCTATTCATTATATTTCCCCATTTGCTACGATTTTTGTGAATCTTCTCGTGTTTGTATTGCTACTTTTTTGTCGTGTTATGCGAAGAATCTTTTGAAATTTCGTTTCAATCTTTTGAATATCGTTTGATCAGGCTATATCAATAATGCAAACCAAAAGCTATAATGTTACTGAATTTGTTCAAATATAATTACGTAAGAAAATTGTATTTCTTTGCACCACGTACTTGCAAAGGTGAATCCATTGTTTCAATTCGGATGACGTGATATCGTAGTTAATTTGACATTCGTTAAGTATGTGTGTCTGAAAAATTTATGTTTTTATTTACTATTCCGTCTCATACAGCTTATGCAACAACTTTAACACCCGTTCGCCCAACTACAGCACGGCCTGCAACACCGGAAAAGTCAATATCAACTGTATCTATCCGTGCAACTTCAACACAATCTCCAGGTACCGGAAACGTACTTTTATGCAATTAATCGATTTTGACGGAATAACATTGCACACTAAATAAATAAAATAGCCACTTCCGTCTTCAACATTCAAGTCAATTATATCAAAACTGCTTGGTTTGACAGATCTTCAAATAAAAAACCTGTGTGAAAAATCGTTTGACCAGGCTATATCAATAATGTAAACGAAATGCAATAATTCTACTAATTTTTTTTATAATGATAATTACATAAGGAAATTGTATTTCTTTACACCATCTACATCCAAAGGTGAATCCATTCTTCCAAATCGGATGACGTAATGTCGTAGTTAATTTGACATTCGTTAAGCAAGTGTGTTTACTAAATTAAAGTTTTTCTCTATTATTCCGTCTCGTATAACTTCTGCAACAACTACCATACCCGTTCGGCCATCAACAACTACAGCACGGCCTGCAACATCGGCAACGTCAATATCAACTGTATCTATCCCGGCAACTTCAAAAGAATCTCCAGGTACCGGAAACGTACTTTTATGCAATTAATCGATATTGACGGCGAAAAGCACAGCAAATAAAATAACCACTTCCGTCTTCAACATTCGAGTCAATGTTATAGTTAATTTTTTTTAACAGTGCTTTGTGTAACAGATCTTTAATTAAGAAACTTGTGTAGAAGATCGTTTTATTAGACTATATCAATAATGAAAATAAAAAGCTATAATTCTATTGACTTTTTACTATGATAATTACAAAAGAAAACTGTATTTCTGTGCACCACATACTTCCAAAGGTGAATCCATTTTTCCAAATCGGAAGACGCAACGTCGTAGTTATTTGAAATTCGTTAAGCATGTGTATCTACGAAATTAATTTTTCTTTCTACTTTTCCGTCGAATATAGCGTCTGCATCAACTACATCACCCGTTCGTCCAATAACAGCTACAGCACCGCCTGCAACATCCTTGTCTATAAACTATTTTAATGCGAAATGCAACTGAAATAAATAGTGGTATTAATTTCCTCTAAGATGAAGCACATCAGGCATGTTCATATCAGTCCTCCCAACAAAACATCCCCACAAATCCAACTTCTTCCTACATAGGAACTGGACTACCGTGTTAATTGCCATCCTTCGGCAATTTAGATATTCCTGTCCTGTGCTTCCCATTACATCCCTGATAGAATTATTTGCTCAACCTGTGTATGCTTAGCTCTTCTAAATAACCAACTGCCTTTATTTCCTGTCTATGGCAGTTGTACTGTCCCTCTCGGCGGTTTAGCCCCTTTCTTAATTAGTCCTCTTCGCCCGGGTTTGCGCATAAGGCCGCCACCAAAGCTCGCCACCGTGGTTTGTCTGTCGCACATCTTTCCAGGTATCCCCAAGTCCATCCGTGTTCCCTCGTCTCTCTCTCTCTCTCTCTCTCTCTCTCTCTCTCTCTCTCTCTCTCTCTCTCTCTCTCTCTCTCTCTCTCTCTCTCTCTCTCTCTCTCTCTCTCTCTCTCTCTCTCTCTCTCTCTCTCTCTCCCTCTCTCTCTCTCTCTCTCTCTCTCTCTCTCTCTCTCTACTGTTCTCATCCAGGTCTCCTTTGGTCTGCCTCGCTTTCTGTGGCCATCAGGTGTTTGGTCAAAAGATGTTAAGAATTCTGCGTAGGCACCTGTTCTGGAAACTTATTGTTTGTGACTGATGGTTTTGGTCATCTTCCAGGATTCTGCTCCATACAGAAGTGTGCTCAAAACGTTGCTTTTAAGCAGCCTGATCTTGGTTTGCGTGCTGATTCCTTGATCTCCATGTGCTTCTAAGTATTGCAAATGCTTGGCTGGCCTTTGAAATCCTTGTTCTTATTTCTTTTTCTGTATATCCGCTGGTTGTCATCTTGGAGCCCGTTTATATCCTCCATTTCTTCTCCATTTAACATAATGGCTGCTTCTGTTCTGCTATTCATCGTCGAGTGTTTCGTTTACTTGGTGCTGATCTTCAGTCCTATCTCTCCTGTTTTTCATGTCATGTCGTCGATCTTGGCTTGCATGTCCTGATGTCGGTGTGAGAGCAGCGCTATGTCATCCTCAAAATCCAAGTCTTCCAGAAAGCTAGTAAGGGTCCACCGTATCCCTCTCCTTTTTCCATTCATTACACTCTTCATGACCCAATCAATTCCAAGGAGGAAGAGAAAGGGGAGAGCACACATCCCTGTTTTACCCCGGTGGTGACTTCAAAGTATCAGTCAATTCATTGTTGCAGATCACTTGTGATAAAAAGTTGCTGTACTTCTTCTTCACTATATTCACAAGTTTCTGGGGAATTCCGTTGTAGCGCAGTATCCTCCACAGAGAACCGCGATGGATGCTGTCGAATGCCTTCTCTATGTATACATAATTGGTGTATTATGGTGCTTTCCACTCTTTGCTTTGCTCTAGGATCTGTCTCAATGTGAAGATGTGATCCGCACAACATCGTCCTGGTCGAAAGCCCGCCTGTTCTTGCCGGATATGCTCATCCAGTGTATTTGCCAGCCTCTTATAAATAATCTTGTTGAAGACCTTGCTGATGAAAGACAGCAAGGTGATGCCTCTCCAGTTGTTACAATCTGATAAGTCGCCTTTTTTTGGCAGCTTCACAGTCTTGCATGTGTCTGGTGTCTCTTCACTTTATCAAATATTTCTGAAAATCTCTGTTAGTAACCGTGGTGTCTCTGTTTCTTCTGTTTTTATCATTTCTGCTGTCACTCCATCCACTCCTGCTGCCTTACAACTCTTCATTTCCTTGATCGCTGCTTTCACCTCTTCCATGGTTGGTGTATCTATGTTGATGTCCAGGTCCTCTCATGCTGCTAGTATATCTGCTATGACATAGAGTTCTGGTCTGTTCAGAATGGTCTGAAAATATTTTTCCCACCGTGTGATTTTATCAGCTTCATTGTCTTCCTTGGCTTTCACTGGTACATTATTGTTGATGTCAGCTTCAACTGTCTCTATCTCTATCCCGGCAGCGTCATCACAATCTCCAGGTACCGGAAAAGCACTTTTATGCAATTAATCGATATTGACGGTGTAATTGGACTGCACATAAAATAGCCATCTAAGTCTTCAACATTCGAGTCATTGTTACGGTTACATTAAGTTAACACTGCTTTGTGTAACAGAACTTTAAAAAACCTGTGTGGAATAACTTTTCACTGCGTATTTAATATATTGGGTAGGTTTGTTATGAAATGATTCCTATTGTATTCGGTCACAGACAAAATTTTCATTTTACATGCTGAAACGAAATTCGGCTTTCGTCAAATTGACGACTCAGTCATATATACTTATTAGCCTTTGGTTGTAGTCGTTGCTTTGATTTGGACTATATAAAAACACTTTTTATCTGTTATTTTGTTAGAGCATCGTATATCGGCCAATCAAATTGTTTAATTAATTTCTATCTTTAAAACTGTTTTTCCATATAGCTTAAATATATAAAGATATGTAAAGATAACGTGTTCATTTCATCACGTTGTTTCTCTCACATATGTTGCCGGTTTCTGCAAGTATACACCTTGCGAAAACGGTGCACAATGTATTAGTAAAACGACGGTTCTGAGTACAAATGTCTCTGCACATTCTACTGATTCACGCAGACAACTTAAATAAAACAATAGTATTAATTATTTTAACAAAATCACCGATTGCAGCAGCACGCCATGTTTTAACGACGGATATTGAGATCCGGAATATTTTATTGCTGAGGTACTTTTGCTTTCGGTATCTACTGGCGCGTTCACATGAACTGTGTTATATTTAAAACTTATTAAATTGTTTAAGTTGCTGCCCTGTCGTGTTGATATTGCTTAGATTCAAGACGTTTTTGTCCACATCTTCGGACGTTGTATAACATAATATATCATGCGATCAAGCGTTGAATGTTAGAGCTGGATTAACATTGAATATTTTGAAACATTTATTTGGAACACAAGTCAGTGTTTGAATATAACAGATGAAAGAGTTTAGCGGCAACCCTTGCCAAAACGGCGCTAAGTGTATCGAAGAATTACAAGGCTACACATGTGTTTGTACTACCGGCTACAGTGGCCTACATTGTGTACACACCATTCACGCAATGTAATTGTTGCATGTCGTTTTTATATTTGCGTCTGATTGTATATGTGGTTTATGAGAAATGTGTTATTTACTTCAACATCAGCGGTGGTAGTTCTCCACTGCGCGGCAGATAATGCCAAAATAAATTAATTTGTTTTCATTAAATCGTTTCTAAAATGGAAGCACAACATTTACTCTATTACATTGGAACATGTCAAGCAAAAATCTGAATGTACAACCTGATATCGCACTACACTCTAAAAACAGATTTTAACAAGATTTAACAAGATTTGCCATCCAAGCCAAAGGCCCAGATGGCAAGTGGATAAGGAAGCCATTGGCTTATCGAGAGTCCAACAATGTTCATCTACTTATAGCCCGCCCTCCTGAGATATGTGTCAACCTTGTTTTTAAACATATTCACGCTGCTAGCAGTTACACAATCTGTAGACAATTTGTTCCATTCATTTATTGTCCTCTGTGAGAACGAGTGCTTCCTGATGTCCAATCTACATTGATCCTTTACTAATTTTACCTCATGTCCTCTAGTTCTGCTATCTTTCTAGAGTGAGAAAAACATATTTCTATCAATATTTTCATACCCATTCAATATCTTAAAAACTTCAATCTGATCTCTTAACCTCCTTGTCTCTAGAGTTGTTAAACCACATTCTTTCAGGCGTTCTTCATAACTAAGGTCTCTCAGTTCTGGAATCATTTTAGTTGCTCTCCTTTGTATGCGTTCAAGCGTATCTATATCCTTCTTACGATATGGTCTCCATGCTTGTATACAGTATTCTAGATGAGGTCTAACTATTGCTTTATAAAGAGGTATAATTAACTTTTTTCCCTTGTATGTTATGTTTCTTCTAATCAATCCAAGAATTTGATTACCCTTTGAAGCTGCAATACCACACTGCTCTGAAACTTTCATATCAGCGCTTATTGTAACTCCTAAGTCCTTTTCTTTTACAGTAGTACCCAGAACAGTATCTCCCATTTTATAGTTTACATTCAAGTTCCTATGTCCTATATGTAGGCATTTACATTTCCCAAAATTGAACAACATCTGCCATTTCTCAGACCATTTCACTAATCTGTCTAGATCGTTTTGTAAATGTTGTTTATCACCATCAGTATTAACCTTTCTAAACAGTTTTGTGTCATCCGCAAATTTCAGTACGTTACTTGTTATACTGTCGTCCAAGTCATTGATATAAATTAAGAATGATATAGGTCCTAATACTGATCCTTGAGGTACCCCACTCAAAACCGATTTCCAATTTGAAACTTCTCCATCTACTACAACTCGTTGTCTTCTGTCAGTCAGCCATTGTTCTATCCAGTCAGTTATGCTATCCCCGATACCATGGGCTTTTAATTTAAGTAGTAATCTTTGAGATTGGTTGAATTGATCAGGATATTGGTTAAATTCAACCAATCTGGTTGGTAGATATGTGTCCAACCGATATCTTGGTTAAGAGAACCGATTTTATATGGTTAACTTTTTAACCAATCCATATTGGTTAGAATACTAACCATCATATGTTGGTCAATTTAACCAAGATATTGGGTAATGTATCTGGGTCATGTAGGATGCAACCAATGTAAATTGGTCAGCTAAGACCAATTATATTGGTTGGAATATGACCAATTATATTGGTTGGAATATGACCAATTTATTGGTTGGAATAGGGTCAATTATATTGGAATATGACTAAATGATTGGTTATCTAGAGTAGAACAAATTATCTGGAATTAATACAATATACCATTTAAGCAATGCACAACAAGCTGGGGTTCATTCTACTATATCTGCTTGCATTTAATTTCAGGAACATCATGTCAGTCTTTTCCACAAAGTTGTCAGTGCAAAAACATACAATACCACAGCAATGTACTCAGACATTAAATAATTTAACAAAATAAAATACAATAAAATATTAACTACAGGTGAAAGATAGAGCTAAAGCCAATAAAGAATCAATGCAAACGAAGGAAAATGATAGAGTAGCTCAAATTGGCACATCCAGTCAATGTACTAGTACCCTTCAAGGCCGTGAAAGTATAAAAATGCAAGTGTCACATAATAAAAAAACCAACGTATGTCATGTGTCAAGTGTCATGTGATATATGCAGAATGTAAAATGTTAATTGTATCGTTTAAAACCATTTAAGAGACGACATAATGTGACCTGGATTTCAGTTTTCTAGTACACACAAAAGTACACATTATTAGTACAAATTTACAAGGTCAAACGAATGGCATGCGATGCACGACTCTATTCGTTGTTTGTTTCACTTACTAACTAATCGTGTACACTGCACAGGGAGCTGGCGGGCAGCTTGAAGATAACTAAAACAGGATAATGTCAGCTACAGGTTTCTAGTCCTAACATTTAAAGTGGCCGAGAATTTCCGTCACTCTTGGTGAGACCACGTAATATGGCGTGGTGATGTTTAAAAGCCCCTTTTGTATGAATGTCCATACGTCTGCTGCCTCAGCGGGGTATACTGCAATTAATACAAAGAAGACATAGAAGCAGATGTCGACTGCGTTCACCAAAGAGTCCACCTCATATATCACCTCCTCGTAGAAGAGGAAGAACCCCTTGGCCGCCAGGATAGTATCACAAAGAGCGGTGATTTGAGGTTGCCGAGTCACACCACACTTCTGCCAGTCATCTCCACTCTTTCTTAGATAGGCAGCAATGTATGTCCCACGGTGGAATAAACAAGGAACACAGAGTGTAATATGCTGAAGCATGACGACATTCCAGTACATTCTATGTACATTTATGTATATATTCAATTATAATTACTAAGTTAGTAATGTTTTTGATTACGGGTGTGCCATAAGCTATGAAGATATACATGACATGTGTACTCCAGTGAGGAGTGTCAGATAGCCAGACTGGTGATTATTGAATAGTGGATTTGAACAAAAAGAGTAATACTTAGACTTACCCCTGAATGTCTCAACCATGTGCTATATTCCCCAATCGGTCAGCTTGTCTTCCACATCAATGATGATTGATGAAACTATGAAAATAAATATTACTAAATATATTAATCAATACACTGTACTAATTGGTAGACATCAATTATGTCTAAATACCCAAACTACCCGTTATATAAAAAATAACAACACAGCTGTACAAGTCCACAGTGTCTCAATACCATTGTATTGATGTAGTTCACTACATGCATTTACCTTACTAAGACTATATGAAATAGAGTATGTAATAGCTGATAAACAGCTACAGGAAACAACTTGAGTTTTTAACCTTGCTTGATGGTACATGTAGGCTATCCTTGAAAGTCATTAACACTGGCTGCTGTCTGCCATCTAGTGGAGTATAGCTGTTGCTATGAACCTCGCCGCTGGTTTGAGCTATTTTCAAAGATGTATTCATTCTTCCCAATCGGATGACGTAACGTCGTTGTTTATTTGACATTCGTGAAGCATGTGCGTCTAAGACTACTATTCCGTCGCATATAGCGTCTGCAACAACTACAACAACCGTTCGTCTAACAACAACATCGGCAACGTCAATGGCAAATGAATCAATCCCGGCAACGTCAACACAATCTCCAGGTACTGGAAACGCACTTTTAGACAATTATTCGATATTGTTCGTAGACAATTTAACTGCAAATACAATAACCACCTACGTCTACAGCCCTCGAACTTCAACTAAACAACTGTGTGAAATGAGTTTTCAGTGCAGTTTAATTTATTAAATAGCTTTTAAATAAAATTTATTCGACCACATAAAAAAATATCACACGAAATTTTCATTTTACCTGCTAAAACGAAATTCGGCTTTGGTTATATTGACGACCCACTAGTAGATAATTATTATTTATTTTGACAACAGTTTTAAGATGTGATATTTTCTCATTTGCTACCATTTTTGTGATGCTGGTCGTTTTTTTATTGTCACTTTGTCATAGAGTTATGCGATAAAAAAAATTGTAATACTACTGAATTTGTAAAATAATAGACATACGAAAATAATTTTGTTTATCACCACCTACTTTCAAAGGTGAATCCATTCTTTCAAATCGGATGACATAACGTCATTGTTAATTTAACATTCGTGAAGCATGTTTTTTACAATATTAATCATTATTTCTACTATTGCATCGCGTATAGCATATGCTACAATTACAAAACCCGGCAACTTCAACAAAATCTCCAGGCACGGGAGACAATTTTAGACAATTAATCGATATTGACGGTTTAACACTGGACAACAAACACAAAAGCCACTTCCTCTTCATCATTCGAATCATTGTTATAGCTATATTATGCCAGCATTGCTTGGTGGAACAGAACGTCAAAAAGAAAACCTGTGTGAAATAAGTTTTCAATTGGTTTTTTTTTTATGTATATTTTTTTACCAAGTGGCTGTATTCGACCATAGCAAACATTATAACGACTCGCTGATATACACTTATTAGCCGTTGGTTGTAGCCGTTGTTTTCGTTGTATGAATATGTGAATTATAAAAAAAAAACATTATCTGCAATTGTTCTAGAGGAACGGATATTGGCCATTAAAATTGTTTAATTGATTTCATTCTCCAGAATAGTTTTTTTCATGTAGCATGACAATTAAAAGATATGTAAATATATCGTGTTTATTTGATTTTCTCACAGATGCGGGAGAAGACTGTTTACATATATCTTATTGGATTAACGCGCCTCGTCTACCAATTGTTTCAGTGCGAAATCCGTCCCTTTAGCAACGCAACATTTAAAAACTAGCATATTTTATAGATTCATGCAGAAAACTTAAATCAAATAGCGGTATTAATTGTGTTCACAACATAACCGATTGCGGCAGTACGCCAGTATATCGAAATTCGGAATGTTTTACTGGTGTGGTACGTTTGTTTTCGGTATTCACCAGTGCGTTCACAAGAATAACATTATATATTCAATTAGATAAACTAGAAAAAAATTAACATTGACATAATATAATGTGATTGTTGTAGCATTAAATACAGAGAAAATACCGGTTTTTTTTTTAGCAGTACAACTCTTACATCCATGCACTTGTCATGGCGTGGGTGGAGCTTGGGTGAAAGCGGGCCACTTAAAACTGTAACCGCCGTGCGCGTGTCAAGAGGTGGGATGAGCTTATGTGGATACGGGCCATTTAAAACTGTTTCGCTGATAACACTGGCCTGAATCCTTTTTCTTCCAGAACAATATGGCTCTTCCGAAATTACTACGCACGCCGCATTAACTCTCGTTTATTTTGCTGATGCCTGTATCAATCACTTAAACACGAGTCTTAATGTATATTTATAGATTTTGTTAGGCAAAGAAAAACAAACACAAGATTTGAAATTAAATATTACCGTTTGTTACAGAAAGACAAGCATTTATTACTCTTACTAGCAAAAATGCCCCTCCCATGACGGGATACACACACCAAGCTACCTAGTCGATGTTGTGTACAATTGCTATGCGTGTTTTCTACTATACTTAACATAAACTGCCCACATGGCGTTACGTATTGTCAAACGGTTTACGTACCGAAGTATTCGCGGCGCGCGCGTGGTTTCTGCGATTGTTGGAAGTTAACGTTTTACGTAAGATAAACCGCCCAGATGGCGCTACGTACTCTCAAACGGTTTAGGTACCGTACTATTCGCCATGCAAGCGCGGTTTCTGCGATTGTTGGATTTGCCATAAAAAAAACCTAAGAACCTTTGATATACGGGGTATTTCGAAAAAAAATAAAAGCGTTACGTTTCATTCGTGGGGTCGCATATTAATCCCTGAAAGTTTGGCGCCCTAGGTGCAAGTCGTCTAGGAGGAAAACGTTAACTTAACCACGTACAATCATAAGCTAGCTCGATAATAGTTAGATTATATTAAATTATATATATATATATATATATATATATATATAGCTACATGTCTGTCAATATGTATCATTAATACATATATACTAGTCACATATATACTAGCTCTTCATCCTGGCAAATCCTCTGGAGTTGACAGAACCAGTGTTCGGATGTGGAGAGCAGTTGCTCCAGCCACAACAACACAGTTGTTCCTTCTGATCAATAAACATTGTGACTAGAATAAGTATTGTCTATTTATAAGTTCTTATGATAGTAGTAACTGTAAGTATTTTACTGTGTAATTATTTACAATAATATACAAATTTATACTGAAACATTTGTATGACATAAATTGCTAAGCTTCTGTTGTGACTGAATCTGGTTGGTTACAGATGGAGACCACCACCATTAGAGTCCACAGTATATTACAGCATAAGAGACAGTGAATAAATTCAGTCACAGCAGAAGCTTCGTAATTTATGTAATACAAATGTTTCAGTATCAATTTTAATAGTATTGCAACTAATGACACAGTAGAATACTTAAAGTTTCTACAATCACAAGACCATATAAATAGATAATACGATTCGTTTCACGTGAATACGCCCTCATTACTATTCAATTATTAGCGTGGTTTGTTTACGTTTGGGCTCTGTTTTAGACCTCTCTGACTGGTTATATATTACCATGTGACTGATTTTGCCTAATAAATGCCATTTGCCATAATATATCAGCTTTCCAACGATACCAATATGGCGGCGTTGGACGCGCTGGGTAGTGGATACGATATATCTGAATTGAGCGAAGTTTCCTTTGTATTTGTTCATTAAGATATTCTTAGCTCTACGAAACATCGTATTTTTTAAAGGCATAAATCGCTTTATGATAGTATTATACGATGACAGCAATTTAGGATATTTATGCTAATTAAAAACATCAACACTTGAAAATATCTGCTATCGCAGCAAAATTCACCCCACCGCACACTTCGAAGTGGAATAGCCAGGCTCAGCGTTTCCGACTTATTCCAGATTTTGGTGGAGCGGGTCACATATTATGTGCAATAACAATTCTAAAGAGTGCTGAAATATATTAAGAGTCATCCAATTAATAATAAACAACAACTAGCATATATATATATATATATATATATATATATATATATATATATATATATATACATATACATATATACATATATATGTATATATATATATGTATATGTATATATATATGTATATAAATATATATATATATATATATATATATATATATCTATATATATGTACATATACATGTACATATATATGTACATATACATGTACATATATATGTGTGTGTGTGTGTGTGTGTGTGTGTGTGTGTGTGTGTGTGTGTGTGTGTGTGTGTGTGTGTGTGTATGTGTGTGTGTGTGTGTGCTAGTTCTTGTTTATTATTAATTGAGTGACCTTTAATATATTTTAGCACTCTTTAGAATTGTTCTTGCGCATAGTATGTTTTGGCGTTCGTACGGTTTCAACAAAAACAAACTGTAAACCGTTCATTTACAGTATGTAAAAATGTATGGAATGGCCGCATATATGTTAAAGAGAATGGGTCAAATGAGAAACATACTAGGAACCTGGTCGAAGTAATGTGCACATAGTGCTATGATTTCTGTATGCCCATTCATGCTTTATAGCTTATTATGCAACGTATTTGTCCCGCAATTGTTTACTGTACGCGCCAAACAATTGTGTATCTATGGCAACGTCCGCTTGTTCCCATGTGAAGCACTTGTTGAATTTATCATTGTCTCTGTTCATAAGAGAGC
This sequence comes from Lamellibrachia columna, assembly GCA_963662155.1. Classification (NCBI taxonomy): domain Eukaryota; kingdom Metazoa; phylum Annelida; class Polychaeta; order Sabellida; family Siboglinidae; genus Lamellibrachia; species Lamellibrachia columna. The sequence goes on along the minus strand of OY759268.1, from coordinate 9,223,225 downwards.
ATTATGTTAATGTTCTTCTTTTAAGACCAACACATTCCATTGGTATCAGAATTTAATCGAGCAGGCGATTTATTGGCTACGATATTGTTTTTTTGGTCGACGGATAGTTATCAAGAAATCCACTAGAGGCGCCATGGCTAGTTTGGGTGCCTCTGTTGCATTCGTCATCACATTTCGTTATTTGATGTTAACGGGACGAAATTATACTTACGTCGAAACGTCAATGATATTTCACTATGTACGGCTTTTGTATAATATCATGCACTTTAAAATTCGTATTAGGATTATATGCTTATTTATAATCTTAAACATTGTTGCGTGCGCCAGCAGCCCATGTCAAAACGGCGCAAAATATACCTGCAGGAAAGGTTTTTACGGGAATGAGTGTAAACAAGGTAATGTATTTGTTCTTAATGACGCGTTACGTTAATTCCGCCTAATTAATTCACTATCAGATGAACCGAAACAGAAAGCGTTTTGATAAAATAGCATTACTATATTCCTCTACTGGGTTTCATAGGTCATCTATTCCTATTAGTGTGTTTCTAAGAAATACAACGGATCCGTGACAACACAGTCTTCGACAATGCATTAAAATTCGCCTAACTTAGTGTCACGTGAATCTACCATGGAATAGTATTCAAAATGCAAGAAATACCTAAAAATATTTTGCCTCTATTCTAATGTGTACACAAATATAACTCAATTAATGCTTTTTGCAGTTGATGAATGAAAAAAATTGTCCTCTGAATTATTGTGGACCATATTTTCTTGGTATTGTAGGCGAGTGTGTCAGTACTGGAGATAGATGCATTACTTCCTGCGCCGGTCGACCCACTGGAGACTATCAGTCGTGCTTCGGGTGTCACGTGTACGTCTCGTGTTTGGGAAATAACGCCTATATATGGCCGTGTCCAGCAGGCTTGGTGTTTGATGACACCACGAAACGTTGCGAGTGGACATCACATACGTGTCTATGTCAGAAGAATGGTGAATGTCGCGTTTTTGTCGATAACTATTCGTGACACTTTGTCAAGAAGTTGTGCTGTAATAATCTGAGAACAAATCACGTTTTTATTCTTTGTACTGTCTCTTTTACGGACCGTACATTTTGGTAAGATACATTATCATGAGTATCAATTATGTTTACATGTAACTTTGGTAACTACGTATTCACTGATATAGTTGAGGTACAAGTTAAATAACACAGTTGACAATCCAATGAAAGATGACGTCGAACTTCGTTATTTATATCATGCACGCATCATATGTATCAAACAAGCCCCTTGTCTCGGTGCCATGCGAAACGTCTGATTAGCAAATGGCCACGGTTTTGTTAATGTAGCAGTCGTTTCAGTTGTTAAGTATTGACTTGTGTAGTTTCATACGTGACAGCAACAACAATAACGGCACCCCTTTCTCGACCAGCATCTGTGACGTCGTCTGATCGGCAAACAACAACACATAAAGGTGTATTAACCGGTACGGAAAACCTTTTGTCTTGATACCGGGGAGGCTTAAGTTTTCATCAGTGATGATATATGAATTAATACGAGTTTTGTTTTGCACACATGTACACACACACACACACACACACACACACACACACACACACACACACACACACACACACACACACACACACACACACACACACACACACACACACACATACACACACACACATACGCACTTTAGGATATGAAAGCTGCTGTATTCACTATGTTTCAAATAACGTTTCTCTCCGCACTAAAACTTAGATCTTTGCAACGGTTTCTTTCTTTCATATTTTAAAGAATTATCGCCAGCAACCACTGCCTTGGAGGTGACATCATCAGCATCGCCCGATGGTCGTACGACAGCACCATTTCGACCATCACTGGGTATATAAAATAGTTATACGTTACATAAATGTTAGATATCACGAATAACTGAGATGGCGTTAGAATTCTCACTGGTTTGTTTCAGGTTTTGTTTCCAGACACATCTCACATGCACTGTACAAACAATGGCTTGTGCTAACACCAAATTATTAATTAATTTAAGATATTCCTCTATGAAAACACAATAATTGTTGTGTCCTTTTTTAATTTTTACTACGTACTACCACTGCTCCAATACTGTTTTCGTCATCAGAAACATCATCGTCTGAAGATATTAATCTAGTGTTGATATGCTACATATATGCTGTTCCACGTAGATACGCATGGAACATCAGTCGTATTGCATAAGCGCCAAATATATTTGGACATATACTTGTTACGATGAATTAATCTTCTCAGCGATATGTAAATGTTCCTTGAATCACAATTACTTTTACTGTTACTGTTATTATTACTACCACTGTTATCAGTGTTATTATATATTGTGACATTATGTCGACGTCGGCTACCCTTTATCGAGAATAGTCGCATATGGTTTGTCGACGATGAAGCCAATGGTATTCATAATCTACATATCAATAGACTGAAACTGTCCAATGTTCTATCACAAATAGTATTGAAGATGATAATGACGACGGCGAATGTTCTATCACAAATAGTATCGAAGATGATAATGACGACGGCGAATGTTCTATCACAAATAGTATCGAAGATGATAATGACGTAGGCGACGTTTACGACGACTATGATAATAGTTTGCTTAGCTATTAATCCAATTTGACCAGAGAAACGTTGAATAATAATAATGTTATATTATACTATATCTTGATAACTACTTGTCACAAAAAAACAGACTAGTGTTCAGGCAGTCCATGTGTGCATTTGTCGACGTTCCGCAAGGCTACAGGTGCAGCAGATCCATGACCACACAGTCCTCGACAATGCATACAGATTCGCATACCTTAGTGCCCAATGAAACTTTCATGGAACCATATTCAAAATGCAAGAAATACCTAACAAAAATAAGTGCAACTAGTCTAGTGTGTACTCAAGTCATGTCATCGGCGGTCGTCTCTGTTTAGAGAATGACATCGTTCAACGCTTTATCGCACAACCTCTTTCATGGGATATTTGGCCAATGAGAGCCGCCAATTTCCTTCCGCAGTATCGGCATGCGAAATCTGCCTGCTGATGTGCTTGATTTCCAAGCGCGACCGCACGTTCATGGCGGCGTTGTCGTTTGATTTCGGCATCGGTTGCTCTTTTGTTTTCGGCTTTTGTGGCTCCTTTTTTGACGGCCGTACGCCATGCACTGCGATCGTGCGCCATCTCCTCCCTGCGCCTCTTGTTGATATCGGCGGCGTGGAGGTATCGCTTTGTGCAATCCATGTAGCGTTAGTGGTGTCTTGCAACATTTCGCTTTGCCTGCCTTAGTTCGCCGTACAAAACTGCCTTAGCCAGTCAGTCGTCATTCATCCGTACAGTGGCCGGTCAAGTTAAGTTTCCGGCTTAGAAACACTGCCTCGAACATAAGCACGTTGCAGTACTTATTTGTTGGTCACCCGGTATGACGACCTGACCACCTGGCGTAGGTGTATCTGTGACAATCGCTAAATATGACATTTATACAACGTGTATGTCTCTGAACTGTATAGAAGATGGTCGCACCGATAGCACGGTAGACCTTGCTTTTGGTTCCATAATCGTTCGCGTAGTCGTCCGAACGCGCCAGAGGCCGACTGAATTCGAGCCGATAGTTCTTTGTTAAGGCTGCAGTCATTTGCGATGGTGCTCCCAAGGTATTTAAAGGTGGTAGCGACGTTAAGTGGCGTACCATTGAGCAAGATTGTCGGTGCTGTGTACGGTGTGGCGGGAGCGTGTTGATGCAAGACCTCGCTTTTTTAAATTAATAGAGAGTCCACAAAATGCAGAAGCGGCGGCAAACCTGTCAAGTATCGTTTGCAGATCAACCTCAGAATGTGACACAAAGCCTGTATCGTCAGCGTATAGAAGATCCCGAACGCACAGTTGTCGTACCTTCTTTTTCGCTTTGAGGCGGGACACACTGAAAGCCTTCTGTCGGAGCATGTTGTTATGTAAACGCCTTTGGTGATGGCACGAGTTGAAACTTCGAGCACTGCAGCCAAGAAGAGAGTAAACAGTGTTGGCGCTTGGGCGCAGCCTTGTTTAACTCCGTGTGCGACAGGAAATGCACCGGTCATCTCAGCGTTAATCATATCCTGTTCTTGCAAGCCCTCGTGAAACGCATCAACATGAACTTGTCAGGGCAGAAACATTTCGAGAGAAGTCGCCGTAGACAAGGGCGACTGATCGAGTCGAACACTTTTGAAAAATCAATAAATGCGATGTAAAGCTGTTTGTTCTGTCCGGCTGCCTTCTCTTGCAGCTCTCGTAAGGTTAATCATGTCTATCGTGCTGAGTAATGAACGAAATCCGCACTGTGCCTCTGGAAAGACATTATTTGCAACGGCCGGCAGTCGCTGGAGCAAAATTGTGGCCAAGATGTTGCTTGCAATGGCCGGAAGCGAGATTCCGCCGATCTTCTTTACGTGTATAGATGTTCATAATCAACGCGTATTTGAAGTCATGTGGTAGTTCACTAGACTCCCAGTAGCGTCTGTATATGGCGCGCCGATTGGCAAAAGGGTGTTACATCCGTGTTTGTAAACCTCAGCCGGCATCCCGTCTAATCCTGCTGCTTTATTGTTTGCAGTGGACGCGATTGCTTGTTCGATCTCTCGTTTTGCCGGAAATTCATCCAACGCATCTCGGATGGGACACTGTTAGATTAACTCTAGGATTTGGTCATTAATTTCGGAGGGTCGGTTTAGCAGCGTCGCGTAGTAGTCCTTCCAGCGGCTCATGATGACCTGTTTGCTGGTCAACAGAGCATTTCCATCAGCGATCAGCATCGGGCTACTTGTAGGTCGGCGCGGCCCGTAAATACGTTTCAGCGACTGAAAGACTCCCCTTGAGTCACCTCGATCAGAAAGCGCCTGCACCAGCTGTCTTCCATGCGTCATAGTTCGCGCTGAAGCTTCAACTTGGTTTGTATATGATATTATATCGCAGCTTGCGTCTGAGGGTTGTTGCTAAGACTTTCCAGAAGTGGACCGTGGTTATCGCCAATAAGTGTTTCTGTCGCTGGATCGTTGTAATCAAACAAATCTGCGTTTACACGTCGCGGGTAGCAGAGAGATTCAGCGGCAGCGGTGTAGACACATAATCTAGCAAGTGCCAACCAAAGTAAAACCACTTGTCGGGTACTGTGAAGTTGCTGTTGGTGTTAGCGAGGTCAAAGTCTTCACACAAAGAGATAAACAATTCTTCATTAGCAATGCAGTTGAACCGTCCAAACCTTCCCAACACTCTGTCCCAAATCTCATGATCGCTGCCGACGCGCGTTGAAGTCTCCGAGAAGAATAAGTTTGTTCGTCGTTGACACGGCTCTCAGCGCGCGGCACAGCTCCGGCGTTCTTTCGGAGCGTAAACGCTGAATACTGTCGCGAAAGCGTTGTTGTCTGCTTGGATGCAGATGCGCATTTTCATGAGGCGGTCCGAAATCGTCTTCGGTGGTTCAATGATGTTCTCCACCAATCGTTTTACAACAGCAAAGCCTTTATTATCAATGGCGCATGTTGTCCAGTTAAATGTCTATCCCTTTTCATGCAACTTTCCTGCATCTATGAATCGCGTTTCTGACAATGCAGCGATGGCTATGTTGTAGTCAATGCAGTACGTCTACGTGTTTTGCCACTGTTCAAGTCCAGTCCATGTTCGTACATACCAGCTACCAATAATAAGTTTATGTTTTTGTTTTTTTTGACCACATATAGTAGAGTACCGCTGACCGTGGTGTGCCAGCAAGGAGTTAGTCGAACGAGCCTTTTACCCCGCGTTTTTTTGTGGCGTCCACATATTGGGGCAGTCGGGCGCATCCCTAAGTTGGACCGCTTGATCTGTCGGGACGGACGTCTCACTACCGTCGTTCTCGACCAGTGTTCGACCATCACTCCCAGTCCGCTCTCGTGCAGGTATCTCACTACCAGCTTCTCAGCCCTGCTAGCGCCGTGGTGCCCCGTCGCCGTGAGACTTCACAAAACATTAAACGGACTACGGTGTTGCATGCGCAGATAATTAAGTATAGTCTACCTTGCGCAGAAGTTGATTATAGTCTCTGGACCGATATGCTCTATTTCCAGCGGAGAACATATGTTCGACGGCCGGGAAGCATTTCGGTTACCCGCAGTACTCAACGAACTTGAGTAAATGGTCCATGCCGAAAAAAAATCCGCAGAGCATCGAGCGAATCCACCATTACTTGCGCTGCCTCCATCGCAATCTCCCACAAATGTAACTCAATTAATGCATTTTGCAGTTGATAAATTAATTCTTGATGTATTCTTGTCATTGTAGGCGAGTGTGTCAGTACTGGAGATAGATGCATTGCTTCCTGCACCGGTCGACCCGTTGGAGACTATCAGTCGTGCTTCGGGTGCCACGTGTACTTCACGTGTTTAAGAAATAACGCCTATGTACGGCCGTGTCCAGCAGGCATGGTGTTTGATGACACCACGAAACGGTGCGAGTGGACATCACATACGTGTCTATGTCAGAAGAATGGTGAGTGTCGCCTTTTTGTCGAGAGCAAGTGACACTTTGTCAAGAAGTTGTGGTGCATTAATCTGAGATAGAAACATATGACGTTTTGTTTTTTGAACTCTCTTTTACGGACCGTTTGTTTTGGTAAGATACATTATCATGAGTAACGGTTGTTTTTTTACATGTAACTTTGATACTTACATATTCACTGATACAGTACTGATATATATATATATATATATATATATATATATATATATATATATATATATACTGTGGGTACGTCCTTCCATCGGCCCATCCCTCGGTCCGTCATAAATTCTCGTGACAAAGAGGATGATTATTTTTAATATGTAAAGGCTACTTGTATGTTTTACTTCAGATGTAAACGAATGTCTCAGCAATCCTTGCCACAACGATGGTACTTGTAATGACAACATCGGCAGCTACTCATGTACGTGTACCAAAGGCTACATAGGAACGACATGTAGTGAAGGTAATGTGCACTACTAAGACTACATATCTATTGGTATCGTGCTGACAGTGTGTGCTGACAGTGTATGCATAGTAGGGCCTATAATTGTTAAATGGGAATAGTTTAATATTATAACACAATAGTTAGATCGTGTAACAATAAGAAGATATTATTTTTTCGCTGGATGCGAAGATATCGGGGACACTGCTGCATCTCATCTCGTGCTACATATAATACTTTTTATGCATTATTGTGTGCACTCGTAGTCCATGTCACAGCGGTGCTGAATGTGTAGATTTGCCGAATTATTATTTATGCAAATGCCGGAGAGGTTTCGACGGAGATCTGTGTGAAAAAAATTATCATACCAAGAGTGAAGAAGTTGCAATGCGAGCTAATCACACTAACACATGTGCATATCAAACTAAATAAGGCACGTAATAAGCGTATTTTCTTCGTACGTAATCAGAATAAACAAAATCTAATCAACGCCAGTGAAGTTGGCGAAGCGAGTAAGTCACAATAACACATAATTTATAGGTCAAACATTCGTTATTAAAGTAATGCCTGTCCTACTAACCGATTTGTCGAAAGCAATAGCCGGTCACATTGTCGCCGCCATTTTGTTTGCACTGGAAAAACAGACGACTAACCGTTTCGTTAGTAAACGCAGTAAAACTTATTAATCGATCGCCCGTATACGTATTAGTGACATGACATAAATATGTAATTATAGTTGCAAATGCAGGAAATGATTCGAAGGATATATATGTGACAATGGTAAACTAGTCATACTGTTTTGTTTGATAATGTATTATTTATATATCTCTCTCTGTACGTATGTTTATGTGTTACCTCTCTCTTTTTGTCTCTTCACAAGCTCTCTCTGTGTGTCTCTCTATATCTCTCTTTCTCTATATCTCTCTGCCTCTCCTTCTAACTCCCCCTCTCCCCACCCCTTACCTCTCCCCTGCCTCTCCATCTCCCGCTCCCTCATCTCCTAAACCTGTGAACCCCCTCTCTCGTTCTTTCTTTCTCTCTGTACTTTTATATGTCTCCCTGTGTATCTGTGTCTCTTTTTTCTCATTCTAACTCTATATATTTATGTAATATATTTTTTCTGTCTTCTCTCTTTTCCCTCTCTTCTCGTTCTTTTATCTCTTCTCTCTTTTTGTTCTCTCTATCTCTCCTCTCTCTCTTCTTTTTATTTCAATATACTGATCTAATTACATCAATCTGTTTTGTTTCAGATGTCAATGAATGCCTCAGCAATCCTTGCCATCACCACGGCACATGCCATAATGGCATCGGTAGATATTCATGCACGTGTCCCCAAGGATATACTGACAATGTGTGCAGTGCAGGTATGCCCTATATGATCATGTTTTACACTGTCAATTTCAAAGTAAAATGGCAATCAAGTCAACCGCGACGACGTTGGCGATGCGAGCTAGTCACACCAACACATTTGCATATTAAACTAAATAAGGCACGTTATAATAATGATTTCTTCGTAGGTAATCAGGATCAAAATATATATAAAACATTCGCAATAAACTCCACTATTCTATTTTATTCTTTCTCTATTTATTCCAGTATACTTTGTTTCAGAAATCAACGAATGCCTCAGCAATCCTTGTCACAATCGTGGTACATGCCATAACAAGATTGGCAGCTATTCCTGTTCGTGTCTCCAAGGATACACCGGAACTACGTGCAGCACAGGTATGGTACATAATAAAACGGAGTTGGTGTCATTTTACTGTTTAGTAAACCTAGTGAACGGTTTCCATAAAGATATGAATGTTACGGTCAGCATGTTAAGGCATTTTCTTACGAACAAGAACAGACGGAAACATTTACATCCTGAACATATTCCAATCAAATTATCAGAAAAGTACATGAATGCTGCATATAAGAGCTACCGTGTGCCTTCGACACAGCCATTGTAGCATCACACTTGCAAGGCAAACAATTTGCTTGTTTTATTTCAGATATCGACGAATGTCTCAGCAAACCTTGTCACAACGACGGTACTTGTCATGACAGGATCGGAAGCTTCTCGTGCACGTGTACCGAAGGCTACACAGGAACGACATGTAGTGGAGGTAAAATGCACTGCTAAGACTACGTTATTAGTGTCTTAACATAGAGCAATCGTAATTCTATTGTATTATTTCTCTATATATCCCAGTATACTTTATTTCAGAAATCAACGAATGCATCAGCAATCCTTGTCACAATCGTGGCATATGCCGTAATAAGATTGGCAGTTATTCGTGTTCGTGTCTCCAAGGTTACACCGGCACTACGTGCAGCATAGGTATGGTACACAATACAACGAATTCAGTATCATTTTAGTGTTTAGTGAACGTAGTGAACAGTTTCCATAAAGATATGAATGTTACGGTCAGCGTTGGAGGAGAAAGAAACGAAATGTTCGTCTGAATCACGGTGTGAAGCAACGACACGTCCAAGCATCCGTCCTCCTTGCAATTTTCCTAAAAGCCGTGCTGCACAAAATCATAGATCGGGACCAACTGACCAATAAGAACTGACGGAGGCATTTACATCCTAAACAGATTCCAATACATTTTTCGGAAACGTACGTGAAAGCTGCATAGAAGAGCTACCGTGTGCCTTCGACGCAGTCATTGTAGCATCACACTTGTAAGATAAACAATTTGCTTGTTTTATTTCAGATATCGACGAATGTCTCAGGAAACCTTGCCACAACGACGGTACTTGTCATAACAAGATCGGCAGCTTCTCGTGCACGTGTACCAAAGGCTACATAGGAACGACATGTAGTGAAGGTAAAGTGCACTGCTAAGACTACGTTATTAGTAATATAACGTATATATATATATATATATATATATATATATATATATATATATATATATATATATATGTATATGTATATATATTTATATATATGTATGTATGTATGTATGTATGTATGTATGTATATATATATATATATATATATATATATATATATATAGATAGATAGATAGATAGATAGATAGATAGATAGATAGATAGATAGATACATATATCTCCCTCTCCTTCGTCCTCTTCCTCTACCTCTTCCTTCCGTCCCCCTCTACCCCTGCATCTCCCCTCTTTTTACTCGTCCCTCTACCTCTCTCTCTCTCTCTCTCTCTCTTTCTCTCTCTCCTATTCACATGCGCACGTTGTCTCTATTTCTTTATTTCTCTCTGTATCTTTCTTTGTCTCCCTGTGCCTCTGTGTTCCTCTTTTTATCATTCCCGTTCTCTCCTATGTCTTTCTCACTTGTATGTTTATGACTTCTATCTCATCTCTCTCTTTTCCATCTGCTCTCTCTTCTCTATCGCTTTTCTCTCTCTCTCTCTCTCTCTCTCTCTCTCTCCCTCTTCTTTCTCTTTCTCTTTCAATATAATTATCTTAGTTACATTAATTTATTTTGTTTCAGATGTCAATGAATGCCTCAGCAATCCTTGCCATCACCACGGCACATGCCATAATGGCATCGGTAGATATTCGTGCACGTGTCTCCGAGGATATACTGACAATGTGTGCAGTGCAGGTATACACTATGTGATCCTGTTTCACACTATCAATTTCAAAGTAAAATGTCCGCTGTTATCTTGCTACAATTCCTTGATTGCAGTGGAAAAACTTAATTCTTCTACTTCACAACAGCCTTCTTAAATTATGTTTATCCACACGACACAAATGTGTTGTATGTTAGACAAAGCCTGACAATATATAATATGTCATGAAACTGATACAATTTATATAATTGCCATATCATGTATTATGTAAATTAGTTAAGACATGATTGGTCACGAGAGTAACACGTTTTATATTGTTTACAAAAGAAGTTATATGTTATAATAATAAGAGTAATAATATATATCGTTGTAGATATATGCACGTTTAAAATATGCAGAGAATGAATAATAATAAGAGTAATAATATATCGTTGTAGGTCTACACACGTTTAAACTCTGGGGAGAATGAATAATAATAAGAGTAATAATATATCGTTGTAGGTCTACACACGTTTAAACTCTGGAGAGAATGAATAATAATAAGAGTAATAATATATCGTTGTAGGTCTACACACGTTTAAACTCTGGGGAGAATGAATAATAATAAGAGTAATACTATATCGTTGTAGGTCTACACACCTTTAAACTCTGGAGAGAATGAATAATAATAAGAGTAATAATATATCGTTGTAGGTCTACACACGTTTAAACTCTGGGGAGAATGAATAATTATGTTAGCTCATATCATAACTATGTCCAACTTGCGATGAATGAAGTGTAAACAATGGAGTCACCAGACAATGCTTCAGACATCATTGACTCTACCTATACCATGGCATCACTAAATGTGTAAACAAACATCATCATATGTTCCGTGTCGTGCAGCGGCTTATCTGCTCAGACGTATATGCTACGTTCCACTGTAGGACAATACTTTTTACAGTCGAGGTATTTAACAAGACATTACTTGATCCTAAGTGTGCGACTTTTGTTATGTGAAAGCAATGTCGTACATTCGGCTCAATCAGTGACATAATGATTATCGACTTGAGACGGATAACTTGACTTATTATGTTATTAATTATTTTGTATCTGCAATTTTGTTTCAGATATAAATGAATGTGTCAGCAAGCCTTGTCACAATCATGGTACTTGTCATAATGAAATCGGCAGATACTCATGTAGTTGCTTGCAAGGTTACACAGGCCTTACATGTGATACAGGTACAGAGTCGTTGCCTTTGTTCTATGTTTTAAATATCTAAATATCTACAAAGTATTGTATCAATCCAATGCATAATTGTCTTCAGAAATGTAGTTTTTTGTGAAATACCTGCGATTATCAAAAAACGAAAATACGTTTCAAGAAGAATTGCCACAGCCCAAAATTGCTGTGCATGTCCGTTAGCTTCATTGTGTTTATTTTGCATATAATTATTTGTTTGAGCTACTACTGTTTGTTTGCGGTTTAGACATCAACGAATGTGCCAGCTTTCCTTGTCAACACGACGGCACGTGTCGTGATGAGATCGGCCAGTACTCGTGCACTTGTGTTCAGGGATACACCGACAATACTTGCAATACAGGTAACTTATGCATTTTTAACTTATCTTTGCTTCAGAACTTTCCGAAATCAGATGCCGCTATTTTAATAAATGTCAGTAATGTTGAGTTTGGAAGAATTTCAAGTACCTATCAAGAAAAAAACATTCAACATTAATACCCACAGGTGATAGGTCTTGTGTACTTTATTTGTGTGAATGATGATTTGGGGGAAATTATGATATTTGTTTGCTATTTTATTGACAGTGTATTTGTATTATTTGTGCAACTGGTAGTATTGTAGCACTGGACTGTCATGTTGTTGTTTCCATAGATATCAATGAGTGTGACTGTGACCCATGTGAACACGGTGCAACTTGCGTCAATGGACTGGCAGGGTACCATTGCTCTTGTGCTGCAGGCTACACCGGTAGAAACTGCCACCACGGTATGGTTGTATCTGCTACAGCACGATCCATTTATCATGCACGAATTACCGGGTTAAATGGAATATACGGCGATTTTCATTAGCTACCTCGCAGGGAACTATAAGTGATCATACAACTAAAATGCCTCAACTCTCTTAACCCATTGATCTCAAATGTCAAATCACGTCTTAATTTACTATGTTGTACATCATGTTTTGATATTAATGATGCGGTATATATATGTATATATATATATATATATATATATATATATATATATATATATATATATATATATATATAATATATACCGGTAACACATTAGTAAACGGGAACTCAAAAATGTAGGAACAAAACAGAACCGCGCTTACCGAATGACATCATATTTTTCATTTCGAGCGACGACTGTTTACGGCTAGTCGTTGCTATATTGATATGTATTAATATATTTTTCATTTAATTAAATTATGTGCATAACATGTTACTACTGTGATCTTTTATCTCCTCATATATGTCCTGAAAAAATTGGCGATTATATAAAAAAGCATAACCCAGTTTTACAACATATAAAAACACTGCACTGTCTAATTTGGTATGTTAAAATAATATAATGAAAATCACCATTCCTTGGCTTAAAGTAACTTGCTATCACGACAATGACATATAATCGTCCCCATGTAAATGTTGAGCCAAAATGCAAAGTTATTTATGGGGCATGCTTCATTTTGAAACATTTTCACTTTACCTTAATCCCCCGGTGCACAGTAAGTTTCGTTGCAGAGATTAACGAATGCACAAGCAACCCATGCTTAAACGGAGCCACGTGTGAAGACAGGGTCAACAGCTACACGTGCATATGCCGCGGCGGCTACACAGGCGTAAATTGTGAAACTGGTATGTGCCGAACTAGATCGTGAATGTCCAATTCACGACAAAGGCGTTGTTCAATATGATCTATTTTGTTAAATGGCTTCAAGGTGTATGTCACGCATATGGCATGCGGTGTTTCGGTAGCGCACTGCATTATTCAAGAGTACTGTGGTATAAAAGTATAGGGTGAATATACGAACAAACACATTCTTTGTAAGTTCGTGCCATCCGTAAAATAATGTAATGTAAAACGTAAACTCTCATTGTTGTAGATGTTGCGGAGTGTGGGAGTAGCCCGTGTCAGAACGGAGCCACGTGCGTCGACCGGCTCGACGGATATTCGTGTATGTGCGTCGTCGGTTACATTGGAAAAACATGTGGAACAGGTACTGATGAAAGTGTTAATGATTTCGCTAAGAATTATTCCTGTGTGTGCGAGCGTGCGTGCGTGCGTGCGTGCGTGTGTGTGTGTGTGCGTGCGTGCGTGCGGGTGTGTGTATGTGTGTATGTATGGATGTATGTGTGTATGTATTTATGTATGTGTGTAAGTACGTACGTACGTATGTACGCATGGATGGATTTATGGATGGATCCACTTATATACATGTATGTTTATGTATTTATGTGCGTGAGTGCTTACGTGCGTGCGTGCGTGTGTGCGTGCGTGCGTGCGTGCATATGCATTATTCATTGTCCTCTTCTGAAAGTTCGTGTTGTACTGCAAGTATCATTTGTCAGACGTAGACGACTGTGCAAGTGACCCGTGCGTCCACGGCGGCACTTGTCAGGATCAAGTGAACGGATACAAATGCAAATGTTCAACCTATTTTCTTGGACCAACATGTGCTGTTGGTGAGTGGCATATTCCGTTTACCATTAGTCTCGATAACTTCATTTGTTACGTTACACTGTTCTGGTTGACTAGTTGTGTACGTGTCTGGCATTGTTAAGCAAATGTCAGCGATATCGACACGTTGTTTGGTGTTATATAATGAATTTGTATCAAAGTGTATTGACGTATTTCTGATTTGGCAATTCGTTGTAGAGCGAACGTGTCCAAGTAATCCATGCCAGAACGAGGGGACATGCTTGGAGGGACTTGGTAGATACAAATGTTCGTGTAAAACCAGATTCACTGGGATACACTGTGAATACGGTACGTGCCTTTAAATAAGTGTCCCCCAAAACATTACTTACAAATCCTTCCCCGATACTAGATGAGCATTACCATGTCCACAGATGGCTGTCCTGTGCAAAAGTTAATACTTTCTGATAAATAATTTAAGCTGTTACTTCACTAATGTCACTTCGGTTCCTCCTGTTATTATATATTTTTTAAGTGAGAAACAAGTTCCTTTCCTATGAACTACGCTGAGTCTTCAAACATCGCGTAAACTAGTATGTTTTATATGTATACAACACTCAAATGGTAAGGGAAATATGTTCATAAATAGCTATAAGCTGTTCAAAGGAGAATAACGGTTTATGCGCAGTATTCCGCCCAGTAAGATTACTGACATAGGGGTGGTCGAATCAGTCCTCAAGTTAAAAAAAACGAATAGTATTACGCATTGGTGGCTGGTGGTTTGGTAGTCATCATGATGTGTAGCATTACGTATTGGTGGATGGTGGTTTAATCGTCATCATGATGTGTAGCATTACGTATTGGTGGATGGTGGTTTAGTCGTCATCATGATGTGTAGCATTACGTATTGGTGGATGGTGGTTTAGTCGTCATCATGATGTGTAGCATTACGTATTGGTGGTCGTCACCACGTTTCGTGGGTCAAACGAATGCTTTTTGATCGGCAATGTGCGCGTTTTCTTATGTCCACAGCACGTATTGAGGGGGTCAGTGGTGGTGATCTGAACCATTATTGAACATTAGGCGTTGTTTTGGACTTTGAAAACGTATGCGACGATCCGTTATATAGTCCTCAGCCAAGACCTGATTGTTTTCGATATGTTGGTTTCAGCTAACATTGACGACTGTACATTGTGTCCGAACTGCATTAAGTGTGACGTGCACGATAACGGAACCTACGAGTGTCAGTGCCATCCTGGTTTCAAAGGTGTCCACTGCTACACAGGTGACACATGATACCTTCCTAAGGGACATCTCAAAAGTCGATCTTTGATAATAAACAACATTAGTTTGTTGGATGAGGGGGTTAGCCGTTGCTTAGTTTAGCATCTTGCATCGATTCACGATCCCAAAACAATATTGTTGTTTTCTTCGTGCAGTTCATATTAGGATTAAAGAGGAACAATTACATAGCGTAATCCTACAATCGTGTTAGTATACGTGTACGTCCATACGATATGTAATGGTTACAGCATGAAGGGCGAGGGCATTGTCACGAGTATGTGTTGTATCTACAGGTCAGTTCAAATCAAAGACTCTTCCGGGTGTCTGAAGCTAACTGGTATTCGTTTGGTCTAGTGCCCTACATCGATGTTTTAATGTGGCTCAATTCAACATACATGGATAATCGTCCACCTTCATGCTAGCTCTCTAGGCCACTCGGAGACGTCTACAACCATCTCAAAAACTGCCACTTTTACAACATAAACTGTAACTTCGATCAAATGTAGTTATTGATACGTTCACAGAGCAGAATTGGAAATCCATTAATTTTGTACATTTCGAATATAATTCACAGTTATTTACATTTCGTGTTATAGAGATAAACGAATGTAGCAGCAACCCGTGTACGCATGGTGGTCTTTGCTTGGACAGGCTGAACTATTACCACTGCGTGTGTAGCCAATGTCACTACGGAATACAGTGTGAAATCGGTAAGCCATTTGATAAGCAAACGATGGAGACGTGTTCTGCAATAATGATCGATTGGTATTACTGCTAACATGTTTCACCGAAGTGTTTAATTCTTATAGCCAAAAAAATATAGAATTAAACTTGGAAACACCAAATATTTCAAAGACAGTCGGATGAAGGCGAGCACACTTTGGAGGTGCCTGTTCTAGATTTAAAGAAGCCCTGATAGTGTTGGTTACTTGGACACGACCAGGGAGACCATGCTTAGCTAATACAAAACGACTTGCGTCTGAAATCGGTATAACACTTACTGTATATAAATCATGACTCACAGACACCGATGGAGAAGTATCGTGAACAACTGTAATGGGACCCAAGATTAATGAACAAACACACGCATTCACGCACGCACGAACACAAATCGTTGCAAAATATGCCTCTCGAGAAATGTGATCGATGTTCTCCATTAATTCTAGAACTAGTCAAGTAAGATGCAGACATACGTGTAATTTTGGGAGAAATTACCAACGGATTGGACGACAATCCTTGGTGAAGTAGATCGGTGAAGTTGAAGCACACCACATGCCTCATTCTATGACTGTTTACAGATAATCTAACCATATTTCTTCAAAAACCAGCTTTTGCTCAACTAGAAAAGAATTCAATGCATCTAACAAAGCATAAATATATTATAATCTTTATAGCTATTTGTCATATTAGTAAACAATATTGCGGGCTTAGGAAAACACGTAAGCACATTTATGTACGTATAATACGTGTCAATTCTCGAACATACAACATTAATTTCAATGTATTCATCATAATATGAATAATAGTTGTTGCTTTGTCGTCTTACAGCTAAAGTTGCACACGTGTATCCAATTGGAATGAACATTGCCAACGCTACGTTAAGGCCAAATCCAAACGTGTCGCCTACAGAGCAGTTAAAGATCCAAGCCAAGGAAGCTACCAAACTTGTAATATTTATCTAGCTTTCATTTATCTTGCATTACTACTATGTCCGATTTAATTTGAGTTCAAACTAAGTTTGGTTATTGCTTGACTGTGACACTAAACATATGTTATATCTGTTACATTTGAATAAGCTATTGAAATATCACGATAAGCACAATTAGACGGTTTCACTGTTTGACTGAATGACAACACTGTTTATCGTGAATTGCACATGTTACTTATTACAACCGTGAAGAAAAATGTATGTTGTGCGTGCTTGATGCGTGCTTATAGTTGTGCCATATAATTGTGCTACTAGCATTTACACAATTTGTGAATAATTTATGTAATTTTTTTAGTTTGCTCTGTGAGAACGAGCCGCTCTGATATACAATATGTACAACGATGTGTTGGTGATTCGTTGCTGCACAAAATTTGCTAGTTGTTTAAGCTAAATTGTGACTTTTTCCAGGTGAAGAAAATATTCACGGACAGGGGTTTGGATAGCAAACACATAAATTTTCAATTCAAGTAAGTGCGATGTCATGGACTGATGTAGGTAGTTAAGAATGTAACCAAGTTCGCCAGGTGTAATACAATATGGCGGCGTCGACGTGATCGCGCAATTAATGTCGTCACACTGACGTTGTGCAACTAATTAATCAGTCATGGGTTCAAAACTGTTTAAATCACTAGCCAAATTTTGCATAGCTGACAATATTCGGTATTTCATTTTCATCACTTTAACTATATAATTATACTAATTGTTCAAGTCGTTTTAATTAACTGTGTCATCCAATTCATTAAATCCAATCATCATAAGTAACTGTTTTATTTTATCATAATAATGATTTCATAATATTTGTGTTTGCATTGTACAGCGCCATAGACTATCAACCTATGAATGTGGTGCTATACAAGTCACTAAATATTAAATAATAAAATGATTTGAATGACAAGAGCAATATCCCTCTCTATCATATTGGGGAAATGTAATCAACATTACTAATATATTGTGCGTTCCATATAACCAGTTGCAGCGATGTTACGTCACTGGTAATATAATATTATTAATAAAGATTCCTCGCATAGTTATAAAATAATTGTCGCACATATTTGGTAACTTTTGTTTGTCTTCTTCCCATGAGCGCAACATCGTGTGTTACAACTTCAGATAAATCGACTTGGTTACCCCAATGTTGGTTTAACGGTTTTAGTGATTCTTGTCAACCTTAGCCTACAACAGATTGCGCGCTTCATTCTGTGAAATGTCTTGGTAGTTTTATTGTTGTACATCTTGTGTCTTCATCGACTGTGATACAAGTAGTCGATTCACTGTTATTGTATTACACACGCGTTCAAATGAACAAACAACCAAACACACCCGCTCAAACACTCGCACATACACACACCCACGCAAGCACGCACACACGCATGCAACACACAAACACAGCCAACCATGTAAAATGCAACTGTTTTAAATAGTGCAATTGTTTAAATATAGTTTGACCGTTATATGTTTAAGTTTAATGTTTCGGAGCAAATGTGATGTGTACGTTGCGTGCCGAGGGGACGTCTACCACGTGTACGCCTCATCCCAATAAACCTTATTATTACGGATACTGGACATTGTCGACAGTTGTTCCCGAAAACATCGCACGCCACGTCGATATTCATAAACTGATAACGGCCAACTTATATTACGTTAGATATCACGAAAACACATTTCGGCGGGCACAGTATTGGAACAGAAATGTTGTACACTGTGATTATACAACATACAACATAAACGATCAGACATTGTAACTTTAAAGAGAACAACATAATGATCATTTACCAGAGGGCAGGTTACTTGAGCATGTCTCAGTGTTTTGAGGTAGAATGTTATATTGTGTACTATTCTTGTTTTATGTGCTTCCGAACACACCTTATGTTAACGAACCATTGTATGTCAGTCAGCACATCAACGTATTAAGAAGTACTTTAATTGAAAGAACATATACTTTTTTACGGGAGAAGGCATACTCACGTTTTATGCCATCGTTTTAATGGATGCAAAATCGTTAAAACATCTAGGTAACATTAAAACACGTAAATAACTATGGTGTGCGTGTTTGTGTTCTTAATTGGATTATTTCTATTTTGTGTGTACAGCAACCAGACTAATCATACCACCTGCGATATCATTGCTGCAACAAATATTATTATTTCTATTTTGTGTGTACAGCAACAAGACTAATCATACCACCTTCGATATCATTGCTGCAACAAATATTATTATTTCTATTTTGTGTGTACAGCAACAAGACTAATCATACCTCCTTCGATATCATTGCTGCAACAAATATTTCATCACGGGAGGTTTATACAAGACTCCTTCATCGTTTCAACGACATCGACGAGGCACTACTAAAGCTGGGCATATACTTTGTCAACATATCTGTTTCTGGTAAATCACACACACACACACACACACACACACACACACACACACACACACACACACACACACACACACACACACACACACACACACACACACACACACACACACACACACACACACACACACACACAACACACACACACACATATATATATTCTTGTTATTATTGTATTAAGTTTAATTTTGCTCAGTAAAAAAATAAATATATCGCCAACAAAATAGAAATACTATTGCGTCCTACAGTTACTGCAAAAGACAAAAATGTATACTATACATTTATTACCATTTGTACCAATATTGAAAGCGTTGCTGGCCGAGTACTTGGTACGTACACGATGAAATCATTTGATTAAGGAGTTCATTTGAAAGAACTAATACGTTTTATTTTGCTTTCAGACCGAATTTTATTTCCAGAAAACCAAATTGGTAAGCTACACTTCACATTCACCATCAATAATATTGAGTATATATACATAAGATTAAGTTGAGTGCGTGCGTGCGTGCGTGCGTATGTGGGATTATAATGTAGCGTTTCAATGCTGACTAGTTGCCACCATGCACATCGTCTTTTTGATGTAACTGATCATCACTGACTATTTGCCATCATGCACATCGTCATCGTAATGTATATGATAATCGCTGTGTAGTTATTACGATACCCCTAGCCATTGTAATATATCTTAATGTATCTTGTCATAGTCTATCTACGTTGTAGACCTGGTATGTGGACCGTGTCCACACTGCCTTCGCTGCAGACTATTGGATGGGATCTTTTCGTGTATTTGCGAAGATGGATACACCGGAACCAAATGTGAAAATGGTGAGCTAGTATTTGTTGTTGTTGTTGAAGTAGTAGTAGTAGTTGTTGTTGTAGTAGTTGTTGTTGTTGGTGGTGTATTACAAACTTGATATTGTCAATGTTGCGCTGTCATCGTTTGTTTAAAATAACAACAACCGATGTATAAACATTCATCCGGTATTAGCTTTAAGAGGTTGCCAACGTGGTGCATGTGTAAGATTTGCAGAACTTGATGTTGAACATTGCCTATGTTATTCTTATATTCTCAAAATGATGCGACACACTTTTTCGCATAAGCTTTTATTGCAACTATGAAGTCGCGTTTGATTGTTTCCGCGTTGCCACAATTTATCTAGCCCAATAATTAAGACTTAAAATATAATTTGAAGTATGTTTAAAGCATACCAGTATCGCAGTCAAACCATGAATCATGTAAACTAACTATAGCAAGGACCTCTCGTCGAACAGAGGCGAGACCAACGATAGTCATAAACGTCGAACAGAGGCGAGACCAACGATAGTCATAAACGTGAATGTTGGTAAAAAGCAGAGCAACTCATATTAATTTGATGTTTGCAGAGATTGACGAATGTGAAAGTAATCCGTGCCAGAAGGGGGGCTCGTGTCTCGATCTGATCGCCAGCTACAAGTGTAACTGCCCTGCGGACATCACGGGTGAAAATTGTGAGAAACGTGAGTAATGTTGACGAATCCCGAGCAACAGGCTTACAACGGCTTCGTTCACACAGGGTGTTCATGGGCGGATCCATACAATGAAACACATGGATGCCCAGTTTCACACATGGCATGACATTGCAAAACTACTGCATGGCAAGTTGACTTCTAAAGGTGGCGTCTTCTCATTGAGGCCTTATTTAAGAAGGGGCCCACTGTAAATTATGCAATACGTTAAATTGTGCTTACGAAAGGTAATCTAAATAACATGACTCTCACCTCGAGTTGTGATAATACTTCCTGTGTATAAGAGCGAGTAACTCGTCGATCCACAAACTTGGTGCGACTGGCCTCGGACACCAACTTTGTAAACCTGCATGCATGACAATATCTTCTGACCAGTGGACTTTTTTTATTAATTGAAAAAATAATAATTTGCTTCTAATAATGTGTACGTGCGAGGACAAGGCGGGGTGGAAGGAGCAATTCGGAACGACTGGTGACAAATGGCAGTACTGGTGGCAGTGCACCAAGTGTGGATATTAGATATATCTTCATCTGATAAACAAGGGCAGGAAGCCACCACGCCGTTGTGTCTCGACAACTGATTATGGCTTGATGAACAAAATCCAGCTGGGGGTGCCGGGCACCTGATGGATACCCCCTGGATCCGCCCATGGGTGTTATTCGTGGCTGAATTGAATTTTTTTAATACGATCTACAATCGCTAAGCTGCACCTTTTACTTAGCTTATTTTACTTCACTGTTTTTGTGTATCTCTACTCCATGTTACACTACACTCTGCTATGCAATGATTTATTACTATACAAGAAGGACACTCCTCCTGACGATATATCTTACTCGTTTGTAAGTGACTGTAAACTGTCGGGATGCACAAGATTATCAAAGGAATATCCATCTATGCTTTTGTACTTGGTGTTGCCAGTCAATGTATTGATGGCTTCTTGAAATCCACCTCTCGAAATTGCTACGAAACACTGGTAACGTTTAGCGAAGCCTTGAACTTGTTTTCCGTAACTTCATTCAATCGTAGAAAAGACGCATGTACGTAACAACTATAAATTGTAATTCTATGGTTCATAGAAATGGTAATACCGGGGTGGTTTCCGAAAAAAGCTATGACTACCCGATCGTGGTGTCGTAGATGAACCCCTGAAAGTGTCCCGCCTGACATGCAAAGTGTTTAGAATGAGTAACATAATATACATACATATATACAAACATACACTTACTGGATAATATTAAGATTTTAAGCAGTTCTATATTTATCTGTAAATTTGTATTTTATACTCATAACCATTAAGAAGGTTTAATGTAGCTTTTATGGGGTTTATCGTGAATGTGCTTTGTTATTATTATCATGTAGCATGCAGTGGTATTCCCATCAAGTTTCATATAGTGAATACAGTTCCGGACACGAACAGCTTAACTGCATGTGCGTGCGTGCATGCGCGTGTGCGTATGTGGGTGTGTGCGTGTGTGGGTTTGTGCGTGGGTATGTGCATGGATGCGTGTGTGGGTGTATGGGTGTATGCGTGGATGGGTGAGTATATTTAAACTTGCATTACAAAGCAAAGCTACTGGTGTTCTTTCCAATAGATGTGGAGTCCTTTCTAGATCGTGCTGTACGGGGTTGAACAAACTATAACACGTGTGCGTTTCTGTCACAGGGGAAACTGTTTACGTCTACGAAACAGAGTTTAGCATCGATGGCCAAGATTATTCAGAAAACCTAGCTAATCCAGAATCTGAAGAATACAAAGCACTTATCGCTAAACTATTGGAAGAGGTACTTTGGAAATATCATAATATGGACCTTACCCAGTATTATGTTGATAGTTGTGTATTCATGCTGACATATTTACATACAGCCATACATATCGTACATGCATGCATACATTCTGCGAGAGAGAGAGAAAGAAAGATATATATATATATATATATATATATATATATATATATATATATGCATGCATGCATGATTCATACATACATATATGCATAAATGCACGCATGCATGCATACATACATAAATACATACATACATATATACATTCATGCATGCATACATACATACATACTTACATACATACATATATACATACATACATACATACATACATACATACATACATACATACATACATACATACATACATACATACATGCTTGCATGCATATGTACAGACGCACGCACGCACTCACACACGCACGCACGCACGCACGCACGCACACTAATTTACACACATACACGCATACGCACATACACCTACACACACATGTGGGCACACATACATACGTATATACGTACGTACGTACATACATACATACATACATACATACATACATACATACATACATACATACATACATACATACATACATACATACATACATACATTCAACAAACATACATACATACATACAAGTTATTTATCACACAATGATATAAATAAAAAATTCAATGTTCTAAGCCTTGTCCACACGTTCACTTGGTGGGTCTATATTACGTTACTGTTGTGCATGAGTACCGGTGTGGTCTTTTCTAGCTCCGTCGTGTGTACGGGGACGACATCGGTGAACTAATTGGTCTTCAAGATATCAGTTTCAGGTAATGAGTTCACGCATAATGCTGGTTCCCATATTATGATGTGCTGGTTTTCAGTGCAGACCACCTTAAACCATGCAAAATGCATTTTAGCCACGTCTGGTTGCAACGTTGTTAACAAATAATCAACATACTATCTTGTAGCTGATCATTACAATTACAAAATGAATGTCTACTTATGTGTGTGTGTGTGTGTGTGTGTGTGTGTGTGTGTGTGTGTGTGTGTGTGTGTGTGTGTGTGTGTGTGTGTGTGTGTGTGTGTGTGTGTGTGTGTGTGTGTGTGTGTGTGTGTGTGTGTGTGTGTGTGTGTGTGTGTGTGTGTGTGTGTGTGTGTGTGTGTGTGTGTGTGTGTGTGTGTGTGTGTGTGTGTGTGTGTGTGTGTGTGTGTGTGTGTGTGTGTGTGTGTGTGTGTGTGTGTGTGTGTGTGTGTGTGTGTATGCATAAACTAGTTGACAAACATGTAATATCGTGTGCAGTGACAACATTTAATACTAAATTTAATTTGCTGTGCGTTTAATAAATATTATTGAGTGATAAAAATGTAATGTTACATATCACTTGTCACTTACCAACGCTTTCATTATGTGTAGTTTCTTTGTAACACAACAGCTCATTGGGTCTTCTTCCACTTTGTAGCAGTGGCAGCATCGCTGTGAAATACAAACTTATTATATCTCAACCCCAAACAACGGAGAAATTGACGCGTATTCTTGAAGACGCAGCCCAAAACAATGCACTCGCGTTTACGATAAAGCGGAAGTCACTGCATATACATGGCAAGTATTCAGCTAACCATGGGTCATTAAACTTACATCCTGGATCGTTTCACTAATGCCTAACACGCAGGCATATGTGTGCACACATTTGTTTAGATGAAACAGTCTGTGTTATACGCCTTATGTATTGTTGTCTTCAACGAACGTCAAAGTAGGACCAGTTCCGAATCTCGTTCATTGTGACTACACATTATACATTGCACGTCCAAAATTAAAATCACCTAAAAGTAGAGCGAGTGATTAAATTGATGAGACGGCTCCACGGTCATACCATTATTATCATTGGTGTGATGAGACGGTTCCACGGCGACAACAATATGATCGCCGGTTTGACAACATAATTCCACGAAACATAGTGATCGCTGGTGTGATAAGACAGCACTTCGGCCACAACATCGAGGCCATTAGTGTGATTTTAAAAGGTCCACATCCACACCATTGTGGTCACCGGAGTGATAAGATTGCTCCACGGCCACACCATTGTGATCGTCATAATTGTACGACTGTTCCACTACTACACCGTCGTGATTATATGTGTGGTAAGACGACTCCACGACTACACATACCCCAGCATAACTAGCATACTGTTTACGTTTCAGCAAGTCTACACAACGAGAGTGTCTGCGAGAACTGTGTGGAATGTAGCGTGGAGAAAGAAGGAATCTCAAACTGCACGTGCAAGCCTGGCTTCAGCGGTGTCCGCTGCACCACAGGTAAGGTCCAACAACCCAACTGTCGCCACCCTTCACCGTTAGCACTTTCAATTATAAGTGTTTCGCTCTACATATCATTCGTTCCGTAAAGTATTTGTTCTGACTTCGGCTGAATGTGCCGATTACATGTTCTTCATGGGTATCCTACCAAGATACGCATGCGTTAAATAGGATAGAAAGGCCTCATTAAACGTGTAGGCTATACGTTAAGTGTTACGTTAAATGTTAAGCATTGAAGTTATTGCTGAATCTTTTTGTGAACCAGCGTCGATGTTTCGATGTCACCCCTGGTGGCCCCAACCGAACAAACACAAAACTAAATGTGTTCCGGCTTTCCCATCAACTATGTACAGTGCGACAATGCTACTTCACTCGCATAGTTTACAGGAACAGAGATTTCTTCTGTACTTTCGGGACAATGATTTTGTCTGAAGACCCTACTAGCAAATGACGGATTTCATTCGATGTTTCGAAGAAAAAGTGTGTTTCCTGTTAATACGATATTTCAAATCCCTGGTGTAGTGAATACATTCATTAGACTGCCACTGTTATACTATATCAGCATCACATGTTTTATTTGAGTAAAATTAAAGTAATATACAATATCCAGTTACATAATCTACTTGAGGCTACGGCCAAATATTGTGTATGTAATTATATATTAGTTGAACACAGCTGTTTTGAATAAACCACTGGTAATACGTAGCTACCATCGGTCAGTACTCTTGTTTTGTAGCTGTGGGATCTGCTGCGTCTCAAAGAGAAACGTATCCCTGTCCGGTGCCATTACCACTACTATTCTTTATAACACAAATAGCTTTGACAATATATCGTTACTAGCTGATCAGATAACTGTCTACTGAACTGATGTTTGTATGTTACAGAGACAAACGAATGTGAAAGTAGTCCCTGTCAACACGGCGGCTTGTGTTTAGACAAGATCAACCACTATGTATGCGTCTGCAGTCAATGTTACCATGGCATGAACTGTCAAACTGGTAAGCCATTAAAAATACTCGTTTGTTACTCACTTATTTATGACTGCAGTCCGGAGTGAGGCTGGCACCGATACTGGTGGTCAATCTGGTTTCCTTCTTCTTCTTTACTGATGCCATTTTATTTCCATCTCCATCACCGGTCCACATTGTTTACAACAGTATTAATAAATTTAAAACATTAACACGTTGGTATCCAAATTGCCTTTTTATTTAAAAGGAAAATTTATGTGTGTTTTTTACAGTTGAATTGAACAAGCTAACAGTTGGACGAATATATATATATATATATATATATATATATATATATATATATATATATATATTGAATCAAGCTTAATTGAAACGCATGCTCTTGTGGTAAATGTCAACATAATAAATGAATGACAGCAAAATGTCAGCATTCTTCTTACATGTTCGGAATTACACCATGACATTTGACAGCTAAAATCGAAACAACCCAAGTTGGAAACAAGTCAAGAACCTAACTTCTACGTATGCACTCACGCATAATGTTGTTAATACGACATACTGGTCGGAATGTCCGGCAAGACAGTTGAGAATGTCGATTGAGAATGTCCGATATGCTGGTTGATAATGTCCGGTATGTATGTTAGAATGTCCGGTATGTCCGTTGATAATGTCCGGTATGCCTGATTATTCCAGGTAAGATCATTGCGAAAAAATATTCTTCTTCAAGTGCTACTAATTCCTTGCAGCCAAACCGGCTTACCTTTTCCCAGTCGGAATGTTTGTTTCCCCAAAATACACGTTTAAACCGGAGGTGAACGGCACGTATCTGGAGAAGCTGAAGAAAGGTGCCAAAACAGTTACTGCAATGGTAATGTAAACACCGCTTTCACTTTGTTTACATGACAATGTTTTATGAGTTCTTGATATGATAACATTTTACACAACATGCATTATTTATGTATTATATAGCAAATTTCAAGGGAAAAGCATCACTTTGCAGCGTGTATCATTTTATAACTAACCTATGTTTCTTGCTAGTTGTCATGATTATCAAAATACCACAAACATCCAATTTATCTTCTCATCAATTGAACAAATTATGTACGAATTGTGTAAATGCGAGCAGCGTAAATATGCTTAAAAATACAGTTGACAAATATATCCATGTCTGTTATTTTTTTCTTTGGAAGACTATCTCTTTAAATATGGTTAAGTCTGGTTAAATCTTGTTAAACCAAGTATGTTTTCAATTATAATCACTTATCAATTTGCCTAACCAATACACAATAATTGGTCCCACCTGAAGTTATATAATGTTTTTTTGTTTACTAGGTGAAGCAGACATTTAAGGCCAAAGGTTTGGATAGCAAAATCATGAATCTGAGATTCAGGTGAGAGCGATAGTGACTTGGAATTGAAATGTTTTTTATTTGGCATAGTTAATATAGATAACAAAATACATATGATAACGATTCATGCCAGGACACCAGTAGTAACTAAACTAGGTGAAGCAACTGAATGACCTAGATGTTACATTATACTATACATGCATTTATGAATAATGTAACACAATGAAATCATATATATATATATATATATATATATATATATATATATATATATATATATATATATATATATATATATATATATATATATATATATATATATATATATATATATATATATATATATATGTGATGCGCCACGCCAAAACCAGGCGCTTCTCGCTAAATTTTGTTCGGCGCAGGAGCCTAAAATGCATGGTGCCCGTTCGAATTGTCGAAAATCGGTTAACGACGGAATCGAACAACGAAATTATCCAGCTTTCCATAAATCCATTTATATAAGCTGAAAGATTGTTCAAACTAGTAATATTTAGCACTTTATTGAGGCCCCTGATTAACGTCGCGGTTGAGAAGTCTGAAACAAAGCCATGTTTACGCGCTTTTGATCGACTGTCTTCGCTCGCTTACAAGTGGGAAACCCCACATGTTATACATGGCTGGAAAGCTTATGACGTCAACTACACGTGTGATTGGGAATCTCTTACTCTAGACCAATAGAACAGCTCCTATTATACATACTTTATCCAGCAACAAAGTGCTGTTGTTGCTATGGAAGTTGCGAAACGCTCGCTGATTGGTCGAAAACGTAAGCGCGCATGCGCAGTCGGCTTGTTTACACATTCCTTTCGTCTTTGTTCGCCAGTTTCGCCTGCTGTTTTCGTCTTCGATTCGTTAATGAATTGCACTATGGCATCGAAAGAAGCTTATTTAGCTACCGAGTTGGATCGTGCGAGGGGGTGCAATCTCGAGGACAGCAATTTAGCTGCAGTGATTGAAGATTACTTCGAAGGCCGCGTCGAGCCCGTGAAAGTCGCCTCGGCAGGGGCAGGGGAAGACAACATTGAGCCTGCACTGGTTGGCTCAGCGCCAGCGAGAGCGGACTTTCCAAATTGGGGAAACTGACATTGTGTAGTGTTATTATATATGTAATGTGTAAATAATGTTTCATTTTAAGATATTTCAGGGATTTACTTTAGGGGTTCGGCACCCAGTGCTCGCGGTAGTCTCCGGGAATACCAAACCTGGTAGTAAATGAGGTGGCATTCAATAAATAATAGGTTTTTCCACTTTATACTTCTGCATCTAATTTATACACACCTACTGGAGGAACATAAAAAATTTCATTCCATTTGGAGCATTATAAGTGCATGGTTGCTATGGGAGAAGCAATTTTTCAATGCAGTTTTTAAAGCTGATTTTCTCAAAACTATTATTCCAAGAACGTGTACACTAAAAGTGTAATATCTTGGCCCATGAGTAAGGTACACTCTTCATGTTGGTGTCATTTTAAAGCTGTGTATCTCCTCTATTTGAATCTGTAATAAAATGGTTTTGTAAAATTGTCGAGAAAAGCCTGGTTTTGGCGTGTGGCATCACATATATATATATATATTATTATTAACATTTATTTCAACTGTATTATTAATAGTATATATATATATATATATATATATATATATATATATATATATATATATATATAGTATATATATATATATATATATATATATATATATATATATATATATATATATATATATATATATATATATATATATAGTATTAATAATACAGTTGAAATAACATTTAATAAAATTACAATAGGTGTTCTTTAATAGTATTGCAAACAAAGTGTACAGTCAACTATATACAGTGTACATAAATATAATTATTCATTATTTTTATACACACAAGTATAAAACAATATATTATACAAAATATTGTGGAAACGTGAATATATGTTGAACGGAAAGCAATTTAGATTGAATTTTATGAATGCTCGTAGAACAAACACGAGTAACAATTTCTTATTAAGCACACCTGTTATTGATGTCATGTCAACGTGATTGTCTTATTAAGCACACCTGTTGTTGATGCCACGTCAACGCGGTTGTCTCTCCGGAAGCAAAACTGCTTTCCGACGCGATTCACAAACCTTATTTCATGCACTGTTTTTACAAATAACAATTGTTTTAATGTACTAAATATAACATAATACGAACCGAGCAATTGGCATAGTTTCACTCTGATTATTTAATATCCATATATGTCGTATTCTTACATGTTCCCTTATACACGTAATAATACTATTACTAAGGAAATGTTTCATGTATACATACATTTAAACTGTCCACTGTCACATACCTTGTTCTATCAGCACAGTTCTGACTCGTAGAGCAAAAACTATGCTCGTTCTTGATGTGGTTGATTTATACGTTTCAATAACAGGAGGAAATACGCCAGGTTCGATGTGGTTGCTGCAACTAATCTAACGTCACGGGAGGTCCAAGAAGCAATTTTCAACAGTGCTGACTTTCAGGGAGAGAAACGACGCCATGCTGATGTCAAATTCGTCAACGTAACTGTTTCCGGTAAATGCTGTGATGATATTATTATTTTGTTTATATAATAGTATGTGTGAGCGTGCATGCATGACTATACTTAACATTGCATACAATATATATGCTGACAGAGGAAGATGTAGTATATTTGCATGAACTAATATTCAAAGTTAACACATTCATAATTTTTTTTAAATGTCAAAAAGTCAACTTCGTCAACGTAACTGTTTCCGGTAAACGATGAGATGATGTTATTATTTCGTCTATATAATGGTGTGCGTGTGCACACGTGTGTGTGTGCATGTTGTGAACACAATACATCCAACATCGCGTATGCCAAAAAAGGAAGATATAGTAAATTTAGAAGAACTAACATTTTAAAGTTTCATAAAAAAATCTACGTATTGAATTGTCGTGAAGCCCAAAAGGCAAGTATAATATACACATCCGTAACAACAATGCATTTGCAAAAGATTTGTTAAATATAGTTTACCTGATAATATAAATAATAATATCTGTCGTAGTTACATATAGTGTAGTGACTCGTAGTTTGTGAGGCTTCGCAAATTATGACACATATATATATACTGTTTCCCTTTACACATGTACAAATGTATGATGTGAACAAAACATCGATACACTAGGAAACAGGTTATGATCTAGCTATATGCTTATTCGATAGGATGGGCATTTTGTAAACAAAATTCATTCCTTGTACTAACTTAGTTGATATTAGCAAATGTTGTTCTTCATACTCATTTTGTTTTTAGATCGACTCCAATTTCCTGATACTGATCAGTGTAAGTATATGTCAATATTTATCTGATGTGAACTTAATGTAGGCGTGAATTGCACGAGCTTATTGTCATTCTGCGTGAGTCGAGTGGATATACTGACCTAACATGTCGAGTGTCTGTCTAGTTCTCAATGTTGCCGTACACTGTAACCTCATAATCACGCGGTCTTATTTTCATTCTGCATATGTCGAGTGGATATACGGGCCTGACATGTCGAAAGTATGTATAGTTCTCAATGTTTCCGTACACTGTAACCTCATAATCACGCGGTCTTATTGTCATTCTGTATATGTCGAGTGGATATACGGGCCTGACATTTCGAAAGTCTGTATAGTTCTCAATGCTTCCGTACAATGTAACCGCAGCCAGTTTACTTTGGCCATTCAATGGTCATGATTTCTGCATTTTAAATGACAACATTTCTGTATGATTATTAAATTAGCAAACACACCCATCTTCCAGACGGGATAACTTGGTAGTTCGTTTCGCGATACAAACATTATCACATCATTATCCATATATGCCTTGATACTTGCTGCTGCTAATCAATAGTAATTCGGCGATCCACACTGTTTCGTTTCCGTACAGGTTTTATTGGCGTTAACTGGTTACAAAATACATCTGTCGAACTGCAAAGAATAATAAGAACAATAAGTTAACTTGTTAGGGCGAAGTGTATTAAATAAAGCTAACAGTAAGCCTAAGCCTAATTACGCATCATACTAGACTAACTATCAAAACTACAATAGTACTATACTTTAGAAATAACACAATTATACTGCACTGTATATAGGCGGATAGCACATAGAACGTAGCCTAACAGCGATAGGCGCACATGACCTACATAA
Organism: Lamellibrachia columna; assembly: GCA_963662155.1. Lineage (NCBI taxonomy): Eukaryota > Metazoa > Annelida > Polychaeta > Sabellida > Siboglinidae > Lamellibrachia > Lamellibrachia columna. The sequence continues at coordinate 9,191,569 of OY759268.1, read as the reverse complement.
ACACGTGTAGCGGCGTGGACAATAAGCTTAGAGCTGTGCTGCCAGCGGGCCGACTTTCGCTAGATTTACGTAATACGATAGATGCTATGAAACAAACGAATCTATTACTAAGCTATGTATACATTCTAATTACTACGACAAATACAACTATGTGTACTATAAGTCAATAATCTACAGTTCTATACTCACATTTAGTGCGTGAAACAGTGGCTAAATTAGAATAAATGATACGGCGAACAGGCGAGCAGGCGATACGGCGACTGGCGAATAATGACGAGTGGTCACTGAGGCGTGTCACTAACGAGGTCAAGTCCCTAGCGGCTAAAACGTGTACAATAAACTGGGTAAACTGCCGAAACACTCCCGCCTAGCTAATTGGAAAAAAAAAGGAAAAATATAAAACATTAGCGGTAAACAGAGCAGTTTGCAATATGATAACGTTCATTTTCTTCGTAAGCCGTTGCTCAATTCGTCGTCGGTGGCGATCAGGCACATCTTGTGAATAGGCCGATCATAGAGCCTTGCGTTGGCTGTTCGCACGGTAGCCTTCCGTACTAGGCCATCACCACCGGGCTGGACAGCTGTGACGACGGCACGTTCCCACAGAGTGCGTGGGGCGGCCGCGCCCTTCATCCCGGGCTCCAGTAGAAGCACCAAGTCGCCGACTTGCAGGTTCTGCCGCGAGTGAAACCACTTCGAGCGAGCGATGAGATGCGGCGGCATGAATCTCAGCCACGTCTCCCAGAACAACTGGACACGCTGATGCAGAGCTTTCACAACTTCTCGCGGATGTGGACGGTCCTCGACAACGGGCTGCGGCACCGTTGGCTGGTCGAAGGGGTGAAGAATGTCGTTGCCGGTGACCGCAGGTGACCCGACAGGATCAGGTCCGTCGGGAAACAGCGGTCTCGAGTTGATAACGTACATCACCTCCGAGAGGAAGGTCTGCCATTCCTCGAAGGTGAATCGGCGCTTGAGGTAGTTGACGGCAGCATCGAGTCCTCGGCGGCAGCTACGTATGAGGGACTCGACGACACCGTTCATGTGGCTCGCCTTCGGCACGTTGAACTGCCACTCGAAGTGTGTTCGTTCGGCAGCGAGTTCTCGCTTGAGACGCGAAACGTCCCACGAGTCGATCGCATCACGGAGCGGTCGCTGCGCCCCCTGGAAGTTCTTGCCTCGATCACTGAAGACTGTCGTCGGGTGTACACCTCGGCGTGAGACAAATCGACGCCACGCGAGTAGGAATGATTCAGTGGATGCGCTGCTGGTTAGCTCCAGGTGGACGACTCGTGTGGTAGTACACGTCACGATCATCACAGATGATTCTGTCGTAACGTTTCTGCTGACTTTTGTCTGTAGCGGTCCGAAAAAGTCAACGGCCACAGCGGCGAACGGTGGCGTACAGGGGTTTCCTCGGAAGGCAGGTAAGATGCCCATCTGTTGTTGTAGCATGGACTCCCGCCTGGTGCGACAGTACAGACATTTACTCGCCACAGACTTCAGCAGTTCTTTCCCATTGCCGATGTGGATTCCTTCCTTGGCGATGTTTGCGAGCACCACTCGGTACCCCTGGTGTAGATATCGTATGTGTTTTCGGCGAGCGTAGAGTTCGACGAGTGGACTGTTTCCTGGTAGGATGATCGGGTGGCACACATCAGGATGCAGAGGCAACTGTCCGATGCGTCCCTCGGCGCGGACAATGCCCTTGGCGTCGAGCACTGGAGCGATGCTGGCGAATGTTGAGCGACACGCGGCAAAGTCTTCTCGGAACTCCGACTGGCAGAGGAAGAAAAGCGCTTGCTGAGCGTCCTTCAGTTCTTCTGCTCCAATCGTTCTGGTATCGGCGCGGTTAACTCTCGGTTGCAGTATTCGTCTCCAGCGCGCAACGTGGCGGGTAAGGCGGTCCCATTCGCTGACTTGAGCGACGAGTCGATCTGCAATGGTCATGTCGGCGATGCATACATCATTGGCGCGAACATGATGTATACGGCGGTGACGTGGCGTGCGAGCTTTCTCGTTGCGACCTTCGATTCGTGTGGCGGCTTCAATCTCAGAGTCTTGTTCGCATGTAGACTCTTGCGGCCACGTGTCTTCATGTTGACGTAAGAAGAGCGGTCCCTCATGCCAGTACTGGAGTTCACGTACTGAGAGAGGCTTCGTGAGCGCGTCGGCGGCGTTCATGTTGGACGGGACGTAGCGAAACTCGTCCATGAAGCGCGGGTGTGTGTCCTGTATCTCTTGAATACGGGCAGACACGAACGGTTTGAAGTTGGCGGAGGCAGAGCGAACCCACTTCAGGACGGTTTGCGAATCGACCCAGAAGTGTATAGAGTCGAATCCGCCCATGACGTCTTCGATGAACTTTGCGAGTCGAGACATGATGACGGCGGCCATCAACTCCAACCGTGGAATCGACTTCTTCTTCAGAGGAGCGACGAGTGCTTTCGCCATGACGAATGTCGTCGTCGTGGCGCCGTTGCTGAGTGGCCAACGTAGCCATAGAACAGCACCGTAGGCATTCGCACCTCCGTCGCTGAAGCAGTGTAGTTGTGGCTTGCCGACGCTATCGTTTGGCTTCACACAACGAGGCACTTGAAACTTCAATAACTCTTGCATCTGAATCACGTGTGTGTTCCATCGCTGCTTGTCGTCGTCGTCGAGTGGTTCATCCCAAGACACACCACGGCGCCACAAGTCTTGTAGGTCGATGCGGAATGCTAACGAGACAGGCGACAGCATGCCCAGAGGATCCCATATCTTCGCGACGAGACTCAGTATCGTTCGCTTCGTTACCGGGTCAGATTCCATTTCAACATCTTTGGCCTTCAGTGAAAACAGGTCGAGTGATTTGTCCCAATGATGACCTAAGACGTCGATTGTCGGCTCATCGGGGTTGTCATCTACTGCTGCATGATTCGAATGCCACGTCTTGATGTCAAACTTCCCTCTGGCGAGGACAGCATCGACTTCGTCTCTTGCTCTGATGGCATCTTCTGCAGTGGCGGTTGAGTGGCTGATGTCATCCATGTACATCTCGTTGTCGACGATGTAGCTTCCAATCGGTTCCGATTGACGACCGATTTCAGCAAGGATTCTGACGGAGTTGATGGCGATGTCCGGTGCGGGTCGTTCCCCGAACGGTAGACGTATCCACTGGAATGCGATTGGCGGTGAGCACTCATCTCCAAATCGCCAAACGAACCGGTGAAAGATCTGGTCCGGTTCGGCAACTTCGATCTGGTTAAACATCTTCTTCACGTCTCCCACGAGTGCGACTCGATCGCGACGCCAAGCGAGAAGACATGAGATGAGTGAGTTGAGCAGGTCGGGGCCTTTGTGAAAGCCGTCGTTGAGTGAAACGCCCTTGAACAGTGCGGCGGCGTTCCAGACGATGCGGGTCTTCGTGGTGGACTTGTCTTCTCGATAGACGGCGTGATGCTCCAGATACCAACCACGCCCGTCGTGAGTCTCTTCAATCGTGAGTGGACGTACAAATCCCTGCGTGATGAGATTTCTGATTTCGGCGTTGTATGCTTCAAGACGACCATTTCGTCTCAAGGAGTTCTCTTGCTGATACATTCTGGCAACTGTCTTCTCCTTGTTGAAAGGGAGAGCCTCAGGGTATCCATCACGCCAAGGCATGAAGACTTTGATTCTTCCTTCCTTTGTGATGGAAGTAGTTGTCTTGGCGTGTAGTAAAAACTTCGATTCAGCTAGTTCCTTGTCACTGCAGATGCAGGCGGTCGTCGGCTTGACCCCCGCTACGTCGGAGTAAAACAGCTTCTTGATGTCATCTTCGATGAGTCGCTGCACGTGGTGAACTGCAGATCTAGCGACGGCTCTTGGGGGCTGTATCTGACCACCATAGAGCACCCAGCCCAACCGTGTGCAGGCTGCACTCGGTAGTTGCGCTTCGTTCGTAGGTGAGGAGATCGTGTGAAGTGTTGAGATCAGGTAGGCCTGGTCGTATCCTACCAACAGGTCAATTTTCTCTTTCGCCAATGGAACGCAATCTCGCGCCGGTTGAAGGTACTCGTACTGTTGAAACAGGCTGCTGTCGATCGCGGGCGCGTCGTGTGCTGGCACCTTGATTCCCATGGCGATGATGTCGTAGGCGATGCTCGCGTCTCTTTGCACCGGTCGCACGCGAAGCACGTATCTCGCACTCTTCTCAGATCTGACTCCGCCCCCTGCTACACCGTAACGGAAGACTTGATCATCGCCGGTGATGCCAAGTCGCTTTGCCAGTGAATGTCTCACGAGGGTGGTGTCGCTTCCGGTGTCGAGAAAAGCGACTATCTTGTGCCACGCTCCTGTCGAGTCACGAACCTCCACGTAGGTTGACGGCGAGAACCGGCCTTGATTCCCGTGCAGGTGACCAAGGAAGGTTGGCGTTGACGTTGCGGCGCCTTGCTGTGGCGTAAAACTGGCGGATGCAGGGTTCATCTGTGACGTAGGTGGCGAGGCACGACGTGTCGTTGACGTTGGCGCTGACAACTGGCGATTCGGTTGACAGTTGAGTAGTCTGTGATGTCGATCACCGCATTCGATGCATCGCTTCGGCCGTGTACAGTCGCTACTTCGGTGACGACCGTAACAGCTGAAACAGCGTCTGGCGGTTCTGATGACATCGCGGCGTTGTGCAGGTTGCATCGCTTGAAACGCCTGGCAGTCGATAAACTTGTGGTGAACTCCGCAGCCCAAGATACACGGATCGGTAAATGACGTTCCGGTTCCGTTGACGTGATGGAGTGACGATTTCTTCTCAGTCCTGGTCGATTTGGCTGGCATCAGTCGTTCACGCGCCTCTGTTTCTGCTCGTAGAAATTCGACGATTCTGTTGACGGAGAGTTGTTCTGCGGGGTGGTTCTGTCGCATCCAGCGTTCACACTCGTAGTAAAGTTCTGGCTCCAGCTTGCTGCTTACGATGCGTACCACTGTGGGCGAGTCGAGTTCGCTCTCATTGCCGATTTCCGTGATTCGTCGCGCAAAGTCGGTCAATCGATCCAATACGGCTCTCATCTCTGATGCTGCATTCTGTTTGATCGGTCGAATGCCGTCCATGTCAGCGATGATTTCTTGGACTACAGCTGCCTTCGGTATCTTCTCTTCTAGCCGGCACCATACTCCGTTAGGGCCGCTCATAGCAGTGCAGCTGTCGATAGAGGCGGTCACTCGAGACGGCAGAACTGAGGCGTGCAGTATGTACATCAGCTTGTCTGCCTCCTTGCTGATACCAGCGGAGTTGAAGTATTGTTCTAGCTGCAATCGCCACGAGTAGAAATTCTTGTTTTGGCCATCCCATCTTGGCGGATGCATTCCTGTCGTGCGGATTGATGCGCTTTCTCTCGGGGTGACTAGCTTGTCGGTGATGATGCTCAGTGCTTCGAGCGTCTTGGCGAGAACGTCGGCGTTGGCGTTGGCGGGTTGCGTATCGTGCGTCCACCCTGTCTGCAGCTTGTCGATCTCTATTTCTCTAGCGGTGACTTCTTCAACGTTACTCTCAACATCGACGAAGCGAGCCGTTGGACGTGAGACGCCTTCTTCGTCGTCTTCTCTTGCGATGTCATTCTCCAGCAAGACGGTCTCCATCTGCACGTTGATGTTATTGAGTTCTTCAAGCAAGAGTCGTGCGCGGCGTCGAGCATCATCTACAGTGTCGGCCTGTACGTCAGCTCCTTGGCCGACAACTGCGCGCAGTCTGTTGACGCACCTCGTCAGCAGACCCTTTTTGATCGTGCGCGTCTTCTTTAGGACTTCGTAGGCCCGAACTACTTCTTCCATGGCGTAGTGCACTTTCAGTAGGCTACATAAATTTCGACTAATTCGGCGATCCACACTGTTTCGTTTCCGTACAGGTTTTATTGGCGTTAACTGGTTACAAAATACATCTGTCGAACTGCAAAGAATAATAAGAACAATAAGTTAACTTGTTAGGGCGAAGTGTATTAAATAAAGCTAACAGTAAGCCTAAGCCTAATTACGCATCATACTAGACTAACTATCAAAACTACAATAGTACTATACTTTAGAAATAACACAATTATACTGCACTGTATATAGGCGGATAGCACATAGAACGTAGCCTAACAGCGATAGGCGCACATGACCTACATAAACACGTGTAGCGGCGTGGACAATAAGCTTAGAGCTGTGCTGCCAGCGGGCCGACTTTCGCTAGATTTACGTAATACGATAGATGCTATGAAACAAACGAATCTATTACTAAGCTATGTATACATTCTAATTACTACGACAAATACAACTATGTGTACTATAAGTCAATAATCTACAGTTCTATACTCACATTTAGTGCGTGAAACAGTGGCTAAATTAGAATAAATGATACGGCGAACAGGCGAGCAGGCGATACGGCGACTGGCGAATAATGACGAGTGGTCACTGAGGCGTGTCACTAACGAGGTCAAGTCCCTAGCGGCTAAAACGTGTACAATAAACTGGGTAAACTGCCGAAACAAATAGTTTGATTGCTTATCTGCAACTCTCGAATGTATGACGTAATACTGACAGTTATAGTAGCTTGCCATAGTGGAGTGAATTTCGAAAAAAAACTGGTGAACGCCTGAAAGTTTGGTGCCCGACAGTTAAAGGGTCTAGGAGGAGTAGCATAACATACACACTACAAATATACAAACAAATATACATACATACATACGCACGCACGTACGCACACACACACACATACACACACACGCACACACACACACACGTATGTACACACACGTACGCACACACACACACACACACATACACACACACACACACACACACACACACACACACTCACTCGCACGCATGTAGCGGTGTTGTGTGATTGTAGACTTAGCGTGTGCCGAGTGCTCACATTGCATCAACTGCACCGCATCAGACAATTCGTTCGCGTGTGTCTGCGAAACTGGATACACGGGAGTCCGGTGTAACAAGGGTAAGTAAGGAATTTTGCATTAACATGTTTTATGCCACAGTGACATACCGTAGTAACTTGTAGTGGCAGCCAGTAGTGACATAGTAGTAGCATGTGCAGTGGTGGTGGTAGTAATGTGCTGTCCAGATACCAGATTTGTGAAAAATAATTAACTCAGACAAAAACCCAGCGTTTCTGAATAACCAGGAAAGGCAGTAATTAAATATCCAATACACAATTTCAAATACATTATGTTGATTTGGAATAAGAATGGTTGATTGTGTGGTATTTAAAAAAATTAAAGTATTCAGACAATATAAATGTCTGTAATCTCAGATTTGTTTTCTGGATGAACATATAAAACGTGTCATAATAACTGACTATTTCTAGACGAGAAAGAGTGTGGCAGCAACCCCTGTCAGAATGGTGCCGCATGCTTGGATCTCATCAACCGCTACATTTGTCGATGTGCCACAGGGTATGCGGGTGTACACTGCGAGCAGAGTAAGTAATGTTCATGAATCCTCCGGGATTCACGGGTGTAACATTGCGAGCAGAGTAAGTACCTTTCACGAATTATCCGCCATGCACTTGTTTAGCATTACGAACAGAGTACGTAATGTTAATAAATCCTCCAGGATTCACGGGTGTAACATTGCGAGCAGATTAAGTAATGTTCATGAACCATGTGTGATACACGGGTGTAACGTTGCGAGCAGAGTAAGTGACATTCATAAATCCTCGGGATACACGGGTGTTACTTTGCAAGAAGACTAACTGATGTTAATGAATGCCCACTGTGATACACCGGTACGTGTAACATTGCGAGCCGAGTAAGTAATGCTCATGAATCCTCCGGGATACACGGGTGTAACAGTGCGAGCAGATGAAGCAATGTTCATGAATCCTCCGGGATGCACGAGTGCACACTACATGCTTATGAATCCCCTTACATGCAATACCATGCTATCGCACCGGTGATGAAGTCTTAATTATTATTACGTAAATTCTTATTGCTCGTTATTATTATCATAACTGTCATAACCGTCATCAGCGTATCATCATCACTTTCAATAGTAAAGGTTTTTTTAATTGCAATGTACACTTATATAGCAGTTGTTAGAATCTAATGCATGCTCTAATTTATACTGCTCTTAATGTGGAATTTGCACATATTTGTATTATGCGAGCCATAACGAAGTTTCATAAGCATTTCTTTCTGGTTGCAGGAATGGATGAGTATCACTACGCCACAGAATTTCACATTGAAGATAAGACGTTCACTGAAGACCTCACTAATCCAGAATCCTCCAAACACAAAGAACTGCTAGCTAAACTCATAGAACAGGTACGGAGCCGAAGTTGTTGTCATAATAATTGTGTTAACACATTTCTTGGAGTTTATTTGCTTTGGAATATGTTGTGGAAATATTGCGTCATATGATATATGACGCAAACACAAACACGCACGCACGTACGCACGTACGCACGGTGTGCGCGCGGTTGGGACAACATTAACAACATTAAGAATCACTCTTCTTTCTTTCAATATATCTAACTAATCGTTATTCGCTATGTAAACTTCACATGGCTTATAATTGTAATTTTTAGGAAGTCGCTCTGTGAAAAAGAAAGAAGATGACAACGCGCACAACTGTATAACTGTATAACAACGTTTGAACCTATTGAGTCTAACTAGAAAACACGTGCTACTACAAAACCTGTTTTATATAATAGTCCACATTTTTCTTGGATGACGCCGAATTGTTTTGCTTGTGGTTGTAACTGGTGTTTTTCTTCGTCATCTTATATTAATTCCTATCAGTTTAAACGCACTCGTTTGACATTACTCTTATTGCGATATTCCGCTCAATATTTCTATGTTGTTGTGTATTATTTAGCCATGTGTTGCTGTTATGCGGATGTGTGCGTGTGAAGATTGTGTAGGTCGACCGTTTTCTTGAATGGGCATAAACATGTTTACACAAATATTTTCTCACATAAGAAATGTAATAGAACATAATACGACGTAACATTAGTGAAACAATAATTGAATGGAACAGAATATCTACATATTGTTATTAGGTTTTATTGTTATCAGCGTGAATGTGTTTAAAAACAAAAATGACTAATATCTCAGGCGGGCGGGTTACACATAGATGGACAATTTATGGACTCTTCATAAGCCAACTTCCGGGCCTATGTCTTAAATGGCAATCTGGTTCAATCGTTGTTTTTTCAGCTTCGCGGCGTGTATGGCGAGGACTTTGGTCACCTCGTGCGACTCGAGAGCGTGTCTTTCAGGTCAGTGTAACAGTGTAGCACCATGGTAGAGGTCAACTAATTTAGGATGGTGAAAGTGTGCAAAAAAAAATCATGTCGGTTAATTGACCAAGAACATCTTGCAACAGCATTTTAGATGTATTTTAATTTTAAAATAATATCAGTTTTGAATGCATCACTAAAAAATGGTAAATTCAATACATGTTCACAATATACTTGTTCAAGGTTGTGATTTTAATATCTATATAACGTGTTAGTTGTGATGATGGTGATGATAATGATGGTGATGATGATGTTGTTGATGATGGTGATGATAACGATGATGACGACGATGATTTTGATTATTATTATGACGGTAACGATGATGGTGGTGGTAGAGGTTGTGGCGCGACGACGAGGACGACGACGTCAACGACGATGATGTTGACGACGATGACGGTGATAGTGGTGGTGATACAGCTGCGGCTTATGAATACAAGGAAGGAGTATGAGGCGGAGGAAGAGTAAGATGATGATTGCAGTGGTTGTGGTAGTAGTGGCGATGATATGGAGGAGGAGAATGGGAAATAAGATAAGTATAATGTTGAGTAACCCGTTGTTGTCACAGCAATGGCAGCGTCGCGGTGAAGTACAATCTGGTTTTGTCTGAAGAGCATCATCCGGATAAGGTCAAACGGGCGCTCCAAGTAGCAGCACAAAGCAACTCTTTCCAGTTCAAAATCAAACCCAAATCACTCGTTGTGTATGGTGTGTATTGTGTTATTTTTCTTATCCGAGGTGTCAATGATACTAATGTTTTGTTTTGTGAACACTATCTCATTGATCTTGAGTACGGTGGGCAACTTAACGACCTATCTGTAGTGAACATCTGGCCTGTATCCTTTCGCCCGTCTGATATGCTGTCCATCTTTGTCTTCTTTAGACCTATATGTTTACACCTCCTTTCCGCTTCCAGTCCATCTTCTCTTTGTATGGCCGTCTACAGTATTCTGGGCTCTGAACATCGCAGTCTCATCCAACTACTTTCCTGTTCATGTTTCGTCTTCTTCTTCGCTTTCTGTAATGCAACCATTTATTCTATCCAGTTTTGTTATCAAGTGGCACATTTCCGAACTACATCCCTTGTAATCCTCCAGGGCAACGACAGAATAGTACAAATAATCGTCAATCGTCCGATTATTTATGCTACTCCGCCAGCTGCTGTGGACCATCACAAGAGGACGTCGAATGTACCATTTTATATTTCCTTTAATTAATTACTTTCGTCTTACCAAATTCATAGTTGGAGGCTGTGTTCTGCATCGTCCGTTGTCATTCGGTTTTAAGACAATTCAAATATTCGTGCGCCATTTTGAACGCGATGACGTAAGCAATAGTTCCGCCGTCATCGCACGCGCCCTGTTGTACGCGATGACCGCGTCATGACGTCAGCAAATAGTTCCATCGTAATCACACACGTCCGATTATGAAACCATGACTGCACACTGTATTCGATAGAGGATATTGAATGCGTTTGTAGCAAATATTTTAGATTTCACTGCTAGTTTTTAGTATTGTAACCCTATGCAGTATTCATTCCTTCAGACAGCTGCCTAGAATTTAACAAGATTTAACGATAATTAACCAGACTCAACAAAATTGCCATCCGAGGCAAAGGACCATATTACAAGTGAACAAGGAAGCCGTTGGCTTATCGGGAGTCCAAAATGTTTTCATCTGTGTGTAATCCGTCCTTCTGATATATTTGTAAAAAAAATAAACATATTCACGTTCCTAGCATTTACCCAATCTATAGATTAGCTGGTCCATTCATGTAGTGTCCTCTTTGAGAATGAATAGTTTCTAAGATCAAATCTACATTGGTCCTTTACTAATGTTACTTCATTTCCTTTACATCTACTATCTTTCTTGAGTGACAAAATATATTTCTATCAATACTTTCATAGACATTCATTTCTTAAAAACTTCAATTCAGACAATCATTAACTTAATAATTTAATTCTTCGCGGTGTCGCTATGTTCTAGCTGCTGCGCCGTGCGCAAGTAAACCTTGTCTTAACGGGGCGACATGCGTCACTACGGCCGGCGTCTACACGTGCGGGTGCCTCCCGGGATTTGAAGGGGACCACTGCCAGTTCGGTACATACTATTATATTCGTATACACTGCTCAGAAACAACAATCAAAGTGACAAAAGCAGTCTTGATGTGAAGTTGCCCCAGGGTGCGGGTAATTGTTTGTGTTTAAGTATCTTCATTGATTGTTTATTTGTGATTCATCTTTTATTTTACCATGAACAAGTCACAGTTCATATGGAATACAAATGTCAACTTAACTTTTTTTTCATAATTATTTGCAATTGTGTGCTAAAAATAAAGTTTAATATATATACATGCAAGCCATTTTCACACTGCAAGGTAGATCTGAGAGGAAATATGAGAATACTAATAAATAATAATAAAAGTATTTACACAGCGCCACATCAATCAAGACTGCTCTCAAGCACTTTACCTACATGCAACCATAACCCATTAAAATATAAATTATTATTAATCAGATTAAATTACTATTAATCAAGTAATATTTGTGTTCTGCATCCAGACGCTGACAACCCTCAGTAGGCCACTGTTTGGACATTCCATTATACTGTACCAGGCTACATTAAGTTGTGAATATGTGTAATTTGGAGGGAAAACTAACACTTTGAACGTGTACCGTGATCGTTATCGGTATGACATTATTCTTGTGAGAATATCTGACAGTCGTTGCGGTACCTGTTCCGCTGCCGCCAACAACCAGGCGTAGTATTTACGATGGTAAAACTGTATTTGTTATTACATTTCAGATATTAATGAGTGTGCCAGTTTGCCCTGCAAGAACGATGGAACGTGCATAGACCATGCGAACAAGTACACATGTCAGTGCGATGGCTGGTTCAACGGGCCAAACTGTGAAGCGAGTTAGTGCCAAACATTGCTTTTATTGTGAAAATTAATGAATTTGCTCAACGCCATTTTTTTCAGTAGATGTGTAGCGAATTGTCTTAATCCACATATGCATATTTTCATATACACATGGGTATACGTATGTGGTTGTGTACTTCCATGTGTGCGTGCGTGAGTTCGTGTATGTGTGTGTGTGTGTGTGTGTGTGTGTGTGTGTGTGTGTGTGTGTGTGTGTGTGTGTGTGTGTGCGTGCGTGCGTTCGTGCATGCGTGCGTGCATCAAAGATTGCGTGTATATGTCGGTGGTGCGTATGTTGCACGTTATGACCGTTAGGTGTTACTAATTAACATATAAATATATATATATATATATATATATATATATATATATATATATATATATATATATATATATGTATATATATATATATGTATGTATTTACGAATGCAGACGGGTTAGCTTGTGTTCGTGACTGTTTGC
>OY759268.1:9106867-9178734 GCA_963662155.1 Lamellibrachia columna | reverse complement strand
ATAAGTATGTAGAACAGTAAAAGTTATCTAGTATGCCTATCATTACTTAAACTAGTGTCTAGAACATTTCTGCTACAAAATACATTTAGCTACTAGACACCTGGTGTGGATACCTCGCAGTGCAATAACGTATCCTATTCTAGCCATGGTTAGCACAATAATAGTTAATGTTCTAAGTCGAATGAAACACACGGCTCTCAACACAAGTTTAGCAGTGTACACCTATCATTGCGATGTCTTGCATTGTCTTACGTTGTCTTACATTGTCTTACGTTGTATTGCGTTGCCTTACGTTGTCTTACGATGTTCACCAGGGATGTTGATACAGAAGCCAAGGAAGACAGGCCCGGCGACTCCGAGAACTGGACCATAGCGTCGACACTAGATATGACACATAACCTTCAGCACAACTAGCCCAAATTCAAACAACCCTTTTTGTTTTTAATAACGCACGTCTGTCCGCTTTTAATAATGTCATATATTTTATTCAAAATGAAACTAGTTTAGTCTGTACCAACTGACACTTCAATAAACTACCAAAACATAAATAATACATTCGGTGTTTGGTTTGTTATATTAAATAGTTATTAATGTCAGGTGCATCCACGACTAGGTCATGACTCAAAGGAATGAACAAAAATTTTCATTGGATGATTTATTGGTCAGTATATAATTCCCGTAAAGCGATTTTTATATGACGTAACACAGGCTACTCGACAAATCGTGTATTTTCATAACTAGTAAGAGATAAACAATTAACTAATATCACGTTGTAGATCTTTATTATTTATATTCACCTCTCATGAAATGAGATATGTAACTGGCTGTGAAGAAGGACCACAGAAAACAGAGGTCTGCGAATCCTTCTCAGCCCCCTGCTTTCAAACAAGTGTCAATACGTGTATCTTCAAGGGGTAACCAACAACATGTGGCATCAGGGAAGCTGTGGTTCATTGTCATGCCGCCAGATGTCCTGCTGTATTGAGAATGTCATCCCAAGACATTAAGAAATTATCACACAACGTTGTTATGTTGGCCATACACATTTTGAATATATACCCTTGACAGCGTTTCCACACCTGCTCGCTGTGGCTTTGATATTCCACAGGTATTTCTGTCATAACAATGTCGAATAAAATACCGGTAAAATGCTGTAGCGAAATTGAACATAAAACGGTGATACACTTTGAAATGGCGGAATGTCAACAGAAATATTGTAAGCCCTACGTAATGTAATGCAAGAAGAAATGTGCAATACGGCGCAATCAAGAAAACCAAATATCTTGATAGTTTACTTCACGACACGTCTTAGTCTAATGAGATTTTCACCAAGCAGCAACATACCAGTGCTGGCGTTTGTTTACGTTAGTAGACTAACAGATAGAAACCGCCAAACCGGAAAAGACGTTCCCTAATTTACGTAAATACATGTAATATACGTGTCATATGTTCATCAAGTTCCAAAAATGGTATCGTAAAGTATATATTTTCAAAAGTAATGTTTGGAGGAGTCAGTACAACGGTACTCCTCAGAAAACAATTACGATCTCATGTTACATGGACATTATTAGCGCACTTACTCACTTTTCTGGATAACTACCCTTCCACGCACAAAGCCTCATGCGATTGCATCAAAAGCATTATTTGAGATGTTTCCATGTTGAGTAGAGAACATAAATGTTAATAGGTCCTGCATATGTGGAGGCGCTGGGGTGCAAAAACCAAACGAGCCGTAATTTGCCCGCATTTCCACTACAACTATAATAAATACAGTTTATTGACCTTGTAAGAGACTCTTCGAATGCTTTGGCACAAATTGTGCATGTTTTTTAGTTAGGGAAGGCCGGGGCTAGTTCCATACAGGGGCAGCTGTTACAAACTCGTTATACAAAAAGATAGCGCACAAATGGAGTCGCCATCGACAGTAGTTGGAAGTCCACCACCGGACACACTGTAAAAAAAATTCGATCGAAAGAAAAAGTTAAGGTGTGGACAAAAACGCCTTATTAATCACCTGAATCGTGTTGTGCTGTGTCCACATAATATTATCACCTCGCGCAACCACTTTTTGCTTTGTGAGTTAAACGTAAAAACATAATTATATATCTGTTTTTGGGGTCACTATCCCATCTCCTAGCATTGTTGAGGGTCCACCTCCCGCTAATCCCACATCCCACCAATTTCTACGGCCAAACTCCCACCTCCCTATTCTTGCCACATAGGCTTCCGTAGTATAAAGGGTTATGCCATACATACAGCGTGTAAATTAATTGGGCCAACATTGGTATCCGCCTGCGAGCCGATGTAGTTTTTCCATCGGCTTAATGTTGGGCCGATTTTGGTTAACAGGCAGCCGCTTATTGGCCGATGATTGGCCGCTCATAGGCCGATGATTGTGTCTAGTTTGGCTACTAGTACGAACGCGTTCCCATCAATCGACAGCAGCCAATCAGCTTTATTGTCTAATATCTACATTAAAGTATTTTTTCCTGATTTACCTTATCAGTCCGATAGTTGTGTTAATATAATAACAGTTTTAAGTTAATTCGAATTGCATCGTATAAACTGATAAACGTTCACTTTGTGAATTAACCAAATGCCCGGATTATATTGAAATTAGCTAATTATGTGAAAGGCTGCCATAGACGTTAAAGGTATTAGCTAACATTCCATACAGTTAAGTCAGAATCAGATTGGAGCACTCGCCTCTCATTATTGTTGTCATGATTACTCACCATGTGGCACTGGCTGGGTAGGATGTGTGAAATATTCTCCAGTGACAGGTGCTTGAGTGTAACCTGGAAGCCACACTGGATAGTAGCTTGTAAATAGGGATCAAGTGTTTGGTTCAATCATTTAATGTAGATTATGTACGCTGCGTAGTAAGCTTTGTATTAATTAAACAGTAACTTACCAAAATAGAGATGTGATAATTGCAGCACTTGCTAAATTACATGTTGCATCATGTTATTGCAGGGGAGTCAAACCTGAACATGGTTGACAGTTGATACGATAGTTAATGAGTCATGCAGTGAAATAGCTTGGTGTTGGGAGAGATTAGTTATCGTGGATTGCTTATAATTATTTCATCCATTGGACGCATAGAATCGTTTGTTAAATTACATACAATTATGTTTATGGTGTATCTTGCATAGCCATTACATATGCCTTAAAATACATTTATATTATATCATGCATGCAGTGCTGCGTGGTTTCACACCATTTTGTTTTCATATTTGTTATTATTATTATTATTACTGCATTACTGATGCACCATACTAACCTTTGTGTGTTGCAAGTTTTTATTTAGGTTTAAAACAAGACCAGAATAAAGAACCATAGACGACTTGCGCCAACATGTTGTTTGTATAACTTGGTTAAGTCACACGTGCATAGGAAGCACTACTTACGGTTGTGTGCATTTTAACATGGTTTGTTTTGTATTATACAAGAACTACCGCGTTTGTCAAATGGCGAACAACAGAACATCGAAAAGCGACTCTTGCGAATATTTTCAGAAGACTATTCCTGGTGATGCTATCAAGGTCGTCCTGCAGCTTCTTATTGTCGGAAACGTCCCGTACTTAAATATTTTACATGCCGGAGAAATTCGTTTATAAAAGAATCTGGTCGATGCACGGAATGAGATTGACATGCCTTCGATTAAGACAACCCGCTCTAGCATGTTTATGATGGAGTTCTTTACATAATCATGCCATTTCATCTGTCAACGCAGGTATCTGACTTCAAAAAGCATACATCCGTGAGATATAAAACACCTTAGCATATTCCATACAGATGAAAGCAAAACAGCTGCACCGTGGCTGCTAAAACACTAGTGATATTAAATATGCATTACCTATATTCTTTAACAATACTGCGCCACCTTGCACCAGTGTCTTTTGTGGCTTCAATTATCGCTCACTGCGGGTGCAATCCACGGCGTTATTTCGACTGCACATATTATTTTTAAATAACAGATTAACAACTTTTTAATACGAAGCATGATTGAATAAATGCTATGGCATATACAACATTATGTAAGCATGTCGTTTATTATTTAGGCCACTCTAATTCATGATTACTCAGCCCAATTGACATCATGAAACAATTAATAAAAGAGAAACCAAAGTGGGATGTGAACTCACAAAATTAGTAAAATTTACAATCCCTCAACTGGTTTAACCCTGTGCGCCTCACGTTCGTTGATGCTAAAATCTATAGTGTGTGAATAATCTAAGTAATATGAACAGTCCCTGTAATAAAATATTACAACTCCCTCAACTGGTTTAACCCTTTGTGCCTCACGTACGTTTATGTTCAAATATGTGTGAATAGTACGAGTTATATGAAGAGTCCGCGTGATGAAAGAGTCAATATACTTCGGTTAAATTCATCGAAATAATGTACATTGACCATTAGATCGGGTAACTTGCGAAAGTGTGAACAACGTTATGTCATACTATATACAGATTGTGCCACTTTTGCCATTTTCGGCCCAGTCGAATGTATTGTATTAGTTTGTCCGATTATTTCACAGAAACTAAATAACACGTTGCCACAGTGGGAACTAGACAGGTTAAATTTTTCGAACAATGAGTCTGAAACGTTTCACTCACTTATTTTAGGGCCAACCTGCCATTTCCAACTTGTTTTTTTTTGGGGGGCCAACCTCCCATCTTTTTTTGTGTCCATCCAGATACAAAACAGAATGACAAACTTACGACAGTCGAAGCACAGCTACCTTTGATGCTAGGCAGATTTGAAGCTAGGCAGATTTGATGCTAGGCAGATTTCCGGCGGAACCTAATGGATTTCATTTGGTGTGCCCAATGTAGGTATATTTCATTTCCCCATAGATGGCGACACATGATCCGAATCGGAATACCAATAAAAAGTTCATACTTTTCCCAACTAAATTAAAATTGTATTCGTTCATAACAACGGTTCACAATGACCGAATACATTGCCAGCTCTTTCACCTGGAGAATGGAAAGGTATGTATACTTCATTACTATTATGCACCGCCTTCCTTCATGCTGGCGCCATAGTTACGATGTTCAAAGTGCAACTGATTTGGTAACGCTTGCCAGTTCAAGTCGTTGAACGCTGCCTGACTCCGCGACGCCGGCGTGTCGGTTGTTGGGATCAGCAGTCGGAAGATTTCTGACTAAAAACGACGTTATTTGTAACGTCAAATTTAAATATATGAACAATGGATTGTTGTTTACATTCCAAGATGCAATACGAAGGTTCATAGAACTGGTGTTGACTTTTTAAGCTTTCTTGAACGCGATATACATTAATTCATTGACATGTCCTCAGCAATTTCAGAGAAGATGACGACGATGGAAGCACCTCTGGCACAGATGCTCTCGCTGTGATTGAGCTAAATGACACCCATCACGCCTCTAGCGAATTATATATGATTAGTAGAAGTAACAATAAACACAAAGACAGTTTGCACATGTAGAAAACTAGTCGTGGGTGTGAAACATGTTCTTCAGTATTCAGTTCATTAACTCCGTACATCCCTCTCTCGGGCCAACATAAAGCAATATGTTACACATTAGCATCATTATGTAATATTCATTGTGTTGATATACATTAGTAATTCAATATTGAATAGCTAGTAAACTCTAGTCTTGTTTCAAAAATAATTCCAAATTATAGCACCGCACAGCGCATGCTTAATATCACAACTATGATTTTCTCTCTACCGACAGCCTCCTTCCTCCACTTGTCGCCCACCCCTGTTTTCACTTCCCAATTCTCCCTATCGACATCATTGTTTCCTCCTTTGTCACCCATTCCCACTTCTCCCTATCGACAGCCTTCTCCCTCTTCTTGTCACCCTACTCTGTTATCCATTCCCACTTCTCACTATCGACAGCTTTCTCCCTCCTCTTGTCACCCTACTCTGCTATCCCTTCCCACTTCTCCCTATAGAGAGCCTTCTCCCTGCACTTGTCGCCCTCTTCTACTTGCTACTTACTTCTTTATTGTTTTTAATGGCTTTGTTCACGTGCATTTTACATTGAAAACATACGTTTGCCTCTCTCACTTTATAACCATTGCTGCTAGAATTCAAAAAAGTCTCAAATTTAACTTACTGTAAATTTAATGGAGCAACTTTGTACAAACATACTTTGTGTGTGATATTTGTATAAACAGTTTGAAATATTATATAATTTGTAAAACTATGGGAATTAATACTGTCATTTAAAATGTGTACATGCGTAATATAAAAGTTATTGAAGTATTTACTTGGAGGATTTACAGGTGTGATTAGTCAGGCTATCTATAAGACGAGCACTTTGAGACAGACAACTTAAAGACTCCCAATTGAAGTCACTCACTTTTTTAAGACGCCCACTTTGAAACATACCCATTAAAACACGTTTTAAAACATACACTTTAAGATATGCTCCATACGATACACACAATATAGTACACACCTTATGATATACATCCTTTAAAACATACTTAAAAACACACACTTTACGACATGCCCCTTAAAACCCCCTTCTCAGTTGTCAGGTGTAAATCTCCTAATTGTCAGACAGGGGTCTCCAGTTTATGGACCTGAGTGGACAGGGCAGATGTCAATGGACTCAGTAAACAGTTGTCAAGTAGTGGACATTGCTGGACTGAAGGGTTGTCCTCGTCCAAGGATAGACCAGCCAGTCACTTCAGGGGTGTGGTGGCCGGACAGTGCCGGGCTGTTGACCGACATATTGTGCTAACGTGCGTAATGTCTGTCAATATTGTGCTCGTTTGTCTGGTGTAAGTCAATATTGTATCAATCATGTATCCACAAGTATGTTGACACAGGATTAAATGACAAATATGAGTAATTACCAAGAGTTGTGAAATAGTACATTGACCGAGTGTGGCCTCCTGACTGTCACCAACACAGCTTCCTTGACTTCTGTTGTCTGTGACCCGTGTACAAGCTGATGTCTGCTGTATGTTGTCTAATGTATCAGCGGATTTCTGATGTATGCTGTCCAGCATATCAGCTGATATCTCCTGTGTGTTGTCCAGCGCATCAGCTGATATATGCTTTATGTTTTCCAGCGTATCAGCGTATATCTGTTCTACGTTGCTTAGCGTATCAGCTGATTCCTGCTCTAAGTTGTCCAGCATATCAGATGATATATGTTCTATGCTGTCCAGCATATCAGTTGATATCTATTACATGTTGTCCAGTGTATCAGCCGATATATGATGTGTGTTGTCCAGTGTATCAGCCGATATATGATGTGTGTAATCCAGTTTATCAGCCGATGTCAGCCGTGTGTTGTCCAGTGCATCAGCCAATATATGCTATATGTTATCCAGTGTATCAGCCGATATCTGCTATGTGTTGCCCAGTGTGTCAGCCGATATATGCTGTATGTTGTCCAGTGTATCTGCCGATATTTGCTGTGTTTTGTCCAGTGTATCAGCTTATATATGCTATATGTTGTCCAGTGTATCAACCTAGGCTATATCAAACGAAATCAAAGAATAATGCGCCTGGGCGATAATGAGGAATATACACGTACGCGTAGAACTAATTAATACATTAATCATCCTTTTTTTTAAACTTAGGTTCTACATTTCACAGAGAATATGTTCGTATTTCTATATGATTGATATATCTAGTATTTTGCAATTTGATCGAGTTTCTATATGATTGATATATCTAGTATTTTACAATTTGATTTTGCTTACGAAACTATTTGCGCTTGTTTTGGTCAAGTTCAAATTACTAAAACTAATCACACGGATACTGACAATCATGTCGCTTACTGTTATATCTCCCCCCATCTCTCTCTCCTCTCCATCTCTCCCCTCTCTCCTATCTCTCTCCCTCTCTACCCTTCTCTCTCCCTCTCTTTCCTCTCCCTTTTCCCCTCTCTATCATCTCCCTCACTCTCCTCTCCCTCTCCCCCTCTCTGTCACCCCCTCTCTCCTGTCCATCCCTCTCTCTCATATCCCTCTTCCCCTCTCTCCTCCCCTCTCTCTCTCTCATCTCCCTCTCCAATCTCTCCTATATATAACCCTCTCTACCCCTCTCTCCCTCTCTTTTCTCTCTCTCTCCCCTATCTCCTCTCCCTCTCCCCATCTCTATCATCTCCCCCTCTCTCATCTCCCTCTCCCCTCTCTCCTCTCATTATCCCACTCTTTCTCCGCTCCCTCTCTCCCTCTCCCCTCTTTCTCTTATCCCTCTTACCATATCTCTCCTCTCTCTTTCCCCCTCTCTTTGCCTGTTTCGATGGACGAAAGAATGCCAAACACTGCACCCAAAGTATTCATGACAAAAATAACAAAGTTTCAGATGAATGTGACGCGTATTGACAGCCGTCTATGTCAGAACTCAGGAGTGTCTATAATGAAGCTGCAAAGAATCGCAAATATTGACAACAACAACTGTGAAGAGACATGTCTGTATCCATACTGGGGAGAAACCCTATAAATGTGATACATGTGGTGAACAATTCTCACAGAGTGCTAATTTGCATTCACACATACCACTCACACTGGCGAAAAATCCTACAAATGTGACAATTGTGCAAATAATTTATCACACAGATATCATTTACAGGCACATTTGCGCACTCACACACGTGAGAAACCCTTCAAATGTGATATCTCCAGTACGCAATTTTCAGCAAGTGGCCATTTGAAGACACATGTCCTTATCTATACATGGGAGAAATTCTACAAATATGATTCCTGTGGTGCACACTTCTCAAGAATGGGTTCTTTGAAAGCACATGTCCTTATCCACACTATGGAAAAAACATACACATTTTACACCTGTGTGGCACAGTTTGCCCGCAGTGTTTCGCGAAAGTAGCATGTGCGCAGTCACACTGTTGAAAAACCTTCAGATGTAACACTTTGGAAAACAATTTAGAAACAGGAGTACTTCAAATATGCATTTTCACGTTGATCGGGTTGAAATATGTACACACTTTTCCTTGGACGAAGTCACATTCCCCAAGTTACGCAAAATGATATTATTTTCAAGTTCAAAGAATAAAAGCAAATACGCATTCTTTAGAGTATGTGGTGGCATATCGAAATCAAGCCATTCGCCTTGTATCTTATCAACTAGAAACATGAAAGCAGTCACATAAACAATAACATTTGACAACCCTGACACATTGGAATTTACCCGAAATCCTGTTAGATGCGAACAAATTTTAATTTTCTGAAAAAGTTATGCCATGTTTGGTTAAAAATCAAGCAATTACATGAATATTAGTTTTAAAAAACACATTGGCATATTTAAAGAGACAGTAAACAAGCTTCATTGGTTTGCAATGCTATGGAAATCTAGTGTACATGTTTTATGATTCATCAAGTGTCAACATCGACCTATAATTAAATTATGTGACTGGTTTTTAGCTAATATTACAGGCAAGGCATTGATTAGACTTGGCCGTCAAGCCAGTAAAAATGACTTGACAAGCAGGATTTTTCCTTGAGGTACGTATACATTGATAGGACTTGGCCGTCAAACAAGTAATAATGACTTGACAAGCAGGCGTGTTCCTTGAGGTACATATACATTTTGCCGCAACTTGATATAAAATGTCACACTTTCTCAAAACAATCCCTATTTGGGGTCTACCACAGTTGACCTTCCTGTTTATTGTTTCACACGAATGTAGGGCGTATTAAATTGTTACATGCGAATTTAAACCATTTAAATGAAGTGACATATAAGTGCAATTGAGCAGGCATATTCACATGTTTCTTTGTTGAAGCTATTGGCTGTGAAATAGTGCATTTTTTAGAGTTTAACTGGCCGAGGGATTTATGGGAATTGTTCTGCTATAGGCCATGTGGGCGCATAAATACATGGCTATTTTTTTTAAATTGCCGAGAATCCCACATCGGGGCGTTTTCAAAGAGCTCGAGCTATATGATCTTGACAAAACTTGGTCAGCTTGACAATGGGATGGTGTCAGTTGCTGTGAAATTGTATTTAATGCTTGATGGTAACGTTTTATTATAATTATACAAAACGTTAACATTGCCACCAATACAACTGTGTACTGTAGTATTCAACCTACAACGTTAACATTGCCACCAATACAATTGTGTTATGTGGTCTTCATCGCGACCGTTGACCAATCCCATGCACGCTTCACTGACATGAACGGCGCTTCATACATTCCTATCGCTGTGACGTACTTCCGGTCGGTGTTTGTGCAACGTCGCGAGCCGAGCAGTGTGAGCGGGGCCAGTCTAGTCAAAGCGCACACGGGTTAGGACACGTATAGTCGACGAATCGCCGCCGGATTTAATCGCCAGGTAGGTTGCAGTGAGGATGTCGTGGGGTCGTCTCACGGCCTGTAGTGAGGTTGTTGTGGGGTCGTCTCACGGCCTGTAGTGAGGTTGTTGTGGGGTCGTCTCACGGCCTGTAGTGAGGTTGTCGCGTGGTCGTCTCACGGCCTGCATGGGTGCCTCCGAGCGCTCGACGGTCGTTCAGCTTGGTTGGTCATCGTGGCCGAAGTAGGCCACGATGACCAACCAACCATTTAATATTCTATATTAAAATTTAAGATAAAAACACCCAAACGGACAGAGCAGGTGTTTCACACGGGCATTTTATCCGCATTGGATGCATTAATAAACCTTGGTTATTGGCGTCTGTATTAACGTTTTAACAAATGGAAAACAGTTACATATAGACTAAGGTATGTTTGGACTCACGGAATGATGATACTAGTAGGTGTATGTTCTGTAGACGGAACAGCCAAAACAAAATAAATCATCGTTTTGTTTCGTTCCGTGAGCCCAAAGCATACCTTAATCTACATGTAATTCTTTCCAATTTGGTGAGAAGTTGCATTATGCCATTATCTATCTACAAATGTCAATGACATATTTACATGGAACACCCATTCCAAGCCATTTGGCGTTAAAACTCGTTCCGGGCCTTTCCCCAAAAATATGCACGCCCCGTTTCGCATTTGCTGTCGATTATTTGAAAGTCCGTTTCGACGCCACACGCCGTTAGCCGCGAACACAGGTCGGGAGGGCACTCACTCACAGGAGCAGCCGCAGTGAACCGTGAGCGCGACTCTCAACTCCCGCCTGACTGTAATGTCAACTGTGAATTATTTGGTGTGGGCTGGTAGGTGTTTGGGCTGTGACCTACTTAGGATTTGGGATATTATTTTTTCCATGAATATAACCTGTGTCGCTACTGCACGGTAGTGTGGCAAATTAATGAGTTACTAAACTTGACCACCCCCCCGCTGGTGTTCTTGCTGGCAGCATCCACAAAACATGACCCAAATAAGATTGACTGAGTTGTTAACATAAACACAAAAGACGGTCGCCGCTCGCGGCGGCCAGCGAGTCACACATGACACACACACATAAATGGCTGTTCAGTGCAGGACAATACTGCCTTGTCAACGCAACTCTGGTCTAAAGGCAAGCCCTCGACGTACCGTGCAGCGACTGACGTGAATGTATTCTTGTGTATTACATAAATCTCATCATGCGTGCAGACTTGAACGTTTACAATTGATACAACGGGTCATTAGACTGTGACGCGCAAATTACTTCTACAGAACTTGTAATTGCTAATGCGGCGGTGGATTAAAATTGCTCTCCCTTCTGTAGGCGCTGCCCCAGCCTGCTAGTGCAGCAGCAGTGTTGAACACATCCCTGAGTAGAGAGCTTATCATTGTAATAATCAAGTCTGACGTTGTCGTGTGTAAAGAGATACTGATATAATCAGTCGTACGGACTGCATACTGGACTACATACAATCGTTTTGTCAGACATTGTATCACAATTTTCCAGGCGAACTATCTTTTAAACGTTGTCTCTAAATATTCTGTGAGACCCCCCTCTCTCTGAGTCTTCTATGACAGCCGTGATTCTCTTTGTGGTGTGTTTGTAAGATCCTCTGATTCTATCAGTCTCATGTGTGACCTCCTGATCAAGTCAAATGAGACCCCTGATTGTTTTTGAGTATCCAGTGAGAACCCCCGATTTTCTCTCTAAGTGTTATGATATTCCTTCTAGTTCTCTTTCAGAATCTTCAGTGAGACCCGCCGATTCTCCTTTGGAGTCTTCTGTGAGACCCGCTGATTCTCTGTCTGAATCTTCTTTGAAATAATCTGATTCTCTTTCTGAGTTTTCTGTGATAGTATCTGATTGTCTTTCTGAGTCTTCTGTGGGACCATCTGATTCGCTTTCTCCGTCTTATGTGGGACCAACCGATCCCCATCTTAATTGTTGACAATGACGTTGTCATTTGGAATGAGGTCTCATTAAAATAGTCAACCAGAAAAGTGTTTTTAAGTTTTAGATCTTTGGCACCGTGGGCCATTGATGCGGCTTGAAGGAAAACATATGCACGCGCGCGCACGCACCCGTACGCGCGCGCGCACACAAACACGCGCGCGCAAACACCTCCTTCGCCAGTAACAAACAAAGCAACAGCCGATCAGAGTTGTTTGTCTCATCGAGGTTCACTCCTGCGGCAATGATCGTTGTTAGTAACTGGAATGGCACAAAGCCGTCACGACGCAGGCCGGCAAAGAGGTAGGGATAGCACCGGTAACTTGAGGGTAGCATGTAGTCAACACAAGGGAAGAATCGCACTTGTCTGATGGTTATCTTGACCCCCGAAGGCATGTAAGTGACGGGCAATGAGCGTCTGTTTGAGTGGTTCTGCAATGTCAGACTGGACCAGTGTCCCGGCCTTCTCTAGTGACGTCACTTGACCAGTGTCCCAGCCTTCTCTGGTGACGTCACTTGACCAGTGTCCCAGCCTTCTCTGGTGACGTCACTGGACCAGTGTCCCAGCCTTCATTGGTGACGTCACTTGACCTGTGTCCCGGCCTTCTCTGGCGACGTCATTGGACCAGTGTCCCGGCCTTCTCTGGTGACGTCACTGGACCAGTGTCCCAGCCTTCTCTGGTGACGTCACTTGACCAGTGTCCCAGCCCTCTCTGGTGACGTCACTGGACCAGTGTCCCGGCCTTCTCTGGCGACGTCACTGGACCTGTGTCCCGGCCTTCTCTGGCGACGTCATTGGACCAGTGTCCTGGCCTTCTCTGGTGACGTCACTGGACCAGTGACCGGCCTTTTGTGGCGACGTCTCTGGACCAGTGTCCCGGCCTTCTCTGTCGACGTCATTGGACCAGTGTCCCGGCCTTCTCTGGTGACGTCACTGGACCAGTGACCGGCCTTCTGTGGCGACGTCTCTGGACCAGTGTCCCGGCCTTCTCTGGCGACGTCATTGGACCAGTGTCCCGGCCTTCTCTGATGACGTCACTAGACCAGTGTCCCGGCCTTCTGTGCTGATGTCACTGGACCAGTGTCCCGGCCTTCTGTGCTGACGTCACTGGACCAGTGTCCCGCCTTCTCTGGCGACGTCACTGGACCAGTGTCCCAGCCTTCTGTGGTGACATCACTAGACATGGCGCAAGGTGCCTAGTGGTTTTTATCATCGCATAACTTAAACTACCCATATATACAAAGCACAGCCCACCAACAGCATTCCTGCTGTTCCTTGTCACCCGAGTGAGCGGCGTTGGCGCAACATATCGTTAATTAAATGATACGTTTAAAGTTTTCTGAACATCATGGCAGTTTGAATATACATACGTCTACATGTAACATTAACATACCAAAACCAACAAGTTTCATTTTCTGCAGACTTTTGACAGCGCAGCGGAAAGGCTGGCAAAATGGTGCATTTAGTGATGTTTGCACCTCCCTCCTCATAACTACAAGTTTACAGACAGTTAGGAAATCATCGATAAAATATTATGTTCGCAACTCGTAGGACATTCTGACGCATGTATAATAATATTAATCTCCCACCTACGGATCAAATGGTCTCATCAACTAGAGCGTGAAACCAATAAAGCAGCTAACATGAAACTGCACGAAAAATCAAACATGCGTGTGATTTATTAATGGCGGTTCTCAAGCGTGTTGGCGAAAGAAAGTCTTGTTTCGTGCGCCGTGTCGATACTTGACCCGGATCCATCCCTGGTTCAACTGCATCGGAGGCGGGCTGTTTTCTGTGTAATATATCCTATGAAAGTTTAGTGTCATATCATTTATTGCATTGGTCAAATGTGAAGCCTAGATCGGGCTATGGGGATAATCAGTGCCTAGCCGAAAGCATAATGACACAGGAATGGTTGAATTGGAATTGCGAAACTTAGTCGATAATTACCAACAGAACGACACCATTTAAAAGATCTGTATCACACATTAATGTCAGGTGTTGATCTCCAACAACGACCACGTTTCGCCGTCGCATCGTCACAGATGTAACGTGCGTGCGGCTTAGACCCGGGTCAGACGCAGCGCGGCAATGTCTGAGCGGTCCGTGTCGTCGAGGACGTGGCGCATTCAGAGTCACTGACCCGAGGAAAGAGCAGAGTTTACATAAAGGGTTACTAGTGGGGGTAATTGTGGCAAGGAACCGGTTACAACCAGAACTGACGCCGGCCTACAATACATTACACGGATGATCAATTCACAGTTGGTCTATTTTCGAATGGACTACGTCGGTTGCCACCAACAATAGGCAGGCATTATCATCGTCCTAACACCATCAAATTGTAGTAACTACACATACAGACTAGTCCGTTCACAGAAGGTTGTCAAGTGCCGGAAACAACACGAACCATAAACAATTTGTGAAAACATAAACACGGGTGTTCCAGATATGTTAGCGTTATCGTGTGCGGGAGAACGGTTTTGTATGGGACCTCTTTATAGGCGGACGGAGTTTGGCGAAGCGGTTGGAGGTGTCGTGTTTGAATTCCGAACAGTGCGAATATCGATATAAAGGTGCTTAATCAAATCGATAGTTTTGCTAGTCTCATTTCAAGTTAATTTTGCGAAAAACAAAACCTACCTAGTACCCACTGCAACATGCTAGCTCGTTTGTGCAACTTTTGCATGTAGTTTTTGTATGAAGTCGTCAGACAAACTATTAAACTACTTAGTGCTAGTTCAACCATTAACTGAAGTGAAAATCGAAATGCTGAAAAATCACGATTTTCTTCCTTGGTGATTTTTTTTAACTTTGTCATGTGGTCGGCGAGAGGACAGAGGTCACGTCCATGATCTGCATTGATCCATACAGTGTTTACCACTTTGGATATCCACTATTTTGATCCTTACCAGATCTAACGACTGAAGTAAATTATTTCGATGATCTGAAAAATAGGCATTTTATTATATCGACTGCGGATGTTACATAAACTATTCACACACTACATATTTGGAAACCAATGAACCGGATTTGGGGTAGGCTAAATCAGTTGATGAAGCAGTTGACTAGGTGTTACGGTATATATATATATATATATATATATATATATATATATATATATATATATATATATATATATATATATATATATATATACCGCACAATCACTCGCACACGCATGCACACACGCACGCACGCACGCTGTCCACCCGCACATATACACCCACAGACATGCACGCGTGGCGACTACACGCAATTTTGTTTTCTTCATTATCCACGTAGTAATATCATGTTTGGTCATTTCCTAATACGCAGAGGTAACATTCGAGCCAACGCCGTCTCTGCTGGACGTCGTCGCCGACTGAATTACACAACCGAATATCGACCGTGAACACAGCTGAAACGTCGTGAAACAATGGCCGGTAAGATAACTTATCGCATATGTTGTCATTCTCGTATTCCCGATCTGACGCTCCACTACGTCTACTTTTATCGTTGGCACTTCGCTTCAAGCCACCGTTGACTGATACCTGCAGTCGACCTCCCGCGTCTAAATCCACCTTGGGTTGGCGAAAGGAAGTCTTTCACTCTGTGTGACAGATGACGTCTTTCTTAGAGTCGTCAGCAGCAGAATAGGTTATTAATCTTCAGTAGGCTTTTGCATTTATTAAAATTAATATATTTAACTTTGTTCACGCTCTGGTTACCTTTACCACATATTATGACACTTAATATGTGGAAGTGGTGTGTGCGTCCGTGGGTACATGTGTATGTTTGTTTGTCAGTGCGCGCTTACGTGCGCGCGTGCATGTGTATTTCATTGGTAAACTACGACATCGTGAAATGGACACATTGCACGGCTAGTATTCTTTTCACTTTTGTTCTCCAGATCAGTATGGCAACCGAGCTGGTGGCGCATGTGATGCAAGTTGTGTTCGTGATGCAGGTGGTGCAGATGATGCAAGTGGTGCAGGTGATGCAAGTGGTGCAGGTGATGCAAGTGATGCAGGTGGTGCAGGTGATGCAGGTGGCGCTTGTTCATGTGGGACGGGCAGTGAACCAAGAACAACCAACGAATCCGGTGAGATATTTGTTGAAGGAAGGTGTTGGAGATTGCTATGATAATATCATTTTATATATATATATATATATATATATATATATATATATATATATATATATATATATATATTAATTTTCAAAATGAAATGTCAGTGACACAGTGTTTACATAGTTAATTTTTTCCCATGCTGAATGTGTGCATAATGCGTAATATACGAAGTTATTCACTGCATTTGTTCCCATTTCACATGTTTAACGTATCCTACGTGTAACATCGCGGTGAACTCGAAGCTGGAGCGACAGAGTGGACTCTTCCAGTTATCCGTGCATCAAGCCGGTGCAACACAGTGGCACTGGGCTGCTCATTGGAATTATAAACATTGTTCTAGTTACCGATGTTTGAGTTAACAAAGTTGTACTGAACTTGAACGCTAGCTGATGTCAGTTGTCTTCGAGAGTTTATTAAACGATGTTTGCATGGCTAATCATTTGCCGTGCAAAAGTGATTATAGTTAAATATGTTCAATGTTTGTAAGGGTTTGATACGTCGTAGACCGTATTAAAGATAAACTTCCGGGTTTTCTTTCCAGAAAAGCTGATCACCAATGCCTGTCTGGCGAAAGTCGCCAATTATATCGGGAATGTCTTCTGGCAGCTTCTACTCATATGCGTTGATCAGCCTCGCACCAGAGAGGCGGAG
This sequence comes from Lamellibrachia columna, assembly GCA_963662155.1. Lineage (NCBI taxonomy): Eukaryota > Metazoa > Annelida > Polychaeta > Sabellida > Siboglinidae > Lamellibrachia > Lamellibrachia columna. Next base: position 9,161,707 of record OY759268.1, on the reverse strand, counting down.
GACGAATACGCCAGGAACACTTGCCGCTTCAATTACGAAGTCTTGGTGAACTGGCGTCAAACGTCAGTCAACCAGTCGGATGACGTCGTCATGATTAAGGATCTAATTGTCGTATTGACAGGTCTAAACCTTAAGGATGCGGCGGATATAGTAAGACTCGGGTGAGTGTAGGATTGGACCGTGGCATCCATTTGCTGTAATTGTAATTGTTGTTTAATTTAAATGGAATGTCGCGTTATGCGGAAATCACATTTGCTTAATCGTGCAAACATACTGGGTAGCAATGCTATTTTATGAAAACTATTTCATCGGTAACCGAACGGGAGCGACTTCCATTTCAAGTGTGATCTATATTAATTTGAATGATAATTACATACGTTATATTAATTAATGGTGTGCTTCTGAGAAAACAATGCAAGGCGCATAAACGAAGTGAAATATAGTTTATTTCGAAAGATAGAGACTAGAAGTGAATGCAACGAAAGACGTGTAGCGGCTGTTACTGATGCGTATGTTCACCTGGAAGAGAACATTTGAGATAAACAACAACCCAGAAACAAAAACAATGTTAATGTCTTCGACAATTCGTAGTATAGAGTCAACGACAACCGATAACATGATGTGCTTCAGAGCTTGGGCGACTACTGGAGGATCGAATAGAGCCTCTAGAGAGCAAGTGGCAAGCACGATTCCAGGATTGTGAAGGTAATATTTGTTTAATAAATTAAAGGATGTTCATTAGTGGAACAATTGTGACAATTGCAAATGCATGTCAGCAAAACGCAAAACAAATTGTGAAGAAGGGCGACAACGGGGAATTGTAATTATTTGTTTATATTTAAATTGGAAATAAATTATATTGCTTGCCGGACAAACTCGCTGGACAAACCAAACAACATAGTTATTATGTCAGATAATATATATATAGCACAATTTGTTTGTTGTCGACGTCATCCATACTTTTGCTAAATGCCGTATCTGAAATGGTCGTTAGCCCTGTCGTCAACAGTTAGCAGCAACACTACAACGAGGCGAAATGAAACAAACTAGTGTTTCCGATTACATCCCGGTGGTGAAGGTATCACCATGGTGATCGACGCTACAAACATAGAGTTGACATTTATCCCAGATGCCGCATCTACCAATCAGATACTTTGGTAAAAATTCCTTTCGACACATGCTCATAATATAATTCCTTAATTAATTAATGAATACCTCATATTTATAAAATTGTATACAGGCACATTTCCGACTGTAATTGTAATTAGTTATATAGTTAAATATAAACTGTCGTTGCTTCGTCATATGCTACGATGGCTATCTGTTTAAAATTCAATTAGTATCAACTTTGGATTGATTATGTGATGCTACACACATCATGCCTAAACATATTGTGATAACTGAAGTAATGATTTATCTAATTTTTATCATAGAAAACACATTTGTTTAGGATATGTTTGCTGTAAATTTACTGATCCTTAGGGGTTGGATCAAGAAATAGTTAAACCGCATTAACAACTGTTGTGACATGGATCTAGATACAAGTGTCGTGACATGAATCTAGATGCATGTGTCGTGACACGGATTTATATAAAAGTGTCGTGACACGGATCTAGATACAAGTGTCGTGACATGGTTCTAGATACAAGTGTCGTGACATGAATCTAGATGCAAGTGTTGTGACATGGATCAAAATACAGCACATTCGAGCACACTTTAAGCTAATGTTATTGATTTATTATGTTATGTATTATAAAAATTATACGCGCCATGAGTAATCTAAAGCAGGTATTCACGTGTCAAATTCTGCCGATTTCTGAAGTGTTCGTTATTTGTACATGGGATAGAGAGAAAATAGGTGCACTTTAGAAGTTGAAGGTAAATTGTTTATAGTTTGGTAGATGCACGATCAAGCAGTTTAATTGAATATGTTTATTGTCACGTGGTTTGCTCGTACAGTGGAAGGAGAGAGCAAGGACGACTTGAAGCGATGGACACTTAACCATATCCACTTGATTAGGCTATTCCAAAATCCAGAGTTGTGGAGCCATGTCTCGGCTCTACTTGCACCTGAAGGCCTGTTGGATATCTCCATCGTCATCAAAAAAGACAACATGGTCGATGTGGAGTACCTGCTTTCCTCAGCTGTGGCGTCCGACGTCACCATCCTAAAGTGAGTACTTTGTTGATTAAATATTTATGTATATCAACATGTACACCCAATAAATTCATTTGATTTGTGTTTGTCCCCCAGACTGACGCTTGCAATTAGAGAAACGATCGTTGCGAGCAGTAACACGGCTAAGTTATACAACACAGCGTCTGTAACAATAAAATACAAACAACCAATTGTTGACATTATCGAACCGAAATATGTTTTTAAGCAGTAAAGCAATTGCAGAGGAAACGTTTCTGCATTTACTTACATATGGAAAATGTACTCAACGATAGCGATTGCTGTGTTAAATAAACTACAGCACCACGCATTGCACTGTTAGCAATGTTGAATATCGTCGATAGTGCTGTATGCCAAAAATAATTATGTAATGCTTTGAGAAATATAATGCTCAGAATCCAATTGTTGAAGTAGCCACTACTCTTGATATTGTGACAAATGTGCATCTATTTTTCAATCCTTAATCACCGTCAGCAATTATTAATTTTTAGAAAGAGGTAATGTAGTATACAATATTGTGTAATAGTTTTGGGCCTATTTTCTGGTTCATTGAATTCATCTGAAAAAATATGCTTAATTTGACGTCTTCAGAAAATCTCGAAAAGTATTACCGGGTATACCGAATTTGAAAATGTATTTTCATTTCAATTTCACGTGGCTCCAGCCATGTCATCAAAATATAAAACAATACATTTGCAATTTTAAATTTTCGTTGACATCCCTATATTATAGTTCCCATTGTTTTTGTTTATTTTAAACTAATGTTATCTGTGAACGTAAATTCACCGGCATCGGTTGAAATTTGAAATACTAAAGATTTTATTTATTGACATGCTAAAGTTGTTCGATGATTATTTACCCTTAATTTGAACTACTATTCACAATGTAAAAGTAAAGGCGGGCTTATCTCGGTCAAAGTCGCTCCGGGACGGCCCGCGAAAAGTCCACATGATTCGTCAGTTTTTCATTGGTTGATATTTGTATCATTTAAGGTCACACGTTCATTTGCATAACGTTATGATATACTTATTCAAGACCATCAAAAATGGAGATGGAGGTCACACATTCTGGGTTAATTCTCAATAGAGCATTTTTAGCAGCGCACCAAGCGGAATGTAATGTACCTATTTTTGACACAGTTAAGCACAGTTAACTATAAATATTGTTGCATTACGCATGCAGAAAATTTCAAAGCTCTCTAAATGTATAATACATTGTGTTTATTCTTATGCCAGGACAGTGTGGATTTTTTTCTTTATAATTATACAGTAAACAATGCAGATTCTATGAATCTGCCAGCTTCATGTGTCACTACTCACTACTGTGGGTAAAATAATCAGGTCACTAAGGTCAACATTATGGTCAACAATTACATTAGGTCATCGTAGGTCAAGGTCAAATAAGTAGGTCATTGCAAGGTCATGTCAAGATCACATATTATTAAGTCAAACTTGTTATGGGCCTTTTACTGTTTTATTCCACCTAGATATCTTCTTTATTACACGTTACGCCATGTTCCCCTGCATTCAGTGGCAGCGCAGACACCAAACATAAAGGTCACAAGAAATGGACTCGATTCCATAACACAAAATATATCCTTTTTTTAAGCCAACAAGTGGAATAACTTAGCAAATAATAAAGATATTGAAACAATTCAAAATGATGATAAACCGCATAACATACTTTATCAGACTAAAGTGTTTAAATGATTGTAAAACTATTTTTTTCAATATACCTAGTAAAGTGTAACTGTACAGTTATGTGCACTGTTAATTAATTATGGGTACATAAATATTTAACAGCATATGACAATGTATGTATATGTTTTTACATGACAGTCAAATATTAAATGATGTTGCACATATTTAAATCACTGTAGATGTTACACTTTCAAAATTATAATAAAAATATAATCATGCACCCGTCATATGATATATCCATCTTGGTTTGTCTTTATATACTGTGCATATTTCTTTTCAATGAATATATTACATAATCTAAAGTAACTGTAATGATGTCTGAAATTAGTTTTGTATTATCACCATTGTACGCGTCATGGATAATCTAAGGCAGGCATTCACATGTCAAATTGAGCAGATTGCTAACGTGTTTATTACTTGTACAATGAATGGAGAGAAAATAGGTACACTTTAGCAGTTGAATGTAAACTGTTTATAGTTTAAAAGATGCATTAACAAGCACTTTAATTGACCATGTTTGTTGCCACGTGGTTTGCTCGTGCAATGAAAGGAGAGAGTGGGGACGACACGAAGCGCCGGACACTTGATGTAATCCACCTCCTGAGGGAACACGGCAGGCCAGAGTTGTGGCGCGAAGTAGCTGGGCAGTTGGATGTCAGCACACACTTGGACTTCCTCGGCGTAATGACCAAAGACAACTTGGTAGATGTATAATACCTGATGGCTTCAGGTGTAGCTTCGGACGTCACCAGCCTAATGTGAGTACCTTGTTGATTAAATATTGAACATAATAGTATTTTATACAGTTTTCAATAAATATGCGTTAGTTTTTGAGCCCATTTTCTGGTTCATTGTTACTCTATGAGAGATAGGCCCATATTGTTTTAATATAATTTCCTAGCCCTCAGTGTTTTTGTGAAACTAATGTAACTCGGCTCCTTTCTGTGATTCACCTTGTTCGACATGTTATTAACAAATATGTAGTACATATTAATGCCAGGTTCTGTTGCTTATATTTAACGTGAACACAATGACATATGTCCTTTCAGGAGTGTCCACAGTATAAATAATCTAATATTTAATAATTAAGTGTCTTGTCTGTGAAAGTAAATTGACTAGCGTTGGTTGGTAAAATATATACATTCCGCATATAATAAATATAATTTAATGTATACAACTTTAGCGAATGAAACGTAAACTAAGCTGTAGACTGTGTCCAGGAGAGAGAGCCACTAGCATTCGCAAAGCGTGTTCTTTGCACTCTTTGTCGTCTGCTGGTCTCCGTCCAAACTTGATGAATCGATTCCAGGTTTGATTGTATAAGTAATATATGTGTAATCTAAGGATACCAGTTAACACAATGAGTAGCATAATAACATAATTAACCCTCTGTTGTACAAACACTACTTCATTTTCGAACTAAATAGCATAATTGGTAATTTAGACCTATTTGATTCACGTGACCTATTTCGCGCTAAAATATTAGGAATAACACATTATATAATATTTGGCCATAATCGTTTGCACAAAGGAAATCTTAGTATTCGCACAACACCTTTAAGGAGCTATGGACAATGTTTGCACAGAAAATGTATAGAATATGCATAACACATTTTATCGGTTGAATGCGAAATGATTAATTAAAAAAGTTTATATTGATTTTCGTCAATATTTTGCCATCAACGTTTTGCGAAGCTCGTCTGCGCCAATATCAGTATCATAGCGGTAAAATCAAATTGTACAATAATGTGCATTATTAATTAATTATCGGTATGTGCATAACTATTTAACAGCATCTGGCTATGTATGTTTATGTTTTTATATGACAGTCAAATATTAAATGCAGTTGCACATAATTAAATCACTTTACAATACGTATGTAAGTGGTACACTTTCAAAATAGTAGTAGTGCCAGTGGTAGTAGTAGTAATAATAATAATAATAGATTTCTCGTTCAATAAGTTGTACAATTCAATTAATAATATGTGCATTCGTTTAATGTGTACATGAAACAGAGAACAATAAACAAGAAACATATATTTTACAATTGAAACTTTTATTTATTTGACCATACGATCATATTATATACAGCATATATATATATATATATATATATATATATATATATATATATATATATATATATATATAAATAAATAAATGTGTGGTCAGGAAGACTCTTACTAAGGCATGATGCATGCGCTAACATCAGAGCCACCATGTTGGTTAGTGGTTAGTTTTAATACTAATTTATAATAGTACAATAATTATTGTAATAAACATTATCTAATTATTAATTCAGAAGCATTAAATTACAGTATTTAATGCTAACTAACTAACTAACTAACTAACAAACTAGCTAATACTAACTAACTACTAACACTAACTAACATCAAACATAAGCAATAAATACATTATAATAATAGTATGTAAATTACATTAATGTTAAAAATAAAACATTTATTTAATATTCACACATTATCAAAGTACTTACTCTAAACAACTAGCCAACACTAACTAACACCATTTAATATTAATTAACTTAATATTAATAAAAATAATAATACTTAACCCTGTAACTGTATAATATGCCAATTATTTATAATACAAAATACTGTCATGGTGACTCTTTATACACAACATAACTTGGTGGGTTTATTTTATTATTTTCAGTTAGTAAATTTAAACTTTGTTTTCATAGTTTCTCTATTCAGCCTTCCTCGATATTTGTTTGGAAGTATGTTATCAAAACAAGTACGCTTCGTGTTAATAAAATCGTATCATCAAGTTTAAATTGTGACAATATAACATTGTATTCGAAACATTTAGACTATAGCACCGGCGAAGACAAACCCAGCATATCCAATAATCACCCTTGGATGGCAAACACTTCAAAACTTGAAACTGTGGACAAAATAAAAGCTCATTGCCTAGGTATATCATATATGCAGCAGCCTACTTATTGTTTTTTTTAATATGGAACTCGATCCCACAAAAAATATGGCAAATAAACATGTTTAAAAGAAGCCATTATGAGACTTCTGTTTACCTTTCCATGTCAACTCTAATAACCACACCCATCAAAGAATTTACTCTGGTGTAAGGAAAGGGGCCCAAGTAACTCTACAATTGCCACGAAAAGTATCCGCTTACCTAATTTTATTTGTCCAACTAAATTATAAATTAATCGCTAATAATAATACACCATTTACACAGTGCTAATTCCAACACCGTGGATAAATGCATTGTAGAATATGTGAAGTAATATTTAAATATATCTATATGATATTAAAACTGTTAAATTAATGTGCAGATCCAAAGAGAACAGCAATAGCCAATACATCAATAATTAATTTAATTTCTTTAAATAAATTAATAAATAAAAAAACGTATAAACTGGTATGACAGAAAATTGCAATGCATGCATAAAGTCCATCACAATAAACATTTAGTTAGATGGATAGCTACATCTCTCTGAAATGACTAATAAAAGATGAGTTTTTAAATATTATTAACTTAATATTTTCAAGTACAATTCACCGACTAATCCAAGAACTAGAACTTTGACTTGGCGTGTTTTTGAGGTCAGGTTTATTAATAATGTATAACAAAAAAGGCGGGTGACTTGAAACTAGATACAATGTAATATTTCTTCTAACCCGCTCCCTGCACACACTAGTTTTAAAAAGTAGTCGTCTATCGACCAATGACAGTTTAACCCGACAAAGAGTCATTGGGATGGATTTCAATAACTTCACTTGAATCAGTTTAAGACGGCGGAGACGCTGTAATTACACTAAATTATGTTCTTTTTACAAATGTCTTATTTACACAAAGTACACATAATATGTTGTGATTAACAAGTAATGAATCAGACAATCGTCTGTGTGCGTTGTATTAATTCAGTAATATAATTTATTGCACAAGTTATAAATCATTCGTACAGTAGATTTTCTCTAATACAGCATCGGCGACTGGACCAGGCCGATCGACGTGTCCGCTGACGAGGAGGCCGTCGAACAATTGTGTCGGGGACTAGAAGGGGTGCCCCAAGTCGAGAGGCTAATGTAAGTAGTAGTAGTTGTTGTTGTAGTTGTAACTTGTGGACAATGTAGTTGTAGCTTGTAGTTTTAGTAGTAGTAGAGGTAGTTGTAGTTGTTGTGGTTGTGTTATTATTTATTAATTGTTGTAGTAGTAGTAGTAGTACTGGTAGTAGTTGTATTTGTTGTAGTAATAATACTACACATAATGCAAATCATAATAATACAAATAATACCGACACTCAATAATACAAATTATAATGCGAATGATAATTATGTTATAGTAGTGCAATATGCAACTACTACTAATACATCTACTACTAATGATAATAATAATATGAATAATAATAACAACAATAATATTGATGTCAGTGATGATAATAATAGTACATACATTTGTGGCGACAACGTCACTCAACAGTTGACAGAAGTGACATTATCAAATAATCGATTGTTGATGTCAACGTCTGTTGTCGGCCGTGAAACAATTAATTAACAATGTTTTTGTCTCTTTCAGCTTGCCCTCAACTGGGTTGACAGACGCCGGGTTGAAACGCGTCTGTCAAACTATCATGTCGTCTTGTCGACAGTTGACATGGCTCATGTAAGTAAACACGTCTAGTTCTGTCTATTTACCCCGATATATTTACCCTAAAACTGACGCTTTAGGGTGCCACTGATCCACTTAATTTCTCTGTAAATAAAACTTGATTAGTTTTTAAAACTGTTTTAAACAAAACTCTTCGTCCGAGTCGTGTCAAAATGTTAAACATTTTTAGAACTTGACGCGTCAAATCAGTTTATTGTCTTTAAATACCTTTCATACGACACATTTTAATTTGACTGTTTTAATAGATTTGACACAATACAGTTTTTGACGACGATGAAATAAACAAAGCTTGACGATCGTTTGTTTTGCAGCTGTCGATACAACGAGTTGACAGACGAAGTGGAAGACAGTGTGAGACAGACACTGAGAGATCTGTCGGGGTTGACGATAAAGTAAGTATTAGATGTGCTTGTTGACAATGACACAACAAATCTAGGTTTGTCTACGACTGGTGTAATAATTGATTGTAATTAATTACACTAAACGTTGTAATCACATTGTAAATCATGTTACAGTAATTGTGTCTTTTAATCAGTGTAATCGACCAAAGTAACTCATTATGATTACATATTTCTATTTTATTTCACTGTTTTCAGCCTCGGCGTCTTTCGTCTGTCACCCGGCGTCAGTCGACGACTGAAGAAGGAAATTGATTGGAGGATTGTCGTGGTAAGTAAACTCACTGACCAAATCTGGGTAGTTTCATTTACCCCTCGTTGCCCCAGTTCACCCGGCTGTGCAAATGACAACCCGACTCTTGTAGCCCCGGGGTTTAACTTGCGATACACTGACGTCATATCAGGGCAAGAAACCGGATTAAATACGTAGTGTATGGGTATTTGTGGCCCAGAAAGGGTTCAACTCCCAAAAACGTCGATAAATGATGTTGCACTGATGTGACACATGTCGCAGTCCTGTGTGTTTATGTTGACTTAGAATTCTCGTTATTCACAACGACAGCTTTTTTTATATAAACAAGTAGCGACAAATCGTCACAACTTGTCCGCATCAACTGTCAAAATATACCTGGAAATAAAACAAAATGTTGGGTGTGATTAAACATTATTTTATTATAACTATTATTTTATCTTCTGTTTGTAGGTCAACCAGCAACCATGATTACACCGACTGACGCCGCCACATCAGTAGTACCAGTAGATATTTTATTAATTTAGTTTTATTTAAAATGTAGCGTATTGTTAGCCTGATATTTACGGTTTTGTTAGGTATATTAAAAAAAAAAAAAAAATTGTTTTATAATCATTTAAACACTTCTGTCTGATAAAGTATGTTATGCGGTTTATCATCCTTTTTGATTTGTTTCAATATCTTGTGACGTTTTTGTTTGTTGGCTGCGCTGCCACTGAATGCAGGCTAACATGTGATGTAATGTTTACTAAAGAAAATATTGAGGTGGAATAAAAAGTTAGAGGACCCTAAAAAGGTTGACCTAATAATATATGACCTTGATACGACCTTGGCATGACCTATTTATTTGACATTGACCTACGATGACCTATTTATGTTGAAAAATGGCCAAATTAAGTAATTTGTGTTTAATGACTAGGCGATCTTTTACTTTCTGACCTAACCATGAAAGTTACCATCTAGAGCACCCAAACTTCTCCTCATATATCTACTATACTTATACACATGTCACGTGGCCAAAAAAGTAAATTTACTCAAAACGAAACAAAATTACAAAATAATTAAACCGTAAAATCGATGCATATGACAAGGCGTCGTTCAGTTTCACCGAAACTCCTTGAGGTGGCGCTGATATTACAATTATGTATTTCTGTGTTTTAATTGTGAGAGCGTGCGTATGTGCCTCATTGTGTGTAAGTATGTATATGTTTCAGTATTACTTGTATTTTTTATGTGTGCTATATATGATTATTATAATTAGTTTTATTAATATTATCATCATATTGTGGTATATATATATATATATATATATATATATATATATATATATATATATATATATATACACACACATTCACGTTCATCATGTTTACCTAATTTCATAAACTATGTATTTTAAGCATGTGCGCTATATAAGTGTACTTATTATTATTATATATGTGTGCATGCGTGCGTGTGTTCTGCAACTACTAAAATGTTATAAGTTGAAGTTATTGTAAATTAAAAAAAAATTATGATTACATGTATTAATATTTAGTGATGTCTGGGTTGTATGCTGTTTTAATAATCTTTTTTTTTGATGTATAAAACATCTACATGTTGAATAAAAGGACGTTACTTTTCCTGAAGAATGCGTTATATGCTGCAATATACGCGCATGTGTCTTATTTTGTGTTTAACTTCATACTGATTATGGGAGGTAACAACCGTTGATCTCTAAAGAAATCGGTGATATCAACGGATACATACTACTAACACATTTTGTGACAAAGTAATAAAAAATAATTTTGTTGAGGTCATTTGTATTTTATTCGACAGTACGCTTTAAATTATGCGTTAATACTGGTGCCAACGTAATTACTGTATTTAAAAATCAATTGGTATTAAAATAGCGCCGTAAATCTGGCAAAGTCAATTCAGAGATACTTAAAATACATTAAAAAAAATATAACACAATCTGATGATAATATTATGAGTAAAACTAATTATCTAAGAACATGACATGTCACATGTAGCAAAAATACAAATAATACTGAGATATACATAATTACAAGCAATGAAGCACGCACGCACGCACCCACGCACAATTAAAACATAAATACATAACTGTACTATGTTTGATTTCAATCAGCAGCGCCCCCGCACAGAGTTTCGCTGAAATTGAACGACGCCTTGTCATATGCATCGATTTTACGGTAGCCTTGGCGCTACGCGTAGGCGCTGTAGGAGAGGGCGATATTTTGGTTTAATTATTCTGTAAATTTTGATCGTTTTGAGAAAGTTTGGGTGCTCTAGATGGTCATTTTCATGGTTAGGTCAGAGAGTAAAAGATCGCCAAAGAATACATTATATTTATACGTATATTGTGTTTAATCCGATAATATCTTGCGTAATCAGGTTTGTGTGTAAATTTTATGATTTATCGCTCATTCATCCTGGTCGCGGCACTTTCTGTTACGCTATAAAAATGTATGCAATTTTGATGAAACACTTTGGACAATAATTTCCACACATTGAATTACTAAGATGCATTTTAACGTTAATAAACAAGCCAATTGTTACAGTTTAGTCAAACAATTGTCTTTACCAAACGATTGTTTTAATTTTTTGCAAAAGCTGCCACATTCAGTATTTGCTGTGTTAGCGGAAAAGTTCGGTAGAATTAGTTTGTTATTATCTTCAGTTTGTTTTGTCTTAATATAGTATTGTCATCTGACGAGTTTTATTGATAGCATCGCGGTTGTCTTATGGGAAACCATCGTGTTTGGTATTGTAGTGAAGATGAATAATTCATTGAAATATATTTTGAAGCGAGTTTGTATTTGATTCGTTCGTTCTTTGTGATTTAATGCAATATGTTGGAGGCTGTAGAGCGTATATTGTATGCTTGACAATGTTGGCTTAGCCAAAGTTCACCAACATATCACATGTGTTATACGTTTAATAAGTTTTCCTATATGTTAGTACAAAGATAAATTATACCTCAGTTATTGGCGTTTCTGTAGATTTCGAATTGATATATGTTGGGTGAGATGTAGATCGGTTGAATCTAGACAAGGGGTGTAAAAACAAGTTTTCTTATGCGAAAGGTGTATTTATTTCTAGTGTGACTCTTGGTACCTAATGAATTTTTATTTTGAGAGAGACTGTGATGACGTCTCACCATGAAACATTCACAAAGTTTGCTGGCGTTCTAGCATAATACACCAATGCTGATTGGAATCCGGCAGAATCGCCATCCACATGAAATATAACTAAACATCATTGGTATCGATGTAAGCAGGAAGAAGAGTGGCTCATCTTAGAATACACTTTAGGAAAATGTTAAGCTGTTCAGTCGAAACTATCATGCTTGTTACAAAAATTGTACCTGAAATGAAGGATTCCATTTTCTTTGTGGTGGCGGTTGTAGCTTCATCAAAGCGTCTATGTTCGTATATGTTCCAAGTGTCAAACGTTGGACGTGTCAGGGGAATTACTGACAATCACTCGTAGGATGCTGAATAATGGATATTTGTCCTGGCTGTTCGTATCAATATGTATCAATTTGGTCTATCAATGTGAAGTTAATTGGTTCTTAAATTGGCAATGTTATCTTTAAAAATATGTGAAAATGGTGATTCTGTCACGCTGGAGTACACGCAGCGTATTGCGTAAGGTTAATTCGGTAAGTCCAACCGTTTCTTAAGAAGGTGTAACCTTCCTGGGGTTACGGGACTGATATACGGATGTCTTCCACTTGTCGCATAATTATGCAATATGCAATACTAGTGGTTAAGACAACTTCCGGATGCATGTTGTGATTCCTTGTATACATATGGCACATGCCGCCACCACGACTGACAACTGGCAGTAGTTGACTTTGAAGATGATTTCGTCTCTGAGACACGGGAACTGACATGTGAATTGCAGTATACCTTTTCAATCTCGATATTCCTTCTGACGATATCCCGACGACGTCATGACTTCCTGCGACGATACCGCGATTTCCGGAGGCTACGTTATGACTTTCTCAGACGATACTGCGACTTTTTGACGACACCACGACTTCCGGCGATGATATCGTGATTTCCAGCGACGATATCGCGTGTTCCGGCGACAACATCATGACTTCCTGCATGCATATTGCATCTGGCGCAGTCGTAGCGCATAAGAACAAATGTCATACCTGCGACAATATTGCTACGTCTGTAGGCGCATTCTACTTTCGAGTTGTTGGAACTGTCCCGGCGATGACACCAGTTCCTTTAGTCAAACATACGTGTATGTTTCGTTTGGTTGCAATACTTAGTTCAGTGTTTTCGGCGTTAGTTAAACGTAATTTTTTTACATATAAATTACAATTCATATTTACAATCGTTAAATCCTACATAACTGTCGAACTTGCATGGCTGACTCTCACACGCACACGGCGTCTTATCACGAGACACAGCGCACGGGCGGGCGGGCGGGCGGGCGGGCGGGCGGGCGGGCGGGCGGGCGGGCGGGCGGGCGGGCGGGCGGGCGGGCGGGCGGGCGGGCGGGCGGGCGGGCGGGCGGGCGGGCGGGCGGGCGGGCGGGCGGGCGGGCGGGCGGGCGGGCGGGCGGGCGGGCGGGCGGGCGGGCGGGCGGGCGGGCGGGCGGGCGGGCGGGCGGGCGGGCGGGCGGGCGGGCGGGCGGGCGGGCGGGCGGGCGGGCGGGCGGGCGGGCGGGCGGGCGGGCGGGCGGGCGGGCGGGCGGGCGGGCGGGCGGGCGGGCGGGCGGGCGGGCGGGCGGGCGGGCGGGCGGGCGGGCGGGCGGGCGGGCGGGCGGGCGGGCGGGCGGGCGGGCGGGCGGGCGGGCGGGCGGGCGGGCGGGCGGGCGGGCGGGCGGGCGGGCGGGCGGGCGTTACACAATACAGTATAACTTGCGTTATACAATACAGTATAGCTTGCATAAGAACTTTCCTCATTGTCAGAACTTTCCTCATTGTCAGTAAGTTGCAGAAACCATTACATTTAGAGTTTCATTCCATGAACCCAAACTAGATTAATACTGACATAAACGATATTTATAATATCATAGATTGATATCTAATCCAAAAAACGATTACACTATATACTAATAACAAATTAATTAATAAAACAGAGATGATTTAATGGCAGACACTCAAACTTCAATAAGCTTGAATTTATATCGAGGTAAAATTAAACAAAATGAAAAAAATACTGTTATTGCTGTTATTGGAGTATTATAAAACATTCTCTCTCAAATATAGGTAATTATATAAGGTAACGCTACTGATGACGTCATCCGTGTGTCAATCAAGAGGACTTTGTATATGCAAATTAGCCGTATATGTCCAGTAACCACCTACAAAAAAATCATAGTCGTTGACCCTACGAATTGATATTGTGTTGATTGGCTGGTTTTGTATTTTTCCCGCATAATTGGTTCCATATTCGGAAAGGAGGCATTAAAAACTATGCAGTGGTACTCACAGGATGGAGTTAGACCAAAAAGGATGACTCAATTATAGGCACACGAACAAATTGCTTATTAATTTTGGTCAATTTGTTCCCTCTATAACGCAATATGTAATTCATTGAGTGACATAACAATTTTATTGGCATTGTTATTTATTTGTAAATATGTTTTCGACAATGTTTCTCGTTTAGCTAAATATACAATTTTTTAGTTACGTTTTGTTATAATCTAAAAATTGTCAATATCGGTCTGCATTTGTTAATCGGCTCCTACTTCGCACAATGCACTCCACATAACTCACATTCAAAGAAGTCGATTTTTTTTAAGTCCATTCTTTTTTTTTCTGCCCAGTTCTCTTTCTGCTTTATGTAGTATACAATAATCCGTATAAGTCGAATTGTCTTTAATCGAATTTTCGGATAAGTCAACGCTCTTATTTCTTTCAATTTGTTAAAGGTCCCTCCTAAAATTTTTTTTTGCTAGTCTCATTTTATTTTACTTACCTAGTATCCATTGCAAAATGCTAGCTCGTTTGTGCAACTTTGTACGTAGTTTTTGTGAAATCATTACACAAACACATTACTTAGTGTTTGGTCAAACAATTAGTGAAGTGAAAATGGAAACGCTGAAAACTCACGTTTCTCCATTTGTGAAATTGAGTAACTTTGTCATGTAATCGGCATTGACCCGCGCAGTGTTTACCGTTTTAGATATCCGCTATTTTAAACCTTACCAGATACAATAACCATAGTAAATTCTTTCAATGATTTAAAAAAAATTGTGTTTTTATTAAATCGACTCCTGATGCTACGTAAACTGTTCACACACTATATATTTGGACGTCAACGAACTGGATTTGCGATAGGCTAAATCAGTTGAGGGTGGAGTTTTACCTCGTCTTTGTACTGCAGCTGCGCCAGGTCGACCCCGTTCTTCAGTCGTGTGCCGATCTGATGCAGATCAACATCGACGTTGCTGGGGAGGCCGGGTCTGGGTCGGCCGCGATAACCATGGCGTGCGTTGGTTTGGAAGTAGGCGGACATTGTTTGGTTTGCGAACGCCTTCTCGTCCAAGTGTAGGATGTGGCCGAAGAGGCGCCGTCGCATGTCCGTCACATCTGTGCTTATTTGACGGCACTGACAGCGTTCATACTACTTCACGTTACTTATCCTCTGTGGCCACTGAATCCAGATGTATGAACAGAGCTGCTTCCGACGGAAGGCATCTACTTTTCCTTTTCGAAAACCATCAGGTCCCACGCACCGCGTTCTACAGTAACACTGGGCGCACGGATGCGTTATATAAACGCAATCGGAGTTGCTCGCTGACGTGTTGTGTTCGCAGCCAAAGAGACCACGTGCAACGGAAAGCGGTGACCACCAGCATTTTTCGGCGAGACAGGTCCTCAACGTTTCCGAGCAGGGATCCGAGTTTCTTGGTCGTTCTCCATTCGTCACGGCCGGTTTCACAGCTGATGATTGTAGGCTCCGTTTTGTCGACGTTGCCGCACAGGAACCAGTCCCCCAGTGCTGTTGGCGCGATCTCGTTGACCTTGGTTATGTACTCAAGGTTGGTGGATATGAAGTCAGCGTCGTCTGCGTATATTACCTCGTTGGGTATGTTGTGGTCGGCTGGTTGTCGGCGTGGAAGACAACCGCGCTACGTCCGAAGGACTGCTTTGAGGTACACGATAAAGATTAGAGGCGACAGCGAGTCCCCTTGGGGAGTGCTGACTGTCGAATTGAAAGGAGCAGACAGAGCATCGTAAACTCTGACGGCGATTTTCGTCTTCGATGGTAGAAACCGTATGATTCGGACGTTGTATGTGTCGAGGAAGGAATGGAAGACATCCAGGAGTTTCTGACGACGGATTGCATCGAACGATAAGTCGATGCCCAATATTTCGATCACGTGCTTGTGTCGATGGCATTTAGCGACGAGCCACCGATGTTCCCATACCACATCTGCTGTTGACCGTCCGCGTCGAAAACTGCTTTGGGATGGTGAAAGAAAGCAATTCACCTTGTCGGAGATCCGGTACAATGTGATTAGAGATAATGTATGTCGTAGAGTCGTCAGCAGCACTGTTGGTCTTAGGCTCTTCAGTGGGCTAAGTGGTTTGTCTGTGGGCTCTTCATTGGTCCAAACGGTTTGTATGTGGGCTCTTCAGAGGGCCAAGTGGTTTGTCGAGTTTCTGCAGTGCTAGCAGTACCCTTGTACACACTTCCAGTAGGAGATGGTTCTCGAAGATTTCGTTGAACATGACGGCGATGTGTCTGGAAAGTTCGGCAGGTGCGTACTTCAGACGTTTGCCTGGAAACAGTCATTGTTGAATGCGAACTTCTTTGGCAGTAATCGGGGAATCAAGCGTCTTCGGCTCGCCTTCGTAACCTCTCGAAACCAGAACGATCGCGAGAGTGTGCACATAGCAGGAGACGCTCGCAATCTCCACTCATGTGCATTGAATGTAACGGGAAGGGACATCTTGCACAATACGCATATTTATTATATCTGGTAACAGCCAGAGAGCAGTGCACTTTGCATTTTTCTAATTCAAATCAGAATTGACCCCAGGTCTGATTACATCACACTTCAAAATTAATTAAAGAATAGCTGTTGTTTGTTAAAAGTGACATTATATATATTTAAAAAAATCAGAAACAATTATGGTGTAGCAAAGACAACAGTGTTGCTGTAGTAGGACCTAAATTTGGCAATCTTGACACTCCTGTTGACACAAACAGTGCATGTTTTGTGATTGTTAAGGAAGTTTTGTTTGTGGTGTATTTATAAGTACAATTTAATGTTTAGTTTACCGTGTCATCTATTTTTCAAGTTCGAAAACTGTTCTAAAAAATTCAGACAAGTAGTTTTGGATAAGTTAGTCATGCAAATTGGGCGCCCCTCCATCTGATTGTCTCTGATTAGATATGGTTATGATAAGGGGCTGTCAAGGCTGAATGCAACATACTTTGTTTTTGGGTTGAGTTGAGATCGGGGCCAACCGAATTACATGCTGATTGAACTATGTACAGTAGCTCCTAGTAGATTTTGTTAAAGAGTAGAACAATATCATCAGCAAAAATCAATATCACTTAGGACCTTTGCAGGATGCCTTCTCCTATGCCGAGGGCCGAATAAAAAAACCCCATTATTATCTACATTATGAATAGTATAACGTTCACGTATATACCATAGTATATAGTTAACATAAGTACACAAATGCATGGGTATTATGTAGAATGCACAAATGTAGGGGACTTAATGTGTATTAGTCAGGTTATATCTGTGAAATAATTGTAAAACTGTTGTGTTCTACTTCTAGCGATAGGTTAGTAATCGTGAAGCCATAATTTGTTAGTTGTTAGTGTATTCTTTTTTACCAAATTTATTGCAGTGTGAAACCACATCTGAGTATATCTTAGAATGTGAATGCAGAAAGTTTGTGATTATAGTATAGACTATATTATATATTAATGTTTATGCATTAGTACTGCTTTCAAATATACAATAACTAAGGTTGCATTTGAATTAGGATTATTTATCGATGATACTCTCAATTTCATATTTTAGAATATTCCAACATTCAATTGCGGTCTTATTCATCAGCATGTTATTCCAATCTAGCTTTGCGAAGTATTTTCTCATATCTTTGTAGTTACCTTTGTGGAAGTTTCTCTTGTACGTTTTCTTATTTTTACATTGATGTCAAAATGTATTTGATTATGATCACTGTTACCCAATGGTTCAAATATTTTTACATTGTCCACTAATTCTTTTTGTGATGACAAAACTATATCTAATACATTTTCTCCCCTGGTTGGTTCTAGCACGTGCTCAGTAAGAAAGCTATCCTGGATTAAAAATAGAAATTGTTGGTCCTGAATCCCTGTGCTCTCTAGAGAATTCCATTGTATGTGTCCATGGATAAAATCTCCCATTATGATACATTCCCCTTTACTAACTTCCTTTATAGCGGTTTTTTATTTTTGTGTTGTCCTCTTCGTTTATGTTTGGATTTCGGTAAACTAATCCAATAGTTAATTTTGAATTTCCTGAAACAATTTTGCACCAAACAGCTTCATCGCAATCTGCTTCCATTTCTAGTTTTATTTCATAAGCCTGAATAGATTCTTTAACATATAAAATAACTCCCCCGTCCCTTCTTCCTATTCGATCTTTCCTAAACATTACGTATCCTGTCAGTCCTAATTCAGCATCTGTTATATTTATGTTGGCCCATGATTCAGTTATACCAATTATGTGAGGGTCAATATCTTCTACCATAATGTTTAATTCGTTTTTCTTATTTATTATGCTCTTTGCATTTAAACATACGCATCTATAACCTTTTTCAGATATGTTTTTCGGATGATTTAATATTGGTTTATCTGTGCTAGTGGCCTCTTGTTCTGCTTGAGACACCTCTAGTTAACCCCCCTACACTTCTAGTTTAAACAATGTTTACTTCCAAAAATATTTGTCTTTGTACCCATGTCACTATCTACTGCTGCTGAAAGTTTGTCCGCGAATACTGCCGCCCCCTTTCCACTTAGATGAAGCCCATCCTTCATGTACATATCAGCCCTCCCAACAAAACGTCCCCATAAATCCACAAATCCAACTTCCTCTTCCCTACATAGCTTCTGAACTAACATGTTAATTGCCATCCCCCGACAATTTCGATATTTGTGACCCCTCCTACCCATTACAGGTAAAATCCCTGACAGTATTACCTGCTCAACCCGCGTCTGCTTTAGTGTTCTGACAAACTGCCTATATTTCCTAACTATGGCAGTTGTACCCTCCCTCTCCACGTTATTTGTCCCTACGTGTACTAAAACAGATCCACCCTTACCCGAAACTACGATGTTTTTTACCCTCTCAGTTATCGCCTCTATTTTGGCTCCAGGCAAGCAGACCACCACATCATCTCCCTTGTTTAAGACTCTGTCGGTCTTCCTAACTATCGAATCCCCCACAAACACCCTCGCTCTCTTCCTCACCCCCTCTATCACTGCTGCAGAATAACTCTTCCGTTCGATCCCTTCCATCACATTCTGTCCTGACCCCTTCCCTCCTGTCTCCTTCGCTCCTGTCTCCCCCACTTCCCACTCCTTTGCTCTTGAACTTGAACTAATAAAAGTAAGGATTTCTTTTGGATTGTCTGGGTTGTCATTATTTACTAATTAAATATTTGTGATATGAAAGTGATGACAATTCAGTTGTCCAGCGGCTTTATTGGGGCGGTACTTTTTTACATATAGTTATACATTGTGGATCAAACGAACTCTGAGCATATCATCAAAAACCCAGTTCGTTCACACCAGTCATCAGATGTATAGGCATGTGAACATTTCATTTCTCAAACAGGCGCCTACGTGAATATCATGTATAGTTTAGTAGTACATTCTCAAAGCGAATTGCGTGTCCATGCTTTGTAGCATGCATAGTCTATATATCATCGATCGACTTCACGAGGAGATGATAAATATAATGAATCACATATGATGGAAGCGCTCGATCCCCTTCAGTGGGTGGGGAAGTGGGAGACACGAGACATCGCTCGATCTCCTTTAGTGGGTGGGGAAGTGGGAGACACGAGACATCGCTCGATCCCCTTCAGTGGGTGGGGAAGTGGGAGACACGAGACATCGCTCGATCTCCTTCAGTAGGTGGGGAAGTGGGGGACACGATACATCGCTCGATCTCCTTCAGTGGGTGGGGAAGTGGGGGACACGAGACATCGCTCGATCCCCTTCAGTGGGTGGGGAAGTGGGAGACACGAGACATCGCTCGATCCCCTTCAGTGGGTGGGGAAGTGGGAAACACGAGACATCGCTCGATCTCCTTCAGTGGGTGGGGAAGTGGGAGACACGAGACATCGCTCGATCTCCTTCAGTGGGTGGGGAAGTGGGGGACACGAGACATCGCTCGATCTCCTTCAGTGGGTGGGGAAGTGGGGGACACGAGACATCGCTCGATCCCCTTCAGTGGGTGGGGAAGTGGGAGACACGAGACATCACTCGATCTCCTTCAGTGGGCGGTGACGTGGGCACACGAGACATCATTCCATAATTTGCTCTTGTCGCTCAGGACATTCCTCGCCATGTGCGTGAGTGTCGCCTCTTGCGAGAGAAGCTTCTCGAAACTGAAGCTCAGCAATTAAGACGTTCCTTTACTAAAGCATAGGATAATAATGATTGAGTAATCTGGCGCTCCTGTCGATCGAGCGAGAGATGAACAATGTATTGGACTTCGACTGATAGGTGAGTTCACGTCACTCAAGGCCCGAAATATTAGGCTGTAGAGAACAGTAAGGAGCGTAATTCCGCGTTCGGCTCCAACGAATCAATCCCCGTCTCGTTATATGGGGCAAGATGCCCCTCCTATGGTTCAAGAAGCTCCTGGGACGTCTTGACCCACAACAGTAACACACGTTCTCTATTGTATGAAATATGAATATTGAAATGAGCAGTGACAATATCCGCCACACGGCGTACACGATACACAGAGTGTGTGCTACCTCTCTCATCTCTACACGATACACAGAGTGTGTGCTACCTCTCTCATCTCTACACGATACACAGAGTGTGTGCTACCTCTCTCATCTCTACATGATACACAGAGTGTGTGCTACCTCTGTCATCTCTACATGATACACAGAGTGTGTGCTACCTCTCTCATCTCTACATGATACACAGAGTGTGTGCTACCTCTCTCATCTCTACATGATACACAGAGTGTGTGCTACCTCTCTCATCTCTACACGATACACAGAGTGTGTGCTACCTCTCTCATCTCTACATGATACATAGAGTGTGTGCTACCTCTCTCATCTCTATATGATACACAGAGTGTGTGCTACCTCTCTCATCTCTACATGATACACAAAGTGTGTGCTACCTCACTCATCTCTACACGATACACATAGTGTGTGCTACCTCTCTCATCTCCCCACGCGGAACTCCGTTTTCTCTTGGAAATGCATAGTTAGCATACTACCCACCAGATGGCAGCACTGTCGTGTGCAGTGTCTTAATTTAGAGCCGTTCACCATTCCTACTCCTACAAAACGCACGGGGGGGGGGGGGAGCGGGGTCAAAGCCCGCATGCTTATTTTTTAAATGTCGCTCGCATGCTAAATACGACCACCGTTGCGTGATACATCACACTGCGGTGAACTATCACTGAACTACCATTGTTTTAATTTGTGTAACCGTTTATCGCGCGGTGAACTGCCACGGAACTAACTAATTGTTTTAGTTTGTGTAATCTGTTCATCGCACGGTGCTGCAACAAAATACGACAACTTGTAAATTCACAACTTCGTAGAATACAATTATCACTACGACACCATGATGTTGTTGGAAAATACAAATCTTTTTCATAAATAAATGTTTGTAAACATATTACGACGGTTATTATTGTAGGTCCTATACACGCACGGTGTCATAACATTATTGAATCGATGTTTTTCAATCTGCAATATTCAGAAGAGGGACTGAGTTTGAGAATTAGAACGCTATACAGAGTTAGAACTCATAGTCACTACACTCTCAGCACACAACTAGAATACAGAAGAGTCACTGTATCCCCAGTACACAGCTATACTCCATAATCACTACAACTCCAGTACACAACTTTGTATTCTAACTGTGTGTATATATATATATATATATATATATATATATATATATATATATATATATATATATATATATATATATATATATATATATACTTATTCTGATGAATACTCCACGCTTTTACTGACAATTCACTGCATCAAATAACAAGCATAAGATAAGCCTTCGTCGCGTGGATCACGCTTACAGAAGAATAAGACCGCCTAGTAAGTAGATCACAATCATTTATCGAATATTATATTGTTCATAATTACATCGAGTGCAGGTAACTAATATTGCTGAATAAACATGTGATTATCATTGCCAATTTACAATTTGGTTCTATTGCATTATCTGGTAGCTGGCTCTAGGACACGATGGTGAGTTATTTATTGTAAGATTTATGCGAACTACCACATCTGAAGTACACTTTAATAGTTTACGCCAATAACAACTGGTATGTAGATTACTATATTTGTTCTTAAATAAAAAAATTGGTGTGTGGTATGATATGATGCTATATATAATGTCATAACAATGTAACAATGTAAAAAATATTTGTCAACAGGTAAGGCAGAATTTGTTAAGTTCATTTCCGAAATAAAGCTCGACTGCACTGTGACGAAACTAAGAAAAAAAATCACAGAGTAAGCAGAGTAAGCAATATCAGCTATTCAAGAAAACGTGGCTGTGCATTCAAAGATAATTAGAGAGACAGAAACAAGTAGGGAGAGACATGGAGAAACAAGGAGACACATACATAGACAGGGAGAGATTTAGAGAGAAAGAGAGAGACATGGACATATGTATGGAGAGAATTGGAGACTTATAGAGAGACATATATAGAAAGGGAGATACACAGAGAGACATAAAGAGAAAGTGAGAGTCATGGAGATACATGGAGATAAGGGGAGATACAAGGAAAACCATGAAGAGACATGGAGAGACACAGATATAATGGAATAGATAGAGAGAGACACGGGGACAGAAAGGGAAAGTTAGGAAGAGACATGGAGAGACACATAGAGACATGGAGATACAGGAAGAGAATAGGGAAAAAATAGGGAGAGAC
Source organism: Lamellibrachia columna (assembly GCA_963662155.1). Lineage (NCBI taxonomy): Eukaryota > Metazoa > Annelida > Polychaeta > Sabellida > Siboglinidae > Lamellibrachia > Lamellibrachia columna. The sequence goes on along the minus strand of OY759268.1, from coordinate 9,138,388 downwards.
AGGGATATATAGGGATATACACAAAGAGAAAGAGGGAGAGGCAAAGGGAGACCGGAAGAAACAAGGAGAGAAATAGAGGGACAGAGTGAGGCAGGGAGAGAGAGAGAGAAAGACAGGGAGAGGAAGGAGAGGTAGGGAGATACATAGATAGAGAGAGAAATTAGCGTGAGGCATATCGCCAATTTTTTTAATGGAAACCAGCTCCTGTGAAAATCATTTGGCATTCTCTTATATAGGTAGTTCTTTATGTTCAATATCATAAAAGGTATAGCCATTTTAGTGGATATCCTCAATATTTGGGAAAAGCCCAAACCGTGGGCTTTATATATTCATTCCTCTCATTGAGTTATTAGTTATCAATGTGATGCTACTTTCGGTACACTTAAATATATTAGTTTATGGGTGCATATCTTAGTCATAGTTGCTGTTATAATAATCTTAAGAACCGTGACTGGAATTACTAATTAATCAGCCCCTTACTTGAAAGTCAACAAGTGCGTTTGATGTAGTGTCTTTATTATTAACTACCCGGTTTTGTGGCATACAAACTATTGCGTGTATGTCGTTAACTGCAACAGTATTGTAATCGAATGTGAACATTGTTTACATTCGAGCCGTGTAGCTAGACATGCAGTGTGCGTTATGTCCCTTGATCAGGCATTGGGCCCAACCGCACTTTTTCTACACATTAAGTGTACGAAGTAAATTTGAGTTTAATAATGCTTATGCATTTTGTGGCTCTTACAATAGTTACTCGACCGTAGCTACAGAGTGTGCATGTCTGTTGTTATTTGGCCGTGTAAATTGTTCCGTTATGTATTATTATGAACGTCGTAGATATGCGCGCATGATGTCCATTCTGTAAATTTGGCCGGCATGTCAATGTTTACTTTATTTATACTGTGTACTATATATGATTATGTTGATGAAATCATATATATCGACATTTACACAAATAAATATTTATTGTTTTTTCTGTATGTCCCTTGGTGCCTACCTGTAATGAATCTTGTGTAAACTAGATGGTGATTAGTTATTCAAGCTGCATAGTTTAATTGTTTGACGCAATCTGGTATGAATAAACAGGGTGCTGAAATAGTCCGTGATATATCAGTCGTATAGGGTTGTTGTTTTGGGTTATATATTGCAAACTATGTAGCTGATTAACCCATCGACACATGAACAATATCACTATTACGCAATATGTTATTTATATATATATATATATATAATTTATATATATATATATAATTTATATATATATATATATATATATATATATATATATATATATATATATATATATATATATATATATATATATATATATATATATATATGAGCCTATATTTTTGCATTTATGTATATGTGTATGTATGTATATATATATATATATATATATATATATATATATATATATATATATATATATATACGCACGCGCGCACGCACGCAAACACGCACACACACACACACACGCACACACACACATGCGCACACTTACATTTACCTTTGGGCAACATATTCTCTGTGTCGCCTAAAGACTTTTTTTTTCATGAACCTTTTGAACTTTACCTTAGAACGACATACTTTGGCGAAACCAAAAATATATCTTTGTTTTGTAAGTAAATAAAAAAATTAAAGCGATCCCAATATATTATTTTGGACAAACAAATAGCATAAAGTAAAATATTGTGAAATGTTTTGTTTTAATTTTTATTATTTTTATTGAAGATATACATAGTGTTGCACAATGGTGGCAATTTATTTCGAGTCGCCCTACCCTGGAATATGTGCATATTTGTACATATACATATGTACGTATATATGTATGAATATGTATATATATATATATATATATATATATATATATATATATATATATATATATATATATTGCATGGTTTGATGCACGTACGTACGATCACACGCACACATACACGCTCGCACGCACACATGCACACATGCACATACACACAAACGCACAAACGCATGCATGTATTGGTGTATGTATGTATGTATGTATGTATGCATGCAGGCAAGTATGTTAGCATGTACAGTGGAGCGCCTCGCTCTTTCGCTTGTTGTCGCTTTGTTTACTGTCAGAATGAAACATATACACATATTGCAGTATGTATGTCTCCCTAAAGAACAGCCTGACAAGTAAGTAACAGTGATTCAAGACAGAACACTGGGGTTTTTGTCGCACTCGTTTATGAATTTCCAATATATATTCTACATTTCAATGTACATTGACGTATGCTATATAATATAGAAATTATAACATGAGTGCGAAATATCACGTCGTTAGATGGACGTCACGCCCTTATCTAAAGACGGCGATTGAGGAACTCCGCGATATCTCGCAACATCTTCTTCGTAGTGGCTGTTGACGATTTGGGGAATATATGATGCGGGCCGTTGTACATCGCTGTGGTTACCCTCACCCCAGCCGACTTCAAACGGCGTCCGTATATGATCCCATCGCTCCTCAGTACATCTTGATTCACGTTCAAGATGAACGCTTCCGGAAGCCTCCTGAGGTCTCGTGCCATGAGGGGAGCGAAGTACTGATCAGTGAAAACCGATTTGACTTTGTTCCAGAGGGCTGCGTTACCTCGACGGCACGCCAGGGACGTCCGCCTCTGGGCCGCCTTGTGAGGGGTATTAGGAAGCGCCGACCAAGGCACGAGTCAGCCGTAGCGAGCCTTCGCGGCTGCCGTCGTGTGGCAGTTACGGGAGAAGTCGATGAGGGGAAGACCGGTTATATTCCCGAAGGCGTACCCCAACCTGCAAGCAGAGGGAGATTAACGTTGTTGTCACAGTGCTGGAAGAAATACTGCAGTATAGTCATTATTTAAATGGAAAACATCGTCCACCAAACAAGTACATCAGTAAAAGTAACCACAAATATGCAGAGTTACAACTAAATTATGTACATATTGATTCATTGTTTAATTGCGTTGTTTATTTGCATTCGATCGGCAATGCTCTACTGTTGTGCCACAACCACGTGCATGGAAATACACAAAACGAGCAGAGTCGGTGAAACAGCGAAGCAGAAGTACACTTTAAAAGTCCCTCTTCAATTCGATTGTTTTCGCTTGTCTCATTTCAAATAAACTGAAACCTATCTAGTATCCACTGGAACACGCTAGTTCGATTTTTTAATTTTGTATGCAGTGTTTTTGTGAAATCACCAGGCACACTATTAAATCACTTAATGTTTGATAAAACATTAATTGTAGTGAAAATGGAAACGTTGAAAATTCATGAATTTTACATTTTGTGAAATTTCTTGACTTTTTCATGTGATTGGTGAGAGGATAAAACCCACGCCTATGATAGGCCTTGAGCCTCACTGTCCTTACCATTTTGGATATCAACTATTTTGCACCGTACTAGATCTAATTATTAAAGTCATTTATTTCGGAAAAAAATACAAATACAAATTGAGTCTAAAAATGTTGCTTAAATATCAACATATAATTTGTACTTTGAATTATATGAACAAATAATACTCTAACTACACATTTATTCATTAAATGTGAGCATGAATATATTAAGTAATACATGCTTATTTGTGAAAGTTTCTTATTTGCAGTGTTTACTGTAACGTCATTGACATTTAGAGAGTAACAGTTTTTTCAGTTTATTTTTAAATTGGTTAATATACACAAGCTGTTTTAATTTACTAGGTAATGCACACTAGAATACTGGTCCTGAATAATTTATTGTACATCTCCTGCTGTTTGTTCTTACGTTTTGGATGATAGTAGCTATTTTGGTTTCTTAGATTATGTTTGTGGATATTTTGTATTCTCGTAAGCATTAATGACATAGTATGTGGGAGTTTGTTATTTGCTGCTTTATACATAACATTACCTAGTTGATGTTTATATAGATCATCCTATTTTAATAGTTTTAACTTTGAGAATAGAAGATCAGTGTGTGCGATGTAATGAGAATTTGTGATTATCCTAATAGCTTTCTTCTGTAGTATTCTTAATTTGTTTAAGTTTGTACAATATTAATTTTCCCATAATAGAGTGCAATATTGTAATTGTGATAAGATCAATGAACAATAAATAGTTCTCATCATATATATATATAGGGAGAACAAGTTTTAATTTGTTAAGCATTCCCACATTCCGTGCAACTTATTTTGATAGGTTATCAATATGTGTCATAAATATTCCTAGGAATTTGGTGAATTTGACATGCTTTATTTTGTTTTCATCTACTTGTATTAAGGCACTGTTGTTATTGTATTTTTTCCTTTTGGTGTGAATATAATAACATTTGACTTTTTGGTGTTTAAGGAAAGTTTGTTGTTATGGAACCATGTTGATATTTTTTTTATTTCTATGTTTACCTCTTCGATGAGAGTGTTGAAGTATGTATGAGCATGAAATAGACTTGTGTCATCTGCAAACAGTATAGGATTTAGGATATCTGATACATTTTTGATATCATTTATTTATAAAATAAAGAGGAATGGACCTAATATAGATCCTTGTGGAACTCCACATGTAATTGTCGTATATTTTGAGTATGCTTTGTTATACGATACATACCGTCTTGTGTTATTAAGATAGCTTTTAAACCAGTTGCAGACAGTGCCTCTTATACCGTAGCATTGAAGTTTATTTATTAAAATGCTATTATATCGAAAGCCTTGGAGAAATCAAGAAAAACACCTATATGATATTTTATATGGTCCATGTTACTTGATATTTTATCAACCAAATCAATCAGTACCATATACGTAGAATATATTTTCCTAAATCCGTATAGTTTTTTTTATATTATGTTGCGTTCTGTTAAAAAAATTGTAAAGCCTATTGTACATTAGGCGTTCTAGTATTTTTGAGAGGCATGGAAGGATAGAAATAGGTCTATAATTTGATAATAGTTCAGGGTTTTCATCTTTATACACATTTTTATTTTTAATTTGCTGGGCACAATGCACATAAGTGAATTATTGAAAATGTGAGCAAGTTGATTTGCAATTTGTGGTATAACTTGTTTCATAATGTATGGATCAACATTGTCGAATCCACTTGATTTCTTTGAATTTGCTTTTTTTACTATGTTAGTTATTTCCTCAGGATATGTAGGTGTACAGAAAAAACGTAATGCATTTTTTTTTAATAAAATGTGTTGGGTCATTTCTTGTTCATGTTAAGTTTACATTAAGGCGATGACCTATGTTGGTAAAATAATTATTGAAATTGTCCACTAATTCCCTTTTGTCTGTACAGTGGGTACCGTCTAATGTAATAAATTTACCATTTATTACAAATTTTTTTTTTCTTTGACTGTCTGATTACACGAGTCAGTTTGTTTTTGTAATTTTTGTAGATAATCTCACTTTCGGTAGAAGGGCTGCACTTAAATATTTTGAACAGGTGATTTTTTTCCTTCATGATATTAATATGCCTTTCTTGAACCATTCGCTTTTGCAGGTTTTCACCTTAATTGTTTTCCACGGTAAGCATTCATTCATTTGTGTGGTTAGTATTTCCAGAAAGGTACCATATGAAGTGCATGGCTTTTGATACTTTTACACTTTCTCCCAGTTTGAAGTTTGTAATTGTTTTTTTAATTTGCTGATGTTTGCTGAGCTAGCCATGCGTTTGTAAACAATGTTTTACTCATTTTCTCTTTTTACTCCTATGATTGCAAGTATTACGTCGCAATTTTGGGAGTTATTCCTAGAAACCATCAAGATATTAACTGGCAGCACCACTTGCCAAGGCGTATTTATGTGATAATGGTGTGTATCGTGAAATGTTGGAAATGTTGTTATCATTACAGTCACCAAGTTATCCAGTCCGGGGGGAGTTGTTAATATGCATAACAAAGGATGACATAATCACGCCTTCAATGCTTGAATGTACTGACCAGAAGTTACGCATAAACGCCTGAGTCAAGCCGCTATCGCACGTGACCTCCTGGTACGACGGAGTCATGAAGTCGATGGTTCCGGCTACTTGGACTTGGTGCAGCGACTTGAATTTGGTGTAGATCATTTACAGAAATACGTGGAATATCAAATAGAATAAGTATTACTATTGCATATATATTATACACAAACGTATTGTAGACATATATTAGGAAACAGGTTTTGTTAATTATTAGTCAGAGGGAGTATTTTAGAGTAAGTTAGTTTCGGATTCTGTCAGGAAATTCAGCGAGCGTTAATAGGGGTGTTTACAATTCGAAAATTTAGATAACATAGTGAATAGTCAGTAACAGTGAATATTGGTTAGAATAAGTATTAGTATTATACATATATTGTTCACCAACTTCTTGTAGACATATATTAAGAAACCGTTGTTGTTAACAGAGGTAGTATTTTTTTTTTCCCGGATTCAAACTCAACGAGTGATAAAAGGGAGTTTGTTTACAGGTCATTCAACCCGTGCATCGAGCTATCGTTTACATTAGCTAATATATATATAAGATAAAGTGATTTATTTACTTAAATTACATACATAAGGTAATATCTGACATAGTGGTAGTCAACGTTTTCGGTAAAAAGGAATTAACAGCAGGATTTTAGCGTAAATTAGTACACACTGAGTTCGTTGTTTTGTTACACAGTGTTCTCCGTATTCGCTAGGTGGCAGGATTTTTAGCCTAAAGTGTTCTTTTGATCACAAAAACAGCCTTATTCAAGGCTAACGTAGCAAACTAATTAAAACTAAATTGTATGATGGCGCCGTGCAAACGGCAGTTAAAGGCCACAAGGCACTTAATTTGTGGCAGTTGTAGTAACTGGGTAGATTTCGTCAAGTCTGGGTGCGAGAAGTCCTGGGCTGAGGTCCAGGCAGATAGTTTTAGTTTTGAGTGTAGGGGATGCGCAAGGATGAAGGAACTAGAGGTGGAGTTGGAAGAGCTGAGGCTGCTCGTTGTGGCAATGGTGGGAAGGGAACAGGGGAGTTGTGCCGGTAGTTCCGGTGAGGGAACAGTAGACGATAAAGTGGGGAAAGACACAAGAGATGCTAGGGAGAGCTCACCTCAGCCTGGGAGGAAGCTGAGAGGAGGGAAGGTGACAGGTCATAGGGAGACAGGACGTAAGGAGACGGGAAGGAAAGGAACGGGAGGGAAGACAACCGGGGTGAAGGAGAGGGGAGTAGGGGAGACAGGAGGGAAGGAGAAGGGAGTGGGGGAGACGGGAGGGAAGACAACCGGGGTGAAGGAGAGGGGAGTAGCGGAGACAGGAGGGAAGGAGAAGGGAGTGGGGGAGACGGGAGGGAAGACAACCGGAGTGAAGGAGAGGGGAGTAGCGGAGACAGGAGGGAAGGAGAAGGGAGTGGGGGAGACGGGAGGGAAAACAACCGGAGGGAAGGAGAAGGGAGTGGGGGAGACGGAAGGGAAGGGGTCAGGACAGAATGTGATGGAGGGGATCGAAAGGAAGAGTTATTCTGCAGCAGTGATAGAGGGGGTGAGGAAGAGAGCGAGGGTGTTTGTGGGGGATTCGATAGTTAGGAAGACCGACAGAGTCTTAAACAAGGGAGATGATGTGGTGGTCTGCTTGCCTGGAGCCAAAATAGAGGCGATAACTGAGAGGGTAAAAAACATCGTAGGCTCGGGTAAGGGTGGATCTGTTTTAGTACATGTAGGGACAAATAACGTAGAGAGGGAGGGTACAACTGCCATAGTTAGGAAATATAGGCAGTTGGTCAGAACACTAAAACAGACGCGGGTTGAGCAGGTAATACTGTCAGGGATTTTACCTGTAATGGGCAGGAGGGGTCATAAATATCGAAATTGTCGGGGGATGGCAATTAACATGTTAGTCCAGAGGCTGTGTAGGGAAGAGGAAGTTGGATTTGTGGATTTATGGGGAAGTTTTGTTGGGAGGGCTGATATGTACATGAAGGATGGGCTTCATTTAAGTGGAAAGGGGGCGGCAGTATTCGCGGACAAACTTTCAGCAGCAGTAGATAGCGACTTGGGTACAATGACAAATATTTTTGGAAGTAAACATTCTTTAAACTAGAAGTGCAGGGGGGTTACCTAGAGGTGTCTCAAGCAGAACAAGAGGCCACTAGCACAGATAAACCAATATCAAATCATCCGAAAATCATCTCTGAAAAAGGTTATAGATGCGTATGTTTAAATGCAAGGAGCATAATAAATAAGAAAAACGAATTAAACATTATGGTAGAAGATATTGACCCTCACATAATTGGTATAACTGAATCATGGGCTAACATAGATATAACAGATGCTGAATTAGGACTGACAGGATACGTAATGTTTAGGAAAGATCGAATAGGAAGAAGGGGCGGGGGAGTTATTTTATATGTTAAAGAATCTATTCAGGCTTATGAAATAAAACTAGAAAGGGAAGCAGATTGCGATGAAGCTGTTTGGTGCAAAATTGTTTCAGGAAATTCAAAATTAACTATTGGATTAGTTTACCGAAGTCCAAACATAAACGAAGAGGACAACACAAAAATAAAAAACGCTATAAAGGAAGTTAGTAAAAGGGAATGTATCATAATGGGAGATTTTAACCATGGACACATACAATGGAATTCTCTAGAGAGCACAGGGATTGAGGATCAACAATTTCTATGTTTAATCCAGGATAGCTTTCTTACTCAGCACGTACTAGAACCAACCAGGGGAGAAAATGTATTAGATATAGTTTTGTCATCACAACAAGAATTAGTGGACAATGTAAAAATATTTGAACCATTGGGTAATAGTGACCATAATCAAATACATTTTGACATCAATGTAAAATCAGAAAGTAAAAATAAGAAAACGTACAAGAGAAACTTCCACAAAGGTAACTACAAAGATATGAGAAAATACTTAGCACAGCTAGATTGGAATAACGTGCTGATGGATAAGACTGCAATTGAATGTTGGAATATTCTAAAATATGAAATTGAGAGTATCATTGATAAATTTGTTCCCTTCCGAAAACAAGGAAAACGGTGTAGAAAGAAACACTTGTCAAAAGAGGCAATTAGAAAAATAATGCTAAAACAAACTATGTGGAGGGTTTATAGGCGTACCAGAAAGGAAGAAGACTATGCAAAATACAAAGAGGCACTTAATGCAGCTACAACTGAAATCAGACAATCTAAAAGAAGCTATGAGCAAAAACTGGCATGTAACATAAAAACTGACAGCAAGAGTTTTTATGCATATGTCAGGAGTAAACAAAACGTACAAGACAAGGTTGGACCTCTAGAAGACAGTGCTGGAAATATAATATCACAGGGGTTTTTAATGGCGGAAGACCTAAATGGTTACTTCAGTTCAGTGTTTACAAAAGAAGATATTAGTTCATTACCAGTTGCTGATGCTAAATTTCAGGGGGCTAAATCTGACTATTTAGGACCGTTAGTTGTAACTCCAGAATTGGTAGCTAGGAAAATAAAGGCAATGAAGGATAACAAATCACCGGGAGTGGATGGGATTCCTCCAAAATTACTAATGGAAACAGTAGATCAAATCAGTATACCACTTGCAAGAGTATTCAACTTGTCATTAAAAGAGGGAGTTGTTCCGTTTGAATGGAAAGAAGCAAACATCATACCATTATTTAAAAAGGGTTCGAGAAATAAGTCAGAGAATTACAGACCAGTGAGTTTAACGTCAGTGATTTGTAAATTATTAGAAAGGTTAATTAAAGACCATATGGTGGACTTCCTCGTTAAGCATAAATTATTAAATTCATCTCAACATGGATTCCTTAAAGCGAGGTCATGCTTAACAAATATGTTATGTTTTTTGGAAGAAATCACTAAGTGGATAGACATGGGATCGCCAGTAGATATTATCTACTTAGATTTTCAGAAAGCTTTTGACAAAGTGCCACATCAAAGATTGCTACTTAAATTAAAAGCCCATGGTATCGGGGATAGCATAACTGACTGGATAGAACAATGGCTGACTGACAGAAGACAACGAGTTGTAGTAGATGGCGAAGTTTCAAATTGGAAATCGGTTTTGAGTGGGGTACCTCAAGGATCAATATTAGGACCTATATTATTCTTAATTTATATCAATGACTTGGACGAGAGTATAACAAGTAACGTACTGAAATTTGCGGACGACACAAAACTGTTTAGAAAGGTTAATACTGATGGTGATAAACAACATTTACAAAACGATCTAGACAGATTAGTGAAATGGTCTGAGAAATGGCAGATGCTGTTCAATTTTGGGAAATGTAAATGCCTACATACAGGACATGGGAACTTGAATGTAAACTATAAAATGGGAGCTACTGTTCTTGGTACTACTGTAAAAGAAAAGGACTTAGGAGTTACAATAAGCGCTGATATGAAAGTTTCAGAGCAGTGTGGTATTGCAGCTTCAAAGGGTAATCAAATTCTTGGATTGATTAGAAGAAACATAACATATAAGGGAAAAAAGTTTATTATACCTCTTTATAAAGCAATAGTTAGACCTCATTTAGAATACTGTATACAAGCATGGAGACCATATCGTAAGAAGGATATAGATACGCTTGAACGCATACAAAGGAGAGCAACTAAAATGATTCCAGAACTTAGAGACCTTAGTTATGAAGAACGCCTGAAAGAATGTGGTTTAACAACTCTAGAGACAAGGAGGTTAAGAGGAGATCAGATTGAAGTTTTTAAGATATTGAATGGGTATGAAAATATTGATAGAAATATGTTTTTCTCACTCAAGAAGGATAGCAGAACTAGAGGACATGAGGTAAAATTAGTAAAGGATCAATGTAGATTGGACATCAGGAAGCACTCGTTCTCACAGAGGACAATAAATGAATGGAACAAACTGTCTACAGATTGTGTAACTGCTAGCAGCGTGAATATGTTTAAAAACAAGGTTGACACATATATCAGGAGGGCGGGTTATAAGTAGGTGAACATTGTTGGACTCTCGATAAGCCAATGGCTTCCTTGTCCACTTGCCATCTGGGCCTTTGGCTTGGATGGCAAATCTTGTTAAATCTTGTTAAATCTTGTCTGTAGCGGCGGGTAGATCAGCACCTGCAGCTTGAGTCGAGGACGCCAGTTCACCGCTCGCAGCTTCAGCGTGATCGCAGCGGCGAAGTTGGCCCCGGAACTGTCTCCTGGATATCGACGTCAGACACGTTTGAAATCCAAACTGTTTACACGACATTCCGTATGAATAATAAAACAATACTTATACTTATGCAATTACTCATTGGTTAAATGTCGTGCAGCGGTCATGCCCTGATCGAGTGTCGGAACCTGGGGACGGATCATCGTTTTACTTCCGGGTTCACGACATACAAATATAGTGCCAGGGGTATTTAGACGGTACCCCCTTTGGACAACTATTTGTTTTTTGTAAAATTATTTCTTTACATGAATATGACCATATTTGATTACTAAAACACATATGTTGTGCCAATAATAAGATGTCTAGTGGCTGGGTATCAATAAATGTGAATGCCAGTATTTGTAGGATCCATAGCGCATGAAGACATGATACATATGTTTATCTATGCTATTTTATGGGGACCATCTCGTTTGTTGATCTTCTGTAGATAAGAATATCAACGACATTATAGTGTTGTGTGGCGTATAGTGGGTTTGCGTAGCGTATGGTAACTTAACGTAGTGTCGTGTATTGTAGTGTAGTGTAGATTAGATGTAAAAAATTACTCATTCTCGCAGAGGACATTACATGAATGAAACAAATTATAAACAGATTGTGTAAATGCTAGCAGCGTTAAAATGTTTTGAAACATAAATAAAATAAAATAATAAATTTAATAAAATAAAATAAATAAATGAATAAATAATAAATAAATTAATTACTTTATAAAATAAAATAATAAATAAATTAATTAATTAATTTAATAAAATAATAAATTTAATTAATTTAAAACATAAACATAAAACATAAACAAATTATAAACAGATTGTGTAAAAGCTAGTAGCGTTAACATGTTTTAAAACATAAATGACAAATATCCCAGAAAGGCGGGTTAAACATAGATGAAGACTTGCAGGACTCTCGACATGAAAATGGTTTCCTTGTCCACGTTCCATCTTGGTGGTTGCCTTAGTTGACCGTCTTGTTAAATCTTGTTAAAAACATATATGTTTGACATCCATTATGCCTACATTTAATTTCCAATAAATCCGTATACTTTGTTCATTGGTTAATCGGCATGACGCATTCGGATTCCAATCGAATATCTTCATCTATCAGATTGCGAAATATGCCAACATCAAAGAACATCGGCTAATATTCATCGAAACTTCGTTATCAGCTTACTCCCGGTTTGAGTATCATCGTTTGTCTACCTACGAAATATAACTACATCAAGCGAAACCCGATTAGTTTCACCGGAAAATATGCGGTGATTTTCAATAATTTTATATTAAAAAACAATCCGTATTGAATACATGGACATGCCGATTCATTCATCCTATTACCCTTTCAACAAACAATTGAATTACCCTTTGTAGTTATTATATATTGTCCACAACGCTATGCAAACATTTACGTGTAATTGTTCGCAGCATCATGCGTCTTTTCAACGATTATCCCAAGGTACGTAACCAAAGGGCGCCGCTAGACGTTACTATGATTGAATCGGCAGGTCCACACAAAATACGTAAATTAAAGTTAATGCAACGTCTCCAAAACAACTGATTCTAAATAACATAACAGCAACACAAACTACATTTAAAAACGGTGGTGTTTTTTGTAACCAAATCGCTATTGTATAATATGTGAATTATATTATAACCATGGATTGTATTTACGTTTTGTTCACGGTCGATAGCATTTTACACGATTTGCCTCCTCCATGTAGAAACATATTACCAGAGGGTAGGGTAAACTATAAATATGCATATATCCGGGTATGTTAAGCATGATGTGGCCCAAAGTACACAATTTAACAGCTCCTGTTTTGATAACATCTATATATCTATCAGGATTATATAATTATTATTAAATTACAGTTTTTTTACATGATCGAATTGCGGACCGCAGTTTGCCGACCCAGTAAGTAAAAATTTCGACTTAGCTATGTCGAAATGTGCTTATGTTTTCTCTTCGTGGCAGCAATAGTCTACCGTACATCAGCTTTGTTTTGAAAAATCAATGTTCCGGTGGCTAGAAAATGCAAACATGGTTCGATGTTGGCAACTTAGATCGCCTCAACTTATTATGACTGCAATGTACGCATGATAATCATCACACATGTTCACGACTAATAATAACAGACAATATTGCAAATGCAGGAAAACGGTTTGTTCTTCTGACAAAAGTGTACTTATACCTGAACAAACAAGGTACAAAAATATATCAAGATCATGTATGGAATATGTTTCATATGTCTGGATGAATAATTTCCAGAAATATAACAAAATAGCAGTTTAAAAAAAAAAAAGCAACTGCTGATTCATTTGTGACGAAATTTAATCACTGTGTGGAAAGGGATGAATGCTAAACCGCGGTAGGGCCTTAACTTATACAAATCAAATCATAGTCGCATGTCTACGCCACAATGTGAAATATCATGTTGAGGACCGTCACATACTGACAGTGGAAGTATATTACCTCCGATGGCAATCCGAGTTGCATCCACCCCAAACTTGCGTGCATTTCTCATGAAATACTTCGTTGCTTTAAGGGCGTCATTGAGCCCGGCGGGGTAAATATGCTCCGGGGCTTTGCGGTAACTGAAAACATATATGACACACACACGCATATATATATATATATATATATATATATATATATATATATATATATATATATATATATATATATATATATATATATATATATATATATATATATATATATTTATATATATATATATATATATATATATATATATATATATATATATGCCATGCTTTGCGGACCGTATGAAATGCGCGTGCTCTTAGAGTGGCTCTTGAGCGCTCTTAGTTGGTTGACAGAAGGTTGACAGTCTAAGAGCGCGCATTTCGAGAATTTGACTAATCCGTCAATAACTATTATAATTATTAACCTTCCAAACCAATTTTTAAATAAGCATAAATAAATGTTCTTCGCATCTTTTAAATTGTGTGAGTTTTTGTTATATTGTTTCATTGTTGTGCGCAGTTGAACGCTAGGTGCGCCATCTTGTCCGCATTCCCCCATTATATATATATATATATATATATATATTTATATATATATATATATATATATATATATATATATATATATATATATATATATATATATATATATATATATATATATATATATATATATATAAATATATATATATATATATATATATATATATATATATATATATATATATAATGGGGGAATGCGGACAAGATGGCGCACCTAGCGTTCAACTGCGCACAACAATGAAACAATATAACAAAAACTCACACAATTTAAAAGATGCGAAGAACATTTATTTATGCTTATTTAAAAATTGGTTTGGAAGGTTAATAATTATAATAGTTATTGACGGATTAGTCAAATTCTCGAAATGCGCGCTCTTAGACTGTCAACCTTCTGTCAACCAACTAAGAGCGCTCAAGAGCCACTCTAAGAGCACGCGCATTTCATACGGTCCGCAAAGCATGGCACAAAGTGTTGGTGGGTGCAAAACGGTTGGATGTTCGTGAGAATTGTTGAAAATTTAGTCCATGTGTATAATTTGGAAGCACGAAGAACTCGTAAATAAAATGGTAAATTAAATAAACTTGTCCCGCATGATCGCTTTTCTAAGCCTCAAATCAAAACCTTAAAATTGCCCGTATGTAATGCTTGGTGACATGATCAAGCTGGCTCTCTAAGACAGTCCTTCAGGGAACATTTAGGAGAAAATAAGACCAGACAGAGGAAGAGATGGACGGAAAATATTGAGGAATGGACAGGAAACATCTTTGCAGAACCCAGGCGCTAGTACACACTCGCCAACACTGGAGGCGACGTTTGCAGCGTTCATTGGAGCAGCGCACCCATGACCCAGGCGGGTTACGTAATGTTTGGGAATTTAAATGAACAGGAAGAATAATTATTGTGTACGAATTCGATCCAACTTTGTCTCAACATTATACGCAAAAGCACGCCTGCGTTAATACAATACTCTTCCGAGGGGAATATCATAGAACCTCTTCGTTCAACGATGTGAATCGCAGGTGGCACCAGTGGCATGGCAACAAAGTATTAGCTGTGCAATTGGCTGTGCATTGACTTAGTAAAATACTAGCGCGTGTCTGCTTACGATTTCCACAAGGTAGAGGCGATATGCTTGCTTATTTCAGCGGTAAAGTGCCATGAATGAATCGCTGACATTTATGTAAGTGGAAACTATATTACTTGGAAGGTTAGGATAGGTTGCGATGATATTGTCTAACTTGTTGGATTAGTCAGTTGGGCGTATATAAGTCCCATGCGATTGACGTGTGTTTTTATTTACCACGGTGACTCGGAAATCTGAGATATAATTTGTGATTTAATCTCATTTGTTGTTAAAGGCGTATTTTATATTTATATATTACCCGTTTGGTAATTGTTTTATGTTTGATAATTATTTGTAATCATGGATTTGGCCCATATAGTTGAGCTACACGGGAAGTTTGCTCTCGTAGGTGCTGATGAACTTCAGGAGTTTGTTCGGGAAGAATAGGAGGCGTCTCGGGATGAAAGCCATGCTGTTATTGAGCAAGCTGCACTGGTGAGAGCAGACAAAATCAAAGAGAGAGGGAAAGAGAGATGGCGAGGCAAAAATAGTTTCGGTAGCAAGAATCTGAGATATCACCGTCGAGAACGTGATATGGAGATGGTTCACGAGAAGGAACTAGCGATGTTCCATAAGGAGGCTGCAGCAGCCAGCCATGAGGGGTCGGTAAATGAGTACGATGGACGCACGCACCCACACAACACACACAAACATACACACGCACAAATACACGCATGCACACATGAACGCATGCACACACACACACACACACACACACACACACACACACACACACACACACACACACACACACACACACACACACACACACACACACACACACACACACACACACACACACACACACACACACACATACACACATACACACATACACACATACACACATACACACTCCAGATGCTTTGCAAATTTTGTTATAACCCAATCATAATATAAATGACCCTAATAAAATTTGACACTCATGACTATTTTTATCAGGTATGTAACTCTTCATTAAATATTTACTCAATGGAAGCAACGACGATGTTCGAAGCTTTCACCAATGTCCGCATATTAGCGTCAGCAATACCTACAACGATGAAAATGACACTGGTTGTCATGGTTGTGACAACCATGATGCTAGTGATAATGCCAATAGCAGCGTCAGCGACAATGTAATAGCAATTGCAATGTGATTATAGTGTTGCAGTATTAGTTGTAGCGTTGCTGATGGTGTTGGTAGTGCTAATAGTAATTAGCAATATTTAGTAGTAGTAATTGTTGTTGTTGTTGAAGATGATGCACTTGGAACGTAGGCATTAGTTACAATAGCAATTGATGATGATGTTGGAGGAGGGTTGAAGGTATTATATGGGATATATATCTGAAGAAACAGCTAAAGGGAAAAGTTTCGGAAGCCTGCGTGGTACCAGCCTGTGCACATCGGTTGGGAATACTTGCACTGACAGAGAAACAAGCGAAGCAGCTACATGCAGGAAAACATGTAAAATGAAACGAGAAAAAGGGAAGAAGGATTCGGTGAATATATTAATTTAAATTTGAAGATAGAAGGAATATTGCGGAAATTAGATAATATATGGGAATGAAGATACACCTGAGGAGTAAGGTAGTGGGGAACAGACTGCAATGGGCAGAGAAGGTAGAGGGAATGTGTGAGGAGAGGTTAACAAATAGAGCATAGGACACAGAATATGTTTGTAGAAGTGGGAGAGAAAGAACGAAAATAAGATGAAGGGACAGTCTGGCATAGGTAAACAGTCGACAGTGCGGAGAATGGCAGAATTCGCGAAGGATGGAGACGAATCGTCGAGAGGACTGAACAGGAAATGCGATGTAGCCCCCGCCCCTAGGGGACCATAAGGGAAGACATGATTTTTCATATATCATTTGTGTTGATATATGAAGCTCAGCACCATGCATCCGCTGTAGCTACGATCAGTTGCTGAAGTGTTTAATACCTGCGGATAACAAGGACCAGGCCCCGCCGAACATGTAAACAAATCCTCTACGTGGCGCCCTCTGACGTCTACTAGGTTGGTACAATATGACGTTGACACCGCTGAATGTCATACGCGTCACCTGAATGAAAAAAACAACGTAACAATTACAAGAAATCAGAACAATTTCCATAAACTAGTACACACGACTACTGCTGCTGCTGCTGCTGCTGCTGCTGCTGCTGCTGCTGCTGCTGCTGCTGCTGCTGCTGCTGCTGCTATTACTAATACTACTACTAATACTACACGTCATAATACTACATGACATCGATTACCTAAACAAACACAATTTTTTCACAATTTACTTTCAAATACACGCGGCCAAAATGAGAAATTACACAAGACATCCAGCAGACTCGACACAAGACAATTTACGTTCTCGCGACGCGTATTCCAGGACTGGAATCAACCGCGGAAGCACCAAACATAATTGTGTTCAATAAAAACTTGACGATCTCTGGAAGAGGGACATGTTCCAATTCAAAAAAGCAACAATTATTTATGCGTATGCACAAAGCAACTCTCGTTTCTCACATATATTAATTAGGACGAATATTTAAAGGAGGGTCTTAACAAGGCTAAAACAAGTCTTATTACAGTTATTACTGTATTAGAACCCGAAGTTCCAGGCAAGGAACATTCGCATTACATCAAACATTACCAATGACGTGGGTATATTGTAATGTGTCATAAATGTGTCGCAAACTAGTTGGCATGTAGTTGGCAAGTTAAGTAATTTATCAACAAATTAACCTTCAAGCCAAGTCAAGTCTCGAGTCACCTGAACTCCAAGTCAAGTTCCATGTCTTCAAAATGTGTAATTCGAGTTACATGTCTTGAAAAAATTAATTCGAGCGTGATCAGAATCATTGTGACTCGAGTCAACAAGTCTGGCTTGTCGCTCTCATGCTTGTGTGTGTGTGTGTGTGTGTGTGTGTGTGTGTGTGTGTGTGTGTGTGTGTGTGTGTGTGTGTGTGTGTGTGTGTGTGATTGTGTGTGTGTCTGTTTTTTTGTTTGTTTGTGTGTTTGTGTGTATGTGCGTCTGCGAGTGTGTGCGTGTTCGTGAATACATGCATGTGTATGCCTCCATGTGCGTGTTTTCTGGTTCAATTAGAATACAATACATTGTATTTATGTATATCATATGACATTTTTTTTATACATTATCGTGTTGCCCTTCCAGACATGCAATATATATTAATGAAGCACTTTTGAGACACGATATATTAAATATTTTCATTCAATCCATTCAAACGCACATAATCGTACAAACTCACACATGTACACACGTACTCATGCAATCTCACAAAAACACACACAAACACTCACGTAGACACATAACAAAAAGTTAATTATCACACACACAAACACACACACACACACACACACACACACACACACACACACACACACACACACACACACACACACACACACACACACACACACACACACACACACACACACACACACATATATATATATATATATATATATATATATATATATATATATATATATACATACATATATATATATATATATATATATATATATATATATATATATATATATATATATATATATATATATATATATATATATATATATATATATATATATATATATATATATATATATATATATATATTATCAGATAGACCCGCGCATGTGCACGCACGCACTCACGCAAGCACGCATGCAAAAACATGCAAAAACACGATGTCTTCGGTGTAAAATGTGTTGACGGACCAATGTTCACGTCCACGTTCTAATTAACTACTATCGGCGTTGTTTACGTTTAGACATGTTTAGTACGTGACACACATTGAAAAGTAGAAAGAAATGTATCGTAACGTGCAACTTGCCTTAATCAAAGGGTCATCAGGTGTTGCTGCTGCTTTGGGAAACAACAGTGGTGCAATGTTTCGCAAGATGTGAACATTGTGAGCGTCCAGCCCGAGACATGATATCACAATTGTCTGTGGTAAAACAAAGATAATTAAAACGGATATATATATATATATATATATATATATATATATATATATATAAATTATACAAACAATATTCACCAACCAAAGGTATCGGACAAGAACCCGTAGGACAAATCCCCCTTTGGACAATACCCCTGATTCACTACAGCAAAATAGCATTAAACTAACTAACTAACAATAAGAAAACCTTCCTTTTAAATGTTAGTATACAGTCACTTGTGAGGTGTTGTTCCCAGCCAGGGTGCCTCATTTTAAGATTTCGCTGTATCTCACGTTACATACGTTATTAGTCAGATATACAATCGCTACTCAGATATACAATCGAGGCAAACCTACACGCATGCACGTAAAACGCAAAAAAACGCTACACCGACCAGTATACTCTGTTTTATTTAAATGTGTTATACAACGGGTCACGGTAAATTCAGAATATGAAAGAAGACTCAGTTACGTATCAAACCTTCAATGTAAAGCACCTATATTTGTTATCCAGAAGACAATTAAAACAGTTCGGCATATTTTAAAAAGATAGATATACTTTTTCAAGTGGACATGTATTAAGTTATTACGTTGAAGACTTTGTCCAAGGGGATATGTGTTAAATAGTTATGTTGAAGGGAAACAATAGTCATGGTTTTGGATCGATGCACCCATTAGAGTTAATAAATCATAACCATTTACCTTTACAATTAAGACTATCATGCCAGTGTCTTACTAGAATAACTGTGTTGAACATACACTATCTTAATTTCTCGGGCTACGCCATACTGTTAGATAACCCAAAGCAAAAATCTAGCAAAATTCGCTCGTCAAATAAAAGCATATTGGTGTATACCTATTCGTATACTTGCTGGTAGGATATGACCATAATGTTAACGCTCATACTCATCTGATGTAGCATATTTTGTCATTTGTTTACTAAACTGTTCCTGACAAAACAGCACGTTTACTTGACACTGCGGCGGTTTTGTGTACGCCGGCCTCACTTAATGCGTCACGCCTAGTCTACGTTTCCCTATTTTCATTACGCATGCGCTTATCGGTCGTGCTGGTAAACAAACCTAAGACTATCGGAGAAATGACCGGACTCTCCCACTTGTGTAGCACATTCTGAGTAAACCAGTGTCGTGATATTCTTGATTTTAGTTGCACATGGTTAGTTTATGTTATCTCTTTCAGGAGCATAGCCCCAATATCAGGACTTTTATTTGGCTTTAGTAACTTTGCAATAATTAACGTGTCTTCAAAATATCTCTACAGCCTATTAGCATAAATATTTCACGTGACACTTACCCAAATCTTAGCTTGCTTACTGAGACTCTCAATCGGTCGATAAGGTTCCGTCTCTTCGAAGTCGTCGAAAAAGTGTACATAGCTGGTGAAGTTGTGGAAAACCGACGGCGTCCAGGGAAATCTTCCACGTGGCAAGCGACAGGGATATATATATGGGCTTCGATGCATCTTTCAACCGGACTACGCCGCAATAGTGATTTCGGCCACCGGCATGTACTTGCGGTAGCTTGCAGCCCGCATGACGTCAGCACCAAGATAAATGCGGCAATTTTCATCACCACGATTGTTGTTTTCATTGGAGAGCTTACACAAAGAAAAATACAGTCAACTATTACTTCCTGACGGTATGTGTGTTATATATATATATATATATATATATATATATATATATATATATATATATATATATATATAATCGGATATATTTGGGTAAAACACATCGACGTACTACTCTATTCGAAAAATGTGGTGATGCCCTTTGCCCCGTGAAAACTAATTACGTGTAATCTCATGGCATGGATGTCATGTCATGTCGTTTCAATATCATGACATGAATAAAATGAAATTAAACGACTTGAATGTCAAGTCAATATCATGGTATGGAAGCCATGTAAATTTCCTGGCTTGAATGTGATGTTATACATACATATATATATATATATATATATATATATATATATATATATTCATGCGCATCCATATATATATATATATATATATATTTATGTATATATATATATATATATATATAAATATATGTATATATATATATATATATATATGTATATATGTATATATGTATATATATATATATATATATATATATATATATATATATATATATATATATACATAAAATATATATATATATATATATATATACGTATAGGTATATATACGTATATATATATATATATATATATATATATATATATAATATAAATAAATATATATATATATATATATATATATATATATATATATATATATGACATTGACATGACACCCATGCCATGATATTAAATATGAAAACTAATTACGAGTAATATCATGTCATCGATGTCATGTCAATATAATGCCATGTCATGTGAAAGTCATGATATGGATGTGATGTCAATGAAATGGCTTGGGTGTCATGTTAATGACATGACCTGGTTGCCACGTAAATGTCATGGCTTGGATGTCATGTCCAATGTCTTTGCATGAATATCATGCCAATGTAATGGCATGGACGTCATTTCAATTTTATGGAAACACAAGTTTTTATTCTTTAAAATGAAGCAGATTTTTATGCTTTCAACGGATCCACATGGAAGCCTGACTTTGACATGACATGGCATTACATTAACATCCATGCCATGAAATTACTCTTAATTAGTTTTCATATTTAATATCATGGCATGGATGTCATGTCAATGTCACACACACACACACACACACACACACACACACACACACACACACACACACACACACACACACACACACACACACACACACACACACACACACACACACACACACACACACACACACACACACACACACACACACACACACACACACACACACACACACACACACACACACACACACACACACACACACACACACACACACACACACACACACACACACACACACACACACACACACACACACATATATATATATCCATGCCATGATATTAAATATGAAAACTAATTACGAGTCATTTCATGGCATGGATGTCAATGTAGTGCCATATCATGTCGTGTCAAAGTCCTGATATGGAAGTGATGTCAATGAAATGGCTTGGGTGTCATATCAATGACAATGCATGGATGCTATGTAAATTTCATGGCTTGGATGTCATTGCAATGTCGGTGCATGAATATCATGTCAATGCCATGGCATTGACGTCATATCTATGTTATGGAAAGGCAAGGTTTGATTCTTTAAAATTACACATATTTTTATTCTTTCTGACATAGCATGTGAAACGAATTGATATAAGAAGAAGGATATGAAAAAGACGTAATTATTATTGACCATAAGATACAGTCATGCATCCATGTTAACAAAGCAATATTATGTAGTACACGTTTGTAATTTTATAATGAACTTGGTGTGTATTAAGATAAAATAATAGTAGTAGGGTCAGGAGATTCCTCTAAGACTTACTGATCGCTCTATATGAGCCACATTATCAATACAAATATGTTTAAGTTACTAAATGAGTTGGCCTTAAAAACTATGTTCTTTCAAAGAGAAAAAAAAAAAAAAAAAATGGTAGGATGTTAATCACATTTGCATGAATTTATATTAAAAGTTGTGTAAACATATGTTTTTTTTTATTTTCTATTTTGCAAAGCGAATCTGTTGTCTGAGTTGTATCTACTCATTGTAAGTATTCTAACATACTTCTTTTGTACTTTGTATATTATTTTATTCCTCTGATACAATAGTTCATATGTGGTAAAACTAGTGTATTATGCATATTTTTATTTTATTTTCGGGCAACATATGTTTATATATATATATATATATATATATATATATATATATATATATATATATATATATATATATATATATATATATATATATAAATATATATATATATATATATATATATATATATATATATATATATATATATATATATATATATATATATAACGAATTATATATATATATATATATATATATATATATATATATATATATATATATATAATTGTAAATATATGGATTTTACTAAAATATATATTTATATAAATGTAATGTTTGTATTATTATTTTTTATTATTTTAATGACAAGATATATATATATATATATATATATATATATATATATATATATATATATATATATATATATATATATATATATATATATCGAAATATATATATATATATATATATATATATATATATATATATATATATATATATATATATATATACATATAATTGTAAATATATTGGTTTTACTAAAATATATATTTATATAAATGTAATGTTTTTATTATTATTTTTTATTATTTTAATGACAAGACTCACTTAGGTATTTATTATGTTTTATTTTGTTTATATATTGCTTTGACGTGTATATTTTATCTTCGTTATACAACTATGTATGTAATAGTGGATGTGATTGATAGCCCATTGAAAATCACCCGATAAATGTGACATTTTCGTCATCGTATTATAAGGATTTTACTACTACTACTACTACTACTACTACTACTACTACTACTACTACTACTACTACTACTACTACTACTACTACTACTACTTCTACTACTACTACTACTACTACTACTACTACTACTACTACTACTACTACTACTACTACTACTACTACTACTACTACTACTACTACTACTACTATTATTATTATTATTACTACTACTACTACTACTACTACTACTACTACTACTACTACTACTACTACTACTACTACTACTACTACTACTACTACTACTACTACTACTACTACTACTACTACTTCTACTGCTACTACTACTACTACTACTACTACTACTACTACTACTACTACTGCTACTACTACTACTACTATTTCAACCACTGCTACTACTAATGTCGTCTGCGTAAGTTATACAATTAAACATTTCACTTGCGTGTGTGTGTGTGTGCATGTCCGTGTGTGCGTGTGCCTGTCCGTGTTCGTGTGTGCCTGTCCGTGTGAATGATACATCATACGTGACACACTTAACAAATATGGGTAGATTGCATGTTTGTGGGTGTGTATTTGTGTCAGTGTGCTTGCGTGTTCTTGCGTGTGCATGTACGTACCGGCACGTGTGATAGCATGTACGTACCGGCACGTGTGATAGCATGTACGTACCGGCACGTGTGATAGCATGTACGTACCGGCACGTGTGATAGCATGTACGTACCGGCACGTGTGATAGCATGTACGTACCGGCACGTGTGATAGCATGTACGTACCGGCACGTGTGATAGCATGTACGTACCGGCACGTGTGATAGCATGTACGTACCGGCACGTGTGATAGCATGTACGTACCGGCACGTGTGATAGCATGTACGTACCGGCACGTGTGATAGCATGTACGTACCGGCACGTGTGATAGCATGTACGTACCGGCACGTGTGATAGCATGTACGTACCGGCACGTGTGATAGCATGTACGTACCGGCACGTGTGATAGCATGTACGTACCGGCACGTGTGATAGCATGTACGTACCGGCACGTGCGATAGCACGTACGTACCGGCACGTGTGATAGCATGTACGTACCGGCACGTGTGCATATATATTTGCACACGCACGTGCTCTCATATGCATGCACGCTTTCAATGCAAAAGTGCATACCTACATACACACGTGCTTAAGTATGCAAGTAAATAAACATATTATCGACGAAGGATTTTCTGCATGATGTAATAAATTTCTTTAGATGAAACGAGTCTAATGACTTCATATTATACAATGGTTTGTTATCGCATTGTCTTTGTCATGATATGGTATGCATAAAAAGGATAAACAATAGTAATATAATACAATAAAATGTATTGATCTCTGATTGTTTCAACATAAACAAATGTGACGCTCCCAACGGCAATTTAAATTCTGCAAAGGCACAATGAAGCATATCTTGATGAACAATTGAAGAAAGAAATTATAAATTACTAAAATGGTTTCCATGCCATGCAGTGTGTTAGTGCCTAGGGATGCTTTAGAGCAAACAATATTCATGGAGATGTGAAGGTACATTCATGAATCGGCGAATTTCGTTGTGTCGTCAAAAACTGCTGTAGTTGGTTATCGAATAAACACATGAATGTGAAGAGTTATTAATGGGTGTTGCATGTAGACAAACATATAATCGACGAAGGTTTTGCTGCATAACGTAATACATACGTCCGGAGCTTTTATTAAATAAATCAAGTCTAGCGATTTCAAATTGAACAATTGTTTGCCTTCACATTGTCTTTGTCATTGTATGCATGCATAAAAAAGTAAAACTATGCAAATCAAATCGATTAAAATAAATTCCACACTATAGCGAAAAGTAGCGAAATTAACCTACACTGGAATGGTGTACAAACGGCGTCGAGCTGTGTACATGTATCTACTTAACATCAATAATCAGTTATCATACCAGCGTCATTCAAGCATACAGTGACACCCGTCAGTTATGGCTTGGGACTGGTTTCTTGGTTATTCGCTATTCCGTCATTCTATGGCAATATCATGCCGATGATTATGAAACTATCGTAATAGTATTGCAATAGTTATGTAGCTAAAGCGATTCAATCACAATAGCAAACATATCCCCGATAGTCGCCGCTAGGAGCGATGTCACCCTAGAACAGGTGATTCAAAAACATAATCGCAGATAAAAGAATCAGCTGATAATAACATAAAATATACTGCATACGACTGATTAGTCACGTGTTATGGCTACACAAAAATACTTCACTGTGTGGAAAAGCCGCTTATTAGACTAACGTTGCTCTGGTCTGAAGTGAATCATTGATATTCTTAAATATACATTGCCGGTGTCAGTGAAATAATAGTTCCATGTTCCTGGATGAAAACTACATATACTTTAAAAATATATGTCCAGAAAGAGGATGGAGTTTTACAAAATTAATATACTAAACTGCCCTTCTAAAAAAACAATCGCTTCGTATTTTGTATGGCAATGGCCGTCACATATAATTCAGTGAACGTCTGAATAATTATACGTTAACGGTTGTATATATATATATATATATATATACATGTATATATATATATATATATATATATATATATATATATATATATATATATATATATATACATGTATATATATATATATATATATATATATATATATATATATATATATATATATATATATACATACATATATATATATATATAGTATATGTAACATCCACAGTCGATTTAAGAAAATAAAATGCCTATTTTTGTTCAAATGATCGAGGTAATTCACTTTATTCGTTACATCTGGAAAGGCTCAAAATAGATGATACTTAAAATGGTAAACAATGCCGATCAAGGGACGACTTCCATCCTCTCGCTGATCACTTAACAACAGTAATCCTATCTGGAACATTTCTAGCACTACCTACTACAACAAAAATATGGGTGGATATATACTGAAATTGTGGCAAGCACTGCACTTTGTAAGTACATAACTGAACAATTCAATATAACCACAGTGATACGTTGCCTTTTCTTGCCTCAGTAGTTGCCCCGTATCAGTAATATTGCTTGTATTATCATAATATGAATATATATATATATATATATATATATATATATATATATATATATATATATATATGTATATATATATATATATATATATATATATATATATACATATATATATATACATATATATATATATTCATATATATATATATATATACACACATATATATATATATATACATATATATATATATATATATACATATATATATATATATATATATATATATATATATATATATATATATATATATACATGTTGTGCTGCAAGTAGTACATGGTCTTACAGATACTAGCATATCCAATAAATAGTGATTTTCCTCACCTTGACTTATTTAAGCGTTTAGAAACAAGAATCCATAAGATACCTACGTCTAAGGACACACAACTGGTGACGGTGGTAAAAAACCGGGACTACGAAATCGCCATAGTGCCTTGCTCAACCAGGTCCGTGGAAGAAAGTTCAACATGTGCAGGACGAATAGAATGACACGTCCGTCTGTCCATGCACATGTGGATTCATACTGTCTATATAGCTATTAAACACAAATATACCACTTGAATATAAATTAAGTGTAGTTGCCAGTCAGTGAAATTTGTGATTTACATAAGTTATACTTTGCAATACTTTGCATTTAGTTGTACATCCTGAAATATGTATGTAGGCACACGTAAGTGTGTGCGTGTGTGTGTGTGTGTGTGTGTGTGTGTGTGTGTGTGTGTGTGTGTGTGTGAGTGTGTTTGTGTTTGTGCGTGCGTGAGTGTGTGTGTATGTGCGTGAGAGTGCGAGCGTGCCTGCGTGCGTGCGTGCGTGCGTGCCTATTTGTTTGTGTAGCACGACAGTATCGAAAATGGCCAGTATATATGTAAGACGAGCGAAAATTGCACCGAACTCATCCCGAAATCGTATAAATGCATACGTATAGCCTCCATGATTTCTGGCAATCTTCCCTTGCCAATAGTTCGTTCATGTATCCGTAAAATACGATCGGCGTGATCGTTTTTCTTAGATTAATTGATGTGGTCACGCTTGCTGCACATTATCATGAACGAAGTACAACTGCCTGATGCAGAATTGTTAGCTTATCTAGAAGAACTGGGGCGCGGTAGACGAGTGGCAGAGCGTTGTACTTTCGACCGAAGGGACCGGGGTTCAAAACCACCTGCTGCCATTTCGAAACTTAGGCAGTTACGTTCACTCCATTTTTCCTGCGTCTTTCGGAAGAGACACTAAAAGCCGCGCGTCCCTTCCACCTGGTGTCTATGCCAGGGGAAGTAACAAATCAGGCACCGTGGATAAATATATAACCTGATGCGTACTCCATCTCTCATGAGCCACTGCAGAAGCGTCCACGTCTCGACTGAATAAATTTTGCTAACTACAGGAAGGTACGATTAAATGAAAAACGAGAATAGTTGTCCATATGAAGCCGAATCATGAAGGCAGGTAACTTGTTAAGAATGAAAGACGGTCGACCAACAAAGAGAGGAGGGGCGGTGAAGCAAGAAAATGGAAATTTTGCTAACTACAGGAAGATACGATTAAATGAAAAACGAGAATAGTTGTCCATATGAAGCCGAATCATGAAGGCAGGTAACTTGTTAAGAATGAAAGACGGTCGACCAACAAAGAGAGGAGGGGCGGTGAAGCAAGAAAATGGAAATACCATCATTACGATGGAAAGACTGCATAAATAGGAATGTGAGAAGGTGTGTAAAATATGCCGTACACGAATCAACATTGATTGTGCAGAAATTACTTCTTGAGCAGGAAATGATGGATTCAATATCATGTTGCATCACCTGCATCTAGCCAAAATGAGGCTATGGATGTCACTGATTTCAAAGACTTAGTATGTCCGCCATTGTCTGCAGTAGGAAATAATTTGCCGTCTGTGTGTAGATATGCACGTTTGCTTTGAAAGTGTGCGTGCAAATAAGTGCACGTACGTATGCTTGCGTGTGTGCAATCATGCACATACCTGAATGCATCAACATACATTGTGCAGAATTTACTTCTTGAGTTTGGAATGATGGGATAAGTCTCATGTTTCATCAATCGCGTCTAGCCAAACACTCAAACAAACCACAACATATTCATGCGCATGCACAGGCATACGCACATCAACACAAGCAGTATATCACTTCAAGCGTGTCACGTGTGATATCATATCGATTAGTTGAAAGAGTAAAAATCTGCGTCATTTAAAAAAAACATCTGATATTTCAATGACATTAACATTCATGCCATAATATTGATATTACGTCCATGCCACGACATTATATGAACTGCTTAAATGGTGCGAATGCATCACCACATGTTTCGATTAGAGAAGTATAGGTTCATGTACCAATTCCTGTTCCATGTTGTTGCTGGTTGCAAGCAACATACGATTGTGTAAGTTGATAGCACTTGTAGTTTTTCTACAACAACGCCTTTGATGGAGCTTTGCCGAGGCCCGGTATTTGATGTCAGATGATGATTAATTGTATTCGAGAATTTGTTTCTTTTTTGTTATATAATACATGTTGAATATGCTAGAAGTTTCTTCGTCATCGAGGTTAATACCCTGAATATATTTTTTTATGAGTTTCGATTGTACGTGGTTGGATAAGATTTTCATAATTCAAGGTATGTGCGCGGTGTCCGATGTGCCCGTGAGACAGACGTGGGAGGGTCCGGTGTGCCCGTGAGGAAGACATGGGAGGGTCCGGTGTGCCCGTGAGACAGACATGGGAAAGTCCGGTGTGCCCATGAAACAGACATGGGAGGGTCCGGTGTGCCCGTAGTAGAGTCATGGGAGGGTCCGGTGTGCCCGTGAGAGAGAGACGTAGGAGGGTCGGGTGTGCCCGTGAGACAGACAAGGGAGGTTCCGGTGTGCCCGTGAGAAAGAGACATGGGAGGGTCCGGTGTGCCCGTGATAGAGACATGGGAGGGTCCGGTGTGCCCGTGAGGCAGATATGGGAGGGTCCTGTGTGCCCATGAGAGAGACATGGGAGGGTCCTGTGTGCCCGTGAGACAGACATGGGAGGGTCCGGTGTGCCCGTGAGACAGACATGGGAGAGTCCGGTGTGCCCGTGCGAGAGACGTGGGAGGGTCCTGTGTGCCCATGAAAGAGACATGGGAGGGTCCGGTGTGCCCATGAGAGAGACATGGGAGGGTCCTGTGTGCCCGTGAGACAGACATGGGAGGGTCCGGTGTGCCCGTGAGAGAAACATAGGGATGGTCCTGTGTGCCCATGAGAGAGACGTGGGAGAGTCCGTTGTGCCCATGAGAGAGACATGGGAGGGACCGGTGGGCCCGTGAGAGAGACATGGGAGGGTCCGGTGTGCCCGTGAGAGAGACATGGAAAGATTGGATGTGGATCTTCTGTAATCAGTACAGTAACAAAGTAACTTATCGCACAGTTCGACGCCGTTTGTACACGACTCCATTATTGCTTATTTTCTTAATTTTTACGGTAGAAGGTGGACATTTGTACATCCAGCCATAACGGTAGATAGTGCCAGTGAGACGAACCAGCATTGAAAACCACTGTGTGACAATCGAGGTTATGAATGTCACCGATTTCAATGCTATCGTATGTTTGCCGTTGTCTGCAGTGGGCCCTAATTTGCTATGTATGTGTAGGTATGCACGCTTGCTTTGACGTGCATGCATATAAGTGTACGTGTGTATGCGTTTGTGTAAGCACATGTGCACGTACCTACTTTAATCAACGTAGAATATGCAACATTTATTACTTGAGTTGGAAGTGATGAAATCAGTCTCATCAATTGAACCCAGCCAAACACCGATGCAGGTAACCGAAGGTAGCCGAAACGTTGAGTAGGTGATTCTCTATACTTAAACGTCATACAGTGAGCAATCGTGAATGGTTGAACGAGAACGTGAACACCGCACACTGTTCGTGGTACACGAAGTAACGCCCTGTATGGTTTAGTGAACACCGTACAATGTTCGTGGTACACGAAGTAACGCCCTGTATGGTTTAGTGAACACCGTACAATGTTCGTGGTACACGAAGTAACGCCCTGTATGGTTTAGTGAACACAGTCGCTCAAGTTTGTCTGTTTTTATTCTGTAACAATGAGATATCATATATTAGCTTTCCATTGTTTTCTTTTTTAATGTATGCTATATAAATCAACCATTGTGAAGACATACATTTGTGTAAGTTGATAACGCAAAAGAAACGTGTTATATCAAGCGTACCCGGACGCAAGTGTTACTCTATAATGCAGCAACGCTTGTCGGTTTTTTATTTGTCGATTATATACTTACGACGGTTCGTACCATGGGGTATTGTAAGTCATAAGATTTGTTCACCTAATAATATCTAGTTGACAATGGGAAGATATAAAAATATGTACGATGGCTAAATATGAAACAGGGATGATTAAGCTAAAAGTGCGAAAGCACCCATGTGAATCTTAGATTCCTTTGATATCATTGTGGTAAAACGCCACACTCAACTGATTTAGCCTATCGCAAATGCGTTTCATTGATATACATATATGTAGCATGTGAATAGTATATGTAACATCCACAGTCGATTTAAGAAAAAAATGCCTATTTTTGTTCAAATCATCGAGATAATTCACTTTATTCGTTACATCTGGAAAGGCTCAAAATGGACTATACGTAAAATGGTAAACAATATGCGGGTCAATGTCGATCAAGGGACGACTTCCATCCTCTCGCTGATCACTTAACAACAGTTATCCTAGCTGGAACATTTCTAGCACAACCTAC
>OY759268.1:8761867-9104367 GCA_963662155.1 Lamellibrachia columna | reverse complement strand
TTTACTTGGCTCCCCTTGTAGAAGTACGACTCAACGAAGCCACATACACAAATTTTGGGTCTTTGTCGGACAAGTAACAACATTTTGTATATACATATTTTGTGTGTGTGTATGTATATATATATATATATATATATATATATATATATATATATATATATATATATATATATATATATGTATATGTATATGTATATGTATATGTATATGTATATGTATATATATATATATATATATATATATATATATATATATATATATATATATATATAAAGTAAACCTCGGCGGACAACTGAGCCGATTCATAATGGCTTGCCTACATTTATAAAATTGTGTTACGTGTCGCGCGACTGCATGACTAGCAACGATGTTTCGGTTGCCTGGTGTTGTAGCCTGGTGTGAATCCGAAACGTACTCGCACAACACGTGGCTTGGTTGGCTCGTTACCTCGACTGAATCTTCTTGCGTTGCCGACCAACAATCAACTTACCCCTGCGCCGTGGGTAAACATGTAGTTTGTACATATGCATGTTTGAACGAATGTATATATTGCACTTATTTATGTATGCACATACATTCATACGCGGGCACGCGTACTCGCTCGCCCGCACGTTCACACGCACACACGCATACGCTCATATACACGCGCACACGCATGCATGTATATTGATGTATGCATGCATGCATGTATGTTTGTATGTACAATGTTGCTCTAGCGCGCTTTGTGTCGCTCTATTTACTGTCACAACGAAACAGGTAAACACATTGCAGTCTGTGTGTACGTCTCCCTAAAGCACTGTCTAACAAGTTAAGTAACTGTGAACCAAAGAAAAGATAAACGAATAATTGTTGAACCAAACTAGGTTGTTGCTTTCCGTTGGTGACAGCATAGAGCCAGTAAATATATTTAATTTCACACCTTCGTGTGCTGGAATGAGCTAAATGAATGTTTAGATTGGTTTTCTGTTATAAATCTGGAAGCAGATGCATCTTAATGTATACCGTCGTAATGGGTGTATTCTAGAGATTCCTATGACATATATTTTTAGGATATCATGTGATTTTAATGGTTGAAAGTGGGGTGTTTTAATACTGTCGCATTTCTGCGAATTGCAATTATGTAAACAATTTTCCTGGATATGGTGAAATAAATGCTAGAGTGTATATAGACGGATGGCATAAACAAGTTATGTAATGATATCCAAGTGTTGTGTGGGAGCCCTCATTGGAAGTTTATTGTTAGGTGTGGGAGGGGCCAAAACACCCAAATGCGGCATTAGATTTCCAACGATGACGTCCGGCGAGGCCCGGTAGGAAGAGGACGCGGTTTATCGTCACAAAACCCTCTACAACTTTGCTCGCATAGACAACGGCGAATGTCAACCCAGACAACCCAATGCCACGCAAGTAATTACTGCGCATTGTTTGACTGTATACGTTGACTGGCTGCATCGGCCGCATCTCGTCTACTGACTGCTTGCGAATGGTCAGCTATCTCTCCATGTACGATAACAATGCATCCGCATGAGCCATCTTCACGACACGTTCCTCGTCTCCACGTTATGTTGACGGCCGACTTACAGAGCGTTCAGCCGACTGTTTAGCTGCCTTCCCCGCGCGCGCGACACCAGTGCGTCCGCATGAGCCGTCGTCACGACACTTTAGCCGTCTCCACGTCGTATTGACAGCTGGCGTACTGTGCGATCAGCCGACCGTTTAGCTGTCGTCCCCGTGTGCGACATCAGAGCGTCCGCGTCAGCCGTCGTCACGAAACGTCGCCGTCTCCACCATCTATTGACATCCGGCCTACTATCGTCCAGCCAACAACAAGTTCGACATCACTGCGGTCGAACGAGACCAGTACCGCCTGCGTATTCAGCTGGCAGTGAGATGATGCGACCGACGGCCACATCAGTTATCGTCCTATTCAATCCAGCAGAGCGACGCGAAAGGTATTGTTGACTTTTTGCGTCATAAGGCACGCTTCAGTGACTATTTTGTTTTCGGAACATTGTATTATAAGCGTGAAATACGCCTCTCGGCTTGTGAAGAATTTAATAGCACTGATGTATGTGGTACGGTCTTGAAGGGGCATAGCCTAAACGGTGAACGTTAAAGTAAACGTAGGGTTTTGTGTTTATTTAGTTTGAGAGTATTGACAACCTGATCTAGTGATAGTTTCTTCATTTCATTTGCACCATTTCAAATAGGTTTTGAATCATACTAAACATATTCTTGTTTTTTACCTTGGTGTTGTTTCTCATTTGTGGACATACCATTGTGCTGTATCTCATTTGTGGAATGTTTTGAGCCACTTTGCGCGGACCTCCACCGAAATCCGTGACAAATACAAGCATTTCATAACTATTCACAAGTTAACTTTTAATGTGAATAGGCAACCAAGCCTTTATGTGGTCTATGGGCTCCTATATGCACCAACATGTTTGGTTAATCCGCTGTGAGACGACGGCTGCGATTGGTGATAGGAAGTGGAAGTATAAAATAGTTACGGGCGTTGAAACAGCAGAGGAATTCCAGCCATGTGACAGTCAGGTTAAACATAATATCAAAGAACAAACATGGTTCCTCTCGGAATAACTCTACTCGCCCAACGGTTCCCGGAAGTTGGAGGATGCGACGCACCGGCGGCAAAGATTCGCTGAGCCATAGAGGCTAACTTCCGCCGCCGTCCACCCTCGCTAGCCGCTACCAACGTGCCGTTGACAACCACTCTGGCAGCTGCTACGCATTTGCCGAGCACGCCGTACCCAAGGCACCACTCACCGAGCACGCCTTACACAAGATATCACTCGCCGAGCACGCCTTACGCAAGTCAACACTCAAAGAACACTCGTAATGCAAGACTACACTCAATAACCACTCCGTTACGCAGGACTACACTCAATAACCACTCCGGAACGCAGGACTACACTCAATAACCACTCCGTTACGCAGGACTACACTCGCCGAACAGGAACATCTTTCTTGATGGAGGACCGTAAATTATTCTTGATATAGGACTGTAAATTATTCTTGATATAAGACTGTAAATTATTCTTGATGTGGGATTGTAACATTATTAGTTTTTCCATTGTGTGTTATTAAACGGGAAATCTTTTACCATTTACCTTTGTTGTCGAATTAACGTAATTGCACAAATACACACACTGAACCTAAAGAGTACACGTCCATTGGCTCGCAGCATATTGTCCAGCCAAACTTAAAACTGTTCATTGGTTAATTATTAATCGTTATGTTTAATTATTGAAGACTGCAAGACTGACAGAACACGGTGACGATCGTAGTTTTGTTCTTTCCAGTTGACCTGTAGATGTAGATATATGCGGGTGATGCATATTTTGGTGGTCCGATAGTCGGCCACGATACGGTCCCTTGTCGGCCGGGTTGTTTGGGCACAGTTGTAGGTGGTTCGTTGACAGCCACAGGTGGTCCTCACATGTCCAAATTTGTGGTCCCAAGTCGGCCGAGGTTGCGCACAGAGAAAGGTTGTCCCTATTCGGCCACTATGCAGTCCCTTGTTGGCCGAGGTTGCGCGCAGAGACAGACGGTCCCTATTCGGCCACTATGCAGTCCTTTGTCGGCGGAGATGTTCATGCACAATTGAGTGGTTCATTGTCAACTAGAGGACTGTCCTTAGACGGCCGGGTTTACGGTCCATCGTCGACCGAAACTGTCAGAGTTTTATTTAAGAGGTAGGCGAGTATTCATGGTAAGGGATTGTTATTATGCGATTATCCCTATCGAAGGAAATAGAAATTTCCAAATTTGTCAATGAAATGTTTGATATACTTGGAATGTGTCGCCTCGTTAAGTAGTATTTTTTATGTATTAAACGACAGTATTTGTTGTTGTTGCGTATTAAACGACAAGGTGGTTACATTGCAATCAGTATAGTTGCGTTGTGTTCGATTCACAGGTTTGTGTATATTAGATGTTGATAATGTTTTCGTTTTGCAAGCAAATTCTTAAAAAGCTCGGGGTTATGACACAGATCGAAGATCGATTGAGGTTATGTAGAAATAGCTTGTTTACCGTAGTCACCTAGCTATTGAAATTTTGGTGACTAAAAGCCGTTCTTGTGGCGCCGAATAGCGACCGACGGCTAATCTGGAGATCGGGATTTATTTTTTTCAAACTGATTTACATATCAACGAAATGTTATCAAGTTTGGTATCGTTGGAAAACTAGTTGTCTATTGATATTGTTTATCATTGTTTTAGAACCTAATTATGTTGAAGAACGAATAATTTTACATAGAGTCGAGGTTGTTGCATTATGTTGGTGACAGCACAGGGCCAGGTAAACATATTTACTTTCACACTTTCGAATAATAGATGGAACTAAAATAATGTACAAAGTGGCTTTCTGTTATAAATCTAGCAGCAGATGCATCTTGATGTATGCCATCGTAATTGTTGCATTGTAGAGATTCCTATGACATAATTTTGTTTAGTATATCATGTGATTTGAATAGATGATACTGGGGTGTTTTAGAAAAAAACATTGCAACAAAGAATTTATGTGGGCTCTTGTATGTACCAACATGGTTGGTTAATCCGTTGTGTGATGACGGCGGCGATTGGTTATAGAGGAAATCTAAAATGGTTACGGGCGTTGAAAAAGCAGATGAACTCCAGACATGTGACAGTCAGGTTGCACGTAATATCTAAGGACGTACATGGTTCCTCTCTGAATAACCCTACTCGCCCAACGGTTCCCGGACGTTGGAGGATGCGACGCACCGGCGGCAAAGAGTCGTTGAGCCATAGAGGCTAACTTCCGCCGCCGTCCACCCTCGCTAGCCGCAACCAATTTACCGTTGACAGCCGCACTGCCAGCTGCTACGCAAGACGGCACTCGCCGAGTAAGCCGTACGCATGACAACACTCGCCGAGCACGCCGTACACAAGACATCACTCGCCGAGCACGCCGTACACAAGACAACACTCGCCGAGCACGCCGTACACAAGACAACACTCGCCGAGCACGCCGTACACAAGACAACACTCGCCGAGCACGCCGTACACAAGACAACACTCGCCGAGCACGCCGTACACAAGACAATACTCGCTGAGCACGCCGTACACAAGACAACACTCGCCGAGCACGCCGTACACAAGACAACACTCGCCGAGCACGCCGTACACAAGACAACACTCGCCGAGCACTCCGTACACAAGACAACACTCGCCGAGCACGCCGTACACAAGACAACATTCGCCGAGAACGCTGTACACAAGACAACACTTGCCGAGCACGCATACACAAGACAACACTCGCCGAGCACGCCGTACACAAGACAACACTCGCCGAGCACGCCGTACACAAGACAACATTCGCCGAGCACGCCGTACACAAGACAACATTCGACGAGCACGCCGTACACAAGACAGCACTCGCCGAGTGCGCCGTACGCAAGACAACACTCGCCGAGCACGCCATACACAAGACAGCACTCGCCCAGCACGCCGTACGCAAGACAGCATTAAAATGAACGCACAGCATTAAAATGAACGCCATTAAAATTAACGTACCTTCAGCGTATTCACCACGATCACGAAGACACGTCCTGCATCGCCAACATGTATAATGTAAAGAAAAGAAACATATGCTCGAATACAATTAATCATCATCTGACACCCAACACGAATGTTCGCTATGCTCCACCAAATGCGTTGCTGCATCATGAAGTAATATTGTTTTTATAATGACATAATTGCAATTATCAACTTACGCAATGGAATATCTCTAGCAACCAGCAAACATATGATTGGAACATTGGAACAATATTTTCATAAAATACACCGATGTAATACTCAAAACGAACTACCTGCAAATACATTCTCCCCATTAAATGAAATCCGTGTAATTTGATGGCATCGATGTCACTGCGCAATAAGAATGCATTTCGTACTTGGAGTACTCATGTATACAGCTGAGTTATGTATGGTGAAAACAACTGCCAAAACTTCGAAATGATAGAAAGAGGATCGAACACGTGTTCTCTCGAAGGAGAGTCCGACATGCTTGCGTGACTGATGCGTTTGTGTGTTTGAGTGTGCGCTTACGTCCTTGCTTGCTCACGCGCGTGCGTGTGTGTGCGTGCGTACGTTTGTATGTACGCGTTTGCGTGCGTCCGTGTGTGTGCGTGCGAGTGTGTGTGTGTGTGTGTGTGTGTGTGCGCGCGCGCGCACGCGTAGGTCCAATAACAGCGTTGTAATCCAGTGATGCCATACACAAGTTTTCCCCCTGGTCGTTGTGGCTTGTGTTTTGAAAACACTGTTGCACGACATAGGCGCTGCAAATTTACCCAAACAAATATTTATTTTAACACCGGAACTATGAACATCAGCTAGGAATGGGCTGATCAATGTAAACGCCCTTCGCGACATTGTGTTGTGAACATTCGCGTAGTATGGTTAAAACTGTCGTGCGTTGTTTGAGTTTGCTCACGATCGGACACACCAACGCACGACGCATCTATTAATTCGGTTAACGGATGGTCGTCCCATATTGTCTGACTAAGGAAGTTTCCGTTTCCGGTTAACATATGTCTGTTTATATATGAGCTACTTTGCTTTGTTAATGTTTTGGTTGTTTGTAGTGGTGACAAGACATTTTTCCGACATAATTTCAATTCTACTTCCGGTTAGATGCAAAATGTAAATGGCTGAGGTAAGGCTAGAAATGAATCAGTAACACAGTGATAACAGAAGTAGAACTGCATTCCCAACTTGACACCATCTGTATATTAACAGGCCAATTTCAACCAAGGCGTCTTAGTACCAAGAGTAGCCCTGGGACAGATTTAAGTTTCCCTAGTCGAGCACTGCACACAACGCCTGGGAAACCTTTGCATGTACTCTCAGTACAGCAGCACGCATAGGGTAAGTGTGTGTATATATATATATATATATATATATATATATATATATATATATATATATATATATATATATATAAAAAGGTAAAAAAAGGCACTTATAAATATGTACACAGCACTATTGTTAAACATGGAAAGGAGACTTTGCCACGAATACAAATTTATTAGCTTGAAATTCTGATATCGGAGGAAGACATTATAGCCATTACTGAAACATGGTTATCCTCAAACAGTTACGGCTCAGAATTTAGGCCATCGCATTATGCATGCTTTAGAAGAGACCGATGAATACATGTTTAATACATACACACAGGAAGAGAACTACTATTAATAAAATATAATTTAACCCCAACATTATTTATACTGCCAGGTATGAATAATGTTGGGGTTAAATTATAT
The DNA here is from genome assembly GCA_963662155.1 of Lamellibrachia columna. NCBI lineage: Eukaryota > Metazoa > Annelida > Polychaeta > Sabellida > Siboglinidae > Lamellibrachia > Lamellibrachia columna. The sequence continues at coordinate 9,097,064 of OY759268.1, read as the reverse complement.
TTTATTAATAGTAGTTCTCTTCCTGTGTGTATGTATCAAACATGTATTCATCGGTCTCTTCTAAAGCATGCAGAAATCTTATGGGAACAATATCCCCACCACCTAATGTACAGTGGCAAGTTGGCGTATGCTATAGGCCAGAAGAAGAAGATCAGACAAACATGTTACAAAATATATACAATTCAATAAATGCAAAAGAACATTCGAATTGTCTTCTTCTTGGCGATGTTTATTTTAGAAAGATAGATTGGTCCAAAGGGGAATGAAACAGCCAACTAGAGAAAAGTTTCATCGATACTCTTAATAACACTGTTTTGGTTCAGATGGTTGATAAACCAACTAGAGGTAACAACATCGTCGACCTTGTATCCATTTCAGATAAATGTGTATAGATAAACTCGAGATAGAGGAAAACTTTGCTCTTAGCGATCACAGAAGTATAAATATACTATTAAGATGTCCAGTTGTACAAATAACACCACAATCCAGAAATTGTTTTTTCTCAAAAGCTAATTTTGAGACAATAAACAAAGATAGATTGGTCCAAAGAACACAATAAAAAATATATGACTGAAATGTGGGAACAAATGGAGAAGCAGGGATCAAGAGTAAAGTCTCCATGAGTAAGATACAAATCTGTGCAAAAGACAAGCAAAAACTAAACGTGCTAAACAAGTAGTGCAAACACGAGTGGGCTTTCAGCCGATCATATCATGTATTAATTAGAAAAAGATATATTAACATAACGAACCATTACAAGAAAACTGCGAATATTTATATGTATACGAATAAGCGTCTAAGACGTACGACAAAGCATGTAAATTGTTTTGTTTACGTCAAATGATAGGGTTATGATATTTGTTAATACCGTAGGGGACGGAATGGCGGGGGTTCGACTCCACGTGATGACTTTGCAATTCCGTTCATCCCACATTGTCTATGTCGTTTGGATCAGGCACACGTAAACCCTTTGATAACTTCTATCTGGTTCTATGCCAATGGATGTAAAAAAAACAACGCAATAACGCAACACACACACACACGCACGCACGCACGCACGCACGCACGCACGCACGCACGCACGCACACAAACACACAAACATGCACGCGCGCACACACACACACACACACACACACACACACACACACACACACACATAAAAAACATAAACAGAAAACGGCAATGAAAGAATAAAAAAAAATTAAATATCTAAGTAGAATTAATGAGATAGTATGTATATGAGTTGCACAATGTAAGATTATGAAACGACGAGGAACAATGGCCCGTGATAATTCAGATGAATCGGTGAATCAATTAGAAAACAGTCGTTTTGTGTGTAGTTACAACGACCAATAACAAGGCAAATGTTCAGGAGTAATGAAGCAAGATATATGAGTGAAATGTGAATATCTACAATTGAGAATGCGGCGTTGTTGACTGCATTACGCTAGGGAGGTGCACGTATTTAGTTAGATTGCTAGATTGGCAGAGGCAGGTGGCGATACAGCAAAGACGAATAATTAAAGTATGCACATCCTGTAATTAAACAATAACGCAGACTGATATTGATCGAGGGAGATAGATATACGCATGTTATGTCACTATCTAAAACTTACGTACAATAATAATATGGACGAATACAACTCAGAAAATTAAAGTTATAAATTTACACCGCAACAAAATACAAATACGTTGGTCAGAGAGGCCTTCACTAACACGACAGCATGGTATCTAGCGCAAGAGGGAGGTCGTCACTAAAACCACAGCTTGGTCGCTAGCGCGATAGGGAGGCCGTCACTAACACCACAGCATGGTCGCTAGTTTTAATAATACAGTATTTATATAATCATGTACTCTTTAATCACAAACAGACACGTGCAAGTATAAGTACATACATATACATAACATATATAATATTATATACATACATATATACACCGATTTACATATTCAAAGCATATACATATATAAATGTAAAAGTTTATTGATTTATATAGCATACATATATAATAAACACATACACATACATTATCATACACATAACTATATACATATATATATATATATATATATATATATATACACACACATATATATATATATATATATATATATATATATATATATATATATATATATATATATATATATATATATATATATATAATATATATATATATATATATATATATATATATATATATATATATATATATATATATATATATATATATATATATATATATATATATATATGTATATAGTTATGTGTATGATAATGTATGTGTATGTGTTTATTATATATGTATGCTGTATAAATCAATAAACTTTTACATTTATATATGTATATGCTTTGAATATGTAAATCTATATATATATATATATATATATATATATATATATATATATATATATATATATATTAGTGTCATTGTTCAGACACGTATGGTAATTGTCAAGACTATAGCAATGCTGTTTTTTAAGTCAGATGATGCCACAAACGACTGCAGATGCACGAAAAGATCTCGTATCCTGCTTGTAGTTGATCCTTTCTCGCAACAAAGACTGTTTTTCTCAGTTCTCTAATGACACACCTTGAAAGCTCCACACAAGATGCAAATTACCCTGTGGCTTTAATCAAAACTCTGCTAGCGCTAATAAAATGTTCATTCCGTCGGCTCGTTACATCAGCGGCTTTGATAGGTCAGCATGGTTGCTCACCAAACAAGTATGAATATAATTGGTGTGGTGATTGTGTTAGATCTACTATTTTGCAAAACATAATGTCTGTTGTACCTTCACAAATGTGTCCGTGTAGTGTCACTGACAGCCACTGCACATGACATTGCGATAAAGACTGTGGCGGTTTTTTTTTTGGGGGGGTGGCATTTAACCTTTGGGTTTTTGAAGCTCTTCAACAACCTTTCCGCAAGTCCGTTTGTAGCAGGATGGTACGGCGCTGACGTGATGCGTTTGTAGCAGGATGGTACGGCGCTGACGTGATGTGTTTGTAGCAGGGTGGTACGGCGCTGACGTGACGTGTTTGTAGCAGGGTGGTACGGCGCTGACGTGACGTGTTTGTAGCAGGGTGGTACGGCGCTGACGTGATGTGTTTGTAGCAGGGTGGTACGGCGCTGACGTGATGTGTTTGTGGTAGGGTGGTACGGGGCTTACGTGATATGTTTGTAGCAGGGTGGTACGGCACTGGCGTGATGTGTTTGTGGTAGGGTGGTACGGCGCTGACGTGATGTGTTTGTAGCAGGGTGGTACGGCGCTGACGTGATATGTTTGTGGTCGGGTGGTACGTCTCTTACGTGATGTGTTTGTAGCAGGGTAGTACGGCACTGACGTGATGTGTTTGTAGCAGGGTGGTACGGCACTGACGTGATGTGTTTGTAGCAGGGTGGTACGCCACTAACGTGATGTGTTTGTAGCAGGGCGGTACGGCGCTGACGTGATGTGTTTGCAGTAGGGTGGTACGGCGCTGACGTGATGTGTTTGTAGCAGGGTGGTACGGCACTGACGTGATGTATTTGTAGCAGGGTGGTACGGCACTGACGTGATGTGTTTGTAGCAGGGCGGTACGACGCTGACGTGATGTGTTTGTAGTAGGGTGGTACGGGGCTGACGTGATGTGTTTGTGGTAGGGTGGTACGGCGCTGACGTGATGTGTTTGTAGCAGGGTGGTACGGCGCTGACGTGATATGTTTGTGGTCGGGTGGTACGTCTCTTACGTGATGTGTTTGTAGCAGGGTAGTACGGCACTGACGTGATGTGTTTGTAGCAGGGTGGTACGGCACTGACGTGATGTGTTTGTAGCAGGGTGGTACGGCACTAACGTGATGTGTTTGTAGCAGGGCGGTACGGCGCTGACGTGATGTGTTTGCAGTAGGGTGGTACGGCGCTGACGTGATGTGTTTGTAGCAGGGTGGTACTGCACTGACGTGTTGTATCTGTAGCAGGGTGGTACGGCACTGACGTGATGTGTTTGTAGCAGGGCGGTATGGCGCTAACGTGATGTGTTTGTAGTAGGGTGGTAAGGGGCTGACGTGATGTGTTTGTGGTAGGGTGGTACGGGGCTGACGTGATGTGTTTGTAGTAGGGTGGTACGGCGCTGACGTGATGTGTTTGTGGTAGGGTGGTACGGGGCTGACGTGATGTGTTTGTAGCAGGGTGGTATGGCACTGGCGTGATGTGTTTGTGGTAGGGTGGTACGGCGCTGACGTGATGTGTTTGTAGCAGGGTGGTACGGCGCTGACGTGATATGTTTGTGGTCGGGTGGTACGTCTCTTACGTGATGTGTTTGTAGCAGGGTAGTACGGCACTGACGTGATGTGTTTGTAGCAGGGTGGTACGCCACTAACGTGATGTGTTTGTAGCAGGGCGGTACGGCGCTGACGTGATGTGTTTGCAGTAGGGTGGTACGGCGCTGACGTGATGTGTTTGTAGCAGGGTGGTACGGCACTGACGTGATGTATTTGTAGCAGGGTGGTACGGCACTGACGTGATGTGTTTGTAGCAGGGTGGTACGACGCTGACGTGATGTGTTTGTAGTAGGGTGGTACGGGGCTGACGTGATGTGTTTGTGGTAGGGTGGTACGGCGCTGACGTGATGTGTTTGTAGCAGGGTGGTACGGCGCTGACGTGATATGTTTGTGGTCGGGTGGTACGTCTCTTACGTGATGTGTTTGTAGCAGGGTAGTACGGCACTGACGTGATGTGTTTGTAGCAGGGTGGTACGGCACTGACGTGATGTGTTTGTAGCAGGGTGGTACGGCACTAACGTGATGTGTTTGTAGCAGGGCGGTACGGCGCTGACGTGATGTGTTTGCAGTAGGGTGGTACGGCGCTGACGTGATGTGTTTGTAGCAGGGTGGTACTGCACTGACGTGATGTATCTGTAGCAGGGTGGTACGGCACTGACGTGATGTGTTTGTAGCAGGGCGGTATGGCGCTGACGTGATGTGTTTGTAGTAGGGTGGTAAGGGGCTGACGTGATGTGTTTGTGGTAGGGTGATACGGGGCTGACGTGATGTGTTTGTAGTAGGGTGGTACGGCGCTGACGTGATGTGTTTGTGGTAGGGTGGTACGGGGCTGACGTGATGTGTTTGTAGCAGGGTGGTATGGCACTGGCGTGATGTGTTTGTGGTAGGGTGTTACGGCGCTGACGTGATGTGTTTATAGCAGGGTGGTACGGCACTAACGTGATGTGTTTGTAACAGGGCGGTACGGCGCTGACGTGATGTGTTTGCAGTAGGGTGGTACGGCGCTGACGTGATGTGTTTGTAGCAGGGTGGTACGGCACTGACGTGATGTGTTTGTAGCAGGGTGGTACGGCACTAACGTGATGTGTTTGTAGCAGGGCGGTACGGCGCTGACGTGGTGTGTTTGTAGCAGGGTGGTACGGCGCTGACGTGATGTGTTTGTGGTAGGGTGGTACGGCACTGGCGTGATGTGCTTGTAGTAGGGTTGTACGGCACTGACGTGATGTGTTTGTAGCAGGGCGGTACGGCGCTGACGTGATGTGTTTGTAGCAGGGTGGTACGGCACTGACGTGATGTGTTTGTAGCAGGGCGGTACGGCGCTGACGTGATGTGTTTGTAGCAGGGTGGTACGGCACTGACGTGATGTGTTTGTAGCAGGGTGGTATGGCGCTGACGTGATGTGGCGGATGACGCTCTGCTTAATGAATTTGACAAACATGCCCGCGACAAATTGCGGCCCATTATCGCTCACAAGTTTCTCCGGTAGACTCCATCTAGCAAACTGAGATCTCAGCACTTCAACGGTTTGAGGTGTCATGGCTGTGGGCATTGGAATGACCTCTGGCCATTTTGAATGTACGTCAACGATTATCTGGAAAATGTTCCCGAGGAATGGTCCTGCGAAATCGATGTGCAGGCGTTGCCACCGTCTGGATGGACATCCCCGAGGATGCAAGGGTGTTAGTTGAGGTGTCCGCTTTGTTTTTCTGGCAACCGTGGCAGGATTTCGCGACGTCTTCAATTTGCTGGTCGATTGCTGGCCACCAGGTGTAGCTCCTACTCAGGCACTTGATGTTTACTCTGCCCAAGTAGCCCTAGTGTAGCTCCTGTAGCACTCTGTCTCGAAGCTTGGAAGGTACGATGACGCGAGAACAACACAGTAAGCATCCTCGCTGGGCGTACAGTTCCTTTGTCCGTTGTTTCTACGGAGCAAGGGAACTGTTGTGTTTATGTTGCTTGCTCCACTCATCGTTCACGGTGAGCTGAAGGACCTTACTAGGAGTTGGCGCGCCTTGAAGACGCTTCGCAGCTTCATTCTCTTTTAGGCCTGGTAAACTATTACCACCACTTTCTACATCGACTGTCCACTGACGTGCAACTGCATCTACTACTGCAGAACGACCAACACGCATTCAAGAAGTGAAGCGACTGATACCGTCAGATCGGGCGCCCACTCAATATGACGTCAACCGTCCAGTGCGTCTAGAAACTGACGCCTCACCATACGGAATCGGAGCAGTCATCTCCCACGTCATGGGCGACGGCGAAGAGCGCCCTTTCGTATTTCCCTCCAGAACTCTCTCCAAGTCGGAGAAGAACGACTCCCAAATTGAGAAAGAAGGTCTCATCGTTATCTGGGGACTGGTTCAACCAGTACCTGGAAGGCCGTACCTCTACCATCGTGACCGACCATCAACCATTGTTGACCACCTTTCACCCCAGCAAATCAGTGTCATCGACAGCCGCTGCAAGATTGCAACACTGGGCATTGTTCCTTGGTGGATACAGGTACACGATCATGTATAGAAACACACCGAAACACGTCAACGCTGACTGTCTGTCGTGATTGTCGACACCTGACTGCAGTGAGGGTCTCCAGCCATACGACGCTGCAGAACTGTTTCACATCAACCAAGTCCACATGATATCAGTCGACAGCGACGAGCTGAGGAGGGAAACGAACATAAACCCAACTCTTATTAAGGTCCTTCTTCTCAGCTTTAAATCGTGTTCACGTTGTTTGTTGTACGATAACGAGTAAATATGTATTATGCGCAGTCGGTTTAATAAACGAGGTTTCAGGCCTACTTTAGTTGAAACATCGAAATAATTGATTCGGATCGTTAGATCGGGTTACTTGCGAAAATTAAGCTGAGAGCAAACTGCACTTAACATAATCGCTGAAAACAGAATCAGCTGTTCACTACAGGATATGATCAAACATGGCTGGGACGGGATCATTCCCTATTTTCGCTGTTTTAAAATGCACCGCTGAAGTGAATCATCCGCTTAATAGAATCAAGTTGCTCTAGTCCGAAGTGATTCCAATAAGTGGAGCCCGCTGCACAGCCGCGGTCTGTCAGGGGTTCGTCCGAGTAGGCGATGCAGTACCGTATTTGTATGGGGGCATGTAGGGGGCATTGCCCAAGGCCCCCTTTGGAGGTGGCATTGGGTCAGGCCCACTTTAGAGGGAGCACTGGGCCAGACCTCTTTGGCTTAAATTTATGATTTTTTTGTAAGTAAATATTTTATTAGTCTCACCCCACGAACACAAACATTAAACCAGAAAACATAAATACATTATACTCATGATGGGCATTATGTAGAATGACTGCACAAAAGCGAGTTACGAGAGACTTTCAAACACAGCTATAAAATAAAAAAACCAGAAATATACAGTAAATAAATCAATTAATATAAGTATATGACTGTATGTGTAAATAAATAAATACACAAACAAATAAAACAAATGTGCACAATTATCAATAAAACCTTGGGATGTAACGTGTTGCGCTAGTACTAAAGTAACGGGTGACTAAGCAACCCCGTCGAGGTCCTAGATACGTCACTGTCCAGTGTCCAATTAGGCAGTGACATGTCAATTAGCAATAACAGCGAATGTCAATAACACATTAAGACGAGACTTAAAACTCCTCACCTGATTTAAACTAAACCAAATTCGGTTCGTTGATATCCAAATATGTAATGTGTGAACATTTGATGTAACATAAAAAAATTACTAATTTTTCAAATCATAGAAAAAATTTACTTTATTCACTAGATCTGGTTAGGCTCAAATTATTGTATATATAAAATGGTAAACACTTTATGGGGTCAATGCTGATCATGGACTTCCATCCTCTTGCCAGTCACATGACAAACCAAGGGTGACATTCGAATTTACAACGTTTCCATTTTCAATTTAATTCATGTTTGACCAAAAATTAGGCAATTTAATAGTTCGCAAAATGTGAATAAACGAGCTAGCATGTTCCAGTGGATATTATGTACGTTTGATTTGTCGAAAATGAATTTGAAATGAGAATAGCAAAACAGCAGACATGAGGAGGAACCTTTGTGTCCGTGTGTCCGGTGTCCGTGTGTCCGTGTGTCCGTGTGTCCGGTGTCCGGTGTCCATGTGTCCGGTGTCCGTGTGTATGTGTTTCCTTGCGTCCAGGGTCCGAGTTTCCACGTGTCCGTGTGTCCGGTGTATGTTTGTCCGTTTGTCCGTTTGTGCAGTTGTCCGAATATTAGAAGTGTATGCATACAAAGTATTAACACAATAGAGCCTACGTGGAATAGTGTACTGTAGGTTGTGCATAACACAGAGAGAAATACGTGCAAGGAATCTTTGTTTTTGAAGACATTTTCCATATCAAACAATACATTATTTACAAATGAAACTGTGTTTAATAATCGATCTTCCATATCTTCGAAAATGATTTTCAAGATAATAAATCAGTTTGCATGTGTTGTATTTGAAAATGTCGACCTAGAATTATATGTTATCAAAATAGTCCGAGTGGAATGTATGGATAACTATTACATACACATTTAGATATATAAATAGTGTTATTTATATTAAATTTATTATAATGTACGCTTCGTGGCAATGTCGCTTACTATAGAACTAATCCTATTTTTGTCACGAGCGATGTGAAAAGGCCTTGACGGTGAGTAGGAGATCAGGAACCAAGTAGAGTTTTTGCACACGCGTCAACGTAACCCGATCTACGCGGATGGCGCCATCTACATCTACCTTTTATATTTGGGAATATTTGGTCTAATGTATACCATAGAACTGATCTAGAATGCGATATATAAATCTAAGTCTACGGTGTCGTCGATGGTTTCGTGTTGTTTTGTTTGCCACAGACTGTGCGCACTTAAAACTCTTTTTTCCGATGCACTGAGCCCAGTGGCAACTAAAATAGTAGGACAACTAATTAGTCAACAACAGTCTTACGTAAAATTGCTCTAGATTTGTCTTTTTATTCAACCATAATTTCAACGTTCTTTAGATAGGGAGACCACTCACCGATTCAACTTGCGAGATCGTTGTTTTCCCTATCTAATCGACACGGCCCCGATCGTATAGACACAAGAAGCGATGACGTAGCACGCATAGCGAGAACAGGATCGGGAAGGGAGCTGAGATCGGTTCACTTGCAAAAAACTCTCTAATGACGTAACAATCGCCCCACAAACAGGTCCTGTACTCATATTGTCATCAATTCATACAGGCAATTACAATCACAATAAGCATGAAGCTACACTAATCTGCCTTGACACCAGCAGAGCGTTCGATAGAGCGTGGTACTAAGACCTAACGGCCAAACTGGAGTCCATATGGATTAAGGAAAAGTTGCTATCCTGGCTAAATGACTACCCGAAGAACAGAGTTCTGAAAGTTGCAGTTAATGAAAATAAAGGTAAAAGGTAAAGGTAATTTCTTGTATCCAGTCCTTAGGACTGCTCAAAGCGCTTTACACTTCATCCCCTGGCAGACCTGTTTATTCAAAGGCCATTCCAACTTCTCTGTGAAGCTTTCAGCTACGCTGCAATTACTGCGCGAAGACTACTCGTTCGCATACCCACCACTGTCTGTATTGCCAGATACTCATTTATACAGCTGAGTCAACTGTGACAATGTGGGGTAATCAAACTTGCCAAAGGTTCGAAGCGACCGCAGTGTGATTTGAAACAGGGTTCTCTCGATTGAGAGTCGGGCATTCTAACCGGAATGCTATCGCGCCCCACAAATATATATCAATTCGCTCGTGTGCCAAGTCTATTAACGCAGGGGTTTCTCGTGGATCCATTCTAGGACATCTCCTATTCACCATATTCATTGATGATGCCAGATAAAATACAGAGCAATGTCGTTCTATATAAAAGGGCTATAAACAGGGCAATAAATATGTATTCCATATCCGTATGATGTCTTATATGTACATCACTAAAGTTACCATGCACACATATAAAATTATGACGTTTTATGAAGAAAACCATCAAATGTGGGTGCAGCGTTTGGTAGCATCTCTCATGACAGCTCCCACGACAGCACTCACGACAGATCCCATGACAGCTTCCACGACAGCTCCCATGACAGCTCCCACGACAGCTCCCATGACAGCTCCCAAGACAGTTCCGTCTAATTTGAAGTGTTTAACTTTTTCGATCATTTATACATTTTATCAATCTACTGTGTGTAAGGACATTGTAATAATCTTGCAATACCGTTTTATATATTTCTTAATTATGATGGATTTGTATGTGACTTTACCTAAGCCTGGTTTGGTCAGCCTTTTTTACAGACCGATAAGCGGAACATTCTTGGATTACACAATCACGATGTACTATTCAGCCATGGCTATGTACAGGCTGGCTGGCAATGTACTTGGACAGGTAAGTAAACAAGCAATAGATAACAACCAATAAAGCACTGTTGATCAATAACATCGTTGACAAACACCACCTTGATATCGTAACCCTGGCGGAGACCTGGCTCACTCACGACGACGAGGCATAAATGAACGTGTTGGTGACGGGTGGCTAGAAAGGTTGGCATCTCCCGAGTAAGAACGATGACTGACACATTTGAAAGCTTCAGTTTCCCCGTTTATGAATACGCGCCGCTCTGCGAGTTCACGCTGGCGATGACAGCAGACATCAGAAGGATCGTCATTCAATCGATTGCGAAGTCCTACGACCTTGATCCGATGCTGACGAGCTTGCTGAAGAACAACGTCGACATATTCGCTCCGATCCTTACTGCCATCGTTGACACTTCTATCGAAGTATGTGTCGGGCCAGTGGACATGAAGCATGCGTTAATGACACCAACATTTAAAAAACGCGGTCTCGACGTCAATTCACTCGCCAACTTCCGCAATATATCCAGCTTAAGTTTCGTGTCGAAAACGCTAGAACATTATGTTGCGAACGAACTGCGCCATCACATTGACGCCAATTGGCTTCAGTAACCCGTTCCAGAGTGCTTACCTCCCGAGACATAGAACGCATACGGCTCTGGTCGGAATTCACGAAGACATGAAGTAGGCAACTGATGCACGGCGCGGTGTGCTACTTGTGCTACTAGACCCAATACATCAACACACTAGATCAGGCCATTCTCCTACAGCAAATGATTCATATCTGACTGCGCCAGACGGCGCTCACATTGTTCGCATCGTACCTGGCAGACCGAACGAACGCGGTAAAGATGTGGCAAACAACACCAGCCGTATATTTACTCGCCACGGTGAACCACAGGTCTCAGTTCTTGGACCGATGTTATTCAACATATACTGCACACATTTTCAAACAACACTATATCCACTACCACATATATGCGGACGACCCCCAACTCTGCTTTGAGTGTCCACCATCTACACACACAGACGCGCTATGGCAAATCGATGAATGCGTGGGAGACTTAAGACGATGGCTGACCAACGATCGACTTCTACTGATCGAAACGAAAACAGAAGCCACCGCCTTTCGTTCTTCCGGTCTACGTTCGCCTGGTGTGCAATCGAGCATTGCAATGGTGTTTGCGGGTTCACCGTACCACTGAAGCGCACTATTCGCGACATCGATGTTGTTCTGGACAACGCTTTAGACACGTCGGCTCTTGTGTCGAATATTTGTTTTAGACCCATATTTCAACAATAAAACATGCTAGAACACAAATGAATATTATTTGGATCAATACAAATTCCATATACTTATCTATAGGTATATTATGAGACGTTTGAAGTTCCTGTCTTGATTAGTTTATGATATAATGATCTCCAGAGTTGGCACACAGTAAAAAGTGGCCTATGGTTAGCAGGTAAAAAAGCTATGTGGCCATGGAGCTAAATAAAACTTCAATATATGTTATATGAAATGCCCATTCATGACCATTAATACACCAGAGGATTTCTGGCAGTTCGATGCATTAATAGTGGCGCCACACGGTGGGCGATGAACCAACCAATGAGATGATACGTCCCGATTAGTTTGAGTCTGCGAGGTGGAGTCACAATCTTTTATTAACATACAATATGGCGGCTCCCAGTACGAAATATCAGTTGCTAACATTGATCGATGAAATCAACATTGTGACAAAGCACGACAGTGACATTGTAACGGTTATTTTAGATGTTACGAGATGGCAGAACTGAAGTCGTGATTGGAAATGCCAGGGGAAGTTAAAGATCCCACACAGGGGTAAATGTGTAACCTACTGTGGACCAAGTTAAACCAATTCTTTAAAAGACAAGACAAAATACGCTTGATAATAAAACTGGACATTGTAATATAAACACAACAATAAAATACAGGCTGTTGAAATCACTTTTGGAAATAAAAATATCTATATTTTTCGTGTACCAGGTATACCCATTGTCCTTCCTATGATTCTTGAATTTGGCACGGATAATCTATACCAATATGTCTACATGTTTAACAAGCTTAAAATATGTAGCTATGTACAGTTATTTGACATGGGTTGTTCCTAGTGGAAGATGAAGAAGAAACCAGAAATTGGCTTAGATTTAAATCATTGTTCATTTCCTTTAAATGACTGCAGTCATGAGTTGCTGTGCCACTGCAGGGAGTTGCTTGAGTTGATGAGGACAGTGAAACAGCAGCTAGGAGACTCCATGTACAGCGAAACAGCAGCGAGGAGGCTCAGTGTACAGAGAAACAGCAGCTAGGAGACTCTGTGTACAGCGAAACAGCTCTTTGAGCTTCTTGTACACAAAGACAAGGAGCTGCTTGCTACACTATAGACAGGTACACCATGACACATACAGAGAATATACTGGGGTACACCTACCATACAGAGAATGTATTATATGTATATGTATCCCTGTGATTGTTTATAAAATCAACATAACAGATGCTCCCCATCAGATGTTGCCAACAACAACAAGATGTTGTCTACACATGCAGGGATCCTTCCATCACTGACCAGTCCATATTTTGTCTACATACGCAGGGATCCTTCCATCACTGACCGGTCTATATTTTGTCTACATATGCAGGGATCCTTCAATCACTGACCGGTCCATATTCTGATAACATAACTAGATATTTAATCTGGTGCCCAGTAGAAGTGTCGTAGTCTGCAATTGTGCCCTTTTCCCTGTTCACAAAGTATTTTTTCAAGTCGCAAAAAAGGGGCACCGTCTCAAGTGAAACAGGGATCTATTCCCTACTGTGTATGTATATGGTTATGTAAGTGTATACACATACTGTATATACTACTTCATAACAACTTATCAACTACATTGACAAGTGATTTAATGTCAATTATAAATACATGTTTGGCAGCGTTTTTATGTATTGACTTTGTCTACACATTTGGTTAAGCGCAACTATTTTCTTAAATATATCACCATGACCACTGTTTCCATGACAGACAGCTGAGATGGAGAAGTTGCAGTCTCTGAAGACAGAGACATCTGACTTCTACAGAAAAACCTGACAGATGCCGAGGACCTCCTGGTAAGTGTATTGTATAGCCCCCCACCCACCCCCCGTATCAGGGGTGGGTTCAGTTACACAACATCATTAAAACTTTATTACAATTACACAGCATCATAAAAAAACTGTATTAAAGTTAAGACATTTCACTTTGAATCAGGTTTGTTGATGTTCAAATTAATAGTGTGTGTAAGTTTAAGTTATGTGCAGTCGATTTAATAAAAGATTGCATATTTTTTTTAAATCTTCAAAATAATTTACTTTGATTGCTAGCTGGGTATAACTCACAAAGTGTGAATATCCTGATGTTATATTATATAGGCTGATGTTACTGTATATAGCCTGATGCAATAGTATATAGCCTGATGTTATAGTATATAGAGCTAGACCACATTTTTCCCCGAATTTTGAAATCTGAACAAAAGCTTGTCATATTGGATACTAGATAGATTTTTTTGCAACATGAATCTGAAACGAGATGAGAAAAACACTCAAATTGAACAGGGACCTTTATGCCTGCAAACTGTTTTTAATTATAGCATGGCTGAATGCTTCCCAAGGAAACTGAGTTGATGTTGTAAAGAACAGGTCTGCTCAAGGTAAAGGGCCTTTAACAGTCCCAATGACTAGATACTGTGCTATATAAGAATATGCATTTACCTTTAAAAAAAAAAAAATTACGACACATGTCCGACATTATTTTTACTTTCTTTTTTCACTGTTCATACTGTTTGCAGGCTATCACCTTTACCAGGCTAAACAGAAACTGAAGTCAATGAAGCGTTTTGACGAAAAGCGGACATCTTCAGAGGAACTCGTTAAATGTGCTCACAAAGTCAGCACCAACAGCGCAGTGTCTGCCCCAGTAACCTGGGCACCAGGTAAGTAATAGGTTTTCGATAGAGCCTACCCGAATTAATTATTTTTTTTGTCATGGATACACCATTGTTCCGACTCTAATTTAAAGTACAACATTACGTGTTGTACTTCAATTGTCAATTGATCCCACGATCAGTGTTTATACACGCCCACCTTCTACCGGTCAAAATCGTGCCATTCCGAGTGCTGACTATTGTAATTGCATAATTTTAATGTAATTAGGTTTTCACAAGGCTTTGTAATTGATCATTGTAATTAAAACCAATCGTAGCAGCAAGAATGCATGGATTCACCCAAAACACTGACTAAGATGAGCAATGACGGCACATGTAATCTTTTTTATAAAGGAGTATAGTTGTACTCAACCTATGAACTATTGCAATTAACCCTTTTTTATAAAGGAGTATAGTTGTACTCAACCTATGAACTGTTGCAATGAATCCTTTTTGAAGCATTGTGACCTTATGTTCTACCTTGAGCGAAGAGATTAACTAAGTAGGAAGCATTGTCATTAATGTTTTTTAAGTGTTGCAATTGTTATATAACTTGTGTGTAATGCTTTGTATTTGACAATTATAATTGAGCCCAGCCCAGGTCAGTAAGCTAGTGGCTGTCCACCAACCTTAGTACAAGGTACATCATTTAGTGACCACCTCTCTGATTTAGTACATGGTCATTAAGGCGGTGACCACCCCATCTAAGGCAGTGACCACCCTATCTAAGGCAATGACCACCCCATTGAATTTACATAAATATGATATTACAAAATTGTATGTTTGTTACAATACATTGTGAATGATGCTAGAATCAGGTATATTGTAGTCAAACGATTGTGTACTATGTTTACAATAATTTGACTAACTGTGCTGCAGTTATAATAAATTTGAAATACAGATTTATATATCCACTGCAGTTCACTGCAGGGTTGGAGTAATTATGGAATGTTCTTCATCATTACGATAATCATTATGTCAAAAAATACTGTCTTTATAATTATGCGACTACATAATTTATCATTTTCATTACAAGCCATCATTTTCATTATCATTACCACATTTATTGCATACTGAATCCCATCAAGGACAAAAGATGTCACAGCGATTCACAGCTGATTGTCCCATACTACTATTTATTAATGATTGGCTCATTGGTGCTTAAGGACACATACATCAGATTGTTAGAGCCAATAGTGTGCAGCCTCTAAGAAAGTTGTCTGTACAGTCTGATTGTCCCATACTACTATTTATTAATGATTGGCTCATTGGTGTTTAACAACACATACATCAGATTGTTAGAGCCAATAGTGTGCAGCCTCTAAGAAAATTGTCTGTACAGTATAATTGTCCCATACTACTATTTATTAATGATTGGCTCATTGGTGCTTAAGGACACATACATCAGATTGTTAGAGCGAATAGTGTGCAGCCTCTAAGAAAGTTGATATAACTTTAAGCTGCTGGAGTTTGTTCAAACATTACCCTGCGTTGAAGGACAGGGAGCTGCAATGGTTGATTCATTGATACAGATGTTAAACACAATCAGTTTAGTGCTGGTCCACTGCTGGAAGTCTGGAACCCTTGTAAATTAAATGATCACCAGTGAATGAATTACATCAATGACAAGGTTGTGGAGCCTGTCTCTGTCAGGAGACTTGTGTGAAGAGGACCGTTGGGTGGGGGACTGACTTCATAGGACCATTGAATCCATTTAGGCATTCAGCAGTCACTGGAGAAACTAGTGGAATCTGCTATTTCCTCCTAAATGGTGACAACTTGATGAAATAACCTAACAGCATAATGATCATTATTTTTCATCACGGTTTCATTATCATTACATGAATTTAAAATTGATCATTTTCATTATCATTATGTAATGAACACCATCATTATCATTTATTATAATGACTCCAACCCTGGTTCAGTGACAATGTTAAATGTGTAGCATTATATTTTATTTACTTGTTTAAGCCAAGCGATACTGTTTTTAACAAACTATATAATATTATGTATATTAGCAGGGCTCGAATTTTTGTGGTGGCCATGCGGCAATTTGCCGCAGTGCCCTAGCTGAAAGCAGCTTCGTAGGCAGGCAGCAACTCACTCAGACACGACTTCGTGTTTATAGTACCTGGATGTTTTTTTGACAACAATGCTAATTTACCAACATATTCATTGTATTATAGCATTTTCTACTGGTCTCAGTGGCCTGCTTACTGGCCCTAATATATATAAAAGCCAAGGCCAACTGGCCTTGCCCTCAGGTTTGCCAAATTCGAGGCCTGTATATATATATTTATCATTATTCATTTTAACTTATTGATGTTTATATTTATTGTCATTTATTTTGTAGATTCGTTGACTTGTTTTAGATGATTGATATTAATCATAACTAATTTATTAATTTTAACATTTAAGATAAGTTGCTTTAATCTACTGATGTTTATACAGCTGTATTTTCTTAATTTATTTACTCTGATATCAAATAATTATCCCACGACAGTCACTCTTCACTGGACACACAACCGATTGGTCAGTCCTTGCTGGGTATCACACGACAGTCACTCTTCACTGGACACACAACCGATTGGCAGGTCCTTGAGGGTATCCCACGACAGTCATTCTTCACTAGACACACAACCGATTGGCAGGTCCTTGCTGGGTATCCCACGACAGTCACTCTTCACTGGACACACAACCGATTGGTCAGTCCTTGCTGGGTATCCTACGACAGTCACTCTTCACTGGACACACAACCGATTGGTCAGTCCTTGCTGGGTATCCCACGACAGTCACTCTTCACTGGAAACACAACCGATTGGTCAGTCCTTGCTGGGTATCCCACGACAGTCACTCTTCACTGGAAATACAACCGATTGGAAAGTGCAGATGGACTGCGCCATCGTGACATTTGTGAAGACACACAAACAACGATACTATAGCTCTTCCGTTTAGGGAATTCTCCATCGTCAGCACTGGACACCTTGAAATAGGATTTGCAAATTGAACATGGTGACAAGTATCCCCAGATCTCTGCTGACCGAGCATACTGTCCTGATCTGCAATGGAGCTATAGGTAATTATTTGGCATGTGAACACATACAGACTGTTCCTTGCCAAAGTGGATATAGAGTTCCAAAATATAATTATGAAGATAACTAAATTATAACATTGTGTCTAATATAAAAAGGTGTACATTCAAAAATGTAACAAGTAAAAAATCACAATATTATTCATCCATAAGTCGTGACATTGTGGTAACTTCCTTTCATTGTTTTTAGTGACATTTCTGCTTTTGTTGATCTTTCTTCATGACAATCACTGATTTGGTAACTGATGCAGTGATATAACAGATGCTTTATTATTCCACCAATTTCCCATTTTTTTAGTTTCTGACTGTTTTTGTTTAATGATTTCCTCTTCCTTCAGGCTCTACTACAATGTAACAAGTAAGAAATCACAAAATGATGCATTCCCGTGTCATGACATTGTGGCAACTTGCCTTCACTTTTTAGTGAAATTGTCTGCTTTTGTATATCTTTCTTCGTGACAACCACTGATTTGGTAACTGATGCAGTGATATAACAGATGCTTTATTATTCCATCAAATTCTATTTTTTATACAGTTACTGACTGTAAATATACTAGAGCAATAAACATTAAAACAACAGTTTCAACCACATCATGGGCTTTGTGAACGTTTAATTAACTAAGCTGCAAACTGAACCGTGGACTTAGTGAGCCACAGCATTTTTATTTAATGATTTCTTCTTCCTCCATGCTCTACTACAGTCTTCAAACAACACTACAGTGAGACTGGCGGCAAGCCAGTGATAAGTCAAAAAGCAACTGCACTGCGATGAGGACAACTGGTGATGATCAGACTGTCATTGTGATATACACAGCGTAGATGTGCCGAGTTAACCAGCTGTGGAACTACAGCAGAGAGATGGAGTTTGTGGCGACATGGACAAACATAACTGTCGAGTGTTTGTATTTCTTACACAGTCCATCAGGTGCTCTCCCACCTACAGTTGTCTTCACAAAGACATCGAAAGCCTCAACACAACCAGGCATCTAAGTACAAGGTGGAGAACAACGATGATGACTTCGACGTGTCAGATGGTTCATGTCCACCATGTGGTGGTCAAAAGTGGCTGTCTGCTGGGAAACCATGCATGGCACCATTCTCAAGGCAGCCCGCTTACTGCAAATGTCCCCGAGAACAGTCAGCCATGCATCTGTCACCAACGAAACAAAACAACAGCGAGTGGCTGCACCCCATCACTTTGGACATTGTGTCACCCAGAATATTTGAGTGGGTAAAACCCACTGGTCACAAGTGGTCAGATGAAGTGTTCATTAATGTTAGTTATGGTGTGTTCTACTAGTGTAGCCGGTTGTTTGTGATTTGAGCTGGTCTACCAGTTGTTGGCTAAATAATATGTTATGGATAAAGTCAATAATTTGTCGATGGGTGTCAGTTTTAAGTAATTCTAAATCAAAATCCCCTATCAAAATACATTGCTTGTTTAATTAGTAAGCTATCAAAATGTATATTAAAATTACCTATATTTGACATTTGTAGTATACCCCAATAACAGTGATTTTTTTTATTTTGACCTCAATGAAAATTCATGCATAGTGAAGTTTCATTGTCTATCATTAAACCATCTCTGTGTTTTAATTAATTTGTTATTAGCATAGTCTAATCCTCCACCTTGTTCTAGCTGTTCTTGTGTTAGGTAGAACTGTAGATGTAGAACTATGATGTTATAAATTCGGAAAAAAATGATGCGCTCCTTGGTTTTTAACTGTTCTTGGGTTAGATAAAAGTGTATAATCTTTGATATTATCAATATAGGTTTTTGTGTACATTTTTTACATAGTTAATTTTTCATTTTGACTTCGATGAAAATTCACGCATGTTGAAGTTTCGGTGTCTACCATTAAATTATCTCTGTTTTAATTATTTAGTTAATAGCATACAGTCTAATCCTCCATCTTTTTATCTGTTTTTGTGTTAGATAGAAATATTCAATCTGTGATAGTATACGTTTTTTGTAGTAATCCAATTTTGTTTAGCTCAATGCAATCAAACTTTAAGTATAATTAGTTCTACAATGTACTGACAATGTGGAAAAGTTCTTGTGCGAGCTATCATTATTGTAAATTATTCTATTGTATTGATTTAGTAGTGTGATTGTATTCAACATGTGTCACCCTTGAATGTTTGTACATGTCAGCATTAAAATTAACTCCCAGTTGGGATTGAAATTTGAACTGCAGTTTACTATGATATTCTTGCCAGTTATATTTATTTCAATAAATCATCTAT
The DNA here is from genome assembly GCA_963662155.1 of Lamellibrachia columna. Classification (NCBI taxonomy): domain Eukaryota; kingdom Metazoa; phylum Annelida; class Polychaeta; order Sabellida; family Siboglinidae; genus Lamellibrachia; species Lamellibrachia columna. The sequence continues at coordinate 9,077,108 of OY759268.1, read as the reverse complement.
ATATATAAATATATGAATATTATCTACAGTTGCAAACGCACGAAGTCATCATTATATTATTTATATAAAACGCATACGACAATAAATTATTCACATATTTTGCCTTTCTTTTATTAAGTGACAATAATATAACACAACTTACAAAACTGCGTGTGCAATGTATTTTGGTCATTATGACGAAAAGAAACACATTGTTCAATTTGGTAGGGAGAGAGAGAGAGATGGACGGATGGGAGAGACGGATCGAGAGAGGGGGAGGAATGGAGAGAGAGGGACGGAGGGAGGGAGCGGGATCTACTGTCAACCTTAGTTTATGGGCTGGTTCCCTGTCCCCTCCTGCAAGACGCGATAATGACTAAGACAGTCACGTGTTTAGTAGCCTGAACAGTGTGTCGTTTCATCAACATACCTGTCTCCCAACCCTTTCCACCAAATATCCACCTTCCATTTTCACTCCTCCCGACGTCTCCCCTCCACCCACCCTTTACCTTCCGTCCACCCTTTACCTTCCATCCACCCTTTACCCTCCATCCACCCTTTACCCTCCGTCCACCCTTTACCCTCTGTTCACCCTTTACCCTCCGTCCACCCTTTACCCTCCGTCCACCCTTTACCCTCCGTCTACCCTTTACCCTCCGTCCACCCTTTACCCTCCATCCAACCTTTACCCTCAATTCACCCTTTACCCTCCGTCCACCCTTTACCCTCCGTCCACCCTCGGTGCTCTGTATTTCCTTCTTCCACCATCTGTCCTCTCTATGCTGTCAGTTTTCCTTCCCAACCATGTGTCATACCTCCCTCCCAAGTTACTTCCCCCCTTCCTTCCCTCCCTATCACCGTCCCTCTCAAACATTCTTCCGTACTTCAATCTGCACCCCCCCCCAGCAAATATGACACGGCATCGAGCTAAGTTAAAATCGCCGTCAGATGACGCTCGCGTAGATTTAAGAAGATGCTGGCGTCAAAGCAGCAACATTAATGTCATCAACAATTATGTACCATATAAAAGTCCGTGTCATAAGGTTATTCCTGTACATTCCAGACATCGATTTATGTGATGGCTTCATTGAGCGAGTTAACAATCCATAGTCAGCTTTCTACTCACCAGATGTCAGCACTGTCATCTGCTGTTTATTTTTACTAAAATGTTACATGCATATCTCTACAACTTGCTCTACGAGTCTTGATTTATTCAATGTCTACTGAACCTGTAGTCGTTAATTGACATTTGACATTTCAGTGTCCAGTCTGAACATTGATGAAGCGTTTACAAGCAAAATTCAGGCACTACGGAAGCAACATTATGATTTGGAATATGTGCACACAAGAGAGCCCCCCCCCCTCTCTCTCTTGACTATAATAGAGAGAGAGAGAGAGAGAGAGAGAGAGAGGAGAGAGAGAGGAGAGAGAGAGAGGAGAGAGAGAAAGAGAGAGAGGGGGGGGGCTCTCTTGTGTGCACATATTTCAAATCATAATGTTGCTTCCGTAGCGCCTGAATTTTGCCGAAGCGGAAGGAGGGAGGGAGTGTGAGAAAGAGAGGGAGGGAGTGTTGGAGAGAAAGCAAGAGAGATGAGGACGGACGGAGGGGAGTGAGAGGGAGGGAGAGAAAGAGAGAGGGAGGGAGAGTGAAGATGGAGGGGTGGGGGTGAAAGAGAGAGTGATGCTCCTTCCCTCCTTACTTCTCCCTCCACCTCCCTCCCTCCCTCCCTCCCTCCCTCCCTGACTCAGCAGCGATATCACGTATGTCACGTCAATTGAATAAATAAAATTACGGCTACAGAGGTCAGACCACAGTGCATTAGTACACTGGTGGCCAGGTTACGTTTTGTCTGATTATAGTAAAACTAGACAATTCAAAGCCACCGCCATGATATCATTGATATTCTGAACAAGCTTTGTCAAAATCACATACCTCCAGCTCATTTAATCATGTCGCAAACTCGCCTATCTTATAAAAAAACTGAATAGAGTTACTTCTTGTAAATAAAATAACATAAATCGGCTAAATTGCGTATTTTTTCCTCCCGTCCAGAACCATCTGCGATATTTTCATAAGGCCATTTATAGATGTGACACCTCCTTACATACTCGGGTATTTCAACTATCCCTTCTTCGTCCATATACTTCCCACATATACACTCCTCCCAACCTCCGTCCACACTCCCCTTTCCCCAGCAAATATGACACGGCATCGAGCCAATTTAAGTCGCCGTCAGATGACGTTCGCATAGATTTAAGAAGCTGCTGACGTAGTAGCAATATTAAAGGTATCAACAATTATGTACCATGTAAAAGGTCCGCGTTATAAGGTTATCCTGTAAATTCCACAACGCAGAAACCACCAGAGGGCGGCGTAGTTCTTCAGTAGACCTGTTGGTCACGCTTTGTCGCATCTGGTGATCTTATCTTGGCATATTCAATTAAAGTTAATTATCTGACGGCTCGTGTCTAGATCTTATCTGGTGTTGTTTTACAAGTCGTCGCTACGGTTTCCTGATGTGTCTCGCAGCTAGACATGTCATGTTTGAGGACATTTTATGAAATGCACAGGCGTCAACGTCTGCTCAGGGAAAAGCGGGAAACATTCGGGAAAAGCGGGAACCAGCCTCCTCCACTCAACTTTCGTAAATTTTTAGCTGACTGAAATGTTTTTACGGGCCACCATTTTGATTCGCCGTTCTCGTTCGCGGTGCAAACTTGCATGAGAAAAGGTTAAATTACCTGAGACAAGATACACAACACGTGCCTAAAGCGGCCTCGCATGCAACACACACACACACACACACACACACACACACACACACACACACACACACACACACACACACACACACACACACACACACACACACACACACACACACACACACAAATACACGCACGCACGCACGCACGCACGCACATACGTATGTATGTATTTCGCACCTCCCTATCACCGTCAGTCTCCTACACTCCTCCCTACCTCAATATGCATTCCCCTTTCCCAGCAAATATGACACTCACCAATTATGTACCACGTGAAAGGTCCGTGTCAAGGTTATTCCTGTATATTCTATATATCGATTGATGTGATCGCTACACTGCGCGAGATAACAACCGTAGTTAGCTCTATGCTCACCAAATGTCAGTACTGTCATCAGCGATTTATTTGCATTGAAACGTGCTATAAATATCCAGTCTACACATTTATCACCTATAGTAATTCCTGAATTAAAAACTGCAAGAGTCTTGATTGATACAGTATATACTGAACCTGTTGTCGTTTATAGGCATCTGACATTTCAGTGTACAGTCTCAACATTGTTAAACAATTTAAGGCAAAATTCAGGCGCTACGGAAGTAACATTGTGATTTCAAATCTCTCTCTCTCTCTCTCACTCTCTCTCTCTCTCTCTCTCTCTCTCCCTCTCTCTCTCTCTCTCTCTCTCTCTCTGACACACACAATCACTCACTCGCTCTCTCACACACTCTCCCTCTTACTCCCTCCTCCCTCTCTCTCCCCCTTCTCTTTATCCCGATCCTTGTTTCTCCACCTTTCTCTATATCTCTCTTCCGCTACCCACTCGCTCTCCGCTGTCTCATTCTTTCTCTCCCTCTCACTCTTCCTGTCTCTCTCTCCCTCTCTTCTCTCTTTCACTCTCTTCCTGTCTCTCTCCCTCCTCTCTCTCTCTCTATCTCGATCTCTCTCCTCTTTCCCTGTCCATCTTTCCCTTCTCCCTCTCCACCCCCTCTGTCTCTCTGTTTCTCCCTCTCTGTCTGTCTGTCTGTCTGTCTCTCTCTCTCTCCACACACACACACACATACACACACACACACACACACACACACACACACACACACACACATATATATATATGTCTCTCTCTCCGTCTCTCCACTCGCTCTCTCCCCCCTCTCTCTCTCCCTCTCCCTGCCACTCTCCCTCCCTCCTCCGCTCCCCCTTCTCTAAATTTATCTATTTATGTGTGCCTCTCCCCCACTCTCTCCTTATCTCTCCCACTCTCCCTCCATCCACCACTCCCCTATGACTTAATGTGTGTCTCCCCCTCTCTTTCTACCTCTATCTCTCCCCTCTCTCTCTCTCTCTCTCTCTCTCCCTGTTCCCCTTTCGTTTCTCCTTCTCCCGCATCTCTCCCTTTATCTCTCTTCCGCTACCCACTCTCTCCCCTCGCTCCTTCTCTCTCTACATGTCTCTCTCCCTCATCCCACCTCTCGCTACCTCTGTCTCTATTCCCTCTCTCTTTCCCTGTCCCTCTTCCCCTTCTCCCGCTCCCCCTCTCTTTCCATCTCTCTGTCTCCCTCCCCCACCCTCCCCCCTTCCCTTCCTCCCTAACCCCCTCTCTCCCTCCCCTCTGTATCTTCATGTCTCTATCCCTCTCTATCTCTATGTCTCCCTCCCCCCACTATCTCTCTCCCCTCTCTCTGAACTCTCTCTCCCTTCCTCCCTCTTTCCCTGTATTCCTCTCCCTCCTTCTCTTCCCCCTCTCTCTCCCTCCACCCTCCCCTGTCTCGCTGTTCCTGTGCCTCTCCTCCTCCTCACTTCCTTCCTCCTTCCACAACTCCCATTCTCTCTCTCCTTGCTTGTCCCTCCCTCCCTGCCTCTCTCCAGCCCCTACATCTCTCCATGTTTCTCTCCTCCCGCCTCTCTCTCTCCGTCTCTCTCTTTCTCCTTCCCTCCCCTATCTCTCTCTCTCTCTCTCTCTCTCTCTCTCTGTCCCTCTCTCTTTCTCTCCCTCTCTCCCTGCATATATCCCCTCTCTTTCTCTCAGTCTCTCCCTGTATCTCCTCTATGTCTTATTTTTTTCTCCGTCTCTTGCTCTCTCTTTCTCTCTCTCTCTATTTCACTATATCTCTCTCTCCCTGTTTATCTCCCTATTTCTCTGTTTCCCTCTCCCTCTCTCACTCCCTCTTACCCCTTCCCTCTCTTTCCTTGTCAATATATCCCTGTAACTATGCACCCCCCCCTCTCTCTCTCTCTCTCTCTCCTTCTCTCACTCTCTCTCTCTTCCTGTTTCTCTCTATATATCAATCTATATATCTATGTGTGGCTCTCCCCTCTATCGCCCTATCTCTCCCACTCTCCTCCCCTCCCTCCCCCCCTCTCTCTCTCTCTCTCTACATGTTTCTCTCAACCCCTCTCCCTCTCTCTCTCTCCTCCCTCTCTCTCTCTCTCCTCCCTCTTTATCTCCCTCTCTCTCTCCCTCCCTCCCCGCTCCCCTCTCTCTAAATGTGTGTGTGTGTGTGTGTGTGTGTGTGTGTGTGTGTGTGTGTGTGTGTGTGTGTGTGTGTGTGTGTGTGTGTGTCTTTCCCTTGTCTCTCCCTCACTCCCTCTCTCCCAACCACCCACTGCATGTCTCTCTCCACTCTCTCTCTCTCTTTCCTCCCTCCCTCTCCTCTCTCTCTCTCTCTCTCTCTCTCTCTCTGTCTCTCCCTCAGTCCCCCACTCCCCCTCACTCTAAATCTATCTGTGTGTGTGTTTGTGTGTGTGTGTGTGTGTGTGTGTGTGTGTGTGTGTGTGTGTGTGGGTGGGTGCGCGCGCGCGCTCTCTCCCTTCCTTTCTCCCTCCTCCGACCATCCCTCTATCGCTCTTTCCCTTGTCTCTCCCTCACTCCCTCTCTCCTAACCTCCCACTCCACTCTCTCTTCCCTCTCTCTTCTCCCTCTCTTTCTTCTCCCTTTCTCTCTCCCCCTCTTTTTCTCTTCCTCCCCCCTCTCTATCCCCTCTCCCCCTCCCACTCTCTCCCCTACCCCTCTCTCTCCTCCTCTCTCCTCCCTTTCTCTCCTCCCTCTCTCCCCCTCTTCCATTCTCCCTCCCCGTCTCTCTCCCTCTCTCTTCCCCCCTTTCTCCCTCTCTCCCTCTCTCCCCCCTCTCCCCTCCCTCTCTCTCCCTGTATATTATCAGCAATATACACTATAAGTAAATGTGTGGTGCTCACAGTTTTCAATACTTGTTGCAAGTGTTTATAAAACTTATATATCCTGTTGATATGGTGTTGCTCTAGACACTCCGTGAGCTCTAGACACTCCTTGAGCTCTAGACACCCCTTGAGCATGCATGTCTAGACACTCCGTGAGCATGCATGTGAATGGGTGTGCCTGCGTGTTCTTCGCGTGTGGCGGTCTGTAATTACAGATTAGCAGTGAGGCGAGCGGCGTATTTATTTGATGTTTTCAAATCGCCCACAATGTGTAGATAGCGGTCGAGTCGTACCGTATTACATGCAACAATCGACTATAATACTACCATTGTCTGGTTAATATCCAGACACACGCTTGTATGTTATTAAAGTGCATTTATGAAGCCGTACTATTGAATACAAGGATGAATAAACGCTAAATATAGCAGGATCGTTTGTTGTCTGTGTATGAAGCTACAATAGATGATTAGTAGGAAATCAAGCAACAGTCTCAAAGGCAGAAAAGCAGACGTCAATATTAGAAAAGACGGCGGCCATCGGACACCTATAACTCGTCAACTGATCACGTGACCGCAACCGATTAACAACTGGGGGTTTGCTAATCATTTCCCAACAACGCTTCTTCGCAGGATATAGGGACACCATTGTCTGCTTTGATTCTCCCCATAATTAGCTGCATCACAAATTAAGTAATTAAGTGTAATACTGTTAATGAAGCAAGCAGTCCCATCTATTTGGTTTGCCGATTTAACTAATATTCGTGTAAACTTTGATATGTCCCCTGTACCTCGTTTTCGACTAAGCTTCGGACAGCGGCCCTGGTGACGAGAGACGCGCTATTAATTGTCACTCAGCTATTGCAAGTCAACCTGAGAAGACGTATTGCACGCCAGATCTGTCAGCCTACGCGCGCCGTAACAGTTAAGACGAATTGTGCCTACTCGTACGGTAGGTCTACTTCACTGGTTTATTGAGTTTACTGGTTTATTGAAAGTGTTGCTGACGTGGAGAACATTATTGATAACTTGGATAGTAAATGTACAACACCTGCTGCTAATAAGAACAATAATAAACATTGAAGTGGTTCATCCATTGGGTGCTAGTCAGGGTCACCTTGACAACACGTGAAGTGGTACATCCGTCGAGTGCTAGTCAGGGTCACCATGGCAACACGTCACTACAATTACTAACAACCTAGTCTCGTAGCTTTAGTTTGTTGTACTGTGTTACCAGAGGAGTATGAATTAAATGGGATGTTTTTCATTAAACATTACTACCTGAAATAAATTATGCTTGTGGCGGCCTGTATTGTGTGACATCTATGTACATCTGAGCCAGAAAGACTGCTTACATATATATATATATTCACACTCCTGCTGGTTGTTAGTTTCACATGTGGAAACCAGGCGGTGGTACATATCAAGACATCCCTCTTGATGTAACATCAACATGTGACATAGTGCATTGTGTGAACAATACTAACATGAAGAACATCGCTGCAATGCAGCAGCACTGCACGTGTGTTACTTGGCCTTACGACAACGCATCAACAAAAAAGGCTCATCAAAACCGAGTGTTTTCAGTGATGAACAAGGTACGTATTGTTAGATTGATCGGTAATGACAGGTAATGTTAATCAAATTGATGTTCGTACAACAATGAAGGCTGTGTGTATATCTACAATTGGCGTAAACCTTTGGAATAGTTTATCTACATTTTCATAGTAATTTCTGGTTTATTTTTTTGCAAATCGCATATAATTGGTAGACATAAGGGTGAACTGTGTTTGTGAAATATGATGTGTTTTACTTCTTAGAGTAGTTACAATTGTTGTTACTATGTTCACGTAGATATACTTAAGGGTGAACTGTGTTTGTGAAATATGATATGTTTTACTTCTTTGAGTAGTTACAATTGTTGTTATTATGTTCACGTAGATATACTTATATTGACTGTTTTTCTGATGTTCATTATTTGTTATTTTGACATTATACTTGCATTCATAATCCAAATATTAATATGACGGTACCTGTATAAGTATTGTAATTAGTAATCTACTTTGTACGGGGAGCAAACATAACTGTAAACTTCATCTCGGCAGCTTGTCCATTGTATATGTGTGTCTTAATCAGTGTTGTTTACAACGCTGTAAAGCAATGATGTATGTTGTGCGTTGTGTAAACATGTGTTGGATGTATCTAGAACACACCACATCAATCCACATTGAATAATAAATTTAGGGACAATATCAGCTTTTGCCGATTTCCAGCTGACTTAGTAACTGAGGCCGACTAGTCACTGTGATTCAGTGTGATATTCTAAAATTAAATGTCATGGTATTAATGTTGTGCTGTTCCGCGTGCCGTCGGTTCTCGGGATCACAAAGGTGTCATTTAACATTTATTTTACACGACTTCAGTTTAATTTAAAGTTGGGTCATATGTTCTATGTCGTTGCAGCTGGTTGTCGTTCGGTGTCATTCGGTTTTAAAGAATCACACTTCCGGTTGTTGTTTTGTACGTGATAAATTGTCTTCGTGATCGAATGTGTGCAGTGGAAAATGGCACTGGGAATCGCGACGCTACGTAAGGTTGTTGCGTAAGAAAGTGGAGATAAACTATTCAAACATCAATAGTTTATTTTTACAGCATGTAACATAAAGTATGGGCAAACTTGTTATCTTTGGTGTTCATAATTATTTGCAATATTGTACTACATCATTTTCAAACTGCACTGTAGCATTACCGGCTTAGTTGCCTCTGAGGGGTGGGGGTGGGGGTGGGGGTACGGGGTGGGGGACGGGGGCGCCACATTGTGTTTTGCAACAGGGCGCCGACAACCCTCACTACGCCACTGGTCGAGAACAAGGCTTTATATGTGTATTGCAAACTCCAGCATTTGTGACAGCGAAGATTGAAAACCAGTAATTTTAGTGTGAATCACCCCATCAATAACGGTAAACCATGTCATGGGAAAGTATGGTACCGCTGCTTTATCTAAACGTCTTAAGATATCGACAGTTATCAATGCAATCAACCGTGACCAGTACATAATGAGTTCAATCAAATGGAAACATATGGTTCTTATTTCTGCAATTAACAACATTGTCCATATCCGTATTTAGAAATAATACATGCGATTTTTCTTTCTAAAACCGAATAAAAACAATGCTGTCTTATTATGCGAATTAGGGAATCCGTATATATATATATATATATATATATATATATATATATATATATATATATAAATGCAGTGATATATATATATATATATATATATATATATATATATATATATATATATATATATGTATATATATATATATATATATATATATACATATATATATATATATATATATATATATATATATATATATATATATATATATATATATATATATATGTATGTATATATATATATATATATGTATATATATATATATATATATATATATATATATATATATATATATACATATATATATATACATATATATATATATATCTTATTATGCGAATTAGGGAATCCGTATATATATATATATAAATGCAGTGACGTAATGATAAGGGTTTATTTCAGACAATAAACAGTATATATATATATATATATATATATATTTATATATTTATTTCAGACAATAAACAGTATATATATATATATATATATATATATATATATATATATATATATATATATGTATATATATATATATATATATATATATATATATATATATATATATATATACATATATATATATATACATATATATATATATATATATATATATATATATATATATATATGTATATATATATATATGTATGTATATATATATATATATATATATATATATATATATATATATATATATATATATATATATATATATATATATATATATATATATATATATATATATATATATATATATATATATATATATATAGAATAGAAAACTTGTGTTAGCACCGATTTAGCTAGCAATACATATTATAGGCAGCCTGTTAAAACATGTATTTTAAAATCCTGTGTGAATTGCCATAAGACGCTAAAAACTACTTCCTACAATTCACTCATCAACGAAATATAAACATTGATGAAATAGGCAGTGAATAGCGTGTTTGTTCTGTATAGCAGGTGAACAAAAGTGAAATTTTTTGCCGGAACATATTGCGACAAAGAAGTACTTTTGTGTTACAATATTGTGTGTTTGAAAAGTTATATGTATAATATGCGTACATTTATTTATAAAAAATTTATAAATGACCATTGATTTAAATGCTATAATCAAAAGTGACTTTTCATTATTAAAATAAGCAACTAACATAATGGCATGTAGCTACAAAACAAAACTACCCCATCAATCAGTAACTAAAATTCAATGCCAGTTGCCAATGAGCATCACGAGCTGCACTGTGAAGCTCCTACACGTGCTCACTCGAGCATGACACCACAACATGTTTACTCTGTGAAATTCCTACACGTGCTCACTCCAGCCTGACACCACAGCATGTTTACACTGTGAAGTTCCTACACGTGCTCACTCCAGCCTGGCACCACAACATGTTTACAACCACATTTACAATTTGACAAACGACAGTTACTACAACTCTTTAATGTCGTAGTAGTTGTAATAATAATAGCAATAATTACAACAATAATTATAATAATAACAATAGCAGCAATAATTACAACAATAACATGAATAACAATAACACTAATAACAACAACAATAACAAGAGTAATAACATTTATAATAACAGCCTATTGTACGAGCGTTTTGTCCGAGTGCAGCTTTCCTACTCCACACACCGGCCTGTCTGTCTGTTGATGGTATAGGAAGATTTATTAAGATGGATGGCCTCAATTTGTGGTGACGAAGTCGATTATACACACATATTTCTATTTACGGCACGTTTCTTGTTGTTTGCTATGTCAATATTATTATTTTATTCGAAATAACTTCTCATTCCTTATCCGGCGTCCTTGTCCGGCGGCCGAGTCTGGGTTCCATACCGTCACGGTCGAGGGCCGCCTCCAACCATTCACAAACCCACCGTGACGACATTGCTTTGGCGGTATTCTTCGAGAGTACACATGCACCTAAGTCGCTGATGTATATCACATTAATTGAAGTTAACAGAATATACCACCAGTTAAGTTGAAATGTGCACAACTTGATCGGCAACATGTATAGTAATTAACTGATTATTTTGTCTGCAACATTTCATACGGGCTGCTGTTAATGTATATTTTCACATCGTGTCGTCCCAAACACACCAGGACCCTTAGAGTGACGCGGCAAAAGTGAGGCCTGTAATTAACGTAGTCAAACCTAGTTCGGCAGTCACATTGCAAGGTTTTAAATGCATAGTCTGAGCCAAGTACACATGGGCCTGTACAATTCATTATATTTCAGACAACACATATTCAGTTTTATAAGGACAGGCAGACATGATATTGTCACGTTCCAAAAACTTGTGGTTACTTGACGCTGGGTGTCGCCACAATACTATTGTGTTGTAGGTTAACCAGCTACCCACAGTTCATGCTAGTTTGCTAGTCATCTTCTATTCACAAATTTCTCTCATATCTACTGTGAATCATGGGAACTGTAGGCGTGAGTGTTATTGTGTGTAAACCTATTTCGCACACAACGCCTTTTAATAACGTGGGCGGTTGCAAACCCAAAAAAAGGGGTGCCCAGTTTTTCATCGAGAATCACTCCTGCGGCAATGTTGGTTGTTTCTGTTAGTAACTGGCAGACCTGGGGTCTAGTAAATTTTCATGAGTAAAGTACGAGTATATTGGTGATGGTTGAGTACGAGTACGAGTACATTGCTTAAAGCTGAGTATGAGTACGAGTACCGGTACATCTTGTATGATATTAAAGTAACTCTGCATAGTAATAATAACGTATTTTAAAAATAAAAATTGTGAATTACTTTATATAATTCAATAATTCAGGAAGAGCTGAATATGCAATGGCAGTTGATCACACTTTTTTATGAGGAAAACTGTAAAAAACTTTATGTTTGGGACCAAACTGTGGGTTGCATTCCATTCAAAGGTACGATTCGCATTCAAATGCAAATGTTCAGGGTATGCATTCAAATATGGGTTAAAATGTATTTAAATTGAAAATACTTTTCAAAATACATTTCATAGCACAACATAACAAGAGAAAATAAATAAAGAAATATAACCATTAAATATATATATATATATATATATATATATATATATCCCGGCCTTCTCTGGTGACGTCACTGGAACATGGCCCAAGGTACCTGGTGGTTAATTATCATTGCACACCTTAAACAACACAAATAAACAACATAAAGCCCACCCACAACGTTCTCTTCTCTAGTCACTGTTCTGATCACTTCCCTAGTCACCCGGTGGGGGACTTTGGAGCAACAGCAGCACACAGCTGTTTAAAGGGTGCATTTAAAACGGTGCTCGGACAGTTGCTCACCGGACAGTTGCTCACCGGACAGTTACTCAGTTTGTTATGTTGTGCTATGAAATGTATTTTGAAAAGTATTTTCAATTTAATTTGTTTTAATGGAATGCAACCCACAGAAAAGAAATAAAGAAATATATCCATTATATATATATATATATATATATATATATATTTAATGGTTATATTTCTTTATTTCTTTCTTTCACCGGACATTTGTTCACAAAGGAAATGAAAAAGCGGACAGTTGCTCACCCTTACGAAAATTCGAATTTCATTTTAAAATTTAACAGCTCACCCTTTTGAATTTCATTTTAAAACGCAACCTATGAACTCCACAGAATGTCCGTTAGGCGTCGAGGTAGAATTACCTATTGCTACGGTCTAGACATGCGATTTAAGCGAATGTAATGGTTTCCCTAAACTCGTAAAATGGTTTTGTGTGACCTGTCTGCCATTGGTAGGAATGGCTTCGTTTGGATAGTGGTGGCTGGCTGGTTGATGGATTCAGCTGGCTCACAGGCTTCATTTGGGTGTAGAATTTTTAATCAATGTCGGAGCGATCTGTGCAGTCGTGGACGTGGCGCATTCAAAGTAACTGACCCTAGGACGTGAAAACCGCGCCCACTGACTGCGCAGGATTCGCGCAGAGTGCAGCGAGGCGAGACGAAGTGCGCTGTGTGTGTAGCCGAATGTGACCGTCGCACGGAGGAGCGGGGCCTCCACACTTGTCACTCAAACGTGGGTCGTACGTCGACATGATGCTATGTTTACCTAGCTGAGCGAGCCATAGCTTGGGACGTGCGGGCCAAAGCTTTCTCTGCCCCTCTCTCTCCCTGTCTCCCTCTCTCCATCCCTCTCTCTCTCCCTCTCTCTCTCTCTCTCTCTCTCTCCTCTCTCTCTCTCTATCTCTCTCCTCTCTCTCTGCCCTCTCTCTCTCTCTTCCCGTCTCTCCGCCCTCCTTCGCTGCCACCCCTATTATATATATATATATATATATATATATATATCGCTCCCTCTGTGCCTCTCCCCTCTCTCGCTTCCTTTCTCCCTTCTTCCCCTTCTACCTATTTCCCTCCTCCCTCAATCCCCCTCTCCATCTCTACGTCCCTCCTTGTTTCTCTCTCTCCCTGCCTCTCTCCCACAACATCTCTTTCTCTCTCTCCAAATCTATTTCACTCTCTCCTTATACTCCCCCCTTTTCTCTCCGTCCCCCACTCTCTCTCTCTCTCTCTCTCTCTCTCTCTCGCTCGCTAGCTCTCTCTCCCCATCTCTCTCTCTCTCTGTCTCTCTATCCCCTCTCTCCCTGTATATCCTTCTCTCCCTATCTCGTCCCCTATCTCACCCTGTCTCCCTCTCTCTTTCTCCTCCCTCAGTCCCTCTCTCTCACTCTCCCTCTCTCCGCGTCTCTGTCATCTTTTCCTCTCCCCCTCTCTATCTCTTCCCGCTCTCTCCCTGTCTCCCCCTCTTCCCATTCCCTTGCCCTCTCTCCATGTCCCTCTCCCCCTCTTTCTCTCTGTATCTCCACCTCTCTCTTTCACACTTTCTCTCCCTCCTTGTATCTCCCCTCTTTCCTTTCTCCCTAAATCCCTTTATCTCACCCTCTATCTCCTTGGCTCTACCTCCCTCCATGGCTCTCTACCATCCACTTTATCTCTATATGTCGCTCTCCTTTCTCTCCTCCCTATCTCTCTCTCTTCCCTTCTCTGGCTATCTATCCCTCTCTCTCCCTCACTCTCTCTCTTCCTCTCCCTCTCTCCCTATCTCTATCCCCCTCTTTCTTCCTATATCCCCCAATCTCTGAGTCACCTCTCTCTCTCTCTCTCTCTCTCTCTCTCTCTCTCTTACAGTCTCCACCTCCTCTCTCCCTTTCTCCCTCTTTCCCTTCTCCATCAATGCCTCTATCTCAATCTCTCCCCTTGTCTATCCCTCCTTCCCTGCCTCTCTCCCACCCCTTTCTCTCTCCATGTTTCTCTTCTCTTTCTCTCTCCTCCCTCTCTCTCCCCGCTATCTATCTTCCTGTCTCTCTAACTCTCTCTCTCTTCCCCTCTCCCTCTCTCCCTGTATCTCACCCCTCTCACCATCGCTCACTGTATCTCAACTATTTGTCTTCTTCTCTCTTCCGCACCCTCTCTTCCCCCTCTCTCTCTCCCTGTCTCTCTTTCCCATTTCTCTCCCTGTATCTAACCCCTCTCTCTGACCCCCTCTCTCTCCCTGTACCTCTCCCTTCTCTCTCCGTTTCTCCCTTTTCCCTCCTCCATCAAGGCCTCTAAACCACTCTCTCTCCTTGTCTCTCCGTCCCTCTCTGTTTTTCTTCCATCCTACATCCTCTCTCTCTCCCGTCCCTCTCCCCTCTCTTTCCCTCTATCTCCCCACTCTCTATTTCACCCTCTCTCTCTCTCCCTGTTCTCCCCTCTTTCTCTCTATATCTCTCTCTCCCTGCATCTCCCCCTCTCCCTATCTCTGTCCCTCTCTCTCTCCCTTTCTCTCTCTCTCTCTCTCCCTATCTCCCTCAACCCTCTCACTAACTCTCCTCCCTGTCTTTCTCTCCATGTCCCTCTCTCCCTCTCTCTCTCTCTCTCTCTCTCTCTCTCTCTCTCTCTCTCTCTCCCCTCTCTATTCCTCTCTCACTCCCTCCCTCTCTTTTTACATTTCTCTCTCCTTGTCTCTTTCCCACTCGCAACCTAACGTACGAGCATAGCAATTGTCGTATCCGAGTGCAGCTTTTCTATCCCACACACCGGCCTGCCTGTTGATGATATAGGAAGATTTACTAAGACGGATGGTCTTAATGTGTGGTGTCGATTATACACACATATTTCCATTTACGGCACGTTTCTTGTTGTTTGCTATGTCAATATTATTATTTTATTCAAAACAACATCTCTGTCTGGGACACCCGGATCCGGCGTCCTTGTCCGGCGTCCTTGTCCGGAGGCCGAGTCCGTCGTCCTTGTCCGGAGGCCGAGTCCGGCGGCCGATTCCGTCGTCCATGTCCGGCGGCCGAGTCCGGCGTCCTTGTCCGGCGGCCGAGTCCGGCGGCCTTGTCCTGAGGCCGAGTCCGGCGTCCTTGTCCGGCGGCCGAGTCCGTCGTCCTTGTCCGGAGACCGGGTTCGTCGTCCTTGTCCGGCGGCCGAGTGCGGCGGCCTTGTCCGGAGGCCGAGTCCGGCGTCCTTGTCCGGCGGCCGAGTCCGGCGTCCTTGTCCGGAGGCCGAGTCCGGGTTTCACACCGTCACGGTCGAGGGCCGTCTCCACGGTGACAACCATTCACAAACCCATCGTGACGACATCGCTTTGACGGTATTCACTGAGAGTACACATGCACCTACGTCGCTGATGTATATCACATTAATTGAAGTTGACGGAAAATACCACCAGTGTGTACACCGGTTAAGCTTAAATGTGTACAACTTAATCGGCAGCATGTGTAGTAATAAACTGATTATTTTGTCTGCAACATTTCATAAGGACTGCGGTTAATGTCTATTTTCAAATCGTGTCGTCCCAAAGACACCTTTGATAGTTCAGGACCAACGCGTGTTCGCCCTAGAGTGACGTGTTAAAGATGAGGCGTGTAATTAACGTCGTCAAACCTAGGCTGGCTGTTTCATTGCAAAGTTCTCAATGCATAGTCTGGGCCAAGTACATATGGGCCTGTACAATTAATTATATTTCAGGCCAGTCAACACACATTCAGTGTTATAATGACATGGTAAAAACCTGGCACCGCGCCATTAGACAGACGTCTCGCGCAGTCAGATTTCTATACTACCTGTGTTCTTTTTCTTTTGAGCATGCACGATAATACTATTGTGACAGCCGAAGTCAGACGAATTATTACAATGGTTGCCAGAACACATAATAAACATTGACGTTATGAAGTGACGCTCGTTAGAGCAGTTCGCGATGACAGACATACGTGACATTGTCACGTTCCAAGAATGTATTGTGGTTACTTGACGCTAGGTGTCGCTACAATACTATTGTGTTGTAGTTTAACCAGCTACTCGCCGTTCACGTTAGGTTGCTAGTCAGGTTCTTTTCACAAATTTCTCTCAGATTCCCTGAGAATTGTGGGAAATGAAGTCTTATTGTGCGTAGCCCTATTTCGCCAAACAACCTCTTTGAATAACATGGACGGATCCAGACCATGAAAAGGGGGTGCCCAGTTTTAAAAAAATCACCAGATGGCAGGCTTCTAGTTATCTAAATGTTTACAGGGTACACGCACTTAAACACGCGCGCACGCATGAACGCACACGCGCGCGCACACATTCTCTTGTAAGGACACCGCTTTTCCAATCGTTCTGTCAGGCCTGATAATGATTCGGGCCTTGAGCTGTCTAAACTCAATAGTGTGTTCTTATGCAATATAAGCCAAATAGTATGAATACATCCGACGTTTGGTCAGGTATCATTCGGAAGACCAAACCGAGCTGCTCGACCCTTTCGGCGATAAATGAGCATGTAGGGAGCTAGTTCCGTTGAAACCCAAGAGCTAGACTCTCTAAACATTCCTCACGGATATTCTGTTTTTCGATCATCTTTCACACAATTCAAATATGTCCGTAGCACTAGTGGAATAAAAACACCTTTCGCATGTCGGACATCTTCCTGTGGAGCTTCTCCCCGGACGGTGATGGCGATATCTTCGTTCTGTATTACCTTCGACGCGTTCTTGTTTTATGTTGCCAATAATGTTTTAAAAGCCACATCGCCGGCATCAAGCCAGAAGTTGACGAGAACATTAAACTTGCCAAGAGTGATGACGTCACGGCGGTGACTTCTTGGGATGTTATTCTGTTATTCACAGAGAACAACTGTCTTTAATATGGGTTGCGGCTTCAGGCGATTGTCTCTCACACTGGTTTGCAAGTCTGACAGCAGTTGCGGAGATTCACACACAAAACGCACTGAAAACAGACAATAGTCCATGTGTGTTTAGTAACGAGTACATCGAGGGTAAGGCAGGACGTGGATGGGGCAAATCAGAACAAGTGGGGCAAATGGCAGTAACGGTGGCAATGTCCCTAGTTTGTAAGTTACAAATGTCCTCATCTGATGAACAAGTACAGTAGGGCGCCACCTCGCGGTGTATCGACAACTAATTCTGAAACAAATCCATCCGAAATAAAGGAACACCCCCTGAATCCGCCCATGGAATACGTAGCGTCGTTACGTTCAAGTGAGGGCAATATATTTAGTACTGGTAAATGCTCGATATATGTAACGTGCGAATATTGTAGGCCTAAACCTATTATGTGCTATTTTAAAGCGCAGTTTTTTTATATAATAATTATAAAAATAATTACACTGATAAAAAATAATATAAATAATAATATAAATAATAATTATAATAATAATAGCGATAAAAAAGTTCAACAGAATCGCTTTGAGTTATTGAACAAAACTAATTTGTTAGACTTTCAAAGAAATTAAACTTTGGAAAGACGGATCTGTGTTAATACTAGTATGACGACTGCATCAGTTTCTTGGACGTTGTCACGCACTACCATTGTCATAATTGAAGTTGACGGAAAATACCACCAGTGTGTACACTGGTTAAGTTGAAATATGTACAGCTTGATCGGCAAAATGTACAGTATTTAACTGATTATTTTGTCTGCAACATTTCATACGGACTGCAGTTAATGTCTATTTTCAAATAATGTCGTCCCAAACACACATTTGATAGTTCAGGACCAACGCGTGTTTGCCGTAGAGTGACGTGCTAAAGATGAGGCCTGTAATTAACGTCGTCAAACCTAGGTTGGCTGTCACATTGCAAGGTTCTCAATGCATAGTCTGAGCCAAATACATATAGGTGTGTACAATTAATTATATTTCAGGCGAGTCAACGCATATTCAATGTTTAAAACTTTGTAAACACCTGGCACCGCGCCATTAGACAAACGACTCGCGCAGTAAGATTTGTATACTACCTCTGTGCTTTTTTTTGAGCATGCATATTAATGTTATTGTGATAGCCGAAGTCAGAAGGACTATTACAATGGTTGCCAGAACATGAACAGTGACGTTGTCAAGTGACGTTCGTTTCAGCAGGTCGCGAGGACAGACAGACGTGACATTGTCACGTTCCAAGATTGTATAGTGGTCTATTTACACCAGATGTCGCCACAGTCCAATACTCCACCTCTCTCTCTCTCCCCTCTCTCCCACTCTCTCCCCCCCCCCCCCTCTCTCTCTCTCTCTCTTTCTCTCTCTCTCTCTCTCTCTCTCTCTCTCTCAGTATTTTATCAGCAATATACATTATAAGTAAATTTATGGTGCTCAAAATTTTCAAAACTTATACGTAAGTGTTTATATAACTTATATAACCTGTTGATCGGGTGTTGCTCTAGACACTCCTTGAGCATGCATGTCTAGACATTCCGTGAGCATGCATGTGAGTGGGTGTGCCTGCGTGTTTTTCGCGTGCGGCGGTCTGTAATTACAGATTAGCAGTGAGGCGAGCGGCGCAGTTATTTGATGTTTTCAAATCGCCCACGGTTTGTAGATAACGATCGAGTCGTCCCGGTGTATTGCATGCAACAATTGACTATAATACAACCGTTGTCTGTTTAATACCCAGACACACGTGTCTATGTTATTAAGGTGCTTTTATGAAGCCGTACTATTGAATACAACGATGAATAAACGATAAATATAGCAGGATCATTTGTCGTCTGTGTATAAAGCTACAATTGATGATTAGTAGGAAACCAGGCAACAGCCTGAATGGTCGAAAAACAGACGTCAATATTGGGAAAGACGACGGTCATCGGATATGTATAACGCGTCAACTGATCACGTGACTACAACCGATTAACAACTGGAGGTTTGCTAATAATTTCCCAACAACGCTTCTTCGCAGGACATAGAGACACCATTGTCTGGTTTGATTCTCCCCATAATTAACTGCATCACAAATTAAGTAATTAAGTATAATACTTTAATAAAGCAAGCAGTCCCATTTATTTGGTTTGCCGATTTAACCAATATTCGTGTAAACTTTGATACGTCCCCTCTACCTCGTTTTCCATTAAGCTTCGGACAGCGGCCCTTGTAATGAGAGACGCGCTATTAATTGTCACTCAGCTATTGGGGTAAGACCACAGTAGACCTTCCTGTTTATTGTTTCACACGAATGTAGGGCGTATTAAATTGCGATATGTGAATTTAAAGAATTGATATGATGTGACATAAGTGCAATTGAGCAGGCATATTCACAGATTTGTTTGTAGAAGCTATTGGCTGTGAAATGGTGCATTTTTTGAGAGTTTAACAGGTGGAGGGATTTATGGGAATTTTTCTGCTATGGGCCACGTGGGCGCATGAATACAAGGCTATTTTTGTTTGTCAAAATTGATGGGCAACGCACGTCGGGGCGTTTTAAAAGAGCTGGAGGTATGTGATTTTGATAAAACTTGGTCAGCGTGTCAATGAGATGATGGCAGTTGCTGTGAAAAAGTTTCAGAATGTTTAGTGGTCATGTTTTCTTATAATCTAACAAAACGTCAACATGGCCACCAATGCAATTTTCAACTGTGGTCTGACTCCAAATAGACGGAAGTCGGGGTCACAAACACGGTTATAAAATGTTGATATGCTTATGTTTTGGTCGTTGTTATTAGCTTAATTGTGGATATTACTCGTAATTTGGATGAAATTATTAGTTTGTTATAACAAATGTCTTATAATTTTTATAATTTGCAATTATGATAATATAATTAGGGCTCATATTTTGGAAAATAAATAAATAAATAAAAACGGTTGCTAACCTGTCCCATGTTGTGTGTGTTTGACTTAGACAATTGTCGGTGTCAGAATGGATAATATTATATTATTATTATATATGTTATAGATTCCATCTAGTGAACAAGATCATTACTGGTTAAACGCCGTTACTATTTAAACTGTTTAACAATCTCCCTTAGGAGGTGTCCTATAACCGATCTACTAAATATAAAACATGTCAAATAAATGTACATTTTAGTTTTGTACTATAACGTTTGATGTGCACGAGCTGATATATTGCGCAAGTTGATGTTTAATATGATATTTCTTTGCTAATAAATACAATTTTTTTTATTTTTCATATGCTAAAATAGCATTATAGAGCTTGTGGTAAGCTAAAAGTCTACAATAAGCAATTTTTAAAATCAACAATAACTGTTGCCTTTCCAAAATGTCTATTCACCACATAGCAATACCAATTTCATGTTGTGTGCAGTACTTTGCAACCCTAACCGTAGCTAACCCCATCTCTAGCTAACCACATGCCTGGCTAACCCCATCTCTAGCTAACCATAACTCTGAAGTGGTTAACATAAAATATAATCATTCCAATAGGGACCGGTTGATAGGAAAAGTGAACAGTTTGCTTGGAATAGACAGCAGTAGCAATCACGAACATCATGATACAGATCGGATGCCAAAATGGAAAGTTTGCGAAAATTAGGGGGTATGACATAAGTATGTGACGGAACAGGTCACCATTTTGGACTAGAGTGGTCATTGGTGATATTTGTCTTGTGGCCCAGTGCGTTAGCAACATTGTATAACACATTTGGACAGAATAGTTGTATTTTGGTGGTGTCACACCCACTGGAAGCACTGCGTAGATCAGCATTTTCAAATCTGGCAGCGACTGGAATCTGGTCATGTGATACCCTTTTATGGTGGCGTATCGAAATCAAGCCGTTCGCCTTGTATCTTATCAACAAGAAGTATGAAAGCAATCACATAAACAATACAATTTGACAAACCTGACACATTGGAATTTACCCTAAATCCTGTTAAATGTGACAAATGTCCAATTTTCTTACACAGTTTGATCAAGCAATTATATGAATACTAATTAAAAAATAAACGCATTAGTATATTCGAAGGGACAGTAAGCAGGTTTCATTGGTTCGCAGTGCTATGTAAATCTAGTGTACATTATCTATTATTTATCAAGTGTCAAAATCGACCTATTATTAAATTATGTGACTGGTTTTTAGCTAATAATATGGGCAAAGCATTGTTTAGACTTGGCTGTCAAACAAATAATAATGACTTGACAAGTAGGAGTGTTCGATAATGTGTCTACATATACACTGTGCCGCAACTTGATATAAAATTTGACACTTTCTGAAACAAAAAAATTCCATATTTGGGGTAAGACCACAGTTGACCTTCCTGTTTATTGTTTCACACGAATGTAGGGCGTATTAAATTGCGATATGTGAATTTAAAGAATTGATATGATGTGACATAAGTGCAATTGAGCAGGCATATTCACAGGTTTGTTTGTAGAAGCTATTGGCTGTGAAATGGTGCATTTTTTAAAGAGTTTAACAGGCGGAGGGATTTATGGGAATGTTTCTGCTATGGGCCACGTGGGCGCATGAATACAAGGCTATTTTTTTCAAAATTGATGGGCAACGCACGTCGGGGCGTTTTAAAAGAGCTGGAGGTATGTGATTTTGATCAAACTTGGTCAGCATGTAAATGAGATGATGGCAGTTGCTGTGAAAAAGTTTCAGAATTTTTAGTGGCCACGTTTTCTTATAATCTAACAAAACGTTAACATGGCCACCAATGTAATTTTCAACTGTGGTCTGACTCCTACTGCAAGTCAACCTGAGAAGACATGTTGCAGCCAGATCTGTCAGCCTACGCGCGCCGTAACAGTTAAGATGAATTGTGCCTACTCATACGGTAGGTCTTCTTCACTAGTTTATTAAGTTTACTGGTTTATTGAAAGTGTTGCTGTCGTAAAGAACATTATTGATAACTTGGCTAGTAAATGTACAACAACTGCTGCTAATAAGAACAATAATAATAACAGCGAACTCGACATTGAAGTGGTACATCCATCGGGTGCTAGTCAGGGTCACCATGGCAACACGTGAAGTGGTACATCCGTCGAGTGCTAGTCAGGGTCACTATGGCAACACGTCACTGCAATTACTAAAAACCTAGTCTCGTAGCTTTAGTTTGTTGTACTATGTTACCAGAAGAGTGTGAATTAAATGGGATGTTTTTCATTAAATATTACTACCTGAAATAAATTAGGCCTGTAACGGCCTGTAGTGTGTGACATCTATGTACATCTGAACCAGAAAGACTGCTTACATATATATATATATATATATATATATATATATATATATATATATATATATATATATATATATATATATATATATATATATATATATATATATATATATATTTATATATATTCACACTCCTGCTGGTTGTTAGTTTCACATGTGTAAACCAGGCGGTGGTACATATCAAGACACCCCTCTTGATGTAACATCAACATGTGACATAGTGCATTGTGTGAACAATACTAACATGAACAACATCGCTGCAATGCAGCAGCACCTTACGTGTGTTACTTGGCCTTGCTGTCAAGACGTGTTATGTTTACTTACGACAACGCATCGACAAAAAAGCCTCATCAAATCCGAATGTTTCTCAGTGATAAACAAGGTACGTATTGTTAGAATGATCGGTAATGACAAGTAATTTTAATCAAATTGATGTTCGTACAGCAGTGAAGGCTACGTGTATATCTACAATTGGCGTAAAGCTTTGGAATAGTTTATCTGCAAGCCAGATACATTTTCATAGTAATTTCTTGTTTAATTTGTCTGGCAAATCACATATAATTGATAGACATAAGGGAGAACTGCATTTGTAAAATAAGATATGTTTTACTTCTTTGAGTAGTTACAGTTGTTGTTATTATGTTCACGTAGATATACTTATCATGACTGTTTATCTGAGGTTCATTATTTGTTATTTTGAAATTATACTTGCATTCATAATCCAAATATTTAGTATCACAATACCTGTATAAGTATTGTAATTAGTAATCTACTTTGTAACCGGAGTAAACTCGGCTGCTTGTCCATTGTATATTTGTGTCTTAATCAGTGTTGTTTACAAAGCTGTAAAGTAATGACGTCACTGTACATTGGTAAACATGTGTTAGATGTTTCTAGAACACACCACATCAATCCACATTGAATACTGATTTTAGGGACATTGTAAGTTTTTGCCGATTTCCCGCTGACTTAGTAACTAAGGCAGACTATCCACTGTGATTCAGCGTGATATTGTAATGTTAAAGGTCACGATATTTGTGCCATTCCGCGAGCCGTCGATTCGCGGGATTTTCACAAAGGTGTCATTTAATATTGATTTCACACGATTTATATTTAATTTTAAGTTGAGTAATATGTTCTGTGTCATTGCAGTCGTTCGGTTGTCATTTGTCGTCGTTCGGTTTTAAAGAATCACATTTCCGTGTGTTGTTTTGTACGCGATGACGTAAACAAAATTGTCGTCGTGATCGAATGTATTCAGCGGAAAATGGCACTGGGGAACCGCGACACTACGTAAGGTTATTGATAGTTGAGATAAACAATTCAAACATCAATAGTTTATTTTTGCGGCATGTAACAGAAAGTATGGGCGCACGTGAATATGACGTGGTGGCCACCGACAGTGGAGTCGGGCGGCTTCACTTCAACCCATGTGACCGAACAGTATTACTCGTCGGCTCTATTTCTTCAAGTACGCGCTACTCCCTTTCTGTCTTTGTATTACTGTAGGTGCCCCGAGCATCGACTAAACTCTACATGAGGAATTACGGGCGGAGCGAGCATCTTTGACCTAAAGGCAGCAGTATTAAAAGTTAAGTTAAAAGTATACATTTTCTTTCTTCAAAAACAAAGCGATAATCATAATGTAAAAAGCTAAGAACTGATAAAAAGACAATGTAAATGACCTATAATGATGAATACTTCATGAACGTCTCCTCTGATCGTATGTTGATTTGCATTCAAAGTTGCCTTTGATGCCCACAACTTGTCGTCGGCCATTGTTTCAAATTATAAATTGTGCACGCGACGACGGTGAAGATGTATTCCTGAATCTGCGCGTTGCGCTGTGAATTCTGACCAAGACAGGGGTGTCAACTGCTGGCTATCAACAATAAATTGAAGTTAATCCTGCGAGTGTCTGTGGAACAATATCAGCACAAAGAGGGACATAGTAGAATAGATCAACTTCCATCAGGCTATTGATGAGTTTGCAGCGATCAAAGTGAGAATAGCGGTCTTGGTGTAAAGTCGCAACATTGTGTTTTGAGAACAAGGCTTTGTGTATTGCAAACTCCAGCATTTGTGACAGCGAAGGTTGAAAACCAGTAATTTTTGTGTGAATCACCGCATCAATAATGGTAAATTGGCAACTGGCATTTAGTGTTAAGTTGCATCATTGAAATGTAGTTACTGACTCTTCTTTCGTGTCCTTCACACAATGTGTTGCCACTTGCGGGCGCACGCCTTTGCTCGCTCAGCGACAGTGACGAGGTCTTCTGCGGTGCAGGCCTCATCCAGTAGTCGACAGCAGAGGAGGTGGGCCATCGTCTGCAGTTCCCCACAGTTGCAGTTCAAAGACTGGGTGTCATCAATGTATCCCCACCTCCTCATCGTACTTTTAACACGGCCAACGCCAGAGCGTAGGCGGTTGAGAGAACGCCAACAGAGCCATGCTTGGTCAGACCCCGCTGGCAGGGATTCAGCCGCCTCTAATCCCATTTTATTGGAGGCTGGTATATCAGCTATTTTGCTGTTCCACATCTGTATTCTAGTGATACTAGGAGACGAGTCGAGCGGTGTCACTGTGTGCATGAAGCTCTTCCGCGACTTCAGTCGGCTAGCAGCTGGCATATGGTTGAACAGTTGGTGTCTGGTATCTGTCGTTAGTCGTGATCGTTCCATGCGGCTGGCAACAGTTCTCCTGATTTGAGGGGGAGCTATGCCGGCCAGCAAGTGTACGCTGTCGACGTTCGTTACTGATGATTTATGGGGTAGTTTTGTTTTGTAGCTAGATGCCATTATGTTAATTACTTATTTTAATAATGAAAAGGCACTTTTAATTATAGCATTTAAATCAGTGGAGCAATTATAATTTTGATAAATAAATATACGCATATTATACATATCACTTTCCAAACACACAATATTGTTACACAAAGGAACTTTTTTGCCGCAACATTTTGCCGCAACACTTTTGTTCACTTGTTATACAGAACACACATTCTATTCACTGCCTATTTCTTCAATGTTTATATTTCTTTCATCCGTGCGCCTTATGGGCGAATTGTAGGAAGTAGTTTTTAGCGGCTTATAGCAATTAATACAGAATTTGAAAATACATGTTTTAACAGGCTGCGTATGAGATGTATCGCTAGCTGAGTCCGCGCTAGCACAAGTTTTCTATTCTCGTAAAGGTGTCACTAGGAAAGGCTATATATAACATACTGACTAGGATTGACAAGTTGATTAATCCTATTATACATTGCCTTTATCGAAATGTATTGTACGTCGAAATTAGGGATTCAGTTCACCGCATCCTTTTATATATATATATATATATATATATATATATATATATATATATATATATATATATATATATATTATATAAATATATATAAATATAAAAATATATATATAACTATATATATATATATATATATATAATATATATATATATAAATATATAATTTTTATTGATATATTTATTTTCTATGAACAGATTATTCATTATCTGAAATAAACCCTGTGTGTGTATGTGTATATATATATATATATATATATATATATATATATATATATATATATATATATATTAACTAACTGATTATTTTATTAATTAACTGATTATTTTGTCTGCAACATTTCATACGGACTGCTGTTAATGTACATTTTTAAATCGTGTCGTTCCAAACACACCTTTGATAGTTCAGGACCCTTAGAGTGACGCGTTAAAGGTGAGGCCTGTAATTAATATCGTCAAACCTAGTTCGGAAGTCACACTGCAACGTTCTCAATGCATAGTCTGAGCCAAGTACACATGGGTCTGTACAATTAATTATATTTCAGGCGAGTCAACACATATTCAGTGTTATAATGATTTGGTAAACACCTGGCGCCGCGCCATTAAACAGACGTCTCGCGCAGTAAGATTTGTATACTGCCTGTGCGCTTTTTCTTTTGAGCATGCACGATAATATTATAGCGACAGCCGAAGTCAGAGGAACTATTACAATGGTTGCCAAAACAGGTAATAAAGAGTGACGTTGTCTAGTGATACTCGTTCGAGCAGGTCGCGATGACAGACAGACATGACATTGTCACGAAGAATGTATTGACGCTAGTTGTCGCCACAATACTATTGTGTTGTAGTTTAACCAGCTACCCACCGTTCACGTCAGTTGTTAGGCAGGTTCTTTTCAGAAATTTCTCTCATATTTCCTGTGAATTATGGGAACTGTAGGCGTGGGTATTATTGTGTGTAACCCAATTTCGCACACAAACAAAGCCTTTTAATAACATGGACGCATCCAAACCCTGAAAAAGGGGGTGCCCAGTTTTTCATCGAGATTCACTCCTGCGGCTACAATCGTTGTTTTTGTTAGTAACTGGAATGACACAAAGTGTATGACTCATGGCAATATTGGCAACGACGGTGTATATGTGGCGGACATAGAACGTCTGTTTGAGTGGTTCTGTAATGTCCAACTGGACCAGTGTCCCGGCCTTCCGTGCTGACGTCACTGGACCAGTGTCCCGGCCTTATGTGCTGACGTCACTGGACCAGTGTTCCGGCCTTCTGTGCAAACGTCAATGGACCAGTGTCCCGGCCTTCCGTGCTGACGTCACTGGACCAGTGTCACGGCCTTCTCTGGCGATGTCACTGAAACATGGCCCAAGGTACCTGGTGGTTGATTATCATTGCACACCTTAAATAACACATATAAACAACGTAAAGCCCATCCGCAACGTTCTCTCCTCTAGGCTAGTCACCCGGTGAGGCACTTTGGCACTTTGGCACAACAGTAGCACACGTCGATGTTTAAACGTTGCCTTTAAAACGGTGCTCGGACAGTTGCTCACCGGACAGTTGCTAACCAAGGATATGAAAAAGCGGACAGTTGCTCACCCTTACGAAAATTCGAATTTTATTTTAAAATGCAACAGCTCACCGTTATGAATTTAATTTCAAAACGCAACCTCTGTGCTTCATAGAAAGACCGTTTGGCGTCGAGGTAGAATTACCTATTGCTATGATCTGGAAATGCGATTTAAGCGAATGCAAAGGCTTCTCTAAACTCGTAAAATGGTTTGTGTGACCTGTGTGCCAACGATAGGAATGGCTTCGTTTGGATACTGGTGGCTGGCTGGCTGGCTGGTGGATTCAACTGGCTCACAGGCTTCATTTGGGTGTAGAACTTTTAATCAATGAAATATTAACGATCACAATTAAAAAAAATGCATTACGCTTTACGCGTGCCGAGACGTTGCAATGAACGAGCTTCACAAACAGTCCGTAAGGCGTCGCTCTTAAGGTAAAAATAGCCATCCTATTAAATACTACAACTTCAGGCTTTTGGCAATATAGATAATGATAATAAATATAGAAAATGATAATAAATCAAATCGGACCAAACGTCAAGTTTACCCATTATATAATGCTAAAATTAATTAATGACAATTGTAGTAGCAACGCCGATTATCGCGACGCCAAACGGACTTACTGTGAAGCTGATATGTTTGCGTTTTTAAATTTTGATTGTTAGAAACTGGAAGTGTCCTTTTTAAATTATACCACAGGATGTACATATATATATGTATATAAATGAGGATAAATTTGGCGCCTCCTGGTGGTCGTTTTAATAGTAACATAAGCGGAAGGATCGTTGAATTAAGTTGTTTATACTCTCACTTATTTTATTTATTGTCAGTTTGCAGGGGAAGGGAAATTACATTTTTACGTTAGTTCCCTCAATAAACCCTGTTTCCGCAATCCCTACTTTTCGTTTTTTGTACATCAAATAAAACAGGGTGAGCAACTATCCGGTGAGCTATACTCTCACTTATTTTATTTATTGTCAGTTTGCAGGGGAAGGGAAATTACATTTTTACGTTAGTTCCCTCAATAAACCCTGTTTCCGCAATCCCTACTTTTCGTTTTTTGTACATCAAATAAAACAGGGTGAGCAACTATCCGGTGAGCAATTGTCCGTGATTCTTTAAAACAGCCGACTACCTATAATTATCATACCTACTATTAACAAGGTCAGTACTTTAATAAAATAAAGAGAATAGCAGCGCAACGGCCGTGTTTAGCCGTCGCATCCTCACAAACATATCTAACTTTGAGTGCGGCTTAGACCCGGGTCAGACACAGCGCGGCAATGTCTATGCCGTCGTGGACGTGGCGCATTCAGAATCATTTACACTAGTACTTGATAACCGCGCCCACTGACTGCGCCTGAGTCGCGCAGAGTGCAGCGAGGCGAGACGAAGTGCGCTGTGTCAGTAGCCGAATGTGACCGTCGCACGGAGGGGCGGGGCCTCCACTCTTGTCACTCAAACGTTGGTCGTGCGTCGACCTGATGCACGGACGGGCGGGGCCTCCACTCTTGACACTCAAACATGGGTCGTACGTCGACCTGATGCACGGAGGGGCGGGGCCTCCACTCTTGTCACTCAAACATGGGTGGTACGTCGACATGATGCTATGTTTACCTAGCTGAGTGGGCCACAGTTTGGGACGTGGGAGCCATAGCTTGGAACTTGCGGGCCATAGCTGGGACGTGCAAGCCATAGCGGCAATTTGTGGGGCGTGCATATTTTTGCGAACAAGCACTGAAAGAGATTTAACGGCGAATAGCGTGTATTTGAAGCTCGGTATAAATATATCATTGACCGTTTCTATAGGTTCAGCTCACACGGGCCGTGCGGAGTTTCACACGGGCAACATTTTTTACCATCAAACAAGATAAGGAAATGAAGCCATGTTTGTCAGTTTTGTTCCACTAAATCCCACAATTCTGATAGTTATGTTTTACTATTCGCAATGTTGTAGTTGTTATTGTTAATAACAATAACAACAATAACAACAATAATAACCATAATAATAACAATAACAACATGAAAACGCGCATGAAAACATAAACATCGTAATTTTCAAGATGGCTGCCAATTGTGTTTTGTGAATTGTGACTGGAATGTTTTTGCTGCGATTAAAAATTATATAAAATCATTACCCGAAAGATTGCAAACTCTTTCACCCAAAAATGTGCTTATCAATATGATCGTACTAAATACAATTTAAACAAAGAAAAGTTAAAACTAAATCACAAAGAAAAATTATTATGCCAACATTGCGATGTGACGTGATTATCTCATTGTCTCGTTCTGATTAAGATTTTAGTGATTTGATCCCGATCGGGTTATAAATAGCCGAATGACAGCATTGATAAGCAACGGACGGCAGGCTGATTACTACGCAAAATACGAGGTTGGGTGTTTTTGTCCGTTGTGTCCGGGGAAATGTTTTAAATAGTTATTATTTGTGTAGGTGAAGTTGCTATTTTCTTAGGTTTCACTTAATATTCTATATTAACATTTAAGATGTTTTAAATATCTTAATACACCCTGGTCATTGGCGTCTTTATAACTATACTGGCATAAAGTAACGTGTAAATAAATGGAAAACA
This sequence comes from Lamellibrachia columna, assembly GCA_963662155.1. Taxonomy (NCBI): domain Eukaryota; kingdom Metazoa; phylum Annelida; class Polychaeta; order Sabellida; family Siboglinidae; genus Lamellibrachia; species Lamellibrachia columna. Next base: position 9,047,138 of record OY759268.1, on the reverse strand, counting down.
ATTACATATAGATTAAGGTATGTTTGGTCTCACGGAATGATGATACTAGTAAGTGTCTGTTCTATAGACGGAACAGCCAAAACATGGCCGCCGGTCTTTAATCACTCATCGTTCTTTTATCATTCCATGAGCCCAAAGCATACCTTAATCTACATGTAATTCTTTACAATTTGGTGACAAGTTGCATTATGCCATTATCTACGAATACATGCGAATAACATCTTGATGTGGTGCTTTCATTCCACTCCATTCGCCGTTAAAACTCGTTCCGGGCCGTTCCATTTCGCATTTGCGGTAAACAATTTAAAAGTCAGTTTCGACGTCACACGCCGCGAAAGCGGGTCGGGCAGTTACTCACACGAGCAGCCGCAGTGAACCGTGAGCGCGGCTCTCAACTCCCGCCCGACTGTAATGTCAACTGTGAAACATTCGGGGTGGGGCTGGTTGGTGTTTGGGTTAGTGGTTACTTAGGATTTGGGATATTATTATTTCATGAATAACTTGTGTCGCTACTGCACGGTAGTATGGCAAATTAATGAGTGAATAAGACGTATTCATGTGTTAGGATACACGTTTAGGTATGTGGAATGAGGTAGTTAGCTATACGGACGAATTCTATACATTAGGCCTACTTGATCAATATAGTGACTATGACTGCTGTTATGGCTGTGTTTGTTTTTCATTTCAACAACAGTTGAACGTTTACAACTGATACGAAGGGTCGCTAGGCTGTGAAGCGCACCTTATTGCTACAGAGCTCCGATCGATGTAATTGCTAATACGACGGCGTTGCAACATTGCGACGTCAACTTCCCGTAGGCGCTGCCCCAGCCCCTATCTTAATTGCCGACACTGACATTGTCATTGGGAAGGTTGTCTCAGTTAACATGCTAAACCAAAAAAGTGTTTTTAAGTTTAAAATCTTTGTCATCATCCGCCTCAAACAACATTTAAGCGGCTTGAAGGAAACACATGCACGCGCAAGCTTGCACGCACGCACACACGCACGCACGCACGCACACACGCACACACGCACGCACGCACGCACGCACACACACACACACACACACACACACACACACACACATACACATACACACACACATGTACAACGAACACACATGTACAACGAACACACATACACACACGCACACACACGCATGCACGCACGCTCGTGTACACACGCACGCATACACGCACGCTCGCGTACACACACACACCACGCACATACCCCTAGCTATTTTAACAAACAAAACAACAGCCGATAAGAGTTGTGATTTGAGCGGTTCTACATCGACGTTCACTCTTGCCGCAATGAGGGTTGTCTGGAATGTTAGTAATTGGAATGACACAAAACCGTCACGACGCAGTCTGACAAAGTGGTCAAGATAACATCGGTACCTTGACGGCAACATGTAGTCAACACAAAGGAAAGATCCGCACTTGTCTGATGTCCATATTAATCCATTAATCCATCTTGACCATCGATAGCGTGTAGGCGACGGACATGTTGCGTCTGTTTGAATGGTTCTGCAGTGTCCAACTGTCCCTGCCTTCTCTGGCGACGTCACTGGAACACGGCGCACATATACAAGACACAGCCCACCAACAGCGTTCCTTCTGTACCTGGTCCATTACACACATATACAAGACACAGCCCACCAACAGCGTTCCTTCTCTTCCCTGTCACCCGAGTGAGCGACGTTGGCGGAACAGTAGCACATGTCGTTGGTTAACTGTTACCTTTAAAGCGGCATTTTATGAATATCAGGACATGGCAGGTCGAATATACAACATGTAGCATTAATGTATCTTAACTACCAAATTTCATTTGTTACAGATATTCGACAGTGCAGCGGAACGCCTGAAAAAATGGGGCATTTAGTAATGTTGCACCCCCCCGCCTATAAATAGATGCTGAGCTATTGAATGTGTGCTGCTCAACTTTCAAATACTGTTGGACGCATCCATTGGTTGTATTCATTTTGCTGTGGTTTGGCTTAGATACAGAAAACAGAAAGTGCTTCTAACTGTCCGACCGGTTCCCATTTTGCTCGCCATAGTAGAGAAAATTGGATCATCTTGGATGTCAAATGGTATTTATTTGCGAATGTCTACACAATACGCCAGATGGCAGTGCCATAGCTCTGTTTGGGTTCTACATCCGTCCGCATGGATAAAACATCAAATTGTGTAGAACACTAATTAAACACCGGAATATATCATAAACTTGAAACTGTGCTACTTATGTTTCATAACTACAAGTTTACAGACAGTTGGGAACCCATCAGTAAAATATTGTGTTCGCAACGTATATGACATTCTGACGCATGTATAATAATATTAATCTACCACGTGCGGGTGAAATGTTCCTGAAACTCCAGCGTTCATCAATAATGGTGAAGTCGGACATAATGCTCGAGTGATATTTCGGATTGGTTCTTTGTGGGTTGTTATAATTTTAATGAGCATAGTTCACAATCAATATATGTATCGTTATCGGCGAGACCAGCGCATTTATCGTGAGTTCAAATACGGCAGATTATCAAACAATATGATTCAATTTACACGTGCTTGTCGTTTATGTATACAGATTCCTGGCAGGTGGCACCACTAGGTGTAGACATCCGTTTTTGCATAATTTTAACTATTCTATCCCAATTTGTGTATCACTTTAACCTTTCTACCCTATTGGGACAAAGCGATTCCATGTTCTACAAAAAACAGCTAACGTGAAACTGCAAACGAAATCAAACATGCACGTGATTTATTGATGGCCGGTCTCTAGCGTGTCGGTGAAAGAAAGTCTTGTTCACGATGCTTTTTACTTATTTCCACAATTTACGAGTATCCTTGGGAAACATATTTTCTGCAATACTATCAGCAATTATAGTTTATGTCTTGTTTACATTTTTTGTGATCGCATGCTTCAAATTGACTCTAGATAATATCAAGAGATCAAAAACAATAGCAACAACAATAACAATAATGATAACAATAACAATAATAATAACAATAACAACAATAATAACCATAATAATAACATCCGCTGTTACAGTAACTGATATATAACGTGTTGCTGTAAACAATCCATGGGCATGCATGTGAATGCGTGTGTCTGCGTGTTCTTCGCGTGTGGCGGTCTGAAATTACAGATTCGCAACCAGCGCAATTATCTGATGTATTCAAACCGTCCATAGAAATTCATAGGCAGTGTATTATAGCGTTACGGAGCGTAACAAAGGGATGGGAGGGTCTCAAAAATAGCGTGGCGTACTTTATGGATAACCCCTAAGAACGAGTCGACCGACGCTGGAGGAAACTCACTCGTGGATTACTTGGTGAAGACCGATAAAATAACTAGAGAAGTGTGTGTCCGGAGGGGTTTTGTCCAGAGGAGGCTATGCAATGGGGGGCTATGTAATTAGGGGGCTATGTCCGGTTACCGTGAATACCTGTGCACAGTACTAGTATGACCACGCAGTATATTGTTAACATTTACCCATTCTTTCCTTTCTGTACTGTCCAAAACAGTTCGATTCAGAACAAACACGGTGCATTATCGCTTTTTGTATTTTCTGTATTGTTGTTGTTGGCTTAATGTATAATTATTCTATGTTATTATTATTTTATTATTATCTTATGACTATCATTTATTTGATTTATTATATAACTCTGTTGACTCTACCAAGCCCCAGGTAAAGCAAAAAAAAAACGCAATTGATTTGTGGTAGACGCATGACATGTTATAATGTTTAAGGGTTGGTGTGTGTTTGTCAGCGGGTGAGGGTGTGGGGCGGTAGACACAAGTAAGGCGGGGTGGTATATACAAGTGGGGGGGCTAGATGTGTGGTAGATACAAGTAAGGCAGGGGCGGTGTGATAGATACGAGTAAAACGGGGGGTTGGTAGATACAAGTAAGGCGGGGGCGGGGGGTGTTTCAGAAGGTGGGTGTGAAACCGTGTGTGTTGATGTGTATTGTGTTTATGTTTGGTTGAGGTGATGTGGATGAATGACTAGCGTCATATAATAAAGCTTGAGCTGCTTAATTTCGCTCTATTCCGTCCTATGCTCAACTAATGTTTAACTATCATATAACATCATGTAACATCATATAAACATTTGAGTTATCGAACGAAACTAATTTGCTAGACTTTCAAAACTATTAAACTTTGAAAAGACGGGTGTGCCTTAATACTAGTATGACGACTGCATCAGTTTATCGAACGTTGTCACTCACTGCCATTGCCTGTAGTCGTCACTCGGACCCGGCACACACTCGAGTCCACACACTCACACGCGTGGTATATAATTCGTAAAACCGCGATGTTCATTTAAAAGTGTTGTGTTATATTCACACAAAAACGCGGATTTAAGAGGCGCATCCGATGCCCTTTAAAATGTAACTGAACTGTTATTGTGAGTCATGCTTATGCAACATAGGCATACTGGACGGAACGGAAACAGTAATGTCGTGACAACACCGTTGAGTGAATAAAATCACTGGGTGGCGCTACCTACAGTTTTCCAACATGCGAATAATAAATCACCAAATCGATTAACAATAATGGCCTACGTGCGTGTAGTAACGTGCGCGTGTATATTATTGAACTAATGCGGGTCATCACTGCAACGATCGCGGCGTTAGTAATGTACACAGATCATAAAAGGCCATTTATTTTATTGTGGTCGTACACCTTGATCCACACCACCAGGGCAGGGTCGTGTGGTCGTACACCTCGATCCACACCACCAGGTAGGGTCGTGGTGTTGTACACCTCGAGCCACACAACAACGGCAGGGTTATATGGTCGTACATCTCGGTCCACACCAATAGGGTAGGGTTGTGTGGTTGTATGGCTTGATCCACACCACCAGGGTAGGGTCGTGTGGTCGTACACCTCTATCCACACCACCACGGCAGGGTTATATGGTCGTACATCTCGATCCACACCACCAGGGTAGGATTGTGTGATCGTACACCTCGATCCACGCAACAAGGATAGGGTTGTGTGGTCGTACACCTCGATTCACACCACAACGGCAGGGTTATATGGTCGTACATATCGAACCACACCACTAGAGAAGGGTTATGTGGTCGTACACCTCGATCCACACCACCAGGGTAGGGTTGGGTGGTCGTACACCCCGATCAACACCTCAAGGGTAGGGTTGTGTGGTCGTACATCTCGATCCACAAAATTCAAGGTCGTATATATTGATCCACACCACCAATGAAGGGTTGTGAAGCAGTACACCCCGATCCACACCAGTGGGGCATGGTTGTGTGGTCGTACACCTCGATCCACACAACCAGGGTAGATTTTGGTGGTCGTACACCTCGATCCACATAACCAGGATAGGTTCGTGTGGTTGTACTCCTCGATCCACACCACCACGGCAGGGATGTGTGGTCGTACATCTCGATCCACATAATTCAAGGAAGAGTCGTGTGGTCGTATATATCGATCCACACCACCAATGAAGGGTTGTGAAGCAGTACAGGGTTGTATGGCCGTACACCTCGATCCACACCACCAGGGCAGGTTTGTGTGGTCGTACACTTCCATCCACATCACCAGGGTAGGGTTGTGCGGACACATCCTGTGGATCACAGCGATTAACTCTTTGCTTCCTGCAAAGGTTCGTCAACTCAATTTTGTGATCATGCATTCGAGCTTCCTTTGCCACTTGGGGGGTTACAATAGTTCGTTAGTCACTGCTAACGAAGTCATGATTGAGACTGAGCTGTCTCACTAAGATCGCCTTCGCGAAGCACAATACAGTACATGACTGTTTTTAACGCTCTTGGGTTATTGATCGGCATGACAGCAAAAACACCATTCTTCTTCCCTGCCACATTTAGATCACCATCCTACGCTTGGTCAGGTATCTTTCGGTCACGTGGTCCCGACTGTTCGCCTGTGAGTAACGCGGTAAATGTAGGCCTGTAATTAATGTCGTCAAATCTAGTCGGCTTCGGCAATCACATTACAAGGTTCTGAATGCATAGTCTGGGCCACGTATATAGGTGTCTGCACAATTAGTTGTATTTCAGGCGAGTCAACAATCTTTTCAGTATTATAATGAAACTCCTGGCACTGCGCCATTAAACAGACGCCTCGCGCAGTAAGATTTGTATACTGCCTGTGTGCTCTTTCTTCTGAGCGTTCATGATAAGATCATTGACAAAGACACTGTCATGTTCCAAGATTGCATAGTGGTTACTTAACGCTAAGTGTCGCCACAGTCCAATACACAGAGACACTAAAAGCCGTTGGTCCCTTCTATCTGGTGTATATGTCGGGGAAGAAAATATCCCACACAGGGGGTAAATATGTAATCTGTCGTTGACTAAAAGAGTGGTGGTCTCTATCTATAACCCCTGATTCTAGCTCCGGCCGCAGGAGCTACTTCCTGGTCGGCCGCGTGAGAGGCGCCGAGCGGTAACATTGACGTAGCATACACTAAGTATTGCAAATACAAACATGTGTTTATAGTAGACTTTGTTTCCGTAAATACAAAATATGCATCCTAATAAATATTCGTTTATCATCAACGGACAGGCATATACATGCTACGGTGGAGTATGACAGTCAGACCCGGACGCCGAACAGAGAAGTTATTTAAAAGTCTGATTTATAATGTTCGGGCAAGTCGCCTTTACAAAGAATCTAATCTACCGGTAGTGACGGTTATCTAGTCATTGGCGTCACCCGAGCCTACCGCTCTGATAGTCCATATCTAGTTTGTACGTTTCTGATGTTGTCAATCCCCCACATAGTTGCTTTATATGGTAACATTTTAACGGCAATACATTTATATAAACGCAATCGGAGTTGCTCGCAACTTTAGGGACCACATGGAACGGATTTACCGCAAACATTTGCCGTCGAGACAGGTCCTCAACCAACCTGCGTGTGGCGGTCTGTAGTGAGTTGTTTGTTCTATTCAAACTCAACCGTCCGTGGAAATGAATTAGGGCGTCCTCCAAGACGTGCATTCATTATCACATGCAACAATTAACTATAACACAAACGTTGTGGGAGCTGTACCTGCAGTTAAGTAGCAGGCGTATACGACGTTAAGGTGTACTCATGAGGTCGAACCGTTGAACGCACAGTTGAATTAGTTCCATACAACAGGAGCGTTTGGTCTATTAAGTATATCTTTGTAGCGATTAGCAGGAAACCAGGCAACCTGAAACTCGCTGAGTAAACAATGCATTAGTACTGGCGACGTGGCGGTGATCTGAACCATATTGAACTCGTTAAATGGCGAGCAGCCAACTCGGGGGGGGGGGGGGTTCTAATTCACGAATGGCGTTGACTGAACAAAGGACCAGTGTCGTCTGTTCCTTCTTCCACATTAGTTCTGTAACACATCCAAGCCAACGCAACCATTCCACCTAAAACAAATCATACTTTTCTTTGCATACTATTTAAGCAGCTAGTAATCATAACAAATTGTTCACTATCTAAAATAAGTTTCTTTTTATCTAAAAAAAATTTCAGATGAAAAATGTATTATCTTGGTAAACTGATAGCATTCATTATCACAAATAGTTATGCTGGTGCTTTTGATGCACACGCGTTTACCAGGGTACCATTTTATTGAGATTTTTGTGAGCTGATTAGAATGATTTTGCTCTTAGTAAAAAATTATTTTACTTTTTAACTTATGAGTGAAATAGAAAAGTGCATTTAACTTCTAAGAAAACGGTCCTAATTAATAATGAGGTATATATGCATAGTCGTCGTCTTCCATGCTTTGACTCAACGCCGCCAGCCGCGCATTCGGTTTCGTGATGTCAAGACTCCGGTGGTGTGTTAAAGCTGGACCCGGGCAGCAACACGAAAGCCGAAGCCGGACTGAAAAGTTATTTTGAATAAAATAATAATATTTTGACATAGCAAACAATAAGAAAACCGCCGAAAATACAAACATGCATCTATATTCGACTTTGTCAACACACATTGAAAACATCCATCCTAATAAATATTGGTATATCATCAACGGATAACTTCGGAGTGCTCTGCACGCAAGCCCGGCAGAATAAAACCGAATAAAAACAATGTTATTTTGTTACACGAATAAGGGAATCCGGGTATACACAAATGCACAGACATAATGAAATTGTTAATGGTAATAACGATAAGGGTTTATTTCAGACAATGAACATCATTTTCATAGAAAATAAATATATGAATAAAAACAATATATTTAAAATATAAGGATGCGTTGCACTGAACCCCTTATTTCGATTTTCAATACACATCGCTAATTGAAATGTTCTGAATAATAGGATTCAGCGACTCGTCAATCATAGTCATTAAGTTATAAATAGCCTTTCCTAGTGACGCCTTTAGAAGAATAGCAAACACGAGCTAGCTAAATATCACAGACAACCTGTTAAAAAGATATTTAAAAAATATGTATGAATTACTATAGGCCACTACAAAAACAACTACTTTCTACAATTCGCCCATCAGGTGCACATATGAAAGAAATAAAATTACGTGAAGAAAATATTACTATTGTGTACACCGGTTTAGTTTAAACGTGTAAAGCTAAATCGGCAGCATGTACTAACTAATTATTTTGTCTGCTCCATTTCATGCGGACGGCGGCTAGTAGATATTTTCAAATAATGTCATCCCAAACACACCAACGAGTGTTCGCCTTTGAGTGACGTCGTAAAGACGGAGCGTGTAAATAACGTCGCTAGACCTAATCGGCTTCAACAACCACATTGCAAGGTTCTCAACCCATAGTCTGGGCCAAGTACACCGCGGTCTGTACAGTGAATTATATTTCAAGCGAGTCAACACATGTTCAGTTTTATAATGACTTAATTGGCAAACACATTGCACCGCGCAATTAAACAGACGATTTGTATACCGCATGTGCGCCTTTTCTTCTTCTTGATGTAAAGACATATAATAGACAGTGACGTCGTCAAGTGACGCTCATTCGAGCAGGACGCGAGGACAGACAGACGTGACATTGTCACGTTCCAAGATTGTATAGTGGTTACTTGACGCTAGGTGTCGCCACAGTCCAATACTATTGTGTTGTAGTTTAACCAGCTACTCACCGTTCACGTTAGGTTGCTAGTCAGGTTCTTTTCACAAATTGTTTTCATATTTCCTGTGAATTGTGGGAACTGTAGGCGTGGGTCTTATCTTGCGTAGCCCTATTTCGCACAACAAGCAATGCCTTTTAATAATATGGACGGATTCAGACCCTGAAAAAGGGGTGCCCAGTAAAAAAATTGCTCCAAGTGGCAAGACTTCTAGTTATCCAAATGTTTACAGGATACACTCATGCAAACATGCACGAACACATGCACGCACGCACACATTCTCTTGTGAGGACACTGCTTTTACAAACGCACAGTAAGGTCTTATAGTGAGTGATAGGGCCTTATTGGAGGGTTACTGCTGATAAACTACAATAAAGTGTGCATGCGCAATATAAACCAAATGGTACAAACACGTTTTTGTTTAGATGTGTAAAATATGTCACATAATCATATTTTTGTAATGCAAGCAATCATCCATTCTTGAAAATTCAATCAGTTATAGCTTAGACTTGTGCGCCTTTCGATTCACAACACCGAGTCAAAGTTGTTCGAGCACATCCTGTTCATCACAGCGATTAGCTCTTCGCTTTCTGCAAAGGTTCATCAACTCATCTATGTGATCATGCTTTCGAGCTTCCCTTCCCACTTGGGAGAGGGTTTGCAATAGTTCGTTTGTCACTAATGCTTAACGACAATGATATATATATATATATATATATATATATATATATATAGAGAGAGAGAGAGAGAGAGTGAGAGAGAGAGAGAGAGAAAGAGAGAGAGGGGGAAGAGTGAGATAGTGAGGGAGAGAGAGGGGGGAGAGGGAGAGAGGGAGAGAGGGAGAGAGAGAGAACTATCACTACGCATGCCTTCGCGAAGCACACGTACAGTACATGTTTTTTCCAACATTTTGGGGCTATTGATTGACACGAAAGCAACCACGCCTTCTTCTCACTGGCCACATTTATAGCACCAACGTACGCTGTGTGTCTTTCGGAAGACCAAACCGAGCTACTCGACTATTTCAGCGATAGCTAAGCATGTAGGTAGTTAATTCCGGAGTACCACAAGAGCTAGACTCTCCAAACATTCCTCGCGGATATTCTGTTTTTCGATCATCTTTTACACAATTCAACGGTGTCCACGGTAGCACTGATAGAAAAAACACACCTTTCCCATTTCGGACATCTTCTCGTGGAACTACTCCGCCGGCGGTGATGACAATATGTTCGTTGTGTGTTACCTTCGAGGGCTTCTTGGTTTGTGTTGTCAAGAGTCTTTCCAAAACGACATCGCCGGCATCAACCCAGAAGTTGACGAGAACTTTAAAATTATCAATAGTGGTGACGCCACGGCTGTGAATTCTTAGGGTGTTATTCTGTTATTCACAGAGAATAAGAAGTCTTTAATATGGGCTACGGCTTCAGGCGATTTACTCTCACACTGATTTGGAATCCTGACTACAGTAGCTGACCAGCGGAGATTCACACACAAAATGCACTGACAACAAGCAATAATCCATTTGTGTTTAGTAATGAGTACAACGAGGATAATACAGGACGGGGACAAATGGCAAATGGAAGTAATGGTGACAATGTCCCGAGTTCGTACGTTAGAAATGTCCTCGTCTGATGAACAGGTGCAGGAGGGAAACACCTCGCGGTGTATCGACAACTAATTCTAAAAACTATTTTTAAAACTATCCGGACGAAATAAAGAGATACTCCCTGGATCTGCCCAATGTACACGTAGTTATGATGAATTTATTATTGTTTTATTAGTGGTAAATGCTCGATATATGCAACGGGTGAATATTGTAGGCCTAACCCGATAATGTGCTATTTTAAAGCGCTCATTTTCTTAATAATAATACTTACACTGATAATACTAGCATCAATAATAATAAAAAATAGTAAAAGGCGCTACACACCAGTGTCGTTAAGAATTAGGTTCTACGTAATGAACAGTAATGATAAAAAGTCATCATTAGAGCGAGGTACCGCCGGGGATTGCGATGCAAATGCAAAACTTATGTGTATTGAGCTCTTTACGTGAGGTATGTGATGTTTTAGGTGATCTTAAGGTGATGGGGAGTTCGTGAGGAGTTGATGTAACGTGGGCAGCCCTTACGTGCGATGCCCAGCGATGTTTGCAAAACTATCCATGTGTTCATGCGCCCACATGGCCCATACCAGAAATATTCCTATAAATCCGTCTAAGCTAAACTCTAAAAAAATGCATAATTTCACAGCCAATACCTTCTATAATCAAACCTGTGAATATGCGTTTTCAATTGCGCGTATGTCACATCATGAATTTCTTAATTTCACATATCACAATTTAACACGCTCTAAGTTCGTGAAACAATAAAAAGGAAGTTGAACTATGGTCAGACCTCACGATCAGCGGCAGTGACCCGTGAGCGCGGCTATCTACTCCCGGCCGAATGACTCCCTGTGTCACTGAGCCCGGCTTACTCGTTCTGTCACCGACCTATTATTGAAAATTAATGTCAACTGTAAATTATATCTGGTGGGGGGAAATCCAGGCCTAGCTCTGATGCGTCGATCCAACCCGGCTATTCGGTATTGTCTGACGACCCCTTCACCTCTTGGCTACGGGTTGGCTATGAATGATGTACAGAAATTATCTTCATAACGTAGTATAGTGATTAAATACTAGTTGTTTTGCATTTAACCAGGATACTTCTTAGTCGACCATGTCCAAGACGCACTCTGAATCGCAGGAAATCAGATAGCGTCTACCGTTTTATTTTATTCGCCCCACTTCGCTTGTGTATTTCGCAGCAGTTGGTTTATTTTACTTGGTGTCTATGCAAAGGGAAGTGAAATATCACACACATGGGATAAATGTGTAACCTGTCGTGGATTCATAGAGTAGTGGTGTCTATCTTTAACCCACTGATTTTAACTCCCGCGGCCGAGGTGTGTCGCGTGATTGCACGATTGCCAACGATTTTACTTTCCGTGTTTGCACGACTGAGTCAGCTCACATTCCACAACTCTACTTGTTGGCGCAACTCATGTGCGCACCGCCCGATCGGAGCGTTATTTTCTGGAACTACGGTGCGTTTTGAGATGCCGGCTGCATGTAGTACGATGACATTTAAATGTTATCACCTGTGAACAAAGGAAAGAGGCATTTGTTTTAATTTTAATATAACACTAACCATTAAAAGGCCAATCGTGCAAATCTTTATTTTAAGTTAACACTAAAAAAAAAAACTCCAATAGTGCAATGGCTCGACACGCAACAAAAGTTTAGCAATATAAAATTAGCAATAGGCCCCTGTATGAAGTCATCCACTTACGGTATTACTGCCTTACACATTGCCTGCTCGGCGCATCTCACGCGTCCGACCGTTAAGTAGTTCAGGCCGCGGGAGCTAGAGTCAGTGGGTTAGAGAGATCGCAACTCTGTGAATCCACGTCAGGTTACACATTTACTCCTTGTGTGGGATACTTCACTTCTTTATATAAACACAACGTAGAATGGACCATCTGCGTTTAGAGACAAGGAGGTTAAGAGGAGATCAAATTGAAGATACTGAATGGGTATGAAAATATAGATATAAATAATTGTTCTCACTCATGAAAATAGTAGAACAATAGGACATAAGGCAATATTAGTAAATTATCAGTGTAGATTTTGCATCAGTAAGTACTGCATTCTCAGAGAGGTCAATAAATGAATGGAAAAACTTATCTACATATGAATAAGGAAACAAAATGTTGGCACATATCTGAGGAGGGCGTGTTACACGTAGTTGAACATTGTTGGACTCTCGATAAGCCAATTGCTTCCTTGTCCTTTTGCCATCTGGGCCTTTGGCTTGGATGGCAATCTTGTTAAATCTTGTTAAACCACTACACCCTTTCCCTATACAAATTATGTACATGGAACAATTATATTTTACAACATATCGCCAGAATGAATAAATGAAGGTACTACTTGTTTTATGAATGGCAAGATTTATAATTATGTTAACTACAATTGAAATTTAACAACTACTATAACCTGATGTAGTATCACACTATTTGTATGTATTCATATTTGTTTCAGGCAATGTTTCGTCCATATTTATATGGACGAGCAAATGTGGTACATATCTCCATAATTCAGTGTTTTAGACATGGTTAGTTCTCGAGGTTTAACGTTCGTCTCGTTACTCCGCTCGATCACACTCGTCCAGGCATGGCGTGTCTTTGTTCTGCTCGTCAGATAAGAGAGCACACTGTCATGGTTGGGAGCTACTACCTAAACTGACTTTACGGGGCGCTCAAGCATGACGAACTAAAAAACGGGGGAATTGTGAACCGTATTGTTTCGTCTCATCCCAGGGATGGCGTAAGACGGTTTTTTGCGTACTCTTACTATGCAACTCAGCTAGTTTGTCTATTTGATGACATTTTCCAATATGCAGCACACGCACGCACGAGCGCGAACACGAATTTCACCCATGCACATTTTATAGATAAACAGCCGATCAGGGATGTTTGTCTCAACGTCAACGTTCTCTTCTCTAGCCTAGTCACCAGATGAGCGACTTTAAAACAGCCGACTACCAACAATATTACCAGAATGTCAGCGCAACGACCGTGTTTCGTCGTCGCCTCCTCACAAACAGATATAGCGTTGGCTGCGGCTTATACCCTGGTCAGACACAGCAAGGCAATGTCGGAGCGATCTGTGCCGTCGTTGGCGTGGCGTATTCAGAATCACTGACCCGAGGAAAGAGCACATTTTACACACACACACACACACACACACACACACACACACACACACACACACACACACACACACACACACACACACACACACACACACACACACACACACACACACACACACACACACACACACACACAAACACTCACACGCACGCACGCACGCACGCACGCAAGCACGCACGCTCGTTCGCTCGCATTAACGCAGGCACGCACGTAGGCACGAGTAAATACATGCTAGCGTAGTTTAATGGTGTATAATTAGAAGCTCCAGATTACCCGTACTGGAGGTACCGAACACCTCGGCCACCTCACTCAGTGATCCAGGTAAACAGTACTGGAAGAACCAAACACCTCGGCCACCTCACTCAATGATCCAAGTAAACAGTACTGGAAGTACCGAACACCTCGGCCACCTCACTCAGTGATTCATGTAAACAGTACTGGAAGTACCGAACACCTCGGCCACCTCATTCAGTGATCCAGGTAAACAGTATTGGAAGTACCGAACACCTCGGCCACTTCACTCAGTGCGGCGAGTCAATTGTTTTGATGAAAATATCCTTTTGAAACAGTTTCATATAAAAGCGGCCCCTCCTGCCAGATATCTATGAAAGTAACCTCTCTATCTTCACCCAGCGTCTGACATCTTGGAGTTTTGTATGGAAGCTCAAGCGGACGCTTTATGCAGCGGACACACGTTTCCGCTTCCGCCATCCGAACCGACATACGAAGAACGTAGTTTGTTGTCTTAAAACAAACGAGCCGCAACGTCATTCGCTTCTGCACCGATCAGATCGGCCCGGGAGCAAACAACGGACGACGGAATATGTATGTCGGTTGCGGATGACTGAAGCGGACAGGTGCGTCCTCCGCTTAATTCTTCAGGCATTGTGAACGAAAGACGCGTTGCTCAGTGAAGCGGGACACACAACGTCAGAGTGGGGCAAAAAAAAATGACTGACTGACGGCAACTACACAAATCGACTATATCGGATAAAACACAATAGATAAAAGGACAGAGTTGATACTTGGCCTCAGTCAAGCAATCATAAGTAGTCCACGATCTAGGGCTACATAATTATAAGGAGGCATCTTTTTCATCGATAATATTATGTTGAGGGTGCATCGGGTCGACAACATTACAACGCGAGTTTACAGTAAGAACGATGTTATTTAGATATCTTAATATTTAGGGTACGCAAGCATTTGAATATTTTCTTGTTGTCAATACCCTCAAACTAAATAATAAAAAAATCCCTACGTTTACTTTTCAAGACCGTACCACAGACATCAATGTTAATAAATTCGTCACAAGCAGAAAGTCGTATTCACACTTATAATATATTGTTCCGAACACAAACAAAAATAGTCACAGAAGCGTGCATTATGACGCACAAAGTCATCAGTACCATTCGCGTCACTGTGCTGGGTTTAATAGGACGGCAACTCTCGATAATGGTTTCCTTGTCCACTTGCCATCTGGAACTTGTTGTTTGAGATGGCAATCTTGTTAAATCGTGTTAAACTTATGTGGCCGTCGGTCGCATGATCTCACCGCCAGCTGAATACGCACGCTGTACGGGTCTCGTTCGACCGCAGTGATGTGTAGCTTTTTGTCGGCTGGGCGATAGGAAGCCAGATGTCAACAGATCGTGGAGACGGCGACGTTTCGTGACGACGGCTGACGCGGAAGTTCAGATGTCGCACACGGGGAAGACACCTGAACAGTCGGCGGAACGCTTTGTAAGTCGGCCTTCAATATGACGTGGATACGACGAACGTATCGAGAAGATGGCTCATGTGGACACACTGTTGTTGTACATGGAGAGATAGTTGAACAGTCGCAAGCAGTCAGTAGGCAGAAAACGAGATGCGGCCGATGCAGACGGTCAAAGCATACAGTCAAATAATGCGCAGTAATTACTTACGTGGCATTGTGTTGTCTGGATTTTCGCTCGCCGTTGTCAATGCGAGCAAAGTTGTAGTGGGTTTAGCGACGTAGCGATAAACCGCGCCCTCTTCATACCGGGCCTTGACGGACATCATCGTTGGAACTCTAATGCCGCATTTGTGTGTTCTGCCTTCTTTTACTATAATGTGCCACGCCAAAACCTAAAACAACATGGGTAATTTGTTTGCATAGCCTGTTCATGCCCCCACGCCTAACAATAAACTTTCTGTGTAGGCTCGCAACACTTGGATACAATTGCATAACTGTTTTATGCCATCCTTCTATATACATTCTAACATTATCCTCACCATATCCAGGAAAATAGTTCATATAATAGCAATTCGCAGAAATGCGACATAACTCCCAACAAAGAATCTATTTCCTGGTAACAGTAAACCTTACAACACGAAGTATTCTTCCTATACTCTTCTAAACTATCAAAATATCTTCCTTAAATTAAACAACCCATCACCAAAAAGATAAACCAATAATACCTAACAAATAGTTCAGTTACTTCCCAACTTGAACTCTTACACTACATACTAGTGTACATATAGTGTCGACGTTTGACAGAACCCGCATCTGTTCGATGCGGCTCAAATAGTCTGCCCTTACATTGTCCGAACCCGGTATCGCTTCCACCCTAAATCGATAAGGCTGAACTTCGTTGGACAATTTCGCAGTGTTCAGAAATTTTAGGGAACGCTGATCACATTGTACGACAAATTCGCGGTCATACAAGTACAAGTTGAATTTTTCTAGGCTCCAAACAATGGCAAGACATTCTCATTCAACTACTGAATAACGTTTCTGAGCAGGGTGTAATTTCATACTAGCGAGCGCAATAGGAAACAATTTCCCATTGTGTTCCTGGAGCAACATCGCTCCAATTCCCTATCGGACGCGTCTGTTCGCAAGACAAATGGTTTGTCGACATTTGGCAGCTTAAGGATTGGCGCATTACACAACGCTTGCTTGAACTGCTTGAACGATTCATTTGTTTCCTCAGTCTAACTTACCTTGTTAGGACGTTTCGCTTTCGTTATATCACTCAGCGGCGAAGCAATCTTAGAATAGTTATTGACAAACTTGCGATAATAATCAGTGAGTCCTAAGAAGGATCTTACTTGCTTCTTTGTAGTAGGTATAGGAGCATTACGAATGCGTTCCTCCTTGTCATCATGGGTTTTCACTTATCCCTGTCCAATTTTGTGACCAACAAAATCGATGGATTCGAATGCCATAAAACATTTTGATGGCTTCACTGTGAGACCGTATTCTCTTACACGAACAAATAAAGCACGAAGAGCTGCAATATGTTCTTCCCATGTTTCTGTATGAACCAAAACATCATCAACGTAATTGTCAACATGACTGAGACCGTCTAACAGTCTTCGCATCATTCGTCCATACGATGCACCCGCGTTTACTAGACCAAAAGGCATAACCATGAAATGGAATAAACCTTGTTGTGCGCAAAAATTATCCCTAATTCTTTCAACTTATCTACATCCTCTTTGACTACTCCCAATTTGGATAAGGGAATGGGATTCGGCTTGCTTTTGATTGGCTCTTTCGAAGTGGCCAAACAAATTGTTACGTCCTGGTGTACTTGAAAAGATAGTCGGGAATTAATTCATCAAATTCTGTAATTCCCTAGTTTTGTCAGCCGATAAACGAGGGTTTATCACAACGTCACTGACCGTCTCCTCATTATTACTAATGGGATCATCCTCTCCTGATTCACTTTCTGACTGTTCCAAAACAATGCACGTAAGGACCATATCATGATCTACCTTCCTGGCATAACATTTCTTCATCATGTTGATATGGAACACTTTCTTATTGTCTCCAATCTCTACCCTGTAGTCATTTAGTACCACCGTTTCAATGACTCGGTATGGACCTTTCCACTGCATGAGCAACTTGTAAGAGTCAATGGGAAGTAGGATTAAGGCCTTATCTCCTACATCCAACGACCTAGCTTTGGCTTTCCGGTCAAAGTGGACTTTGTACCTCCCTTGCGCGTCTCAGGTTATCCTTGGCCAGTTCACATGTCTATTCAATACGATTTCGATGGTCGAGTACGTATTCATACGTTTGTACAAGCTCCTCATTAGGGGTGTCATTTACCCATAACTCCCTTAGTATGGTCATAGGTCCCCGGACAGTGTTTCCGTACAGAACAGAATTTCGAACGGAGACAATTTAATGCTTTCCTGAGGAGCTTCACGATAGGCAAACATGAGAGGCTCTAAATACCTGTCCCAATATCTTGGTCGTTCTGAACACATACGTCTTAACATCCTCTTTAGGGTTCCGTTCCATTTCTCTACTAACCCGTTAGCCATTGGATGGTAAGGGAATGACTGAACCTGATGGATGTACAGCAGTCTCGCTACTTCATTCATTGTACTGGACACAAATTGACTACCGTTATCACTAAGGACTTCCTTAGGTAGTCCTACCTGGAAAATATATTTACCAGAGCCTCAGCTACCGTTAGAGTGTCGATGCTAGCTAGTGCTAATGCTTCGGGATATCGAGTGGAAAAATCCATTAGGGTCAATATCCAACGATTACCTCTTTCAATGACAGATGTTAAAGGTCCCACCAAATATATAGCTACCTTCTCAAGAGGAGTGTTGATGATAGGCATAACCTGCATCGGAGCTTTCGGTATATTACCTCGACTGACGGTCTTCTGACAAATGTCACACGATTGGCAAAAGCTATGGACAACCCTATTACATCCGGCCAATAGAAATTCAAGATAATTCTATCTAGAGACTTTTTTATCCCCTGGTGTCCAGATAGGAGTGTTTCGTGGCCCAATTGCATAACCTGGTTTCTAAAGGTCTTGGGAACCACTGATTTCTTTACCGTATCAGTACCCTTATATTTACGATGCATACGGTAATGTATCCCATTAAAACGACACACTCGCTTGACTGGTCGTTACAGGATTTATCTTTAGTGACTTCTGCCGAATCAAAACATTTCTTCAAAGATAGATCCTATCCCTGTTTATTTTGAAAGTCATTTGCCGATACCTTCATACCAGAAACTGTCGGTACAACTAAGGGTTTACTAGGTTTGTCCTTTACCTTCCGTTGTGTTCTGGTTTCTACTACACAACCGGTTACTCTATCATTGACCTTTGCGGTTTCCACATTTCCTGGATCTATCAGAACGGGTTCTCTAATCCCATCATAACAGGGAAGATGAATGCCCTCGATGTTTCCTATGACTAAGCCATAAACATGAGTCTCTAAGCAGAATACATTTACCTCACCCATGGATATAGGGGTTCTCACATGACAACGAGCCGTAGGGATTTCAGATAGGGATTGGTCCATCAACATTAGGACTCGGGTTTTCCCGTCAATCGGGCCTCATCAACTAAATTGCGTCTAACCACTACCCCAGGGCACTCTCCAACATATCCTTCCATCAAAGGTAAGCTACCTTCTTGATGTTCCAGGCAAGCACTGGCAATGACAGGAACCTTATATTCACAGTGTAACATTGCCACTTCTTTACACACTGAACAAGTATGGACCTGAGATGTCGTATCCATAACAACCGCACAATTCCCCACTACGGGTGGAATTCTCGATGTCTGAGGTTTTGGACATGTTTCTACTCCCTACGCCCAGAGTGCATATGACCAGGAATAGGAGATGGTTACCTCATCTTGAACCCACGTTTTAGTCGAGGCGGTGGAACTTTGTAAGAGCGTGACTGTTCCCTTTGAATTCCCTTACTTCCTGTAGGAAAACAAGCATTAGTGAATGTCTTTAGCAAGTAAAGTAATTCTTCATCAACCTTAGGTTTGTGTTCCCTCATGAACACAGACAAATTTCGGGGACACACAAACAAAAAAATCTTCCTTAAGAAGCAGCTTGGCGCTTCAAATGATTCGTCGATACCCGACAGAGAAATCCATTGGTTTAAGTAATGAACCATTCGGACATAAAACTGAGGAATTGTCTCCTTTGAACTTGGCGTACATGAATAAAACTTCCTTCGGAAGTCTCCCTTAGTCAACTGGTACCACTCTATCAATGATTGCTTTAAATGATCGTAATCATTAGCAACGGACGCCGGTAAGCGGGAATAAACTTCCAAGGTGTATCCCGTTAACAACGCGCTAACAAATACAGCATAATCGCTCGCATCACATCCCTGGTTAACAGCATAGCATTCAAAACGTCGAAGGTAATAATCAATTGAATCAGTATGCTCATTAAAGCATGGCAGTCCAGAAATGTAATGCATCTTGGGTGCAATAACGTTACTCCCTACTGCAGCGACAGCAATCTCATTTTGCAGGATCGCCATTTCCTTTTCGTGCTGCATCTCGTGTTCACGAGCCAATCGACGTTCAGCTCGGGCGGCTTCTTGTTCGTCGCGAATAAACGTTTGAAGCTCGGTACCTGTTAGGCCCATCTTCTCATCAATCTCTACTAGTTTAGACAAATCCATAATTACAATAGAATGTCAAACAAAGATAATCCACAAATAGGCAATTATAATCCCAAATTGAAGACACAAATATTTCAAACTGATGCGAGCTACGCTCCAACACTCTCCTAATCTCTTGAGAGATTAATCAGCAAATCTATCACGGATTTATGGGGTTCCTGTTACAGTACATAAATAATGGGTAATTACTATTCCACTTGAAGTCAATAACTTCAAACTAGTGTGAGCTGCGCTCCAACACTCCCTTATTCTATTGCAAGATTATTCAGCAAATCTGTCACAGATTTCTGAATTACTGTGGCAACCAACCCCTCACAGTATATAAATAGGATCCACCATGTCCCATACTTAACCACACGTCAAAACTAACCGTCTCTAAAAGTAATGAAATATTCACATACCTTGATTTGCGCGATTGTTTCACTCCTACTGCTGCATACTCTCCTTCTAATAAGATTGGCACAAGCTACCTTGTAAAAAGCACAAACGATTATTCATTCAATGAATTAACGTTAACAAAAAGGGAATATTTATAAATTCCCCCAGAAATTCTTTTATAAAGAAGGATATATTGAATCACGCCAAATTTGCCAGCCAAATTCAATCTAGGCTGAAACGACACGGGGTGCGGACAGCTACCCTACACTATAATCCCAAAATAGATATGGGTTACGTCTCTAGCCAGAGAAAGAAAAGTATGATTTACAATTGGAAAGAATAGCTAATTTCACTGGCAAGTGTTACCTTAATCAACATAAGAGAGTAAGAAATTTCCGCAAATGAGAAACAACACTAAGGTAATAAACAAGAATATGTTTATAATGAATTAAAACCTAATTGAAATGGTACAAATGAAATAAAGAAACTAAGTCTAGATCAAGTTGTCAATACCCACAAACCAAGTAAACTAAAAAAAAACTTTACTATAACGTTCAAAGTTGAGGCTATTCCCCTTCAAGACCGTACCACAGACATCAGTGTTAATAAATTCGTCACAAGCAGAAAAGGCGTACTTCACACTTATAATATATTGTTCCGAAAAAAAAAAAAATAGTCACAGAAGAGTGCCTTATGACGCACACAGTCAACAATACCCTTCGAGTCACTCTCCTGAGTTGAATAGGATAACTGATGTGGCCGTCGGTCGCATTATTTCACCCCAGCTGAATACGCACGAGGTACGGGTCTCGTTCGACCGCAGTGATGTCGAGCTTGTTGTCGGCTGGGCGATAGTAGGCCAGTTGTCAATATATCGTGGAGACGGCAACGTTTCGTGACAACGGCTGACGCGGAACTTCTGATGTCGCACATGGGGAAGACACATGAACGGTCGGCTGGACGCATAGTACGCCAGCCTTCAAATGTCTTGGAGACGGCTAACGTGTCGTGACGACGGCTCATGCGGACGCATTTATGTCGCGAGCGCGGGGAAGGCAGCTGAACAGTCGGCGGAACGTTCTGTAAGTCATCAACATGACGTGGAGACGACGAACGTGTCGTGAAGATGGCTCATGCGGACACACTGTTGTTGTACATAGAGAGTTAGTTGAACAGTCGCAAGCAGTCAATAGGCAGCAGTGGCCGATGCAGACTGTCAACGTATACAGTCAAACAATGCGCAGTAATTACTTGCGTGGCATTGTGTTGTCTGGATTTTCGCTCGCCGTTGTCAATGCGACGTCGCGATAAACCGTGCCCTCTTCATACCGGGCCTTGCCGGACATCATCGTTGGGATTCTAATGCCGCATTTGTATGTTCTGGCCCATTTTACTATAATGTGCCACGCCAAAAGCTGAAACATTTTGGGTTCAATTATTGCATAAACTGTTTATGCCCCACGCCTAACAATACACTTCCAATGTGGGCTCCCACACAACACTTGGATACAATTGCATAACTTGTTTATGCCATCCGTCTATATACATCAGTCTATATATATATATATATATATATATATATATATATATATATATATATATATATATATATATATACAGTTACCTATCTAGCACGTTCACCCAAGCAATCATTATATTTATATTCACTGCCCATTCCTGCAAGACAGCCCAGACAACTTCGATCATCTAATTCTAATCTACTTTTTGTTCCCAGTGTTAAGACAAATGTCGGAACTAGAGCTTTATCGGTTACTGCACCGACTGAACTCATTCCCTGTTAGTGCTAAGTCCGTAGGAAATATAGCAACATTTCGCCGTAAGCTAAAAACCCACCTGTTTAGCTTTGCTTAGCCCCCATAGATCTCCAGCATACAATCCAACTGTTTGCAACTGGAAATGCTTATCCAATATGAGCTTCTTGGCCCCTTTTGTTTTGGTGCGCTGCCGCGCTTGGGTCTCCCGCGGATTTTAGTGCAATAGAAGTATTTGATATATTATTGTTATTACTAAATATATATATATATATATATATATATATATATATATATATATATATATATATATATATATATATATATATATATACAATTGCATAACTTGTTTATGCCATCCGTCTATATACATCCGTCTATATATATATATATATATATATATATATATATATATATATATATATATATATATATATATATATATATATATATATATATATATATATATATATATATATATATATATATATATATATATATATATATATATATACGGATGTATATAGACGGATGGCATAAACAAGTTATGCAATTGTATATATATATATATATATATATATATATATATATATATATATATATATAGACGGATGGCATAAACAAGTTATGCAATTGTATATATATATATATATATATATATATATATATATATATATATATATATATATATATATATATATATATATATATATATATATTTAGTAATAACAATAATATATCAAATACTTCTATTGCACTAAAATCCGCGGGAGACCCAAGCGCGGCAGCGCACCAAAACAAAAGGGGCCAAGAAGCTCATATTGGATAAGCATTTCCAGTTGCAAACAGTTGGATTGTATGCTGGAGATCTATGGGGGCTAAGCAAAGCTAAACAGGTGGGTTTTTAGCTTACGGCGAAATGTTGCTATATTTCCTACGGACTTAGCACTAACAGGGAATGAGTTCAGTCGGTGCAGTAACCGATAAAGCTCTAGTTCCGACATTTGTCTTAACACTGGGAACAAAAAGTAGATTAGAATTAGATGATCGAAGTTGTCTGGGCTGTCTTGCAGGAATGAGCAGTGAATATAAATATAATGATTGCTTGGGTGAACGTGCTAGATAGGTAACTGTACAGATCTTTAAAAAATAATGCGATATCGGACATTGAGCCAATGCAATGATTTAAGAAGTATTAATGAGTGAGAGATACGAGGATACAGGGTAAATACCCTTGCCAAATAAATTTGCACACGTTGAAGTGTCCAGTTATCACTGAGAGCAATATAACGATAAAGTTAATTGTAATAGTCAAGTCTACTGCTAACTAAAACAGTTACTATGGATTGGGCGACAGTAAAATACATATACACTTTACTGGCGAATAAGACAAAGGTCACGAATATGATAAAAACAGCAACGACAAGTTTGTGAAATATGCACTCTACAATTTGTTTTAATTATTATCAAAGGTGACTCCTAATTACAGTGCTGATATTTACAGTGTGAAAATCTGGCTCAGCATAGGTGTTGGGAAAAAGCAATCAAGTTTAATACGCTGCTTTTGTGTACCTATAATAAGAAACTCTTGAGAAAATCCCTGGGTTTGTTTAAGAATAAATTCGCCAAAGAAAGGTAAATATTTGTATCATCCGCATATAAGTGGTCCTAGTAATGGGATTGAATAAAGGAGACGAGTGTATTGCTGTAAATAGTAGAACGTAAAGTTCCAATAACATAACCACAAGGAACACCACAAGTAGCGCCGCTGAAAAAGCAGTTATGCATAGTCATGCTCCATAAAATAGTATGTTTATATTATCCACCATAACCTCGTTGAAACGAGTTGTCCATAACCAAACAGTATTACTATCCAACTAAAATGTTTCACCGTTTGTATTTATTTTATTTGCATAATCAATTAGTTGTATTTCCCGACGTCATTGGCCACCTTACTTATTAACATATTGAATTATGAAACTTCTGCATTTGTCGCTTGTCCATTTCAGCACCCTTGACATAACAAGAACCCACCACAATGTCGCACCTTCCAGTGACAAAAGCAACGCCAGGGATAAGTGCAGTCGCAAAAACAGCTGAATCTCATGGGAGAGCTTCAGTCGTATTGACAGCTGCATCACCGGGGACTGCTTCAGTCGCAACGACAGCTGCATCACCAGTGGAAACTTCAGTCGCAATGACAGCTGCATCACCTGGGACAGCTTCAGTCGCAGTGATAGTTGCGTCACCAGGGACGGCTTCAAAGGCACCGACAGCTGCATCACCTAGGACAGTTTCAGTCGCAAAGACAGCTGCATCACCAAGAACAGCTTCAATCGCAATGACTGCTAAACCACCAGGGACGGCTTCAGTCGCAACGACAACTACAGAAATAGGGACCGCTTCAGTCGCAATTACAGCTGCACCCTCAGTTTCGGCTTCATTCGCAGTGAGAGTTGCACCACTCGGAACGGCTTCAGTCGCAATGACAGCTACATCACCAGGGACAGCTTCAGTTGCAATGACAGCTGCATCACCAGAGACAGCTTCAGTCGCAATGACTGCTACACCACCAGGGACGGCTTCACTCGCAATGACAACCACAGAAATAGGGATCGCTTTAGTCGCAATGACAGCTGCACCATCAATTTCGGCTTCATTCGCAGTGACAGCTGCACCACTCGGAATGGCTTCATTCGCAATTACAGCTACACCATCTGGGGCAGCTTCAGTCGCAACGACAGCTGCATCAACAGGGACGGCTTTAGTCACAACGATAGCTGGACCACCAGGGACAACTTCACTCGCAGTGGCAACTGCTTCAGTCGCAATGGCAGGTTCGCCAACAATGACGGCTTCAGTCGCAATGACAGCTGCTCCACAAGGAACGGCTTCAGTCGCGATGACAGCGGCACAACCAGAGAATGCTTCAGTCGCAATGACAACTGCAACACCAGGGACGGGTGCAGTCCCAGTGACAACTGCACCAACACGGACGGCTTCAGTTGCAATGACAGCGGCACCACCAGGATCGGCTTCAGTCGCAGTGACAACTGCAACACAAGGGACGGCAGCAGTCGCTATGACAACTGCACCACCATGGATGGCTTCAGTCGCAATGCCAACAGCACCACCAACGACGGCTCCAGTCGCAATGACAACGGCACCACCTAGGACGGCTTCAGTCGCAATGACAACTGCACCACAAGGGAAGGCTTTAGTCGCTATGTCAGCTGCTCCACCAGGGACGGCTTCAGTCGCAATGACAGGGGCGCCAAAGGTGACGGCTTCAGTCGCAATGACAGGTGCGCCAAAGGTGACGGCTTCAGCCGCAATGACAGCTGCTCCACAAGAAACAGCTTCAGTCGCAATGACAGCGGCACCACCAGGGACGGTTTCAGTCGCAGTGACAGCGGCACAACCAGAGAATGCTTCAGTCGCAATGACAACTGTAACACCAGGGACGGGTGCAGTCGCAGTGACAACTGCACCAACACTGACGGCTTCAGTCGCAATGACAGTGTCACCACCAGGATCGGCTTCAGTCGCAGTGACAACTGCACCACAAGGGACGGCTTCAGTCACAATGACAAAAGCACAACTAACGACGGCTCCAGTCGCAATTACAATGGCACCACATAGGACGGCTTCAGTCGCAATGACAATTGCACCACAAGGGACGGCCAAGGGTGCGCCAACAGTGACGGCTTCAGTCGCAATGACAGCTGCTCCAATAGGAACGGCTTCAGTCGCAATGACTGCAGCAACACCAGGATCGGCTTCAGTCGCAGTGACAACTGTAACACAACGGACGACAGCAGTCGCTATGACAACTGCACCACCAGGGACGGCTTCAGTCACAATGACAATTGCACCTCCAGGGATGGCTGCAGTCACAATGACTGCAGCACCAACAACGACGGCTCCAGTCGCAATGACAACGGCACCACCTAGGACGGCTTCAGTCGCAATGACAACTGCACCACAAGGGACGGCTTCAGTCGCAATGCCAGCTGCTCCACCAGGGACGGCTTCAGTCGCAATGACAGCTGCTCCACAAGGAACGGCTTCAGTCGCATTGACAACTGCAACACCAGGGATGGCTTCAATCGCAAATACAGCTGCATCTACTACTAACCCGTCAAGTGGAAATCTTGTTGTCGGCCTGTTGAATGACCAAGACTACATTCGATGGTTGAAGGCGACAAGTGCACTGAATTGGACTGTCGATGTGTTACGAAAGTTCTGTGACATCGAAATGAAGAAATTGCACCAGGTGCTTGTGGGTCTGTGTAGAGGAACTTCATGCACTCCCACATGTTCGTGTTCAAAGCCAAAGTACATGGGAGGGCAATGGTCCATCAACTGCCCTACCGGCGTGTGTTCAAAATGGCTAACCGAGATTTCTGCAAGACGTACCCAGGCGTCCACTAAGTTAACAATGAGTAACACTGACATTTGTCAGTGGCCACTTCAACACTGGCAGGTTGCGAAAGTTTATATGGGTCATGGACAGGACGAATCAAGCGTCAAGTCTTCAGAAACTGACGGATCAGGGCTTATACAGCTCGTTAAAAATTGTAACCACTTTGCCAACATCGTGGATACAACTAAAGCTGATGCAGTGAGTACATTTTTAATTCATAATTTATGACATGTAATAAGAAATGATTATATATATATATATATATATATATATATATATATATATATATATGTTCAACTAAATCCGGACACCATATCTAGCTATGTCGCACTGCGTTGATCTGGCGAGTAAATTTTTCGTGAGAAATATAACATTACTGTTTATTTTCTATTCTGACCATAACTATTTAATATAAATTCAAATTTAATTCATAGCAAAATCTTACCTAATAACATAAATATAATTATAGACCAAGAAAATATTGTAATTATATACCCTGCCCATGTCATTTATTGTAATATTAATTGCATAAATAATGTTCTTTACAACCATATCATTGTGAACATTATATTTTTGTTCCTGGAGGAATAATCAAATGTGGTATGTTTTAGGTAAGGGAAAAACGAAATGTTCTCATGCACTCTAAAACCATGAAATTGACGGCTTTTGAGCTGTCTAATGTCATGCAGACAATGAGAGACCTGCTGTTGGACCATCATCAGCGACACAATGACCCCGGAGCCCAACAGGCCCAGGCTGACATACAGCAGGTACTGTACTTTATTGCAGATGCGAGGAAACAAGTGTTGCAATATCCTTAAAATTAAAGAAAAATAATATATGTATATGCATGTATATATATATATATATATATATATATATATATATATATATATATATATATATATATATATATATATATATATATATATATATATATATATATATATATATATATATACATATATACATATATATATATATGTTAACCACGCTGTTCTTCTGGACCCTCGAAAAATTAGTCTGAATGAAATCTTCCAGCATTCATCATAAGGGAAATTGGAAATACTTGAAATCTCTCCTCTCAACTATCGCGTCAATCATGAGGACCACTTGAAGACAATGTGTCTAGTGACAAAATCAGAACCACACGCACACGCACAAGCACACGTAGTTTCGCTTACAAATGTAGTAAATGGGATGTGACAGTAAAATGCATATTCCACTCAATATTCTTTTGTGTGTTGCATTTCTTTCGTTTTTAATGGTGGTATTGGAAATATTCTCTTAAGTTAAAGGTGCCTCCTCAACTCAAGCCTACATAGTACCCACTACGACATGTTAGCTCCTTTCTGCAACTATTTGTTTGTAGTTATTGTTGTGAAACCATCAGGCAAGGTATTATATTATTTAATGTTTATTTAAAAAAACGTTAAGTGAAGTGAAAATCGAAATGCTGAAAAATCATGATTTTTACGTTTGGTGAAATTTCATAACTGTGTCACGAGTTCGGCGAGAGGTCAAGCCTAGATCGGTATTGATTCACAGAGTGTTTACAAAGTTGGATATCTAATGTTTTGAGCCTATATATATATAAATATATATATATATATATATATATATATATATATATTAATAAATATATATATAAAAAAAAAAATATATATATATATATATATATATATATATATAAATAAATAAATATATATATATATATATATATATATATATATATATATATATATATATATATATATATATATATATATATATATATATATATATATATGTATAATATATATATATATAATATATTATATATATATATATATATATATATATATATATATATATATATATATATATATATATATATAATATATATATATATATATATATACTGTAGACGATATGAATAAGTTAATCAGTATCATACTGCGAGAACATTGTGGGCTCCAATGATGATATACAGTTGTACTACTCGTATATGTCGAACTAAAAATATATTTGTGAGGGTGTAACTACATAGTCCTTATATATTCTAGATTGAACATGCCGTCCTTGACATCAATGACAAAGTGTTCTTAGAAAACGAACGCACTTCTTGGAAACAAGTCCTTGCTTGTCAGTCGTCAGACATCCAACAGCACTCGACAGACATCCAAGGGCACTCGTCAATCATCCAACAACACTCCTCAGATATCGTATCGGTAAGAATTGAATATGAGATATACATCTTTGCGCTTTTAGATATGACCTATATATATATATATATATATATATATATATATATATACGTATATATATATATATATATATATATATATATATATATATATATATACATATATATATATATATATATATATATATATATATATATATATATATATATATATATATACGTATATATATATGTATATATATATATATATATATGTATACGTATATAAATATATATACATATATATATATATATATATATATATATATATATATATATATATATATATATATATATATATATATATATACATGCTACGAAACGTATATATGTGGAAGATTCACACAAATGTATTATGTTATTTCATCAGATGGTTTTGAACAAGCACACACACACACACACACACACACACACACACACACACACACACACACACACACACACACACACACACACACACATACATACGCACATACGAACACAGACACGTACGCACACACGCTGCACGCTTATACACACATACGTACACATGCACATACGCTTTGATAAATTACTGACTGACTCTCTATTTATTATTCAAAAATATCAACATAATTGTTGGTTGGTATTATAAAACTGTTCATCACATGTTTTCGTGACGTGTACATACTGTGGTAGCGGTTATCTGTGCTTATCCCTTCTGTTTTCTGACTCCTCCAACTTATTGAAAATGTCAAAACAAAAGCTTATTTGACTTCTGACAGTTAATGCCCAAGGTCCATACCCTGTCTACGCCCACCATACTGTTTAGATGAGTGATCCTGCATCCAACCTTGCCTATATATGTGTTAACAACGCTGTTCTTCTGGACCCTCGAGAAATTGGTCTGAATGAAATCTTCCCGCATTCATCATAAGGGAAATTGGAAATACTTGAAATTTGTCCTCTCAACTATCGCGTCAATCATTAGAACGACGCCTGCAAGGACCACTTGAAGACAATATGTCTAGTGACAAAAGTCAGAACCACACGCACACGCACAAGCACACGTAGTTTCGCTTAGAAATGTAATAAATGGGATGTGACAGTAACATGCTTATTCCACCAACTCTCAATAACTACTAGTACAACTCAATATTCTTTTGTGTGTTGCATTTCTTTCGTTTTTAATGGTGGTATTGGAAATTTTTTCTTAAGTTAAAGGTGCCTCCTCAACTCAAGCCTACCCAGTATCCACTACGACATGTTAGCTCCTTTCTGCAACTATTTGAAGTGAAAATCGAAATACTGAAAAATCATGATTTTTACCTTTGGGGAAATTTCATAAATGTGTCACGAGTTCGGCGAGAGGTCAAGCCTAGATCGGCATTGACTCACAGAGTGTTTACAAAGTTGGATATCTAATATTTTGAACCTCATCAAATCCAACGACTAAAGTAAATTTTTTCGAAGATTTGAACAAAAGTTATTCACACATTATATATTAGGACATCAACGAACTGGATTTGCAATAGGCTAATCAGTTGAGTATTCAGTTTTAAAGTTCCATGGAGGAAGACCATTAACTATTTAAAAAATGTAATTGTCTGTCGGACATATTCATCAAACTTTGTATAGCTGGGACGAAAATGATTAGAGATAGTATATTATTTTACCATATGAAAGAATCTTTGTAGACATCACATAATTAACGTAATACGGCAATATGGCATGTAACCGAAATCACATTGTACAACACGCAATACAAACAGTTATCTTCTTACTATTATCATAGTTGGTTGAGACCAATACCACCTTTGCGAGGAAATCAATGTGCACATAAGCATATTTGTGTTATGTATGTGCGTATGTTTATGCACATGTGTTTGTATGTACATTATACATAAATACACGCACACACACACGTAGTTGTGTATGCATGCACATGTTTCAATAATACATACTTTCGTAAGTGGAGTATTACTATATAAAATGTGTTATTATTATCAAAACTGACACTCGACAAATTAATTTATTTTATCCATTAAATGATGGCGCTAGTTATTTCGGAAAACATGACAAGCTAAGGTTATACGATGATTAATATATTTTCGACAAATATATTTATTTTTTATAGATGTATAAATAATAATGCTATTACTAATAATAATACAGTGTATGGACGTGAAACGGTTTATTACCGTTAAATACAAATGGTAGATATTGCTTTCGTATAATATATGTCTAAGTTATGTGTTACAGAACAAAACTGACATCGGCCAACTGATTAGCTCTAACACAGCTCTGATGACTCGTCTACAAGACGTTATCGATCAATCAATGGAAAGAAATGTAGAACATCTGCAAGGTATGCTTATTTGTTGTAATTCAGTTTAATGATTGTAATACTGAATCTGCTACCCCCACAACAATTTCCATACACCCATATTTGACATAGTAAAAGGCCTAATCTCTGAGTTTACGTTGCGGCACTGCACGTTAATTCCATGCACTTTTCTTATGTCTATCGTAATCCCGATCGCAAACAGCGTCGGGTAAACGTAGATTGTTTGTACTTTTATGTTCTCTGTCATCAGTAGTAGAGTCAGTGATTATATACTGCATGTTTGTGTCAACCCATGACTGCTATTCCACTTCACTATGGGCAAGATTTACAAAGTGGTAGCTTACTGGAACCGTGATGTGATATCAGTTTTCTCGCGCAGCAACTACTGTGACTAGAAAGTCAGATCTTTGAATAACATTCTCTTTAGATATGCTACATGTGTAAACAGTTTGATATAGAGGCGTGGTAGTCGAAACCCATTCTGTCATATGCTCTCTATTATCCAACCATATTCCATGTTTCCTTTCTTCTACCTCCCTGATACCCCTGACACCCCTCCACTCAGCATGTCGGAAGTTGTTGCTATCGTCTGCAGAAAAGTTCCGTGATTCCATGCAAATATGTGGATGCTTTGTATATCGCTTGCAAACATCACTGAACCGCATATCTGGACAGCTGACACGTCTTGCACCAGGCAAGCTCACCACCCATACTCCATGCGGACGACATGGCCAGCAGAAGTCGTTGACTAAGCAGGCCAACATACTGGGGATGTGTGCACGCTAGAAGACATCCTTGCTTGGCGTGTGTGCTCCTGCTAGGTGATGCCAAGTATACGTATCAGACATCGGTTATGGAAGCTGTTGAGGTGTCCTTCCTGTTTTCCTTTAGTGGTCCACCGTAGATGGGGGTGTAGATGGAGGTGCTTATGACACAAGCCTGATATAATAGACTTCTCTGTAAGAATGCTGTTCCCCCACACAATCTCGGCAATCCTTTACACGCTAGTTGCTACCTTTCCGATGCTCGTGTTGTTCTCTGTGTCGAGGCGCAGGTTGCTGTTGATGATAGATGAACTCCCCCTCCATGTGGGCCGCCGAAATAGTGATTTACCAGGTGGTAATATGATATAGATAATCGTCATATTCTGTTACACCTGCTATCTTCTCAATCTACAATCAGGTGATATTTAAGCATTATCATACCAATCATCAATATTAACCAGATTTTATATGTAAATGCCATATCCTGGGATCACCACGTCATATGTCACTATGCTGATACTTACACACACACATATATATATATATATATATATATATAATGGGTACTTAGATATTATAGCATAGATGATACTGAACGTAGGCAAGCACTATGAACTGAGTTATCCGCAGCCTCACACGCGAGGTTGGACAATACGGGAAATCATTTATGAAATTGACAAAGGTGGACACGCTATCAATTAATAAATTCAGAATAGTCGTTATGTTGTAAACATATAAGAAACAATGTAAGTTTGCAAGTTTCAAATATCATTTAATTAAAACGTTAATGCAACACCTAAATTTAACCAGATTTTATAATGTTGTCATCCAAGACAAAGGCTTAGATGACAAGTGGACAAAGAAGCCATTGGCTTATCGAAATATTTCATATATGTGTAACACGCCCTCCTGATATATTTGTCAATTTAGTTTCTAAACATATTCACGCTGCTAGCATTTACACAATATGTAGACACTATATTCCATTTATTCATTGTCCTATGTGATAATGAATAATCTATGATATTCAATGTACACTGATCCTTCAATAATGACACCTCGTGTCCTCTGATTCTACTACCTTTCTTAAGTGAGAAAACAACATTTCTAGCAATATTTTCATACCTATCCAATATAATAAAAACCTAAATTTGATCTACTTTTAACCTCCTTGTCTCTAAGGTTGTTAAAGCACATTGCTTAAGGCGTTCGTCATAACTACGTTCTCACAGTTTTGGAGTCATTCCATTTGCTCTCCTCTGTATTCGTTCTAGCGTATCTATAACCTTCGTACGACATCGTCTCCAAGCTTGTATACAGTATTCAAAATAAGGCCTAATTTTTGTATTAGCAAGTCCTTTAAATTTATGGTAGTACCTAGAACAGTCTCTCCCATTTTATTATTTGCATCCATGTTCCCGTGTCCTGTGTATAGGCATTTCCATTTCCAAACATTTAGTAACATCAATTCGTTTTACTGTTAAGTGCGTGTTATGACATATACCAATCGTATGTGTTTCAGATCAACTGCGCCAGGAGCAATCACTAAGGAAAGCAGCCGAGGGTACTAACAGTTTCATATATTACACCCTAACCAGTAGTAAGAGTAAAATGCACAGGTTTTCATTGCCTTACAATGGGTAATTATTCGAAATTCTTCATTCGCCTCTTTTTAGTTGATGTTGGTCGTTTGAAAAAATTAAACATTATTGATACAGCCTTTGTGACATGCATTCTACTCAGGTCATTTTGCTAATATGGATGGAACAGTTGTCATAATTATGCCCATGTTTGTATGCCTGCATAGTTTCCTAATCAGATTGTTTTAAGTGACATCGACCTTTAAGGTGAAACATAAACTGTGAACTTTTGTATGGTCGTTATTTCAGAAAAAGTGCGGTTTGAACAGTCGGTGAGGCTGGGCTCAGAAGGTAAGTTTTCTTCTTTTATCATAAAAAATAAAACATTTTTGCGGACATTGAAACACACTTTTCTAATATGCCTTACGACAAGCTCGATTGTGCACATGTGCTATTTAGTGCTGTGCTATTAATTTTAGTGAAATCATAGGACAAATTATAACAATTTCGCGGCGAAAAAAATGCAACTGTAATCCAGATACTATATCTTAAGGATATCCATATACTTGCCATCAGAAGCAAAACAACATATGGCAAATGAACAAGGAAATAATTTGCCAATCGAGAGTCCAATTGTTTCACACACACACACACACACACACACACACACACACACACACACACACACACACACACACACACACACACACACACACACACACACACACACACACACACACACACACACACACACACACACACACACACACAAATCATACTAGTATACTCAACAATAAAAATTATTAATACATAAAGATAATACCCATCATTTTGATGTCATAAACCTACGGGTGTAAGGATCTGGAGAGCTATCAGACATAACTATAATGTACATACAAGCAACCATTAGATTTTAGACAAAATTATAATTTCATAAAACGCAGATATGGCAGGGTTTTTCCATTATAAATTATTCAATGCGAAATACAATTTTTTGGTTTTGTACTTAAAATGTTGAACGATTACAACGATGACAATGTACACTATTTTTTATGAAATCTACTTTCTTTCCTGTCCTCTAGTTTTCTTAAGTTTCTTAAGTGAAAAGTATTTCTATCGATATGTTCATTCCCATTATGGGCATTAAAAACTCATCGACGGTAAATCTCATTGTTTTAGGCGTTTTTCAGTATCTAATGTCTCTTGGTTCTGGAATCAATTTAATTGCTATCATGCAGTATCCTCGATAATGCCTAACTATCCCTTTCCTGTTTTCAATAATTTTAGTTCGTAAGCCTCAATGGACTCTTTAACATATGAAATAACTATTCTCTTCTTCGTATCATATCATTCAAAAACAGTCATAATTATGTGAGGGTCAATATCTTTTAACATAATGTATTATTAATACTACTTTCTTTCCGCATTTATATTCAAGTTCATCAATATTTTTGATGTATGCGGAAACAAGATGAGAATATAATAACATGACATTGATATATTTTTCAGATCAACTGCGCCGTTTACAGGCCGCCTTTAGACGCGATGATTCAACAAGGAAGGCTGCCGAGGGTATTGCCAACTTACCATACATTTGTACATACATTTTGTAAAACGATTACCTCTCCATTAAATACCTGTTATAATATTTGATTTTAATGCATATATATATATATATATATATATATATATATATATATATATATATATATATATATATATATACATTTTCTGGTTTTGTGCATGTTTAACGATTATAACGATATATAATGTACGCTATTTCTTTTAATTCTACTCTCCTCTCCTCTAGTTTTCTTAAGTTTCTTAAGTGAGAAAAATATTTCAATCAATATGAATTATGCAAACAATTCGAATTATGCACAATAAGAAATTCGGTTTAATCTACTCTTAATTTTGGTTGTTAAATCTCGTTATTTCAGACGTTTTTCGTACCTAATGTCTCTCAGTTCAGGAATCAATTTAGTTGCGATCCTCTCTATTCATTCTAGCGTATTTATATTATTCTTATTATGGTTTCCCAGCTTACATAAAATATCCTAGATAAGGCTTAACTATTTGTTCCCATCAATAATTTTAGCTCATAAGCCTCGATGGACTATTTATTATATGATATAACCCTCCTCCCCTTCTTCGCATTATATCGTTCCAAAACTTTCGTAATTATGTGAGGGTCAGTATCTTCAAACGTAATGTTTAATTAGATTGTCTCATTTACTATTCTCTTTTCTTTTAAACACACGCACTTAAGCTCAACTTCATCAATCTTTTCCGGACATGTTCTTGCTGATTTGTGTGTACTACTGACCTCTTGTCCTGTTTGATGATCAAAGTCAATTATTGCGAAGGTATTAGAAACTTTGTTGATTTCATCATCAGTTAGAATGAGATGCATGTGTTTTCACCTTACATTGTCTTACAGTATTTCTTCTTACATTATTCATAATTCGCCACGTTTTTTTTCTCATATTGGCATAGTGCCTATTTATGTTTCAACTTGATTGCAGTTATGAATTTGAACTGTATTGTGTGTGTGTGTGTGTGTGTGTGTGTGTGTGTGTGTGTGTGTGTGTGTGTGTGTGTGTGTGTGTGTGTGTGTGTGTGTGTGTGTGTGTGTGTGTGTGTGTGTGTGTGTGTGTGTGTGTGTGTGTGTGTCATTACAAATATGAGTGGAAATAGTGGTTATATTCTTGATCTTGTTTTGAGTACTTTTTGGAGTCTTGATGTTATTGTTTTTTCTTCAGAACAACTGCGAATAGAACAGACGACGAGATTAGGAACAGAAGGTCAGTTGTATTCAGTATGTTCAAAACATGTATATGTATATTGGTGTAATTCGAAACATTCATGTAATAATGAATGTGTGTATAATTTCCGTATTAAATATGATAAAAAATAAAAATACAGTTATCCAGCATTTATTTCGACATAGTAAGTTTGTTTAGAAACTACATAAAAACGCAATTAACGATATAATGATGTAAAAGGTACTCAATCAATCAGTTCCTAGATCAGAGTGGATTTATTTACTTTCCAGGTGAAAGTGTTCCTTGAGTAATATAGTTGATTGATGTAAACAACAATACATTTTTAGAATAGCAGTCTCTCTAAGACATGGTGTAAACGTGCATACTGTAAAACTGACAATAATCGACACAAACTAATAGTCACCAAATTAATTATTTAATTCCGGTTGATTTGTTGCAAATTACACATTCATCAAAAATTGGTGCTGGTTTGCAGATTTCAAATAATATTAAAGTACAGTTGCGCGACGAATATAAATGCATTTTACACGCATGCAAACCAAAGGCCCTTCCTCAATTCAGTTTGTTCGCTAGTCTCTTTACAATTATAATAATATCTTAAAATATCAAATTTGTATTGATGATTCATTATAATGTGCTCGTTCGTTTTCGCAACACACACATTTAAATTCACCTTCATGAATATTTTCCGGACATTTTGTTGCTGATTTGTGTATACTACTGACCTCTTCTCCTGATTGATGATCAAAGTCAATTATACATAACACAAACAATGGGCACTATTTTATTAAACCAAAGGCCCGTATTTTTAAACAATAGACAATGTTGCAGTTGCTATGGTAAACACATTGATGCTGTGAATTTGAAGGCATGGAAATAACAAAATCATCATTTGAATGGAAAGTACTTTATTTACATTCTTCAGAATGGCCATACGTGGCTTTGAAAAAAAATACATTTTAATTAAGTGCTGCAAACTATTCAATAATACAGGGTAATACATAAATTAAACATTTTGTAATTCAGGGGCAAAAAATACAAAGTTCACGTTATTCTTGTTTATATATATATATATATATATATATATATATATATATATATATATATATATATATATATTAGAGAAATACATTGTAATAATTTTTGTAAACCACCGCAGAATATGTGTCAACATATTCAAGCTCTCAATAATTTTATTAATAACGCTAAATAAGACTGAATGATTGTACCACATCCAGAACAACTCTCTGTTGCTTGATATGCAGCGTAAATTTGAGCATCAACAAACATAACTTGGATTAAGTGAATGGAGTATTAACATTAATAATGTAATTGGAAGGAGGAGGGAGTATTCTCATTAGTAGTTTAATGATGTATGCGGAAACATGATGAAAACATAATAACATGACATTGATATATGTTTCAGATCAACTGCGCCGTTTACAAGCCGATTTTAGACGCGTTGATTCAACAAGGAACGCTGCCGAGGGTATTGCCAACTTAAAATACATTTGCACATACATTTTGTAAAACTATTAACTCGCTATTAACTACTATTAACTACCTGTTATGATATTTAATTTCAATGCATTAATTTTTTTAATTTAATTTTTTTAAATCATGGATGAACATAATCTTTCATTGTCTTCAATAACATTTTATTATTATTAATATTATTAATATTGTATTGAATATTAACCGGATTACCGCTTTGAATAATTTAGAAATATGACTTTTGTATGATAGTTTATATATACATTATATATATATATATATATATATATATATGTGTGTGTGTGTGTGTGTGTGTGTGTGTGTGTGTGTGTGTGTGTGTGTGTGTGTGTGTGTGTGTCATTACAAATATGAGTGGAAATAGTGGTTATATTCTTGATCTTGTTTTGAGTACTTTTTGGAGTCTTGATGTTATTGTTTTTTCTTCAGAACAACTGCGAATAGAACAGTCGACGAGATTAGGAACAGAAGGTCAGTTGTATTCAGTATGTTCAAAACATGTATATGTATATTGGTGTAATTCGAAACATTCATGTAATAATGAATGTGTGTATAATTTCCGTATTAAATATGATAAAAAATTAAAAGACAGTTATCCAGCATTTATTTCGACATAGTAAGTTTGTTTAGAAACTACATAAAAACGCAATTAACGATATAATGATGTAAAAGGTACTCAATCAATCAGTTCCTAGATGAGAGTGGATTTATTTACTTTCCAGGTGAAAGTGTTCCTTGAGTAATATAGTTGATTGATGTAAACAACAATACATTTTTAGAATAGCAGTCTCTCTAAGATATGGTGTAAACGTGCATACTGTAAAACTGACAATAATCGACACAAACTAATAGTCACCAAATTAATTATTTAATTCCGGTTGATTTGTTGCAAATTACACATTCATCAAAAATTGGTGCTGGTTTGCAGATTTCAAATAATATTAAAGTACAGTTGCGCGACGAATATAAATGCATTTTACACGCATGCAAACCAAAGGCCCTTCCTCAATTCAGTTTGTTCGCTAGTCTCTTTACAATTATAATAATATCTTAAAATATCAAATTTGTATTGATGATTCATTATAATGTGCTCGTTCGTTTTCGCAACACACACATTTAAATTCACCTTCATGAATATTTTCCGGACATTTTGTTGCTGATTTGTGTATACTACTGACCTCTTCTCCTGATTGATGATCAAAGTCAATTATACATAACACAAACAATGGGCACTATTTTATTAAACCAAAGGCCCGTATTTTTAAACAATAGACAATGTTGCAGTTGCTATGGTAAACACATTGATGCTGTGAATTTGAAGGCATGGAAATAACAAAATCATCATTTGAATGGAAAGTACTTTATTTACATTCTTCAGAATGGCCATACGTGGCTTTGAAAAAAAAAATACATTTTAATTAAGTGCTGCAAACTATTCAATAACACAGGGTAATACATAAATTAAACATTTTGTAATTCAGGGAAAAAAAATACAAAGTTCACGTTATTCTTGTTTATATATATATATATATATATATATATATATATATATATATATATATATATATATATATATATATATATATATATATATATATATATTAGAGAAATACATTGTAATAATTTTTGTAAACCACCGCAGAATATGTGTCAACATATTCAAGCTCTCAATAATTTTATTAATAACGCTAAATAAGACTGAATGATTGTACCACATCCAGAACAACTCTCTGTTGCTTGATATGCAGCGTAAATTTGAGCATCAACAAACATAACTTGGATTAAGTGAATGGAGTATTAACATTAATAATGTAATTGGAAGGAGGAGGGAGTATTCTCATTAGTAGTTTAATGATGTATGCGGAAACATGATGAAAACATAATAACATGACATTGATATATGTTTCAGATCAACTGCGCCGTTTACAAGCCGGCTTTAGACGCGTTGATTCAACAAGGAACGCTGCCGAGGGTATTGCCAACTTAAAATACATTTGCACATACATTTTGTAAAACTATTAACTCGCTATTAACTACCTGTTATGATATTTAATTTCAATGCATTATTTTTTTTAAATCATGGATGAACATAATCTTTCATTGTCTTCAATAACATTTTATTATTATTAATATTGTATTGAATATTAACCGGATTACCGCTTTGAATAATTTAGAAATATGACCTTTGTATGATAGTTTATATATACATTATATATATATATATATATATATATATATATATATATATATGTGTGTGTGTGTGTGTGTGTGTGTGTGTGTGTGTGTGTGTGTGTGTGTGTGTGTGTGTGTGTGTGTGTGTGTGTGTGTGTGTGTGTGTGTGTGTGTGTGTGTGTGTGTGTGTGTGTGTGTGTGTGTGTGTGTGCGTGTGCGTGTGCATGTGTGTATATTTTATTTGTCAATTGATTTCTCTATGGACATACTGTGCGATTGTGTGAGTTAAACACTTATAGTGATTCGGCGAATTAAATTAGTATCGTATGTTTCAGAACAACTGCGTCAGGAGCAATCATTAAAGAAATCCCTCGAAGGTAGCAAAAACTTTGTATATATCGTCACCTTACATTGTCTTGCAATATCTCGTCTTACATTATTCTTAATTCGCCTCCTTTTTTCAATATTGGCATAGTGTCAGAACTATGTATGTTTAACCTTAATCATAGTTATGAATTTAAACAGTACTGACTACTAAAGTCATTACAAATATAGCTGGAAATAGGGGTTATAGTCTTGAATAAATCTTGTTTTGAGTACGTTTTTGAAGTAGTGATGTTATTGTTTTTTTTCTTCAGAAAAAATGCGAATAGAAGAGTCGAAGAGACTAGGAACAGAAGGTCAGTGTTACTCAGTATTTTAACATGTATCTGCATTATTACTGTGTAATTCGAAACATCCATGTAACAATGAACGCGTGTATAATTTCCGTATGAAATTTAATACAAATAAATCAAGAAACAATTATCCAACATTTATTTCGACATAGTATTAAGTATTTTGTGTATAATAATGTCATGAAATTTCAAACCTTTATTTATGATTTATTACAACGAGCTCGTTATTTTACGCGAACGTGTTATTTAGTTTTGATGAAATCGTCGAACACAGAATTGACAAGGTAAAAATTCGTAGTCTGCTTCCGGAAGGCGACGTTTGCATTTTATCTGCGGCTGGCGACATCTTCGGCTTCGCAGGGTAGCGAACTAACAAAGGTTCAACGTCACCTGCTATTCTTCTTTAATTCAACTGGCTAGCCGACAAACATTGATATTTCGTTCAGTTTTCGAAGCATGATCGTCAGGCACTGATCTCGTCAGTGTCGCCAGCGTATTCGATGTCGAATTGTAGGCTGGCGTCGGCTGGAGGTCTCGAATTGATGTTTGTAGATAAACGGCATTAACCTGAGTGGCGCCTTCGATGCCATTCAAAGTTTATATATATATATATATATATATATATATATATATATATATATATATATATATATATATATATATATATATATAGGACACATCGTTTGAGCCTCGCCTGTCAATAAGCGAGTGCCACGTGTTAGTGACTGCGATCGGCACGCCGCAAGGCAACAGCGGCATTCCGTTGTTGCTCACAGTTTACCTGGAAATCGCATTTCGCGGCCTACAATCGCGCCTTCCTATGCGCCCACCAGCCGACGACATTGATTTTATTAGCTCATGTTCGTTCCTCAACCACATCGAGCGAATCAATTGTTTCCGGCATGCTGATCAAATCGATCAGGAATGGAAGATGACTCGGAAGCTCGGGTCACTCTTCAATGATGCCGAAGACATCGCATGCCGAAAACAAACAGTTGACATACGTCGCCTTCAGGAAGTTGTGGACAGTGTGACTGAGGCGACCGAAGATCAGCCTGCACCTTCGACCGAGGTGCTACGCGTCGTTTGTTTCGCCGGGTCTGACGTACAACATTGGATCTAACGAAGGCAAAACTGGACTGTCTAGACACGTACCACCGTCGTCACCTGCGCAAGATCGTAGACATCCATAGGCCACTTACTTCGCATTTCCAACGAGGCACTCTACCGTCGCTGTCGATGCCACCCAATCAGTGAAGCCGTCCTGACTGGTCGTTGGCGTCTTTTTGGCCACGTGCTCATACACGTAGGCGGCGGACGTGAATTTATATTGGCTAATATTATTGAAATGACATGGATACTAAACCAAAAATTATTATTTATTTACTGATTAATTATTTGAGTAGCGTTTTAAAGTTAAGTTTCAATGATACTTAGGGGTCGGGTCAAGAAATAATTAAACCGCTTTAACAACTGTTATGACATGGATCCCGATACAAGTGTTGCATTCACCAACCTTTGCATTTATAAATGAAAAAAATAAGGATATGCAATCGTCATGTTATTTAATGTCACATTCTTTGCTGGTGACTGCAGAATATACCAATGTCAACCAATGGTAACTGACTGTTTCAGAGGACGTTCGACAATTGAAAGAACAAGTGAGACTCTTGAAAGAAAAGACGCAGAAAACCAAAGGTAACTTTTACATTGATGTTTAATTTCCTTTGATGAAACTATATCAGTGGAACTTAAAACGTGATTGTATGATATATAATATGTTACAGATTTAATTGTCGGCCGTATATAGCTTTCTATAAAGCATTTATCGTCATGAGCTGAACACATCAGGGTCGCCAGCGTATTCAATATCAAGTGGTAGGCTGGCATCGGGTGGTGGTCTCGATGTGCTGTTTCTAGATAAACTAATAGCCATTGACCTGAGTCGCGTCTTCGATACCACCCGTCGCGACAAGCTTTTATATATATACTATAAACATTCCTCGGCCAGTCGCAACTGCAGATGAACCGCTTTCTTCTCGCTGACACATTGCTCGAGGATCACGCGTTCGTGACTACAACTGGAACGCCGGAAGGGGACAGCCACATTCCGGTGTTGCTCACAATTTAAAATCGAAGCGGCACTCCCCGGTCTACGATTGTGCCTTCCGACGCCAGTTTGTCATTCGACGTCGAATACGGCGACGGCACTGCTTTTATCAGCTCGTCATTTTCGTTGCTTGACGAGACCGAGCGAATTACGTCTGCGTGCTTTGGCCGAGTGATCGTGTACACGATATTTTGTCTGACCGAGTCGACGTGGAATGCAAGCTCAGTTCGATCCTCGTTGATGCAGAAGACATTGCACGCCGAAAACAGCTCACAAAAGTCGCCTTCAGGAGGTTGTGGATAGTGTGGCTGAGGCGACCGAAGATATATACAAGGATAAAATATATATACAAGGAATATGCAGTAACAATAAAATGACTTTACAATATAATTCAATTGCAATAATCGTAATTTATCATCCACCCAAAATTTAAAATAGGTTTTGTCTAAGAAATTCAAGTATGCGCGCATTCGTCCATTTGTCAATAATAATAATAATAATAATTACAGCGCATTTAGAGCGCCATGGGTCTAGGTTACCCTGTTCAAAGGCATTGAAACAAACATAGTTAAATAAACATAACTAAATAGATAAATAAATAAACAAAAACTTAAAAAAACATAGCAAATCCAACTTCATAGAACTTAGCACTAAAAGTCGAATCAATCTGACAGTTAAGAATAATATGCGCATTTAAACAAGATAGTTTTTAAGAATCTTTTAAAGGTGTATAGAGAGTCACATTTTCGCATCTCATGGGGAAGACTGTTCCACAGGCGAGGAACAGCGATGCAGAAGACAAGATC
The DNA here is from genome assembly GCA_963662155.1 of Lamellibrachia columna. Taxonomy (NCBI): domain Eukaryota; kingdom Metazoa; phylum Annelida; class Polychaeta; order Sabellida; family Siboglinidae; genus Lamellibrachia; species Lamellibrachia columna. The sequence goes on along the minus strand of OY759268.1, from coordinate 9,003,348 downwards.
ACCATAATGGTGAGATATGCACTGCGTACAGTCAGAAGAGAATCTGGTGAAGATCGCAACGTGTTGGTAGAACTGAAGTAGGTATGCGATGTAACTCGGCACAAGCAGATGAAGGGCTTTGAACGTCATCAGTACGACCTTGTACTCAATGCGGTACCGGACAGGAAGCCAATGGAGAGTCTCTAGGATGGATGTGATGTTGTCATAGCGACTGGCTCTGACCACAATGCGAGCTGCCATATTCTGGACTCTGCAGCTTGTCCAGTAACTGATCAGGTACATTATAAGGAGGCCATTTCCATAGTCCAATCGCGATAAGACAAGGGAGTGAACCAGGAGTTCAGTGACATGTTGTGTCAAGCAATCTCTGATGGAGCGAATCCGATGTAGGTGAAAGTATGCTACCTGACACAGTTTCGACACATGAGAATTTATGCCGAGCTCACTGTCAAACATCATTCCAATGTTGCGAGCGACGGCTGTAGGCTGGAGGATGCTGTCACCGATGACGATATCAGTCAGACTGTGCTTGCTAGCCGAGTTCGGTGTAATGATTACACGCACTTCAGTCTTATCGTCATTTGTTAAGGCAATTACTTCGACAATCAAAATTACATCGCATTGTATGTGTTGTAGAGCAAGCGACAAGCCCAGAGGTATTGGCTTCTGCACGTTCCAAGGAAGAAGTAATAGGTAGGTCAGTTTTGTGCGTGAATGTTTAAGGAAACACTGTGTGATCGGCAAGTGATGGCTTAAAAGCATAGCATAAGACCATGGGAAATACAATGCGGACAATCCGCGGAGAAACATGAATATACGGTCTCAATTAGGTCCTTTGTGGGTCCACGGAAAAATGAACAGACTGCCCCAATTAAGTGCTTTGTATATAGTTATTAGGAGCTATAAGTTGAGTTGTATTGTATTTGTAATTACACATTGTATTTGGTGTCACAGTCAGTGTCTCAACCACATAGTGTGCTACTAAAAATAAGCATATATTAATATATATATATATATATATATATATATATATATATATATATATATATATATATATATATATATATATATATATATATATATATATATATATATATATATATATAAATATATATATATATATATATATATATATATATATATATATATATATATATATTTATATATATATATATATATATATATATATATATATATATAATATTAATATATAATAATCGTGTCATAACAGTTGACAACACGGCATAGTGATATAAGCAAACAACGTTGCATGGTAATAATACGCGTTGCTACTCGCCATGTGGCGACATGTTCTAGCAACGATTATCCCTCACACGTAAAAAACTCCGGTTGACGCAATCACGGCAGTCGCAGTGGTGGTGATGATGACGATTGTTTTACTTAAACAAATCCTAAAGTTCATTAAAAAAATCAAAGCGAGGGGTAGTTATATAATGATAAGATCAACACATGTATCTACTTATAAAGGCGATTACAACTCGTTTTAATACTTATACTAAATGGTATTGTATACTGCAATATATATTGATTAAACCCGTTTCCTCCCTAAATATAAATAGCACTTGCGGTGTTGTAGCCCTAAGCGGCACACTTACGATATGATACAGGCGATGTCGTGTGTGCGACAATAACAGTCATTATAACTATGTTTCAGAACGAGATGAGAGGATAAGAAAGCTCACAGAGAAAGCACGATCTGGTAAAGTATATATATATATATATATATATATATATATATATACATATATATACATACATACATATATGAATGTATACATGTATATATATATATATATATATATATTTATATATATATATATATATATATATATATATATATATATATATATATATATATATATATGAATGTATATATATATATATATATATATATATATATATATAGATATATTATATCCCTATATACTCAAATAAATGTAAAATAACGAATACATGAATATATATATATATATATATATATATATATATATATATATATATATATATATAGTGATTACATACCATAGCAGTAAAATAAATGAGATCACTACAACGACGCTAATAATAATATGCAAGTAAGAAGGCTGAGTACGACATGGTATATTATAGCTTTCAGTGAAGAACATAGTAAACATAAATAGTACAATTATATATTTGTCATCATATGTTTCATATGTACACAACTATTCGGAACAGATAAACCGGTCAATGAGCGGGCACTTGACGTCTTGCGACTATTGCGTGAGAACGGAGAACCACAGCTGTGGCACGAGGTGTCACACCACATCGTGTCTAACGGAGAGTTGAACATCAGTGAAGTGATCACCGCCGCCAACTTGCCGGATCTCGAATTTCTACTTATCTCGGGAGAGGCCCGTGACGTCACTTCCTTGAAGTAAGCAAACGCAACTAGTTGAATATTACATATGAGTTATATTACAATTTTGTTCGCCCATGTGAGTCGGTGTCCCCATCAATTAACTTACGGGGGCCGATTTTACTAACATCGCTTTCAATTGGCCAATCACTGCAGTTAATATGTGTAGACATAAACATACAATGCCTTATTCAGACCAATACCGAAACCAAATTGTTGTTTGAAAATATGATCCCTAAAGCGCCAACAAAAACACATATTTTGTATGGACACTGCTCCGTTCTCCCTGTGGAGGGTTTGGATGCAGTCAGCTCCCCTTGGGAGAAGTTGTTGGGGGCATAGGGTGATCTGATCACTCGTGAGCTGCGGGCGTCACCGCTTCAGTTTGGTATTTTCAAGGAGGTGAACTTAAAATGTCGCAGATGACGACCATCTGTGGCCTGAATTCAAGCGTTCGTGGTATGTTGGCAGGACTAGTCCACCTTCATAAAACATGGTTAAATGTTGGTGCTGTACTCTTTATTCCTAACGTCCGGAGTGAGGCTGGCACTGGAACTAGTCGTCCATTTTTTCCCCGTCTTCCTCGTCACTGATTCCGTTTCTCTGTCTCCACTCCCCGATCCATCGCTCTCTTCCTGCGCTCCTCTCACGCAACATATCTCTTCACGCAGCCCATGTTAGTATCGGTCCAATGCATAGTGATCAATGACGGATATTAGTAATAAAACATGGGTAGGTGGATGTAGTGAGTTAACTTTATTGTATTTTCCGTTATGTTAACCTTTCGTATACCTTATTCACATGTGGCGCAGGTTACCTAGCGGTGGGAACTGAAAACAATCTACTTGATCCACACAACATTGTTTCCTAGCCGTGTCTCTTTATCTTGTCGTTGGACCGCCTCTGTTCCGGCACTGTCATTCGCGGTGGAATTGTCTACTTTGAGTAATGCACATACACAACTCTCTCTATGTACGCACAGCGAATTCCAGTGGATGCTGTCGCATTCGACTCGCGTTCAACAACGCCGACCAATCGAATTCGACTTTGTTGAACGAAGTTTTTACACGAAGCGACCGGTAGAAACATACTATCTGTGGCGGCAATAAATATCCATGTGTTTGGCAAAAATAATATTGAAGGGGTTGTTGCATGAGTACTTTGCTATTGAGGTATCGATTGTTTGGAGCGTTCGGCAATTTGCTCGCTGATTAGTTCAAATAGGATGCAAGTGTATTCAGAATTGTCAACGTATGAAACTGCAGCATTTATATGAGCTTTGCTTGTGTGCCGAGGTGGGCCTTCGGTTCGCACGAGTCGACGCAAACATGATGGAAATCATAGGATGTGGGAGGTGGGAGATTGACCTCAAGCATAATGCAAGCGATAGAATAGACTGACAGTAAAAATATATTCATGCTTAGCACAGCATCCAATTATTTATTTTCCTGACAGAAAACTAATAAAAAATAGATATCCATCATTATATATATATATATATATATATATATATATATATATATATATATATATATACGTATATATATATATATATATATATATATATATATATATATATATATATATATATATATATATATATATATATATATATATATATACATATATATATATATATATATATATATATATATATATATATATATATATATATATATGCATATTTATTGCCGCCACAGAGAGTATGTCCTATATATATATATATATATATATATATATATATATATATATATATATATATAGGACATACTGTCTGTGGCGGCAATAAATATGCATATCGTTCAACAACAAAAATATTGAAGGGGTTGTTGGACGAGTTGTTTGTTATTGAGGCATCGATTGGTTGGAGCGTTAGGCAATTTGTTAGCTGATTTATACAAATAGGATGCTGAAATGAAATCATAGTATTCGTACAACACTTTATTGTTTTCCTAGAAAATGTGTGTGTGTGTGTAGAATATGCCTATATTAAATGTATAACACATTTTATCGGTTGAATGCGAAATTACTAATAAGCGGTAAAGTCTAATTGTAGAATAATGTGCACTATTCATTGATTATGGATATGTACATAAATATTTAACAGCATACAAGATTTAACAAGATTTAACAATATTGCCATCCCAAACAACAAGTTCCAGATGGCAAGTGGACAAGGAAGCCAATGGCTTATCGAGAGTCCAACAATGTTCTCATCTATGTGTAGCCCCCCTTATCAGATATCTGTCAATTCTATTTTTAAACATATTCACACTACTAGCATTAACACAGTCATTTGGCTGTTTTTTCCATTCATTTATCACCCTCTGTGAGAAAGAATACTTTCTCATGTCCAACCTACAATGCTCCTTAACTAATGCTGCTTTGTGTCATCTGGTTCTACTGCCTTCTTTAAGTTTGAAGAACATATTCCTATCAACATCCTCATAACCGTTCACTATTTTAAACACTTATATATTTGGTCTCCTCTTAGTCTCCTGGTCTCTAGTATTATCAAACCACATTGCAATAAGCGACTTTCGTAACTAAGGTCTTTCAATTCTGGAATAATTTTAGTTGCTCTTCGTTGTATTCTTTCTACCTTGTCCATACGATACGGCCTCCATGCTTGAATACAATATTCCACAAGTGGTATAACTATTGCATTGTAGAGGCGTACAATTAGCTGTTTCTCCTTATACGTGATAGTTTTCCTAATTAGCCCTAGAATTTGATTTCCTTTCGAAGCAGCAAACCCACATTGCTCTGAAACTGTCATGTCAGCACTAAATGTTACTCCTAAGTCCTTTTCTTGTGTGCTTCTACTTAGCACAGCATTCCCCATTTTATATTCTTCGTCCATGTTTCCATGTCCTATGTGTATACGTTTACACTTCCCAAAATTGAGTAACATTTGCCATTTTTCTGACCCTTTAACTAATTTATCTAGATCATCTTGTAAACTATGTTTATCTGTATCATTAGTAACCTTTCTGAATACTTTTGTGTCATCTGCAAATTTCAGTACTTTGCTACATATGGCATCTTCCAAATCATTTATATATATATATATATATTAAAAACTAAAACTGATCCATGTGGTACCCCACACAATACAGATTTCCCGTTTGAAATCTCACCATCTACTATTACTCTCTGTCTTCGGTGTGTAAGCCACTTTTATATCCAGTTGATTACATCATTACCTATACTATGGGCTTTTAGTTTAAGTAACAATCTTTGATGTGGCACTTTATCGAAAGCTTTATGAAAATCTAAGTAGACAACATCCACTGGTGACTCTTCATCTACCCACTTTGTAATTTTTTCCAAAAACATAAGAGATTGGTTAGCCATGACTTTGCTTTTAGGAACCCATGTTGAGATGTATTTATTAATTTATGTTTTACAAGGAATTCCACCATGTGGTCTCTAATAAATGTTTCGAGTAATTTACATACAACTGATGTTAAACTCACTGGTCTGTAATTTTCTGGCTTGTTCCTCGATCCCTTCTTAATTAGCGGCGCAATGTTTGCTTCTTTCCATTCTGAAGGAACTATTCCTTCTTCTAGTGACAATTAAACAATTTTGCAAGTGGTGTACTAATTTGCTCAACAATTTCCTTAAGCAGTTTCCGTGGTATCCCATCAACTCCATGTGATTTATTATATTATCTTTCATCTTCTTAATTTTGTTTTTTATCATTTCAGGAGTTACAAATAACTGCCCTAAATATTCTGATTTATTGCCCTCAAATTTTGTAAATGGGACTGGAAGTGAACTGATATCTGCTGTGGTAAAAACTGAGCTGAAATACTCATTCAGGACTGAAGTTATATTTCCCCTGTTGTTTTCCAGTGGTCCGGCCTTATCTCGAACTTTCTGTTTACTCCTTTCATAAGCATAGAAATTCTTGCTGTAATTTTTGATATTAACTGCCAATTATTTTTCAAAAGTTCTTTTAGATTTTCTAATTTCAGCCTATAAAACCTCCACATAGTTTGCTTCAACACTACTTTTTCTAATAGCTTCTTTTGACAAGTGTTTATTTCTAGACCGTTTTCCTTTTTTCAAGGGAACAAATTTGTCGATGATACTCTCAATTTCATATTTTAGAATATTCCAAAATTAAATTGCAGTCTTATTGATCAGCATGTTATTCCAATCTAGTTTTGCTAAGTATTTTCTCATATCTTTAAAGTTACCTTTGAGGAGGTTTCTCCTATACGTTTTTTTATTTTTACTTTCTGATTTTACAGTGATGTCAAAATGGATTTGATTGTGGTCACTGTTACCCAATGGTTCAAGTATTTTACACATTTTTTTTGTGATGACAAAACTATATCTAATACATTTTCTCCCCTGGTTGGTTCTAGCACGTGCCGAGTAAGGAAGCTATCCTGAATTGAAAATAGAACTTGTTGGTCCTCACCCCCTATACTCTCTAGAGATTTCCATTGTATGTGTCCATGGTTAAAATCTCCCATTAAGATACATTCCCCTTTACTAACTTCCTTTATAGCATTTTTTTGGTATTTTTGTGTTATCCTCTTCGTTTATGTTTGGACTTCAGTAAACTAATCCAATAGTTAATTTTGAATTTCCTGAAACTGTTTTGCCCCAAACAGCTTCATCGTAATCTGCTTCCCTTCCTAATTTTATTTCATAAGCCTGAATATATTCTTTAACATATCGAATAACTCCCCCTCCCCTTCTTCCTATTCGATCTCTCCTAAATACTACGTATCCTGTGAATCCTAATTCAGCATATGTTATGTCTGTGTTGGCCCATGATTCGGTATTATTATAAGAGAGTCAATATCTTCTACCATAATGTTTAATTCGTTTTTCTTATTTACTATACTCCTAGCATTTAAACACACGCATCTATAACCTGCTTCAGACATGTTTTTCGGACAATTCGTTATTGGTTTATTTGTACTAGTGGCCTCTTGTCCTGCTTGAGGCATCTCTAAGTAACCCCCCTGCGCTTCTAGTTTAAACAGTGTTTACTACCAAAAATATTTGTTATGCTACCCATGCCACTGTCTACTGCTGCTGTGACTCCATCCGCAAATACTCCTGCCCCATTTCCATTTAGATGAAGCCCATCCTTCATGTACATATCAGCCCTTCCAACAAAACTTCCCCACAAATCCAACTTCTTCTTCCCTACATAACTTCTCGACTAGCATGTTAATTGCCACCCCTGGCAATTTCGATATATGTGACCCCTCCTTCCTATTACTGGTAAAATTCCTGACAGTATTACCTGCTCAAACCGCGTCTGCTTTAGTGTTCTGACCAAATTCCTGTATTTTCTAACTATGGCAATTGTACCCTCCCTCTCTACGTTAGTTGTCCCTACGTGTACTAAAACAGAACCACCCTTGCACGAACCCACAATGTTTTCTACCCTTTCAGTTATCACCTCTATTTTGGCCCCAGGCAAGCACACCACCACGTCATCTCCCTTGTTTAAGACTATGTCGGTCTTCCTAACTATTGAGTCCCCCACAACCACCCTCGCTCTCTTTCTCAACCCCTCTATCACTGCCTCAGAATAGCTCTTCCAATGGATCCCCTCCATCGCATTCTGTCCTGCAGCCTTGTCACTTGGTGATAGATTGTTACCAGGCTCTCTCTTTCGCCCATCGACCTGTCACTTTTCCTCCCATCTCCTTGTTTAACTTGCGCTCCAGTCGCCTTCCCTCCTGACACCTTCCCTCCCGTCTCCCTCACTCCCATCGCCTTAACTATCGTCTCCCCCCCCGACTCCTTCGCTACTCTCTCCCCCACTCCCCTTTCCTTCGATCCATTAGTCTTCCCTCCCATTTCTTTCCTTCCCGTCTCCTTACGTCATGTCTCCCTACGACCTGTCACCTTACCTCCTCTCAGCCTCCTCCCAGGCTGAGTTGAGCTTTCCCTAGCATCTCTCTCATCGTCTTCCCCCACTTTATCTTTTACTCTCCCCCCACCGGAAACACTGGCACAACCCACCTGCCCCCTTCCCACCATTGCCACAACGAGCAGCCTCAGCTGTTCTAACTCCACCTCAAGTTCCTTCATCTTTGTACATCCCTTACACTCAAAACTAAAACTATCCGCCTGAACCTCAGCCCAGGACTTCTCACACCGGGACTTGACGAAATCCACCCACTTGCTGCAACTGCTGCATATTAAATGCCTTGTGGCCTTTACCTGCCGTTTGCACGGCGCCATCACAAATATGGCAATGTATGTTTATTTTTTACATGACAATCAAATATTAAATGCTGTAGCGCATATTTAAATCACTGTACTATATTATATCTTCTTCTTCCGTGTACGAGTCAACACTTTCTTCAAAGCTTATAGACTCGGTGTATCTGTAGATGTTACACTCTCAAAATAATAATAATAATAATAAAGCATTTTTCGTTCAAGAAGTTGTACAATTCGATTCAGAATATGTGCTTTCGTTTAATGTGTACATGTAATACAGAACAATAAAAAAGAAACACAAATTTTACAATTTAACATTTGTTTTATAGATTCTCGAATCAGCCCTCCTCGATATTTGTTTGGAAGTATGTTATCAAAACAAACGTTTCGCATGAATAAAATCGTATCATCAAGTTTAAATTATGACAATATAACATTGTATTCGAAGCATGTAGACTATAGTACAGGCGGAGACAAATCGAGCATATTCAATAATCAGCGTTGGATGGCAAACCCTTGAAAGCTTGAAACTGTGGACAGTATAAAAACCCATAGGTATGTCGTATATGCAGCAGCCTGCTTATTGTTTTTTTAATATGGAACTCGATCTCACAAAACATATTACAAAAAACATGTTTAAAAGAAGCCATTATGGGGCTTCTGTTTACCCTAATAAACACACGCATCAAATAACTTACTCTGGTTTACGAACAACGGCCCAAAAAACTCTTCAATTGCCACGTAAAGTATCCACATACCTTATTTTATTTCACTAACTAAATTATAAATTAATCATTAATCATAATGAACCGTTTACATAGTGCTAATTACAATATCGTGGATAATTGCATTGAAGACAATATTAATTAATATTTAAATATATCCATAAAACTAAAACTGTTAATTTAATTTGCAGATCCAAAGAAAATCACACTGCATAGATTAATTAAATAACTTTAAATAAATTAATAAATAAAAATCGTAAAATTTAGTATGACAGAAAATAGCAATACAAGCATAATGTTCATCAAAATAAACAGTAAGTTAGATGGATAGACGTCTATCTGAAATTTCTGATAAAAGGGAGCTATTAGATATTACTAACTTAATTTTTGTTAATGCAAGTGCAACTATTAGTCCAATAACTAGAACTTTAATTTGGCGTATTTTTTAGGTCAGGTTTATTAAAAATGTATAACAAAAAAGGCTGGTAACCTGAAACTAGATACAATGTAATATTTCTTCTACCAGCTCTGCAAACACTAGTTTAAAAAAGTAGTCGTCTATCGACCAATGACAGTTTAACACGACAAAGAGTCACTGGGATAGATTTCAATCACTTCATGTGAATCAGTTTACGACGGCGGCGACTTGTGGATATTTGTCGCGATAATTACACTAAATTATATTATATTTATATTATATTATATTTACACAAAGTACATATAATGTGCTGTGATTAACGAGTCGTGAATCAGACACTCGTCTGTGTGTGTTGTATTAATTCTGGAATATAATTTAGTGTACAAGTTATAAATCATTCGTACAGTAGAATTTCTCTCTTACAGCCTCAGCCACTGGTCCAGGTCGATCAACGTGTTCGGTGACGATGAGAACGTAGAATGTTTCTGTAGAGGACTTGCAGCGATGACACAACTAAATAAACTATTGTAAGTAGTAGTAATTGTAGTAGCTGTTGTAACTTGTAGACAATGTAGTTGTAGCTTGTAGTTGTGGTAGTACTAGTAGTATTAGCTGTAGTTTCATTATTATTAATAGTAGTAGTAGTAGTTGTTGTAGTAGTTGTTTTATTTGTTCTTATAATAATACTAATAATATTACACATAATAAAAATAATAATAATACCAATAATACCAACGCTCACGAATAATAATAATAATAATAATAATAATGTTGTAGCAGTGCAATATACAACTACTACTAATGAAACTACTACTAATGATAATAATATGAATAATAAGGACAACAATAATGATGATGATACTAATAGTACATACATTTGTGACGAAAATGTCACACAACAGTTGACAGAAGTGACATTGTCAAATAATCGATCGTTGATGTCAACGTCTGTTGTCGGCGTTGAAACAATTAATTAACAATGTTGTTTCTATAACAGCTTGTACTGGACTGGGTTGACAGACGCCGGGTTGACCCGGATATGTCAAACCGTCATGTCGTCGTGTCGACAATTGACACTGCTCAGGTAAGTAAACACGTCTAGTTCTGTCTATTTACCCCGATAAATTCACCATAAAAATGTCACTTTATGGCGTCACTGATCCACTTTTTCTGTAAATAAAACTTGTTTAGTTTTTAAACTTCACCAAAACTCGTCGTCCGAGTCGCGTCAAAATTTCACAAATGTGTAGAACTTGACGCGTCAAATCAGTTTATTGTCTTTAATTACATTTCGTACGACACGTTTTAATTTTACTGTTTTAATAGATTTCTCACAATTAAGTTTTTGAAGGCGATGAAATAAACAAAGTTTGACGATAAACTACAACGCTTCGTTTGTTTTACAGCTGTCCATGGAACCCGTTGACAGACAACGTGACAGACGTGGTTACAGCGACAATGACGGACCTGTCGGGGTTAACGATAGAGTAAGTATTATATGTGTTTGTTGACATTGACACAACAAGTGTTGGTTTGTTTACGACTCGTGTAGTAATAATTTATTGAAATTAATTACACTAAACGTTGTAATCACAATGTAAATTATGTTACAGTAATTGTGCCTTGTAATCATTGTAATGGACCGAAGTAAGTAATTATTATATGTGTCATATTTATATTTTGTTTCACTGTTTTCAGCCTCGAGGGCTGTCGTCTGTCATCCGGCGTCAGTCGTCGACTGACGAAGGAGTTTGATCAGAGGATTGTTATGGTAAGTAAACTCACTGACAAAGTCTGGGTAGTTTCATTTACCTTTCGTTGCCCCAGTTCACCAGGCTGTGTAAATGACAACCCGACTCTTGAAGCACCGGGGGTTAACCTGCGATACACTGACATCATGTCAAGGCAAGAAACCCGGATTAAATACATAGTGTATGGGTCTTAGTGGCCCAGAAAGGGTTCAACTCCCAAAAACGTCGTTAAATGATGTCGCACTGATGTGACATATGTCGCAGTCCTATGTGTTTATGTTGACTTAGATTGTCGCGATTCACAGTGACAACTTTTTTATATAAACGAGTAGCGACAAATCGTCACAATTTGTCCACATCAACTGTCAAAATATACCTGGAAATAAAACAAATTGTAGGGTTTAATTATTAATTTAAGGGAGTGATTAAACGCTATTAAATACTGTATTTATTATAATTATTATTTCATTACAACTATTATTTTATTATAACTATTATTTTATTATAACTATTATTTTATTATAACTATTATTTTATTATAACCATTATTTTAGTAAAAATATAATTTTATTATAACTAATATTTTATTTTCTGTTTGTAGCTGAAGGGCAGCAAGCATGGAGGCCGTATCGTAAAAAGGACATAGACAAGCTAGAAACAGGAAACAGGAAACAAGAAATATTGATTCGTCCCAAAGACAACAAAACAGAGTATTCAAAACAAAAACCATTCAATATATTACATATATGTCGACATGATAAAACGAAGTAGTAAGAATATAGAGTACGGTCTGAAAAAAAGATAATGTCATATAAGGGACGGGAGACTCCTACTAAGACTAAAAAAATAATCGCTGTCGTAGGAGCCACCCTGTCGATTAATTTCACCCGTTTTTAAATTATAAAAAGAAAAATCCCTATATATATTAATGCATAATTACTGAGTGAACAAAATTAATATAGATATGTCTGCATATTACAAATGCCAATTATATTCCTACAATTGGATATACATAGAGTGATTATAACCAAGGAGGAACAGAGACATATTCAGTCATGTTGACATATATAACAATTTTGGATTGCACATTGTTCAATATATGTATTCAGATAATAAAGTTTGATATAATTTGAGAAACCATGTAAACTGTGAGTGGGGACCTTGTCTTTTAATAAATCAGGTGCATTATTTATGGTATGTGGCAAACTGTACCTGAGACTTCGTTTAGCAAACTCGTGGTGTACCCTGATCGTATGTATATTATATTGACCACGTGTATTAAAGTTGTGAACACTATTGTTTTGATCAAGTGGTAAGTTTTGCAGGTAGACAGGTAGTTTATTGTTTGAAAATTTATGATATAATTTTAGTTCCTGCAATTTTAGAATATGCTCTACTTTTAGTAAATTAAGACTTTTGAACAGTGGATCGGTATGAGCATTATATTTACTTAAACATATAATTCGGACGGCTTTCTTTTGAAGTTTTTTTTAGTCTATCACATCTATAGCCCCAGGCCGTTAAGCCATAGTTTAGTTGTGACAATATCAAAGTGTTATACAACATAATCTTTATATTAAGAGGTAACAATCGTTTAAGTTTATTTAGGATACCTATAATTCGGGAGCACCTATTTGAAATGTTGTTGATGTGGCTTTTCCAGTTTAATTGTTCATTAAAACTTATCCATAGGAAATTGAACTCATCTACTCTATCGATATATGTATTATCTATTTTTATATTTAGTGGATTTATCATATTATTTCTTCTAGCCGTTTTGAAGATCATATATTTAGATTTATTTACATTTAAGGATAATTTGTTTAATTTGAGCCACTCATTAATTTTATCCAGTTCTGTGTTGATTATGAATTCTACATTTTATTTTTTGCTATATTGAGCGAAAGAATCTAGGGTACTTGAAAGTGTCGTATCATCGGCGTACATAATAAAGTTGAATTTCGGACTAGATTGGGCAAAGTCATTTATGTAAATTATAAATAACAAAGGGCCTAGAATTGATCCTTGTGGTACGCCTGTGGAAAAATTAAGCATATCTGATTGGGCATCTTCAAATTCTGCGTACTGTTTTCTATTTGTTAAATAATTTTTGAATAGGTCTAAAGCTACTCCTTTTACGCCATAAAACTCTAGCTTATCGATTAATATTGAGTGATCCAAAGTGTCAAATGCTTTTGACAGGTCCAAGTAAATATTTATTGGTATTTCCTTATTATCCATACGTGTCAATATCATATCAAGAGCGACAAATTCCGTAGAATGTTCCTTTCTAAATCCATACTGACTATCGTACATTAGTTTGTGTCTTTTTAAGAAAGAATCTAGCTGGTCGAAAATAATTGCTTCGATTACTTTTGAAATTGCAGGTAAGATTGATATTGGCCTGTAGTTGCAGAATAAGGTGTCTTCCCGTTTTTATAAATTGGTATTACTTTAGCAGTTTTGAGTTTGTCGGGGAAGATATCCGTTGTTAATATTTGGTTTGTGATTAAAGTTAAAGATTTTATCAAAACAGGTTTAATTAACTTTAGAAGCCGTGAAGAAATGCCGTCAAATTCGCAACTTGTTTTGTGTGCATATCATCTATTGTTTTAGATATTGTTTCTTCATTAATAAGTTGAAAATTAAATACATTGTTATGGTTTCCATTTAGGTAGAATCTGAAAGCTTTATTTGTGGAATTTTGTATTTGGTTGGCTAAATTTGGGCCAATATTGGTAAAATATGAATTAAATGTGTTTGCAATTGCCGTTTTATCTGCTATGGTATTTTCGTTATAAATAAAGGAATTGGGGAACGTTTTCTTTCTGTATGTTCTAGAAAGAATACCATTAATTGTTTCCCATGTTTTTTAATGTTATTTTTGAATTTGTTAAAACATGATTCGTAATGTATGCGTTTAGCAGTACGTATGCTTTTTTTAAGGATAGTATTATAGGTAGTCAGGTTGATCCGAATTGCAAAGTATTTTGGTGATTCTGGTCGAGTAGTTTTTAGTGTCTTATATAATTTATTTCTGTATCGAATGGATTTGAGCAGACCTAACGTAATCCAAGCGGATTTCTTGTGCTTTTATTTGTTTTAGTTTAACTGTTTTATATGGCATATGTTTATTTGTGCACATTGCATTACGTCATGTAGTATATAATAATTTACATTAGGGTTTGCATTAGGAGATTGACCGAGTTTACTATAAACATTTGATGAGAAAACCTCGTGTATAAAATCAGATATTGAATCAGAGTTCTGTACAGTCATTTTTTTATATTTTGGTAAAGGTTCTGTGTGGGAAATAATAAATTGACCTTCCCAATTATCATACTGATTAAGAGACAAAATTACTTTGTAGCTAAATTTTTGCTTAAATACATGACCAGTCCACCTTTATTACTACATGTTTTACCTTGTTTACTGCACTGATATCTCTCAAGTTGTAAATGACACATATCATCATTCTCGGAAAGCCAACATTCCTGGAAACATATTAAGCTAAATTTAAAGTTTATCAGGTTAAGTTCTTCCATGAAGGCTTCTATTTCACTATGTTTGGCATTAATTGATTTTATGTTTGTGCTTAGTATATTAAAACGTGTGTTGTGTCTTTCTGCCAGTAACTTAAAATTATCAAGATCATAATAAGGGGAATGACGTATTGGTTGAATATCCTCATCTAGTGTTTCATCTAACTGTAGTATATTAAATAAAGAATTGCGGTTAGTACCTCCTTGAAAATGAATAAATGATTCATCATCATCCATTATTTGGATACAAAATTCTGGTTAAAAATATGCAATTGAAACCGATTGTCCGCTATTTATTATACATAATATAACATTTGAGATAAAATATAGTCAGCTTGTATGTTGTGCTGCGAATCACCACAATTGCCTTTGTAGGAATATTAGAATAGTACATATAAATACTGATACGAACGCTATTATTTGGGATTAACAAGAACATGACAAATATAATAAAAAGAAAAATGCGTACCACAGAGGTCATCGAGGTACCGAAATTAATGGAGATAACACAAGTCACAATACAATGGTGAGATAGGACTGCCAATCATTAATAATCGCACGTGTCATTTAAATTATATGCGCACATAGGCTTAGGTGGTTATAGTCTTGATATCGAAAAAAAAATTATAAACAAAAACAATACTAATATAATAACCTACTGCCATAATTTGGCATGTACCAACTATAAAATAAGCATAACTAAATATATTACTGCAATTATATTTAGTCTGAAAAAATAAAATGATACTCTGTAATAAATCATCTATCCGTATAACATGGATAGGTTATATTAATCAAATACATTCATGTTGTTTATAAAGAAATAATAATAATACTGTTGTAGTGCCATGGAAATTAAATACGTAGGTTCACGCTACTTGAAGGTGTGCAAGTGCCAGACAACGCTTACGTCATTTGACGCAGCAGTGTGTCGGTAATATCCACAGGGGTTACGCAACGCAGGTGTCAAACACGGCGCACCTTGAAACATGCGTCCTGTTTATTTCGTACTTGATGGACAACACCCTGAGTGTCTTTGTACAAGATATTCCCATTGAAAGACCAGCAGTCAGAAATCAGTCCATTTTTTTTTCGAAGTTCATACAGAAGTTCAGAACGAGTTTTCGTGAGGTCTTCATTCACAAATAAACGAAGGTTTAGACCCGAGGCTGTATAGTGCTGTTTTAGGTTGATTCGAGCTCTGTATATAGCGTCCCTCCGACGTTCGCTAGTTAGTCTAACAATTGTAGTGCGTGGTCGCCCGCCATCCGTTTTAGGGCGGCCAATTCTGTGCGCTCGCTCAATCTCGTGAGACTGCAGGACTGGAGTTAACTTCATATGATCATTGACAATGTCTAGGATTATATTTTTCAATTTCACCAGTACCTACATATTCGGGTATTCCTTCTATTCTCAAATTGGATCTTCTAGAATATTGCTCGATGCTGTCGTTGGCCGATTCTAACAAGTCGACTCTACTTTCAAGTTCTTTGATTTTCTCGTCCTTCTCTTTCACAGTTTGTTTTAGTTGCTCAGTCTGAGTTGCTAAGTAGTCTATTTTGTCAGCAATCTCTTGCGGGAACAGAGCTCGTTTCAAAAGTTTTATAACATCACTGTCACTCAGAGTTTCAATAAAGGTAAGTTTTAGAAGTTCATTGTCAATACCTTCAAAGCGAGTAGCATCTGACGAGCTTTTTTGGTGATGTTTGGGCGGCATGGTGTCTTATTGTCGTTGGTTACACGTCTGATAGGTGTGTCAAAATGTGGCAGGTCCAAGATGGACGTTCAATATGGCAGCACGCTCAATCTGACAAACCCATAGATTATGTGCAAATCCACCCCCATCCTAGGGTATTGTGAATGTTTGTCTCACCAGATTCATCGTACGGATCGTTTGAAGTTCCATGCCATTAGATAACTTCATTATTTTCCGTCGCATTTGTAACAACAGAACATCGTCACACGAGAGCTCAACGAAACGCGGCCTGCTCCGTCCGACGTCACAAAGCATAGAAAGAATACAACGAAGAGCAACCAAAATGATTCCAGAATTGAGAGACCTTAGTTACGAAAGTCGCTTATTACAATGTGGTTTGACAACACTAGAGACCAGGAGACTAAGAGGAGACCAAATAGAAGTATTTAAAATAGTGAGCGGTTATGAGGATGTTGATAGGAATATGTTCTTCAAACTTAAAGAAGGCAGTAGAACCAGAGGACACAAAGCAGCATTAGTTAAGGAGCAGTGTTGGTTGGACATGAGAAAGTACTCTTTCTCACAGAGGGTGATAAATGAATGGAACAAACTGCCAAATGATTGTGTTAATGCTAGTAGTGTGAATATGTTTAAAACTAGAATTGACAGATATTTGATAAGGGTGGGCTACAAATAGATGAGAAAATTGTTGGACTCTCGATAAGCTAATGGGTTTCTTGTCCACTTTGCCATCTGGAACTTGTTGTTTGGGATGGCAATCTTGTTAAATCTTGTTAAATCTTTTAACTATTGATGACAGCGGCTGACGCATCAACGTCCGTATTAGATCTTAAATTCATGTAATTTTATTTAAAGTATAATAATGTATTTACCTTATATTTTCGGCCATGTATTTATATAATAAATTATGTGTATATGTAAATTGTATTTAGTCCGAGATTGCTTTGCCTGGTCAGGTCTGTGTGTAAAATGTAATAAACCTGATTAATCATTCACTCATACTGGTAGAGGCATTTTCTGCTACGCTATGAAAATGTTTGTATTAAAAAAAACACTTTGGACAATAAATTCCACACATTTGATTACTTAGAAGCATTGTATCGTTTATAATCAAACACATATTTATAGTTTGGTCAAAAACTTCCATAAAAAAATTATTGTTTTAACATTTTCCAAAAGCTGCCTGAATCAGTATTTTCTATATTGCCGGGAAAGTTTGGTAGAATTAGTTTGTTATTGTTTTTAGTTTGCTTTGCACAGTAGAGAGGGCGAAGGTCGGGGGTAATGTTGCGCTTGTGGCCAGTCGGCACATCGGGAGTGTGCGGGGTTGATAAGTGTGGCGCGTGTACGTGGGAGATTGAACAATTTATATTTAAAAATTATGTTTTACCTCTCATCATTTAACTTATTTCAATTGCTTAAAATGTAAATCATTGTATTTTCCTATTTTGAGTCAGGTTTTTATGCCTACTTTATTTACTTATAATTAGTCTATAAATTAACTTTATTAGTCATTAACACAGTTTTATATGTATTTATTTATGTGTGCTATATGTATTTATGTATTTATTTATTGTTTTTACGTAAAGCGCATTGCGCTATATAAAATAAAGTTATCGTTATTATAGATGTGATGATGGTGTTTTGTTCACTAAAATTTGTTATCTTTTAAAAACACTTGAATTCAAGCATTAATTAAGTTATATTATCAGGATTACGCATACACGTTGTCAATATACTGAACTGGACAATGTCCCTCCAGGAGAAACCCTAGGTCTAGGGCTAGGCCTAGCCTAGGGAAATATCACCCCAGGGCCCAGGCTGGCAGCGGCTGAAATCGACGGAATAGACATATTAATGTACACCTACGGTGATATATCTTGCTAATATCGCAATCCCTTGTCTCGGTGAAAGCTTTAATATGTTTGTGTAACCAATTCGCATGTCTCGACGACAGCTAATGTAATATGCTGTGATTATTTCAACATAACACGCCACTGTAGGGGTCACGGCACACACACCTGCTATTTATTGATTGGCTAATAAAATATAATGACCTCCGTCATTAGTACACTGCTAGGGGTCACCATATAATTCAATATGTCACATCCCCCTTTTATTAAAATAGAAGATAAACTGCAAAACTACGTATAGACTAGGCCTACTATTAAAGATAGCCTTTTAAATGCCAAAGTCAAATATGAGCATAAACACTACTGCAAGACAAACTTATTATCTGTAACTACTAACACTAACTGTAACATTGAAGTCCAAATTCTTATCAATAACATTGTTCAAGAATTTACTTAACGCCCATCTCAAAGTCATGCTGCCACCGTGGCTTTGACTTCAAGCGGGAGCCTCGCGTCGACTGGGTTAGACAATGAGAAAATTCGCTTACTAGCCCGCGACGAGTGGTTGGGGTACCTGGCTCGGCAGCTAGTGGTGATCGCACGATAGCAGGACTGTCCGTTGGACTGTCGACCGCTCGTTGAGACTCGGCCGTGCGTAGGTCATCATTACGGTCGTCACGCTCCATCGACTCCGGAGGCATAACGTATGTGACCTCTCTTAACTTGTTGAGAACCCTCTCATTTCGCCGGTAGCTGCCGCCATCCTCAGTGGTGACGACGCATGACGCCGGGGTGTCGCACACTCCAGTGACGATGGCGCGGTCCCACGTGTTGTGTAGGCGCACACGTACATTGTCTCCAATTCGATGAGATGCGCGTGACATCGTGCCCCGGTCGTAGAAGTGTTTTTGTCGCGTTTGTCGTCGTCTCAGGGTAGATCTGCCGTCGGTAACCACGACTGGTTTCAGTGTGTTCAATGTACTCGGCATTTTCTCTCTCAATTTCCGATTCATTAACAGTTGAGCAGGCGAGTACGGCGCTCCGGTGATTGGAGTGTTCCGGTATTGCAGGAGAGACATCCAGAAGTCGCGTCCTTCCTCGTGCGCTTTGCGCATGTACGATTTCACGATGCCCACACACTTCTCGCTCTGGCTGTTGGGCTGCGCGTACCTCGGACTGCTGGTGACGATCTCGAATCCCATCTCAGTAGAAAAGCCCGCCATCACGTGACTCAGGAACGGCCTGTTGTCACATATCATCGTTTCTGGTATTCCATGTCGTGCGAAGATTTGCCTTAGTACAGAGATGACGCCATTTGCAGTTTTGCTGGTGAGTTGCTCTACCTCTGGAAATATTGTGAAGTAATCAACGACTACCAAGTAATTGTGGTCCTTGAACGAGAAGATATATGCGCCGACCTTAGCCCAAGGTCGATTAGGTATCTCATGAGGGATCATCGGTTGTTTGTTGTTTTGCCTCCTGAATGTTGCACAAGTAGCACACTGGGCTACTGTTTTCTCGATGTCAGCAGACATGTTGGGCCAGTACATGATCTCACGAGCCCTAGCGCGACATTTTTTTTATGTCCAGGTGACCTTCGTGTAACCTTGACAACATCTCGCCTCTCATAACTGTGGGCACTACGAGTTTCTCACCCGCGAAGAGCAAATCATCATCACAGTGGATCTCATCTCGGATTCCCCAATATGCATGTAGTTGTGGAGACGCGTTGTCTTTGTATTTCGGCCCGCCATGCATGACGTATCGCCTGATCTGGTTCTGCACGTCATCGTTCAGTGACGCACCTTTCAGTGCTTGAAGCTTCTGTGGCGTAGCAGGGAAGTACTTAGAGACGGAATGTATTCTCAACTCCATGTTGTGCTCTGTTTTCGAGTCTGTTGACAAGAATACACGTGATACGGTGTCAGGAATGTATATTTTAGACACTTGTACGTATCGAGTAGACAGTTTGTACCACAGCAGACGGAGCAGCATCAGTTGAAGACGCGGTGACGCATTGTGTAGCGGCTCCAACGGTTTATGATCGCTCTGCACCGCCTCGACACTCCCATAGATGTACTGGTGGAACCTTTCTGCTGCAAACACGATACACAACAGTTCCTTTTCAAGTGTGTGTGCATATCTGCTTTCAGTGTCCATCAAGGCGCGAGACGCGTACGCGACTGGCTGAGAGTTCTGCAGCAAGCATGCACCTAGATCCTTAGACGAAGAGTCTGCTTGTATCGTGACTGGTAGCTCTGGATTGTACAATTTGAGTACCGGTTTCTCGCTGAGAATCAGTTTCACTTTGTTCGTGGCAGCCTTATGCTCTGGTAACCATACCCACGGTACACTGTCCTTAAGTAGTGCACACAATGGTCTGATGATCGCGGCTTTGTTCGGTATGAATGGCGACAGATAGTTCAGCATGTCTATGAGACGTCGAACTCCATCTTTGTCTGTGGGTTCTGGCGTACTCACGATCGCTTTTATTTTCGCATCATCGGGTCGCATGCCGTCAGTTGAGATCATCGTCCCCATGTATGAGACTTCGGATTTCTTCAACTGCGTCATTTTTCATGTTGAACTTGACACCTCAGCCACGAGCATGCTCTACGACTTTCCTCAGAGTGCTGTCGTGTTCTGCCTCGGTCTTCGCTGCAATTAGCATGTCATCTGCAACGATGTGAACATTATGAATGTCACCAAGCGTTTTATACGTCCACTTTTGCAACACTTCGCTAGCACTGGTGATTCTGAATGGCATTCGAACAAAACGATATCGCCCGAATGGGGTGTTGAAGCAGCATAGCAATGAGCTGTCTTTGTCCAATTCCACCTGCCAGTACGAGTCCTTCTGGTCGAGAATGGTGAATAGTCGTTCACCGCCCAACTGCGTACTGATTTCTGTGAACGTCGGAATCTAGAAGTGTTCTCAGCGAATGATCGTATTCATGTGCTTCGGATCTGGACACAGACGAAGAGACCCGTCCCGCTTCTCCGTTTTGACGAAGCTATTCACCCAGTCGGTTGGTTCGTCGACTGCGATGATGACGCCTTTTGCTTCTAGCTTCTTCAACTTCTCTCTGCCTGCGGCACCCGTCTTGGAGGATCGATGACAGGCTGCGCTCCTGGGTTCAATTCGATGTGGTATTTGCCAGGGTAATAATAATAATAAAACTTTATTTTGACACCATCAAATCCGGGGCTACTGCCCCGTTCACGGGTGTGTACAAACATCAGTTCACACGAAACAAACTTGTATGTAGATAGTGATAATAATAATAATAATAATACATGCGCTGTAGCAGCCAAGACCAGAGAATACGTCTTTGTATTCGTTCTCGAGCGTGTCCATCGTGATTGCTGGCTCGGTTGCCTCGACTACGTCTATTTGTTGGACTCGATCACCTTGTGACGTCACAAGATTATCGCCTGGCTGCACCAGACCAAGAGCCACGCTGACCTCAAGTCCTAAACTTGACACGCACTTCTCTCTGGTGACGTACAGCTGGGCAGTGATGCGTTTGTCACCAACTTGATACGTCACTTCAGCAACCCCGTCATGCTCGACTACTCCGCCACCATGTGTTTTGAGAACGACAGAGCTGCAGTTCAGGTTTGGATTTTCTCGGATGTGCTTCCATGTTTTCATAGGCATCGTATTTGTCTCTGCACCCGTGTCCACCTTCATCTTTGTGTGCGAATTGCACACATTGACGTACGACTACCATGAAGACGATGCGTCGTGTTGTAACGACTCGACACATTTGACGACCGATTGAAGGAAGAACTCATCCTCGCTGCTGTCTTCATCATGACCATGCAGTGTCGTCACAGCGTGCATTGATTTAGATTTACGCACTGCTGAGTAGTGGTTCCGCCCGTTGCACTTGTAACAAGTAGCGCCGTACGCTGGACACTGGCGCGCTTCATGTTGGTTCCACAGCGTCTGCATGGTTAGTGTTTGTTTGCACTGGTGGCGGCACGGTGGTCGTTCTTAGATGAAGAATACCCTTGGTTGCTACGCTGAGAGAAGGGAATAGACTTTGTATATTGCTTCACACGACGTCCTTTTACGTAGTTGACCGCCTTCTTTGTGGTTGATTGTGTGTCGTGTGTTGACATTGACCTGATCTCATTCTGTGTGACCTGAAACGCAACGATAGATCACGTGTTTTAGTAAAGGTTAAGTTCTCTTGTCTCAAGAGCCGCTCCGTCAGGGCTTTCTCCTGTTGCGCAATAGAAAACACGATTTTGTCTCGAATCATGTTCACTTTCTCTGCAAACTCGCATGCATCTGCTAAGTTTTGTATTGCTGTCAAGTAGTCAACAAACGGCTGTTATTCGGCCCGCCTGTATGTCCAGAACTGGTATCAGCTGAATACAGTTCGTCTTAGGCCATTGAAATGATCTTCGAACTTTTGCATCACCTAAACGTAGCTTTTGCTGTCTTTGCCGGCAACCTCATCGAAGGTGAAATGGTTGTATCATTCGAGTGCCTCTGGTCTTATCAAAGCCAACAGCATGGCGATTTTGATGTTGTCGACTTTTGCGTTGCTCTCTGTAGCCGTCATGAAAAGGTTAAATCGCTGTTTCCATAAACGCCAATTGTCGGCAAGATTGCCTGACATATTTATACTGTCCGGCGGCCTGAATTCGAGCGACATTTTACAATCTTACCGCTTCCGACACCATGTAATATGCTGTTATTATTTAAACATAACAACACGCCATTGTAGGGGTCACGGCACACATACCTGCTATTTATTGATTGGCTAATAAAATAAAATGACCTCCGTCATTAGTACAATGATGATCGCTAGGGGTCACCATATAATTCAATATGTCACAGCTAGAACATTTCAAGAGGTGAATAGGGGTCTTATTTTCTCTGATGTTTACTGCGTTACAGGACATACTAGGGCACGGTTCACAAGCGAGAGTTGCACAACACCATACGAGTGAATATCAATTTAGACTTAACTAACAATTTAGACCTCGAGAACTGTTCTCGTTCTGATGATATCGCGACTTCCGGGGACGACAACGTGATTTACGGCGGCGACTTCCGGGGACGACAGTGTGACATCCGGCAGCGACTTCTCGGGCCAACAACGTGGTTTCCGGCGGCGACTTCCGGGAACGACAACGTGGTTTTCGGCTGCGACTTCCGGGGACGACAACGTGACATCCGGCAGCGATTCTCCTATTGGCGACCATCATTATTGCATCTGGCGCTAACCCTAAAACACACCACAATTCAAAACACACACTACCAATTCAAAATAAACACAACCAATTCAAAGCACACACTACCCATTCAAAGGCCAGTGGTACCCTACGAATCTAGCGTCCGGAACACCAGAAAGGTAGACGAGATTAGACGTCACTACCGAGAAATGACAGCGGGACTGGCAGTATGGCAGCTTGAGCCATAGTTACCGGCTGAGATGGTAGTGCAGTCACATTGGGTGGAGGAGTATCAGTGAACGGCAGAGATGACATCTCTATTTGAGAAATGCGTGGAACAGTGTTTTTGTTAGGGACAAAGAGAGACGGGTTTCGAAACAAGAGATAAGTGACAATAACACCAAGTACGATCAAGATTGGAACAAGAGTAAAATTAACCATGGTAAATGATCCGTGTGGGTATCCCAGTTAATGGGATTCTCCTCCGTGTCAAGCAATTTAGTCAATTCGTCCAATTTAATGTCCGGGATAACGGATAATGGTTGTCAGGCAGGTGAAGCCAAATTAATTTTAAGAACGTAGGAAGGAATCAAGTCTGTCAAGTTCAGAGGCCATACTTTAATGATAGATAGCTGCCAGGTGAACTGAGAAGACCGACGAAAGTGCCCATGCAGCGTCCAGCTTGTCTCGCTGACGCTACATCCCGGCTGAATGTGAAACACATATAAACCTGTCGATATTTGACCAATCTTAGCCGGATGCCCTGGACAAAACTAACGATACTCCCCCCCCCTCGCGACAGTAAAGCGAATGTTCCCGCCTACAATTCCCCAATAGTAGTCCCCGGGGCAGCCTGACGACGTATAGTAACCAAACATTGTTTGCGGCGAGAAACCTTATTCGTCAAAATTCTTCGGGGGCATTGTAACGCGTACTCTTTGAAAATGGACCCTGAAAGGCGAACTGCCGGATGATATCCCACGCATATTTGGGGAATAAACATGTCCCCCTTCTGCGTATCGTACGCCACATTATCACGGACTTGAATTTGGACAGTTTTGGGATGCCTATACCTTGACACTGGCAAAAGCCTGGGCCCAAAGTACTAAATCTTCCATATTCACCTTCCTATCTATCATCAATGCAAAAACATGAGGTTCGAAAAATTGTCAAAAACATAAAATTACATTAACGTGTGTGAAACGCCCTATTTTAATCAACCATATCTCAAAAGCTATCAGGAGTTGAGGCTGGAACTGTTGCACAGATCCCTTCTACCACTAAATAAAATTTTAGAATGTTTTCATTGAAAACTGAGAGGAAAGTATCTGAAAATTATGTGAGTTGCCACGGAATGACCCATGTGTTACACAACACTGATTAATCATACAATGCTTAAATATCCTTAAGAATACATTGTATGAGAATATGTCTCTGACTTCACACAACAGCTCAATAATTTTCCAAGATTTGTCCTACATGACAATTGAATATAGCATTGTTCGTGAGATTTACCTAAAGAGACTGGAAATTAACAAGGAATTGACAACATATACTCAAATGTTTGGTTTATGGCCAAACAATGTTGTGAAACTCTTCACAATTGCTTACTGCAGGTAGTCAGCCTCTTGTGAATGTGGTTTCAGGAGGTATAGTTTTGTGGCTGCTAGTTCCTTGATACGTGGAGGGGAAACAGTGCAATGCGTGAGTTATTAAACAGAGGCAAAGTCTAAAATTCAGTTGAAATATGCCCCAAAACTGGCTTAGTAATCAATGCTATCAATCTGATATCGACAGTTAGAAGAGCAAAAAAACTTTTATAATAACGAGTTGTAATTGAAGTTGAATGTAAACATCACCAGCAGAAATATTTTCATTTGTTTTTACAAATTAAAAAAAAATGCAATTTGTCTAGGGTGATGTACACTTAATAGAACAAGTGCAATGCATATATCTAGATCTTTGTATTTGTAATATACTGAGAAATACTGAGGAAACCAGCAGAAAACATCACACGACAAGCATTTACGTGGAATCCACAAGGGAAGAGAAGAGGAAGGCCGAGAAACACGTGGTAGAGAAACACCGAAAACGAAAGAAAGAAATATGGGCTACAACGGGAGAGAAATTGAGAACATGGCCACAAACAGACAAGAGTTGAGGACCATGGTCGATGGCCCATGCTCCCAGCGAGCAGGCCAAAGTAAGTAAGTAGAAATAATGACTACAAAACAAGTATACGTAATATATCATGGGTTTTGTTCGCAGGGTTATTCAGTTGGGGGTCACTCACCTGATAAACTTCACCTGTCGCACTGCATGAAGACAAGTCCCACAGTTCTATTACTTGTGGACTGTCAGCGTTCTGTGGTTGTGGTCATAGAGCAGGTCACAGACCAAACGGCCCACTCTCTTCCATCTCACACAAGTTGTCCCACATCCCAAAGGGAAGAACCATCTCTGGAGGCAGACTACAAAGGAGCAGGAAAGTAAAACTGGGTTGTTGGGAACCAATGTGTTCCCTTTTTTAATTCTTAGATAATATATGTAAAATTCATTGTTCTACCCCAGGGTTGAACCTGGATATAACTTGTTTCTGAGAAATAAGGGAGCATGTCAAAAATGCAGTGGAAATAAAGTTGTATTTAATTAAATGAAGGCCTTAAATTTAATATTTAAGATCTGTCACATTTTGCTAGTTTCTGTAGTTAGTTTACTAAAATACAATGCCCTAATTTTACTACATATCAAAAACGATTCATTAAGTGTTACTACCAATGTAAACTGTCCTCTATCGTTAAGGTGTTTTTTTATAGTATTTTCGCTCAAATTCAAACTTTAGACACGTGTTATACAATGATGAAACAGTGTAATTGGCCTATGCTTGATGGTAAGTACATTTATATGCATAAACATAAGATATTTGTAATATAGGGGGCCTCTGATGAAGTTATGGCCACTTATAATTGTCTTCTCGTTTTGGAATGCCTGTAGCTTGACACTGGCAAAAGCCTGGGTCCAAAGTACTAAATCTTCCATTTTCAGCTTCCTATCTATCATCAGTGCCAAAACACGAGGTTCGAAAAATGGTCAAAGACATAAAATGTCATTAACGTGTGTGAAACGCCCTATATTTAATCAACCATATCTTAAAATCTATTTGGAGTTGAGGCTGGAAATGTTGCACAGATCCCTTCTACCACTAAATTAACTTTTATAATGTTTTCATTGAAAACTAAGAGGTACACCTGGGAAAGTATCTGAAAGTTATATGAGTTGGCACGGAATGATCCATGTGTTACACAACACTGACTAACCATACAATGCTTAAATATCCTTAAGAATATATTGTATGAGAATATGTCTCTGACTTCACACAATAACCCATTCATTTTACAAGATTTGTCTTACATGACAATTGAATATAGGATTGTCAGTGAGATTTACCTAGACTGGAAATTAACAAGGAATTGACAACATGTACACAAATGTTTGGTCTATTGCCAAACTGTTCTGTGAAACACTTCACAATTCCTTACTGCAGGTAGTCAGCCTCCTGTGAATGTGGTTTCAGGATGGTTTAGGTTTGTGGCTGCTAGTTCTTTGAAACGTGGAGGGGAAACAGTGTAATACATGAGTTATTAAACAGAGGCAACGTCTAAAATTCAGTTGAAATATGCCCCAAAACTGGCCTAGCCATCAATGTTATCAATCTGATATCGACAGTTAGAAGAGCAAAGAAACTTATATAATAAAGAGTTGTAATTGAAGAAGTTTCCTATATACAATGTGCAGGTCTCAATGGATGCCATTTGCAACGTTTTGTCATAGTACCAACCATGGTGCCATTTGGTGGATTAATGAAAACAGTGGTGCTTCCTGGCGGAAGTAGTTTCATTTGTTTTTACAGATTAAAAAAAAAGTATTTGTCAAGTTTACTGTGCACTTATTAGAACAAGTACAGTGTATATGTCTAGATCTTTGTATTTATAATATACTGAGAAATACTGAGGCAACAAGCAGCAAACATCACACGACAAGCACTATTTGTTTTTTCGTTTTAGGATGCCTATATCTTGACACTGGCAAAAGCCTGGGTCCAAAGTACTAAATCGTCCATTTCCAGCTTCCTATCTATCATCAGTGCCAATACATGAGGTTCGAAGAATGGTCAAAAACATAAAATGTCATTAACGTGTGTGCAATGCCCTATTTTCAATCAACCATATCTCAAGAACTATCTGCAGTTGAGGCTGGAAATGTTGCACATATCCCTTCTACCATTAATTTAATGTTTAGAATGTTTTTTTATTGAAATATGAGAGGTTCAACAGGAAATTAACAAGGAATTTACAACATATACTCAAATGTTTGGTTTACGGCCAAACAGTTTTGTGAAACACTTTACAATTGCTTACTGCAGGTAGTCAGCCTAATGTGAATGTGGTTTCAGGATGGTTTAGGTTTGTGGCTGCTAGTTCTTTGATACGTGGAGGGGAAACAGAGTAATGCGTGAGTTAATAAACAGAGGCAACGTCTAAAATTCAGTTGAAATATGCCCCAAAACAGGCCTAGCAATCAATGCTATCAATTTTATATCGACAGTTAGAAGAGCAAAGAAACTTATATAATAACGAGTTGTGATTGAAGTTGAATGTAAACATCACGAAGTTTCCTATATACAATGTGCAGGTCTCAATGTATGCCATTTGCAACGTTTTGTCGTAGTACCAACTATGGTGCCGTTTGGTGGATTATTAAAAACAGTGGTGCCTCCTGGCGGAATTATCTTCATTTGTTTACAGATTTTTGTTAAAAAAAAAAATTCATGAGTACTTTGCACGTAATAGAACAAGTAAAGTGTATATGTTTGGATCTTTATATTTATAATATACTGAGAAATACCGAGGAAACCAGCAGCAAACATGGCACGATAAGCACTTACGTGGAACCCCCGAGGGAAGAGAAAACAAGGCCGAAAAACACGTGGCAGAGAAACACCGAAAAAGAAAGAAAGATGGGCTACACCGGGAGAGAAAGTGAGAAAATGGCCACAAACAGACAAGAGTGGAGGACCATGGTCGATTACCCATGCTCCAAGCGAGCAAACAGGACAAAGTTCATAGAAATACTGAATACAAAACAAGTACAGGGTTATGTCAAGGGGTTTGGTTACAGGGTTGTTCAGTTGGGGTCACTCACCTGATAAACCTCACCTGTCGCACTGCATGAAGACAATGTCCCACAGTTCTATCACCTGTGGACTGTCAGCGTTATGTGGTTGTGGTCGTGGTGTAGGTCACGGACCACACGGCCCGCTACTCCCATCTCACAAAAGTTGTCGCACATCCCAAACGGAAGAACCCTCACTGGAGGCAGACTGCAAAGAAGCAGGAAAATAAAACTGGGTTGTTGGGACCCAATGTATTTTGTAAATCTTAGATAATATTTGTAAAACTCATTTTACTACCCCAGGGTTGCAATTGGATATGATTTGTTTCTGAGAAATAAGGGAAAATGTCAAAAATCCAGTGAAGATAAAGTTGTATTTAATTAAACGAAGGCCTTAATTTTAATATTTAAGAACTGTCACGTTTTGCTAGTGTCAACAATATGTCATATTCCTTGACATATTATATGACATATCTGCATACTGCATATAATAATTCCAACGAATATGAATAATTTTATTTATTTTTCAAAATGCTGTCACAAAATGTCTCAAATTGCCATAGCACAAAAACTTTCAAATTGCCATAGCACAAAAACTGAAGGAGCTAGGACGCTCATAGTTTGGAACAATACTTACCTTACCAAGAACTTTCTAAGCAAATTAAGAGACCAGTGCAATCAGAAATATTGTTTACATTTACATGGAAAGACAGACAGAAATGTGGCAGTATTTGAAACACATTAAAGACTACCGTGTATGTAACAGTGTTAAAAGTGTCAATACACTGCAGAGTTGCTAACATGGTCAACTGTCCTCTATCTTTAAGGTGTTTTTATAGTATTTTCGTTCAAATTCAAACTGTAGACACCTGTTATACAATGATGAAACAGTGATTGGCATATGCTTGATACAGTATGAGTATATGTCTCTGACTTCACACAATAGCCCAATAGTTTTTCAAGATTTGTCCTACATGACAATTGAATATAAAATTGTCAGTGAGATTTACCTAGACTGGAAACTAACAAGGAATTGACAATATATACACAAATGTTTGGTCTATGGCCAAACTGTTCTGTGAAACACTTCACAATTGCTTACTGCATTTAGTCAGCCTACTGTGAATGTGGTTTCAGGACGGGTTAGGTTTGTGGCTGCTAGTTCTTTGATACGTGGAGGGGAAACAGTGTAATGCGTGAGTTATTAAACAGAGGCAACCTCTAAAATTCAGTTGAAATATGCCCCAAACCTGGCTTAGCAATCAATGGTATCAATCTGATATCGAAAGTTAGAAGAGCAAAGAAATTTTATAACGAGTTTTGATTGAAGTTGAATGTAAACATCACCAAGTTTCCTTTATACAATGTGCAAGTCTCATTAGATACCATTTGCAACGTTTTGTCATAGAACCAAAAGTGGTGCCATTTCGTGGATTAATAAAAACAGTGGTGCTTCCTGGCCGAAATATTTTCATTTGTTTTTACAGATTAAAAAAAATGTGTCAAGAGTACTGTGCACTTAATAGAACAAGTACAGTATATATGTCTAGATCTTTGTATTTATAATATACTGAGAAATACTGAGGAAAAAAGCAGCAAACATCACACGACAAGCACTAATTGTTTTCTCGTTTTAGGATGCCTATATCTTGACATTGGCAAAAGCCTGGGCCAAAGTACTAAATCTTCCATTTTCAGCTTCCTATCTATCATCAGTTTCGAAAAATGGTCAAAAACAAAAAAATTCATTAACGTGTGTGAAATGCCCTATTTTCAATCAACCATATCTCAAAAACTATATGCAGTGGAGGCTGGAAATGTTGCACAGATCCCTTCTACCAATAATTTAATGTTTAGAATGTTTTTTTATTGAAATCTGAGGTCCACCTGGAAATTAACAAGGAATTGACAACATATACTCAAATGTTTGGTTTATGGCCAAACAGTTTTGTGAAACACTTCACAATTCCTTACTGCAGATAGTCAGCTTCTTATGAATGTGATTTCAGGAGGTTTAGGTTTGTGATTGATACGTGGAAGGGAAACAGTGTAATGCGTGAGTTATTAAATAGAGGCAATGTCTAAAATTCAGTTGAAATATGCCCCAAAACTGGCCTAGCAATCAATGCTATCAATCTGATATCGACAGTTAGAAGAGCATAGACACTTTTATAATAACGAGTTGTAATTGAAGTTGAATGTAAACATCACCAAGTTTCCAATATGCAATGTGCAGGTCTCAGTGGATGCCATTTACAACGTTTTGCCGTAGTACCAACCATGGTGCCATTTGGTGGATTAATTAAAACAGTGGTGCCTCCTGGTGGAAATATTTTCATTTGTTTTTACAGATTTTTTTAAAAACAAATGCAAACATCACACGACAAGCACTGACGTGGAATCCTTAAGGGAAGAGAAGAGGAAGGCCGAGAAACACGTGATAAAGAAAAACTGAAAAGGAATGAAAGAAAGATGGGCTACAACAGGAGAGAAATTGAGAAAATGGCGACAGACAAGAGTGGAGGACCATGGTCGATGGCCCATGCTTCAGCAAGCAGGCCAAAGTAAGTATGTAGAAATAATGACTACAAAACAAGTATAGAGTTATGTCATGGGGTTTGTTCACAGGATTATTCAGTTGGGGTCACTCACCTGATAAACCTCACCTGTTGCACTGCATGAAGACAATGGAACAATTAAGACATATTCCTTGACGTAATACTTGACATATCTGCATACTGCATAGAATAGTTCCACCAAATATGAAATATGAATGTTATTTAATTTTCAAAATACTGTCACAAAATTATCAAAAGTCTGAGCTTTCAAACTGCCATGGCGCAAAAACTACAGGAGCTAGGACTCTCATATTTTGGACACATGCTTGCCTTACCAAGGACTTTCTAAACACATTAAGAGATCAGTGCAATAAGAAATATGTGTTAAATGTACATGGAAAGACACACATAGATGTGGCAGTAGTTGGAACATATTTAGGACTAACATGTATGTGACCGTGGTAAAGGTGTCATTATACTGCAGAGTTGCTAACATGGTCAACTGTCCTCTTTAAGGTGTTTTTTTTATAGTATTTTCGCTCAAATTCAAACTTTAGCCCCTGCTATACAATGATGAAACAATGTGATTGGCCTATGCTTGATGGTAGGTATATTTATATGCATAGGCATCAGATATGTGTAATATAGGGTGCCTGTGATTAATTTATGGCCACTTATAATTGTTTGCAGCATCCTAGAAAACCCTAGTTCCAATGTTTCTTTCAACTCTGGTCTCTGGGAACACATCACATATCAGAACTAGATCAAATCTGTCTGGACTTTGCAGGAGTAATCAGTGAATGTAAATATGATAGTTGCTTAGGTGAAAGCACCTCACAATTAATAGAACACATTTAAAAAAATGGTTTAATATCAGATAGGAAGCCAAGGCTTACAGTGTGCAGACATGTCATAGAAGTATCACCACTGGGTGTTCAGCACATTTCATACACTTGATAAAAAAGCCTCAAAATTTGATACTTTATGGGCAGTGATTTTTTTATAGTTTAGTACATATACACCACCTTGCAGACAACTCTTAACAGCGTGACGTTAAGTTTTTTTATGATGTGACATTTATAATTGAACTGCATCATGCCACCAACCTTGAAATAGTCTCCAGATGAAAGTGTCAAGTAGAGATCATTTCCCACCTCGTCAATTGATGTGAAACTAAACCGATCTTTTCTTCCAGATCTTAGCTGTGAATTGTGGCTACCATTTACATGTGGTTGAACTGAAGGTGTTACGTTATTTGCGGTTGAAGTTCTACACTTGTGGACCTTTCAAAAGCTGCCTGGGGAACAGGAATACAGGCAACTTTTTCTTGCTGGGTTCTAAAGGGCTAAGAAACCTGCCAAAATCATTAACTATTATAACTCGGAGCAACCAGTCTGAAGCCAGATGCCTCTGCATTCTAGTCAGGTTCACGACCTGCCTCTTCATTTCCACCAAAGTAGGTCACATAACAGGTGGCGTTGAGGAAGTCCATAAACATGGGTGAGTAGATTCAACGCTGTTGTACAGGCTTCTTTCTGCAAAAAAATAGTCACAATATTAATTTATTTCATAAAAGAAAGTGCTACTTCGGGCCAAACAATATTGGCCCTAAATATATAATAGGAGTCACTGGCCGTCAGATGATCAAGAGGAATACAATATCTGAAGGGCTTAAAGTCTGGTGTTAAATACACTTCACACATTTGCTAGGCTTTAAAGCCTGTGACAAAACCGTCATTGTGAAGAGGGTTCAAACATTTGATGAAAAGTCTCACGATTGGGTGTTTTACATGGTACAACAATTTCCTCAAAACGTATATCAACATATTCAAGACATCTCTGGTTCAGTTTGTTCCAACCTCTCTGTGTGTTTAATTCAAGAGCGGAACTCAGTTATGATGCAAATATAGCAATTACCATGATTCAAAGGCCTTGGATATTAGCAGAACAATTATGCGGCTGCCTTTCTCCAAAGATTTTCCAGTTTGCTTACAACTACCACATTCCTTCAATTTATTAACAAGGAAACAAATACATTATTAAAATTATATAACTGTAATGAAAGTGAATGGGAAACAATTGGTTCATAAAATGGCACATACAAAATAGTGTTTTTATGATTTAAATTAAATATCAAAGGTCACATATCAAACTCTCACAGTTGATGTTAAGTTTTCACGGCATGACAAATACAAATGAACTGCCACCAACCTTGAAAGAATCTCCTAAAATCAGTTTCTCAGCATCCCAAAGAAAGTGTGATGGTAGTGATCACTGCCCACATCATAAAGTTTGTTATGTTTGCCTCAGATTGTATACATTTCTGACTGTTGATAATGGGTCATTATGATGCCATGTCACTTTGTCGGTCGAGAGTGCCCACAAACTACAAAGTTTAACAACTACAAAGTGCGTCACACAACACTGTTGCTACGACAACTGTACAACCTATTACACACAATATGATGGCTAGGTAATCGTTTACTTAACTGGCCTAAATTATTACGGCTTTATGCCGACAGTTTTTACAGCATTTTTGTACCTGAATGCGTTCCTTACATCATTCCGCATAAGTTCCAGTAAAAAAAGTTCATATATTCTTTAAAAATATTGTGTTTTAGGCCACTTTTAATCAGTTTTACACACCAAAACAGCAGAACCGATTGCATGATAAACATGGCGCGTGTGCGATTTGCGCATTAGTCACGCCTCGGTGCCATCAGAACCGCGAAGGCGGTGTTTGTGTGTACTGGGCATACACTGCCAATCATTTTGTAAATAATAACAGTTGCGTATACAGCTGTTTTCTAGACGCCTCTAAAGCATTTGATAAGGTTCACTACGGAAAGCTGTTCAATTTGATGCTTAAACGCAATGTACCTAGCGTAATTGTTAGATTCATTCTTGACGGATACATCAGACAATGTATGTGTGCACAGTGGGAACGTTACAAATCTAGAATTGTTTATGTACGCAACGGCGTGAAGCAAGGGGCGGTTATATCACCGATACTGTTCACTGTATACTACGATGAATTAATAGCTAAATTAGCCAGCAGCGGATACGGGTGCCGTATCGCTCAGCACTTTGTTGGTGCACTGTCGTATGCAGACGATATCACATTATTATCACCTTTGCTACAAGGTCTGCAATACATGGTAAATATATGTGAGGAGTACGGGAAAGAATTCCATGTCACTTTTAACGATAAGAAAACTATAGGAATGGTGTTCGGCGCAAGCAATGTTGATTGTAAAGCCATCCAGGTAAACGGGAACAATGTTACTTGGGCGACGAACGCAAAACACCTTGGTAACGTAGTCGATTACAAGCTTTCAGACTTGAATGATATAAATGCAAACAAAGGTTATTTTATCGCGAGTGTTAACTGGTTTGTGGGCCACTTCAGAGGCAAAGTGCCTATTGATTGTTATATTCGTCTATTTCAGTCTTATTGTAGCACCCATTATGGCTCAACTCTATGGACATTACATGATAAAGGGTTCAACGATTTTTGCGTGACTTGGAACAAAGGCGTCAGGCGCATCTTAAACGTCAGTTATATGACAATTAATTAACACCTGTCACATATCCATTCAATTGGTGAAGCGATTTTGCAAGTTTGTGGATTTAATGTTGACTAGCCGCAACGCCATTCTTAGGCACTTCGTTAGGCGGGCTATAAACTCAGCTCAATCACCAATTGGCCGAAATATAGCGGTTATTCGGCATAGGTATGCAATATATGTACTAGATATTAAGGTGAACCACGTACTTAGACAATGTCTTTTCAGTCAGCCAGAGCTGACAGGAATCGCTTGGTGCATACTCGAATTATTGCGTGTATCCAATAACGAGATTGACTTACCCGGTTTTACCAAAAACAACATGATTAACGCACTCTGCACTTGTTAAGCAGGCTGCCAATGGTTTTTTTTTATTCAATTGTACCTAAACTATTGTGTACGAATAAATGATATACACACAATTACGCAACGTAAAAAATGAAGACAAACAAAATTAAGAAAATAGGCTCCAAAAATGTTTCAAACGAAGAAATTCTTTAAAAAAAATTAAAACATTCTCCACAGTTTTCATATTAAACGCAACATTTGTAGAGCACATACAGTCACTTCTAACGTAATATTTCATATTTTATTTAATGAAATATTTTATGTACTCTCTTTACATTAACATGTTAATTTAAATAATTTACAAATAATAATTAAATTATATGCATATTCATATTTTTTGGGAAACACCAAATACATGTTTAGTTTTTTTAATAATTCTAAACTGGTGAGTATTGCTTTTCACGTATATGCTGTGTCTATGTGCAGTTGTAGTATCACCGGATTTGTCTGAATACACATTTCTTGATCAAATGACTGATAACGCATTCACAGCTCACATCCAGCGCAATCCTGTGCATTCAATGTGTATACGACGGTTATGCGCCCGTCACAGCAGTTCGTGCAGATGCTACACAATTTCTTTTGTGCAACTGCCTCGGACCGAGGCCCTCGGTGCGCGGAACAAAGCCACACGATGTAAATACTTACTAAATAGTGTTATTATTTAGGCTTGGACAAGGATTTCCTACAGCAATTTACCTTATTTCTGCATGTGCCTACATAGGGGTATATATACGAAGCGTTAATCGGAACAACAATAACAGGAAAATTGTATAAAGCCTGTGCCGGATTAGCCATGGTACAGGTGGTGTACTCGTACTCAGCACTCACCCCACCCCCCACAATAAAGATGTGCAACTAAATTTTTACAATGCAAATAAAGGTTATTATATATACCGCATGTTGTATTTTTTTATAGTTATGTGAGGAGGTTTTTAGTCCTAGTTTCCACTTAGGTGGGGGCATTATATCCGGAGTAAATGTGTCTGTATACCTACATTACCATCTCCGGACAAAATAAATGTATGTTTTGATGTGATGTGATGTTCCAGACCAGGGGTAGGCTTACCGTCTTTAACATCTGTATCAATAAACCCGCCAAGCAGCAGTATGAGTTACACCAGCAGACAGCTTTAAAACACCATTGTTACTTTGCGACCTTTTCATTCAAATAAATATAAGAAACTTTTACAATAGTTGGTTCATGGACTTCTTAATATATAACTGGCCATTGATGGTAATGAAAATGAAACTGACAATGATGGCTTGAAATGATAATGAAAAAGTTATGTAGTCCAATAATGATAATAATACATTTCTGTTTTTATGTAATTGTTGTGGCACGGATACTGAATACTCTATGACGACTCCATCCCTTTAAGAAAGCTAAATAACTGTAACCTGTTGTGTTTTATTTATTACACGTCAAAATCACACTAGCAGTTACAATAGTGTAGCACGTCGATTAATTAATTACTAATATGTTAATTAATGTTATATGTTTTGTTGAATGTGTGTATGCGCAATGAAAGGATGCTTTTAATTCACATGTATTATGAGAAAGTAATTAATGTTATTAAATATGAAAAAGTAAAAATTGTTTCTCAGCTATATCACATGTAATATGAGAAAGTAATTAATGTTATTTAATATGAACAATAAAAATTGTTTCTGAGCTATATCTTCTTCTTCCCATTAATCACTGGCAATGCGGTACTACATCACGATTTCTCCGCAGGATATTGCTGCGAAAACGGACAACACAGAATCCCTCCCTCTCACCTACCCTCCCTCCCCATCAGAAGGAAACCAGACATGCAATATCAGCATAATTTAAAAACAACCTTTGTTCACCAAACAACAGATCATTTAACCCTACATTCTTTTAAATTTAATGATATTAACAATACCCCTCCCCATCAGAAAGAAACCAGACATACAATATCAGCATAATTAAAAAAAAAACCTTTGTTCACCAAATGACAGATAATTTAACCCCTGCATTCTTTTTAATTTAATTATATTAACAATGACATGCAATGAGATGTCCCCTTGTAGTTGCGCATGCGCATAACATCTAATATCGATCACATAATTTTCATACAAATAATAGTTGCAACATAAAATATTTCATTAAATAAAATATGAAATATTACGTTAGAAGTGACTGTATGTGCTCTACAAATGTTGCGTTTAATATGAAAACTGTGGATAATGTTTTAATTTTTTTTAAAGAATTTCTTCGTTTGAAATATTTTTGGAGCCTAATTTCTTAATTGTTTTCTCTTAATTTATTTTACGTTGCGTAATTGTATGCCCAGTACACACAAACATCGCCTTCGCGGTTCTGAAGGCACCGGGGCGTGACTAATGCGCAAGTCGCACACGCGCCATGTTTATCATGCAATCGGTTCCGCTGTTTTGATGTGTAAAACTGATTAAAAGTGGCCTAAAACACAATATTTTTAAAGAATATATTAACTTTTTTTACTGGAACATATGCGGAATGATGTAAGGAACGCATTCAGGTACAAAAATGCTGTAAAAACCGTCGGCATAAAGCCATAATAATTTAGGCCAGTTAAGTAAACGATTACCGCCGTGGCAGGCCAGTGCCGTGGCAGTAAAAACATATTCAAAATACCAATACATGTATTGTAAATCTGCATTCATCATTGGTGTCAGTGCTAGTGGTATATATTCATAAATCCACTGATATAATGTTTTGTTAAATCAAATAGGTAATATTAACAACCTGCTTTATCGCTCAGGGACGCACGTTTGCTAGGCAAATTATTGTATGCAGTGTTACGTGTTTGGCGCTATTTTCTTCCAAGAGAACAACTCACCATCCGAAATGTATTGCCGACATTGTCATAAATCCTGGTAATCTCTGGTATGTATTAGACTTATTAACGTTATAACGTGTCCACAACGAAGGTTTACTACCGCCATCTTGTTGCTTTTTTGCGCGCGCAGCACCATTACAATCACAACAGTTTAATTTTTTTTAAACTTTAAAAGTATTCAGCGAGTTTGGCGTGTGTGAGTGCGTGCGTGCGTGCGTGCTTGAGTGCGTGCGTGCCTGAGTAGCAAAATGAAGAAAGCTGCGACCTAAAAAAACATGTACAGTTATTTTGATAAAGATGAAGTTTTGTAACCTGAACTATTAACAGAAAGGATTTCTTTTGGATCGTCTAGGTTGTCATTATTTACAAATTAAATATTTGTGATATGAAAGTGATGACAATTCAATTGTCCAGCGGCATTTTTTGGGGCGGCACTTACTTTTTTAAAGTCTCATATATTTATACATTGTGGATCAAACAAACACTGAACATATCATCAAAAGCCCAGTTCGTTCGCGCCAATCATCAGATGAACATGCATGTGTACATTTCATTTCTCAAACAGGTGAAACCTACGTGAATGTCACGTGTTGTTTAGTGGTACACTCTCATTGCATGTCCATGCTTTGTAGCATGCGTAGTTTATATATCATCGATCGACTTCACGAGGAGATGAGAAATATAACGAATCACATTTGATGGATGCGCTCGATCTCCTTCAGTGGGTGGGGAAGTGGGGACACGAGACATCGTTCCATAATTTGCTCTTGTCGCTGAGGACATTAGTCGTCATGTGCGTGAGTGTGGCCTCTTGCGACAGAAGCTTATCGAAACTGAAGATCAAGATGTTCATTTACTAAAGCATAGGATAATAACGATTGAATAATCTGGCGTTCCTGTCGATCGAGCGAGATATGAGCAATGTCATGGACTTCGACTGATCGCTGAGTTCACGTCACTCAAGGCTCGAAATATTAGGCTGTAGAGAACAAAAAGGAGCTTAATTCCGCGCTCGGCACCAACGTATCACTCCCGGTCTCGTTATATGAGGCAAGATGCCCCCTCCTATGGTGCAAGAAGCTCCCGGATCTGCACCACAACAGTAACACACTTTCTCCATTGTATGAAATATGAATATTGAAATGAGGAGTGACAATACCCGCCACACGGCGTACACGATACGCGGTGTGTGTGCTACCTCTTTCATCTCCCCGTGTGGAACTCTGCTTTTGTGCAGTGTCTGAATTTAGAGGCCGTTCTCAATTGTAATGTGACTTGCTAAGGTCTTCCATTTGACATATACGATCTGGAGCTATTGTCACAATGCAATCATTTGTAATTTGCGATAGTTGAGACTCGATGATAATACAACAGTGTACGAGACAGCTGCTTGCAGAAGCCTACCAGCACTCCGACACCGCACGCCGTGAACTGTACGATACGGCTGCCTGCAGAAGTCTACCAGCACTCCGACACCGCACGCCGTGAACTGTACGAGACGGCTGCCTGCAGAAGTCTACCAGCACCCCGACACCGCACGTGGTGAAGTGTACGAGACGATAATGTACACGACGATAATGCATCTCCATCCGAAGTTGAAGGTATCGGCAACGACGATAGGAGACATCGACGAGATAGGATTCACCCACAAGTGCCCAGACTGCCGCTAACATTCCCACCAAGTGAGGCATGACGCTACAGTTGTCAAGATGATGTACGAAAGGCGATTTCGTTCGGTCGGTTAAAACTCCACCCTCAACTGATTTAGTCTAGAGCAAACCCGTTTCGTTGGTGTCCAAATATGTGAATTGTATAACATCCACAGTCGATTTATTTTAAAATGCATATTTTTATTCAAATCATCGACATAATTTACTTTAATTGTTAGATCTGGTACAATCCAACGACTAAATAGTGGATATCCAAAATGATAATCACTGTGCGGGTCAATGCCTATCATGAGCGTGACTGACATCCTCTCACCGATCACATGACGAAGTTACGAAATTTCACCAAAGGTGAAATTCGTGAGTTTTTAGCGTTTCCATTTTCACTTCACTTAATGTTTAATCAAACGTTAAGGAATTTAATAATGTGTCTGATTAATTCACAAAATAGCTACATACAAAAGTTGTAAAAATGACATAGCATGTAGCAGTGGACACTAGATAGGTTTAATTGTTCGGAAAATTAATTTGAAATGAGACTAGCAAAAACGTTGACTTAAGGAGGGACCTTGAAGGGCACGAAGTCTGATAGGCAAATTCAATCGACATGTAAATTTTTTCTATTTAGCTTTTGCTATTGTATAGGCGAAGGACACGCTCGACAAAAAACGTAAGCATTTTCATAAAATTTTAAACCTTACAATATGCCATAAACAGAGCAATAAACACGTATTTCATGAATATATACATTCGAATATATATATATATATATATATATATATATATATATATATATATATATATATACATATATATATATACACACACATATATATATATATACACACACATATATATATATATATATATATATATATATATATATATATATATATATATATATATATATATATATATATATATATATATATATATATATATATATATATATTTATGTGTGTGTGTGTGTGTGTGTGTGTGTAGAAGTGTGAAAGTATTACCTTTTTGTCAGAACGCATGTCCTCAAGACGTTTGACAGATAACCAGATGTTGTGTGAGCGCGATTACAAAACGAGAATCAAAACGAGGTCAATATAATGTCACGCTAAGTATTGCCGTCATAATCCAAATATTTAGTATCACGGTACCTGTATAAGTATTGAAATTAGCAATCTACTTTGTACGGGGAGTAAACATAACTGTAAACTTCAACTCGGCAGCTTGTCCATTGTATATTTGCGTCTTAATCAGTGTTGTTTACAACGCTTTACGATAGGCGCACATACGAAAGAAATATAAACATTGATGAAATAGGCAGTGAATAGCATGTTTATTCTGTATAGTAGATGAACAAAAGTGAAAGAAGTACCTTTGTGTTACATTATTGGAAAGTGATGAGCATCACGAGCTGCACTGTGAAGCTCCTACACGTGGTCACTCCAGCCTGGCACCACGGCATGTTTACAACCACATTTACAATTTGACAAACGTCAGTTACTACACCCCTTTAATGTAGTAGTAGCTGAAATAATAATAGCAATAATTACAACAATAATTAAAATAGTAACAATAACAGGAATAATAACAACAATAACAGGAATAATGACAACAATAATAACAATAACAACAATAATAATAACAATAACAACAGTAATAACTTTAATAATAACAGCCTATTGTACGAGCATAGCAAGTGTCGTGTCCGAGTGCAGCTTCCCTACCCCATGCACCAGCCTGCCTGTTGATGACATAGGAAGATTTATTAAGACGGATGGTCTTAAATTGTAGTGACGAAGTCGATTATACACACACATTTCTATTTACGGCACGTTTTTTGTTGTTTGCTATGTCAATATTATTATTTTATTCAAAATAACCTCTCATTCCGGGTGCGGCGACCTTGTCCTGCGGTCGAGTCCGGGTTTCATACCCTCACGGTGGAGGGCCGTCTCCACGGTGACAACCATTCACAAACGCATCGTGAAGACATCGCTTTGACGGTATTCACTGAGAGTACACATGCACCTACGTCGCAGATGTATATCAAATTAATTGTGTATATATATTGTGTATATATATTATGTATATATATATATATATATATATATATATATATATATATATATATATATATATATATATATATATATATATATATATATATATATATATATATATATATATATATATATATATGCGGTAAAGGTGAAGCCTATATATATATATATATATATATATATATATATATATATATATATATATATATATATATATCACATTAATTCACAAACCCATCGTGACGACATGGCTTTGACGGTATTCACTGAGAATACACATGCACCTAGGTCGCAGATGTGTATCACATTAATTGAAGTTGATAGAAGATACCACCAGTGTATTCACCGGTTAAGTTGAAATGTGTACAACTTAATTGGCAGCATGTACAGTAATTAACTGATTATTTTGTCTGCAACATTTTATACGGACTGCTGTTAATGTATATTTTCAAATCGTGTCGTCCCAAACACACCTTTGATAGTTCAGGACCCTTAGAGTGACGCGGTAAAGGAGAAGCCTGTAATTAATGTCGTCAAACCTAGTTCGGTAGTTACATTGCAAGGTTCTCAATGCATAGTCTGAGCCAAGTACACATGGGTCTGTACAATTAATTATATTTCAGGCGAGTCAACACATATTCAGTGTTATAATGACTTGGTAAACACCTGGCACCGCGCTATTAAACAGACGTCTCGCGCAGTAAGATTTGTATACTGCCTGTGCGCTTTTTCTTTTGAGCATGCACGATAATATTATTGTGACAGCCGAAGTCAGAGGAACTATTACAATGGTTACCAAAACAGGTAATAAAGAGTGACGTTGTCTAGTGATACTCGTTTGAGCAGGTCGCGAGGACAGACAGACATGACATTGTCACGTTCCAAGAATGCATTGCAGTTACTTGACGTTAGGTGTCGCCACAATACTATTGTGTTGTAGTTTAACCAGCTACTCACCGTTCACGCTAGGTTGCTAGTCAGGTTTTTGTCACACATTTCTCTCATATTTACTGTGAATTATGGGAACTGTAGGCGTGGGTATTATTGTGTGTAACCCTATTTCACACACAAAACAACGCCTTTGAATAACATGGACGGATGTAAACCCTGAAAAGGGGTGCCCAGTTTTTCATCGAGATTCACTCCTGCGGCAACAATCGTTGTTTCTGTTAGTAACTGGAATGACACAAAGTCTTCACGAAACAGTCTGAAAAATATGTCGTGATAATACGAATATCTTGAAATCCACACAAAGGAAAGGTTGGAACTCGCGTATCACTCGTGTATCACTCGTGTATCACTCGTGTATCACTCGTGTGTCACTCGTGTATCACTCGTGTATCACTCGTGTATCACTCGTGTATCACTCGTGTATCACTCGTGTATCACTCGTGTATCACTCGTGTATCACTCGTGTATCACTCGTGGCAATATTGATTGGCAACCGAAGGTGTATATATGGCGGACATAGAACGTCTGTTTGAGTGGTTCTGCAATGTCCAACTGGACCAGTGTCCTAGCCTTCTGTGGTGACCTCACTGGATCAGTGTCCTGGCCTTCTGTGGTGACGTCACTGGAGCAGTGTCTCAGCCTTCTGTTGTGAAGTCACTGGACCAGTGTCCTAGCCTTCTGTAGTGACGTCACTGGACCAGTGTCCCGGCCTTCT
This sequence comes from Lamellibrachia columna, assembly GCA_963662155.1. Taxonomy (NCBI): domain Eukaryota; kingdom Metazoa; phylum Annelida; class Polychaeta; order Sabellida; family Siboglinidae; genus Lamellibrachia; species Lamellibrachia columna. Next base: position 8,959,661 of record OY759268.1, on the reverse strand, counting down.
GTGCTGACGTCACCGAAACATGGCCCGAAGTACCTGGTGGTTGATTATCATCGCACACCTTAAATGACACAAATAAACAACACAAAGCCAACCCACGACGATTTCTTCTCTAGCCTAGTCACCCGGAGAGCGAATTTGGCTCAACAGTAGTACACGTCGATGTTTATACGTTGCCTTTAAAACAGCCGACTACCAACAATTATCATACCTACTTTTAACACTGTAAATACTTTAGTAAAATAAAGAGAATGGCAGCGCAACGAATGTGTTTTGCCATCGCCTCCTAAAGTAGGCTGCGGCTTAGATCCGGGTCAGACACAACGCGGCAATATCGGGGCAGTCTTTGCCGTCGTTGACGTGGCGCATTCAGAGTCACTGACCCGAGGAAAGAGCAGGGTTTACATAACGGGTTACTAGTGAAGGTAAGTGGGGCAAGGGGCCGGAAGCAACCAGGACTGCTATACAACACGTTGCACGGTTGACTGCTTCAATCCGGGGGTCTATTTTCGAATGAACTACGTTAGTAATCGAATGACGGCCGGTTTCCACCAACTACTGGCAAGCAATGTATCACGTTACCCAAAGGGTGAGTTGTATTGGTTGCAGGGTTCACGGTGCAACCCCCACCAGGGGTTAAAATAGGGCTTCTCGCGCACTTGGTTTACACCGCTTTTGGAAGCAACATTGAGACATTGAATATAACGTCGCGTCACCGAGACACAAAACGTCTTCTACCTACATCGATCGGTATGTAGACACTTACGTAAATTGATAGGCACGTTGCCGCAGATCGTTGGTGACATATTGCAGGTGTCAACGTATATGTCGTTATATACACAGACCACCAAAATGTGGTGACGAGATGAAGAAGGGTGATCTTATGTTATCGCGTTCATCGACGGAAGAACGGTTTTGTTTAGGAGCCTTCTAGAGGCGGGTGAGTTTTGTTTAGGAGCCCTCTAGAGGCGGGTGAGTTTTGTTTATGAGCCCTCTAGAGGCGGGTGAGTTGTGGCGAAGCGGTTGGAGGTTTAGTGTACAGTACGAGTATCAAATAAAACACAAAAAGAAGTATAATCCGTCCTGTTGTCACTGTATGACAAGCATTATCAGAACGACACTTCAGATATGTTGGTACACCGATATGGCACATGAGTTGTGTAATATGACGTCGTCGCCTTAGGTTTTCATAGAGATGACGTTCTTAGTCAGTGACATATCGCTGCACATAAGTGCTAGGGCGTGATGCGCCCGCTGACTCGCACAGAGTGCAGCGAGGCGAGACGAAGTGCGCTGTGTCAGTAACCGAATGTGACCGTCGCACGGAGGGGCTGGGCCTCCACTCTTGTCACTCAAACGGGGGTCGTACGTCGACTCGATACTAAGCTTACCTAGCTGAGCGGGCCATAGCTTGGGACGTGCGGGCCATAGCTTGGGACGTGCGGGTAATAGCGGCATTTCGCGGAGCGTGCATATTTTCGCGAACAAGCCACGGAACGAAATTTAACGGCGAATAGCGTGGATTTGGTGCTCAATATAAATATAGTATTGACGGATTATATTAGTTCAGCTCACACGAGCCGTGCGGTGTTTCATACGGGCAACATTTTTTGACAACTGGTTTACCTTTTATCTAAAAATGGTCACCGACAGTGCTTTATATCGCGCGTTTTCTACAGCAAAATGAGGATATCAGGACAACCACTGAATTATTAAATACGTTAGTTTCATGATTTGAAAATGTAATTTTTATTTTCAAATCATGAAACTAATTTTAGGGAATATTGACGAAAAACAAAAGTCAACTTCACCATGCTGTAAAAAATCTCCAATTCATTACCATCAACCAAAAGAAGAAAATTAAGCTATGTTTGTTAGTTTTATTCCATTAAATTCCACAATTCTGATGGTTTCACTATTTTCTCAACGCGCATGAAAACATACAAATTATATTTTTAAAGATGGCTAGCAATTGTGTTTTGTGAATTGTGACTGTAATGCTTTTGCTGCGATTCAAGGTTATTTAAAATCAATACCCGAAAAATTGCAAACTCATAAAAAATGTGCTTACCAATATGATCGTACTAAATACAATTTAAACAAAGAAAAGTTAAAACAAACGCCGGCATTTTCAACAAAAGATCGTGCCACAAAAAATTAATATGTCAACATTGCGATGTGACGTGATTGCCTCATTCTGTTTAATATTTGAGTGATTTGAACCCGATCGGGTTATAAATAACCGAATGACTGTATTGAAAAGCAACGGCCGGCAGGCTGATTGCTACACAAAATACGAGCCATACTACCGAGAAGTAGCGACACAGGTTATTCACCCATCACTGTGTCATTGTCTGACTACGAGCATTATCAGAACGACACTTCAAATGTGTTGTAGTGTCACATGGGTTATGTAGTATGACGTCATCGTACTAATGTTCTCTTAGTACCAAGCAAATAATGTTCTTATTCAATTACATACACCTGGACTGGTGTATGTATACACACAAACAAGGCCTCCCATACGAGTAGTGCTAGTACGTGATAACCGCGCCCGCTGTTATCACGAGTCCGCACCGAATTCGCGCAGAGTGCAGCGAGGCGACGCTAACTTTGCGCGCCGCTAATTTTACGCGCGGCTAACTTTGTGTGCGGCTAACATTGGGCGCGGCTAACATTGTGTTCGGCTAACACTGGGCTCGGCTAATGCTAAGCACCACACGCTTTGGGTGCGGCTCACTTTTGGCGAAAACTGTTCAGCTTTCATAGGGTGTTGAATTTATTGTGATGTGAGTATCTTGATTTTAGATAAGACATGGCTGAATCTCAAGAAGGCACCGTCGGTGCCGCTGCTCAGTCTGGTACGGAAGTGGTGATTGTGTAGTCCATTCGTATTGTTCAACTCAAAAAAATATGTCACTAACGAACAAACAACAGAGAAGCTTCTAAGTCTCGATCAATTATCGTAACTCACGTTTAAGATTGCAGTCTCCACTAACCGTCTCCACTCCACCCACATTCCTCGCTCTTATACAAGTCAGCCTAATTAAGCGTGCATCTAAAAAGGGTTAATATAGAACTACTAACTTAAAATAAATACATAAAACAACTAACAGGTGTACAACTGCTGGCATAATAATGTATTAATACATACATGACACTTACAATTAAAAGAATGACAAACCTCAATTGGTGCAATCATATACTTCATTTCTCGACGACAATTGTTGATGTGATATTTTGTTTATATAACGTTGATAAATAAGTTAACATTTGATATGAAACGTATAACTTTGTTGAACATATATATTGTATTATCATATTATAACTATTATTATAATTAATGCATTTCTATAGCGAAAACTCGTTTAAGGTTCTAATAGAAAGTCATATATCGATACTATGTTCAGGTAATACTGTTCACTTTAGATGAAACGCGACGATCACATACGACTGGATTCGTTTCAGGAAAATTGTAGCTGGTGAAGGAGGAACTGACAGGCGCGAAAGGAGAGGTCGAATCCTGCAGGCAGACATACGACAGTATGTTTAGTGTGAACTCGCCGCACAAGGGGTGTTATATTACAAGTGTTGTGACGTGGATCCTACAAGTGTTGTGACATGGATCTAGATAAAAGTGTTGTGGCATGGATCTAGATACAAGTGTTGTGACACGGATCTATATAATAGTGTTGTGACATGGATCTTGATACAAGTGTTGTGACATGGATCTAGATAAAAGTGTTGTGATGTGAATCTAGATAAAAGTGTTGTGACATGGATCTAGATACAAGTGTTGTGACATGGATCTATATAATAGTGTTGTGACATGGATCTTGATACAAGTGTTGTGACATGGATCTAGATAAAGTGTTGTGACGTGAATCTATATAAATGTGTTATGAATCTTGATATAAGTGTTAAATCCATCGACGACGGACACCACATTTATAAATAAAAAAATAATAAGTTTAACAAGATTTAACAAGAATTGCCATCCAAGCCAAAGGCCCAGATAGCAAGTGGACAAGGAAGCCGTTGGCTTATCGAGAGTCCAACAATGTTCATCTACTTATAACCCGCCCTCCTGAGATATGTGTCAACCTTGTTTTTAAACATATTCACGCAGCTAGCAGTTACACAATCTGTAGACAATTTGTTCCATTCATTTATTGTCCTCTGTGAGAACGAATGCTTCCTGATGTCCAATCTACATTGATCCTTTACTAATTTTACCTCATGTCCTCTAGTTCTGCTATCCTTCTTGAGTGAGAAAAACATATTTCTATCAATATTTTCATACCCATTCAATATCTTAAAAACTTCAATCTGATCTCCTCTTAATCTCCTTGTCTCTAGAGTTGTTAAACCACATTCTTTCAGGCGTTCTTCATAACTAAGGTCTCTCAGTTCTGGAATAATTTTAGTTGCTCTCCTTTGTATGCGTTCAAGCGTATCTATATCCTTCTTACGATATGGTCTCCATGCTTGTATACAATATTCTAAATGAGGTCTAACTATTGCTTTATAAAGTGGTATAATTAACTTTTTTCCCTTGTATGTTATGTTTCTTCTAATCAATCCAAGAATTTTATTACCCTTTGAAGCTGCAATATCACATTGCTCTGAAACTTTCATATCAGCGCTTATTGTAACTCCTAAGTCCTTTTCTTTTACAGTAGTACCCAGAACAGTATCTCCCATTTTATAGTTTACATTCAAGTTCCCATGTCCTGTATGTAGACATTTACATTTCCCAAAATTGAACAACATCTGCCATTTCTCAGACCATTTCACTAATCTCTCTAGATCGTTTTGTAAATGTTGTTTATCACCATCAGTATTAACCTTTCTAAACAGTTTTGTGTCATCCGCAAATTTCAGTACGTTACTTGTTATACTGTCGTCCAAGTCATTGATATAAATTAAGAATAATATAGGTCCTAATACTGATCCTTGAGGTACCCCACTCAAAACCGATTTCCAATTTGAAACTTATCCATCTACTACAACTCGTTGTCTTCTGTCAGTCAGCCATTGTTCTATCCAGTCAGTTATGCTATCCCCGATACTATGGGCTTTTAATTTAAGTAGTAATCTTTGATGTGGCACTTTGTCAAAAGCTTTCTGGAAATCTAAGTAGATAATATCTACTGGCGATCCCACGTCTATCCACTTAGTGATTTCTTCCAAAAAACATAACATATTTGTTAAGCATGACCTCGCTTTAAGGAATCCATGTTGAGATGAATTTAATAATTTATGCTTAACGAGGAAGTCCACGATATGGTCTTTAATTAACCTTTCTAATAATTTACAAATCACTGACGTTAAACTCACTGGTCTGTAATTCTCTGACTTATTTCTCGAACCCTTTTTAAATAATGGTATGATGTTTGCTTCTTTTCATTCAAACGGAACAACTCCCTCTTTTAATGACAAGTTGAATACTCTTGCAAGTGGTATACTGATTTGTTCTACTGTTTCCATTAGTAATTTTGGAGGAATCCCATCCACTCCCGGTGATTTGTTTTCCTTCATTGCCTTTATTTTCTTAGCTACCAATTCTGGAGTTACAACTAACGGACCCAAATAGTAAGATTTAGCCCCCCTGAAATTTAGCAATAGCAACTGGTAATGAAGTAATATCTTCTTTGGTAAACACTGAACTGAAGTAACAAGTTAGGTCTTCCGCCATTAAAAACCTCTGTGATATTATATTTCCAGCACTGTCTTCTAGAGGTCCAACCTTGTCTTGTACGTTTTGTTTACTCCTGACATATGCATAAAACTCTTGCTGTCATTTGTTATGTTACATGCTAGTTTTTGCTCATAGCTTCTTTTAGATGGTCTGATTTCAGTTGTAGCTGCATTAAGTGCCTCTTTGTAATTTGCATAGTCTTCTTCCTTTCTGGTACGCCTATAAACCCTCCACATAGTTTGTTTTAGCATTATTTTTCTAATAGCCTCTTTTGACAAGTGTTTCTTTCTACACCGTTTTCCTTGTTTTTGGAAGGGAACAAATTTATCGATGATACTCTCAATTTCATATTTTAGAATATTCCAACATTCAATTGCGGTCTTATTCATCAGCATGTTATTCCAATCTAGCTTTGCTAAGTATTTTCTCATATCTTTGTAGTTACCTTTGTGGAAGTTTCTCTTGTACGTTTTCTTATTTTACATTGATGTCAAAATGTATTTGATTATGGTCACTATTACCCAATGGTTCAAATATTTTTACATTGTCCACTAATTCTTTTTGTGATGACAAAACTATATCTAATACATTTTCTCCCCTGTTTGGTTCTAGTACGTGCTGAGTAAGAAAGCTATCCTGGATTAAAAATAGAAATTGTTGGTCCTCAATCCCTGTGCTCTCTAGAGAATTCCATTGTATGTGTCCATGGTTAAAATCTCCCATTAAGATACATTCCCCTTTACTAACTTCCTTTATAGCGTTTTTTATTTTTGTGTTGTCCTCTTCGTTTATGTTTGGACTTCGGTAAACTAATCCAATAGTTAATTTTTAATTTCCTGAAACAATTTTGCACCAAACAGCTTCATCGCAATCTGCTTCCCTTTCTAGTTTTATTTCATAAGCCTGAATAGATTCTTTAACATATAAAATAACTCCCCCGCCCCTTCTTCCTATTCGATCTTTCCTAAACATTACATATCCTGTCAGTCCTAATTCAGCATCTGTTATATCTATGTTGGCCCATGATTCAGTTATACCAATTATGTAAGGGTCAATATCTTCTACCATAATGTTTAATTCGTTTTTCTTATTTACTATACTCCTTGCATTTAAACATACGCATCTATAACCTTTTTCAGAGATGTTTTTCGGAAGATTTGATATTGGTTTATCTGTTCAATGGCCTCTTGTTCTGCTTGAGACACCTCTAGGTAACCCCCCTGCACTTCTAGTTTAAACAATGTTTACTTCCAAAAATATTTGTCATTGTACCCAAGTCACTATCTACTGCTGCTGAAAGTTTGTCCGCGAATACTGCCGCCCCCTTTCCACTTAGATGAAGCCCATCCTTCATGTACATATCAGCCCTCCCAACAAAACTTCCCCATCAATCCAACTTCCTCTTCCCTACATAGCTTCTGGACTAACATGTTAATTGCCATCCCCCGACAATTTCGATATTTGTGACCCCTCCTGCCCATTACAGGTCAAATCCCTGACAGTATTACCTGCTCAACCCGCGTCTGTTTTAGTGTTCTGACCAACTGCCTATATTTCCTAACTATGGCAGTTGTACCCTCCCTCTCTACGTTATTTGTCCCTACGTGTACTAAAACAGATCCACCCTTACCCGAGCCTACGATGTTTTTTACCCTCTCAGTTATCGCCTCTATTTTGGCTCCAGGCAAGCAGACCACCACATCATCTCCCTTGTTTAAGACTCTGTCGGTCTTCCTAACTATCGAATCCCCCACAAACACCCTCGCTCTCTTCCTCACCCCCTCTATCACTGCTGCAGAATAACTCTTCCGTTCGATCCCCTCCACCTCCTGTCTCCCCCACTTCCCACTCCTTTGCTCTTGTCTCTCCCACTCCCCTCTCCTTCACTCCGGTTGATTTCCCACCCGTCTCCCCCACTCCATTCTCCTTCCCTCCTGTCTCCCCTACTCCCCTCTCCTTCACTCCGGTTGTCTTCCCTCTCGTTCCTTTCCTTCCCGTCTCCTTACGTCCTGTCTCCCTACGACCTGTCACCTTCCCTCCTCTCAGCTTCCTCCCAGGCTGCGGTGAACTCTCCCTAGCATCTCTTGTGTCTTTCCCCCACTTTATCATCTACTGTTCCCCCACCGGAACTACTGGCACAACCCCCTGTTCCCTTCCCACCATTGCCACAACGAGCAGCCTCAGCTCTTCCAACTCCACCTCTAGTTCCTTCATCTTCGTACATCCCCTACACTCAAAACTAAAACTATCTGCCTGGACCTCAGCGCAGGACTTCTCGCACCCAGACTTGACGAATTCCACCCAGTTACTGCAACTGCCACAAATTAAGTGCCTTGTGGCCTTTAACTGCCGTTTGCACGGCGCCATCATACAATTTAGTTTTAATTTGTTTGCTACGTTTGCCTTGAATAAGGCTGTTTTTTTGTGATCAAAAGAACACTTTAGGCTAATATACTTGCTAACTGTGTCTTCTATAAACCTCGCATGAGAAAAAAAACCTGCCACCTAGCGAATACGGAGAACACTGTGTAACAAAACAACGAAGTCAGTGTGCACTAATTTACGCTAAAATCCTGCTGTTAATTCCTTTTTACCGAAAACGCTTACTACCACTATGTCAGATATTACCTTATGTATGTAATATAAGTAAATAAATCACTTTATCTTATATATATATATTAGCCAATGTAAACGATAGCTCGATGCACGAGTAGCATTCACGACCTGTAAACAAACTCCCTTTTATCACTCGTTGAGTTTGAATCCGGGAAAAAATACTACCTCTGTTAACAAATACGGTTTATTAATATATGTCTATAAGAAGTTGGTGAACAATATAGGTATAATAGTAATACTTATTCTAACCAATATTCCAATGTTACTGACTATTCACTATGCTATCTAAATTTTCGAATGGTAAACAACCCTATTAACGCTCGCTGAATTCCCTGACAGAGTCCGAAACTAACTTACTCTAAAATACTCCCTCTGACTAATAATTAACAAAACCTGTTTCCTAATATATGTCTACAATACGTTTGTGTATAATATATATGCAATAGTAATACTTATTCTATTTGATATACCGCGTTTTTCTGTAAATGATCTACACCAAATTCAATCGCTGCACCAAGTCCAAGTAGCCGGAAGTTATTGAATAGGTTGTTATTGAATAGGTTGTTATTTTCAACACAGTTGTCGGTGACAGTATTATTGTACTACATCATCACCATCAACGTCAACTAAGTTATTAAATAGGTTGTTGTTGTCAACACAGTTTTCGGTGACAGTATTATTGTACTACGTCATCACCTTCAACGTCAACTAAATTATTCAATAGGTTGTTGTTGTCAACACAGTTGTCGGTGACAGTATTATTGTACTACGTCATCACCTTCAACGTCAACTAAGTTATTCAATAGGTTGTTGTTGTCAACACAGTTTTCGGTGACAGTATTATTGTACTACATCATCACCATCAACGTCAACTAAGTTATTCAATAGGTTGTTGTTGTCAACACAGTTGTCGGTGACAGTATTATTGTACTACGTCATCACCTTCAACGTCAACTAAAGTATTCAATAGGTTGTTGTTGTCAACACAGTTTTCGGTGGCAGTATTGTTGTACTACGTCATCACCGTCAATGTCAACAAAGTTATTCAATAGGTTGTTGTTGTCAACACAGTTTTCGGTGGCAGTATTGTTGTATTATGTCATCACCGTCACTGTCAACAAAGTTATTCAACGGCAATATTATTGATATTTGTTAACCGACTATAATATACTGAACTAGAGAACTGTCAAAATTTGTGAGGTGACGTGTTGACGAATATAATATGTTAATACCTGAACAATGAGTGACTTCTTGTAGTCGACATTACAATAGATTAAGCTAATTGTTCAATGTCATTGTAATTTTAATTGTTTAACACAGGCACATTTTCATTAGGCATGTACAACTATTCGTTTCACAGCATTAACACACAAACTGTTGATCCATTGTCTATCAGGAAAACGTTACGTGGTAATTTATATAATATAGTCGACACTTGTTAAACGATAACGACGCGTTAACTGTATGTGCTTCAGAGGAGAACCGACGGCTGAGGGAAAAAAACAATGTCCTCAAGACGAAGATGCAATCAGGCAAACAGACATCTCAAGGTACACGATACTGTGCATTTATGCAGCATGCATAATTATACCCAGTGGACGACCAAATTGTTGTGTAGCCATATGTGTTTAAGTTGGCTTTAAATAGTGTGTTATATGAAATCTTGTTATTTTTATTATATAATAATTTATATAATTTGTTTATGTAATGATATATATATATATACATTTTATGTTGTGTCAGTGAATATATATATATATATATATAATTATATATATATATATATATATATATATATATATATATATATATATATATATATATATATATATATATATATATATATATATATATATATATATAATATGTGTGTGTGTATATATTTATATAGTATTATCTACAGTGCGTGCGTGCGTGCGTGCGTGCGTGCGTGCGTGCGTGCTCACACAATTTGCCGATCTTTCGCAGGCGGCTGCCAAGACAGTAGTTATTCCAGTAATCTGACAATGTGCATGTAGAGACATTGAGAGTTATGTCAAGTTGATCAACTTTACTGTTTCAGACCTTATTGCAGAACAAGTGATGACTCTCCAAGCCGCCGCCCAGCCAGGTGTTTTTCTCTTTCGTTCTGTTTATACGAAACGCTATCTAATGTCTTCTCAGCCGTTTACTTATGCACTGGTCACACGGTGTATCCATGTTGGTAGGTTTTTATATACAATGTGTAAAATTCGTTTTACTGAATCCGAGCACAATTTAAGCTAATGTTATTGATTTAGTTTGTTTTGTATTATAGAAATGATACGCGCCATGAGTAATCTAAGGCAGGTATTCACATGTCAAATTCAACCGATCTCTGAAGTGTTCGTTATTTGTACATGGGATGGAGAAAAAAATATGTGCACTTTAGCAGTTGAAAGTAAGTTGTTTATCGTTTAGTAGATGCATAAACAAGCAGTTTAATTGAGTATGTTTGTTGTCACGTGGTTTAGTCGTACAGTGATATGAGAGAGCGAGGACGACAGGAAGCGCCGGACACTTAACGTTATCCACCACATCAGTTGTTTCCAAAAGCCAGAGTTGTGGAACCACGTCTCGATTCTACTCGTACACAGTGGCCAGTTGGATATCTCCAGCGTCATCACGAAAGACAATTTCGTGGATGTGGAGTACCTGCTCGCCTCAGGTGTGGCGTCCAACGTCACCATCATAACGTGAGTACCTCGTTGATTAAATATGTATGTATATCAACATGTGATTGTTCCTACGTACGTACACCCAATACATTCATTTGATTTGTGTTTCTGACCCCAGACACAGACGCGTGCAACTAGGAAACGCTCATTGAGAGCCGTAACACGGCTAAGTTATACAACACAGCGTTTGTAACAATAAACTACAAACAACCAATTGTAAACATTTTCGAACCACCCAACTATAGCGATCGCTGTGTTAAATACAGTACAGCACCACGCACGGCACGTTAGCAGTGTTGAATATTGGCGTGAGTGCTGTATGCCAACAATAATTATGTAATGCGTTGGAAATATAATGCTTAAAATCCAATTGTTGAAGTAGCCACTACCGTAAATTCTCTATTTGTAGCCGCGGCTTCAATTACAATAGTGTGTAGCCGAATTGATGATGATGACCGCAAAGTTGGGGTGCGGCTTTAAATACAGTAATTTGCCGACAAAATGCAAAAGTTGGCTCATTGGGTTGTCAGTAGTAACGGCTATTAGTGCGAAAAATAGCGGTTTATAATCAGTAAAAAAACAAAGTCGGATGCATCAATAAAACTTGTGTCCGCAGTGTTCAAACACTGTGATCAAACATGTCAAATCATGTCACAGTTAAAATCCTTCAAAATCACTTTAGTCGTCGCTGTCGAAGAACGCTGCCGGTACCGGCATGGCGGCGTCATCCCAAGTATCCGTGTCTGATTACGAGTCGTCGGCTGACCATGGCCGCATGCACCGGCAAAAATCTTCGAACATGATGTCGCCCGTTCCATTGTTGGAGATGCGGCACTTCTTGTAGCTGTATTCAATCATGGCAGATGGAATCGCACCCCACGCCTTCACGAGCCATTGTACAAGAATCTCCTTGGCCGGCGCACGACAGCGGCCACCGGGAGTGAGCGCCGTGAATCATCCAATGCTCCCACAAGTGTCGCACCTGCTGCTTGAATGGGCGATTGATGCTAACGTCACACGGCTGTACTGGCGGCGTCAGACCGCCGGGGATTACAGCAACATCGATGTCGCGCATGGTTTCAGGTTTTGATGTTTTAAGTTACGTTACTTTTATGAGGAATTCCAAGCTTGCTGGCTTCGTCCGATTGTCAAAGCAACACCACTACCAGTGCCTCGTTGGAGTTAATTACATTTACTCTGGTACAAGATACCGTGTTATAATCCCACGCACCTGGTATTCTATGCAAGTGGCCCCGTTAACGCGTGCCAGTAAACTGTCTGCGAACTAGACCAATCTGTCAATCAGTAGTTCTGAGAATAACGGTCACGCCTTGCCGATTATGTAATCAACATGCATGGTCATTCGTTGGAGACAATTGCATTTACAACAGACTGTTTTATAATCCCCCAGAAACAACACGAGAGTAAATAAACAATGACCAGGCTTGTTGAATTGAATGCGCTAACATTTGATCAAATGCTTGTGAGTACCAGGGCAGTAGGCAACAACAACAGGAACTTTCCAAGAAATAGGTAAAACCACAACACCCGTTCTCGCCAGCTGCAGCCGGCATATCGAGACGTCCAGTTATTACATAGTTACCGGCTGTCACTCAAACACCTTTGAAGTTGAAACAGCTGGCACAACAACAGACAGACCCCGGATATTCTTTTTAATCTGCTACAATACATGCAACGTTATACATGGTTCTACATAAAACGTCATACAAACAAAACTTCTCAACATATTTGAATAATTTGAGCTTTATTGTATAGCCAACATGTATAGCTACATTTCTCCCACTGGGTGTATGGGCATTCAGCCACCCAGTTATTATCTGGTAGCACGGTGATATTTGTTCATCTTTGTTTTCCGTTTTGACGAAATTCACATAGTAATATTCCCATGATTATATAATGTGATGTATTTATTATCATTGCATTACATTAGAGACTCTTTTAACAATAAAATTAGACATCATTCATTCGTTTATGATAATTATTAGCAAAGTTATAACTTTTTTGCGGAACCCATCTACATTGTTCCTAATTGTGTGCGCTACGGAAATTCGTCACACGAAGCGCGTTAAAACGGTCTTGGATCAAAGTCCGGGTGCGGCTTTAAATAAGGTTTTTGCCTGCAACAAACGGTGCGTAGGAAAGTCGGGATTTATGTCAAAAGTCGGGGTGCGGCTTTAATTAGGGGTGCGGCTACAAATACAGAATTTACGGTACTGTTGATATTGTGACAGAGGTGCACATATTTCCGACCCTTAGTCATTGTCAGCAATTATTAATTTTTAGAAAGAGGAGTAGTAAGTGGAAGTTTTTGGTACCCCCAAATTATGTGCAAAATCACTGGACCAGACATCAAAGGAACATCAAAGGCAAAACACCCTAATATCGCCCACCGCTTCTGAGTGCGCGCAGCCAATCAGAGCGCCGCAGAGCGCCCCCTGGCGGTCGTAGCCGAGCGCAGTGCAGTCATGCGTAACGTAAGCGCCCCCTAGCGACGGGAGGAGGAACGAACATGGACCTAGTTACGTTTACGGGAGGGTCGTTAACCTAGTAAGGAGACGAACACAATCGTACGGTGCACACGTATTTTATTGAATACAACAAAGCGGCAGCAGTACAAACGAGGCGATCGTATGTGATTGGATACAACGAGCAGGGTATGATGAATACGAAGACGATGACGAGGCGACTTGCGAATGGTGACCATTGCGCCAGAGGTCGCGAACTTACGGGTGTCTCCACCGCGCCAGAGGTTCGAGGGCGAGCTTACGGGTGGAGCGACCACCGCGCCAGAGGCTCAGTACGATAGGTGATGATAGTACGGTATACCCTTTTTCAGCAGGTTAATCCAATCGAACACGCGACAATCGTTAGCGACCAGATCGGTGCGGAAAGCATTGACGAAAGTTCTCATAGGAGCGCCGTTACAACGAAACATGATATAAGTGACGCAATATTGTCCGCAAACGTTAGACAGAGGACTCTGAAGTCTCTTGCTGTTATGAGTCCACTCGGAACAGTGTTTGTTCAAGAAGGTGCGGAACGCCGCGTGACGAGGCGGCAGACCGTACGAACAGAAGTATTCGCCGCGCCCGTCGGAGGACAGGTACAGCGCTATCCAATGTTCGCCCGGTTCGTCGCCGTCGTCGGTGTTGCACACGAAGGCGATCGGCAAAGCGTCAATTGTTGCAGGCAGCCCATCTCTGGGTACGACACCGCCAAAGACGGACGCGGTGTTCGGATCCATCGCCAGTAGACGGGCGATCTGCAGGGTGTCCATCTCAGTAGTCGTAGATGACGTTGCGGTTCTTGTCGATTTCCAGCACGGACTCGAATTCGGCGTAGGCGACGACGTTCACGGTGGTCCGAAGCGCTTCTCGGAAATGGAATTCTAAGCGCAGGTTGCCCTTTTGTACCAGATTAAAGCAGGGACCGTCGCACTGGTCGGGGGTAAGGTCGAAACAGAAGAAGGTGTAGCCGTCTCGGTACTCGTCGCGAGTCAGACCGTTCCCCTCGTCCTGCCATATCTTGCCGGTCGAGGTGAACATGCTCGCGTAGCTCCTGGCGAAGAGGTTTTCTGCGAAGTTGGGCTGGAAGGGTTTGGCGGGTATCTGACGACCGTCCACGTACACGGAGACGAAGCTGATGGCGTTGTTCTTGGCGTGAAACGGGTTTGTGGCGTACGTGCCGTTGTAGGCGTCGTTGTCGATGCAGCACAGTACGAGACGTTTCGGCAGGGAACCGAGGAACAGGTTCTCGTGCGTGTGCGACAGAGCGCCCGTGGGAATGGAGTACACCTTGCATTCGACGAGTCGTAACGGATACTTGACCGTGGTCCGCTCGAGAGCCATGATGTGAGCCTTCTGCACGGCCGGGTTGAGGGCGGCCTTCTTGACGAACAAGGACGCGTTGACGATGGTTATCTTGTACTCGTTGTTTCCAGTAGCCATCAGCGCAAACGCGGCCGTGCTGCGCACCAGGCGTAACTTGACGTCGACACCGTTGATCAGGAATTTATCCTGCAGAAACATATCCACGTGGAGACGACCCATCAAGTCGACCACGCGACTGCCGGCTATGTAGTCTCGTCGAGTCACGAACCCGGGGTTAGGATCGGGTCCGGCTGCTAGCTCGGTGGTGTGCATGCGACTAGCCTTGTCCTTGTACCACAGCTGATTCGTCAGCTGCGTCGACTTGGCATCGAATCCGTAACTCAGCAGCGCCTCTATGTAGGATCGATACGGGTACGAGTTGGAGGACGAAGAGGTCACGAGCGTGCCGTTCAGGGAGAGGTCGATGTGGCTGAACAGCGAATGCAAGAAGTTGTTCACCGGTCCCACGGGCTCGCCCGCATAGATAGGGTTACCGTCGGCGCGCGTCACCTTCACCTGCAAGTGGAGCATCGTGTTGGCGAGATCTATGTAATCGTCTCCCGATCCGGGGATGAAGAATTCTATCGGGCCTCCAGAGTCCAGAGAGGCCATGGGTTGATGTTCCACCACGTGACTTTTGGCGATGCAGTTCTGAGTGGGGGGTACGGTAAAGAGATCCAGCTCGGTCTTGACTCCCTCGCACGACTGTCTATGCACGAAAGCCATCTCTGTCGTCGAATATGTCGGCCACGCGGTTCTTGGACGTCCGTTTCTTGCGGTGTCTCTTTACTGCAGTGACGGGCGTCTGTGCGGCCGCTCGTTTTATACGTTTACCAGGGGGTCTCCGAATACTGCTCAGCACGGCATCGGTGACGCGTCGTTTGGCAGCCGTTTTTATGTTCTGACCTGATAAGACGTCGCCGGCTATGCGAACGCCGGTCTTCAACGCTCCCTTGCCCAACGCCACGGCACCTCTCTTGATGAGCGGCATGGCGCTGCGCAACAGACCGCCGAACAGACTGCCCAGTCCGTGACCTCGCTGGTATTGAGCACCGGCGAAGTAGGGCAGCGCACCGCCAGCCTGGCGTGCGTAATAATCGTTGTAATTCATCAGAACAGTCCGGACCTACGTCGACGAAAATGAAGCGTCACCGTCACTCTACCGTATTCGAATGGCACGCGCCGACCCATGTCGTCCCTTATATCCACTTCGATCGAGTCGAAGTGCGAGTACAACAGAGGCACGTAGTGCACGTTAGTGAAACGAGCGGACACCCTGTCACCGTGACGTCCGCTAATCGGAAGGGCTCGCAACAGAGGCGCGAGAGTGTCACCCACTATACGAGACTCCACTATGTTCGTGTAGACGTATAGGGTGTCGAACCCCTGCGTCAGGTTCACCACATCGTCGGCCTCGATGTGGAAGGGGTACGCCGAGTCGGGATGACGGGAGTCGTTGGGGAGGACGGGAGATGACGTAACCGACTGCGGCTCGCTGGCTACGGGTTCACGGAATCCTAACATGGCCGCCACCGCGCTGTGGTACGGTACGGTGAACAGGGTGTTCGCTGTCATGTGTAACGTCATTTTCTGAGTGACGGAACTATAGCTCATTTGAGCCTGTGTCTCCTCCGTCTGCATACTGTACAGTCCCTTGTTGACGTGATACAGCAATATTAACGGATCGTCGTAATACCCGCACGACAACTTCGAACGTCGGGACGAGTCCGTAGCATCGATCGTGTTGAGGAAGAACCAGACATCGTTCTCTGTGACGTTGTACCAAGTGTGTGGATACTGGACCTCAGCCAACCCACACTCCCACTCGCCGGTAAGATCGATGCGTTGAGGCAAGGCCGTGACGTAATGGGTCAAGGTGTTGTCGGGGTGCATCTTCATAGAAGCGTTGCTAGGCAGCGTCATGTAGAAATCAGTCGCCATTGCGTCTCAACGTGGGATTGGGCAGTAGGTAACCCAAAGAACTACTCAACAGAGCCGTCCACAGATTAGAATCGACGTGACCTGTCGTCAGGTTGTAAATGCTGATCAGAATGACCGTGTACAAGACGACGACCTGACACAGAAACACGATCTCTTCTTTGGGGCAGTCGGTACCGAACAGATGCCAGGGAGTGCTGTCTGGCTCGTTCGGTGCAGCGTCAGTACAATCCTCGTGTTCGTCCACCTCCTTCTCCTCCTCCTCGTCTATGGTGGTGGTGCAGGTCGGTGGTGGTGGTGGTGTCGCGTCGTGTGTCATTGCTCGAATGCAGTGTCGGCATGTGCGAGGCTAGTCTTTATAGTTGACGAGTCCCTTGGCATCGATCCAGCTGTTGAAGTAGGACGAATAGCCGAACCATTTCACCAAAACTTCCTTTCGTCTACCAACTGTACGGCGTTTCAGTACCGCTTCAACACGGTACACCTTATCAAAGGGTACCGTCACCTTCTGCAGCTCCATTTCGTAGAAGGTACCCTCCAGCACTTCGCCGAGATCGTCCCGCAAGCGATACACGGGTGGATCGGAGGGGTGAACCTCGTGTATCGTGAACAACTCTTCGCTCCAGTTCGTCTCGTAGCCCTTTTCGAACGTGCGTTTGTACTTGCTGACACGCACGCGATCTGACACGTGCAACTTGGGCACGCCCTTACCATCGTGACCGTACAGACGTTGCCACACCTGTTCCTGGTTCTGTGCATTCACCTGTGACGGAGCCATACCGATCATGCGGTGGGGGGCATTGTTATACGATCGCATCAAGTCCGGAAGGATGTCGATGTACCGCCACGTCTGGTGTTTCGTGAAGTAGCGCCACATGCGCGACTTCAACGTTCGGTTGAACCGTTCCACGACGGCTGCCTTCGTCTCCGCGTTGTGCGTGTAGAAGTAATGGATGTCGTAACGCCGCAATAGCGCCTGAACGGATTTGTTCCGGAATTCTGTGCCTTGATCCGTCTGCAAGGTCTGGGGGCGAACGTCGACGAACGTGGATTGCAGCGCTGCCACCAACGACGCCGCGGACTTGTTCTTCATGGGAACACACCAGGCCACTTTCGAGAAGACGTCGATCATCGTGACGAGAAAGGCCATACCGTCGTTGACGCGTTTGACCTTCGACATGTCTACGAGATCGGCCTGCCACTGCTGAAGCATACCACCCACGATGACGCGTCGTCTCTTGAAATGACGTCTCGCTGGTTTGTGTAAGGTGTAGGCGTCCTGTTCCGACAACCATGCCTTGACGGTCTTCTGTGGCAGGCGCGTGACGCGTCGCAAGCCAGCGACGCCGACATAACTGCCTACCCTCGTGGGATCGAAGTAGACCTCACTCAAGGAGCGTTCTAACCTCTGTGCCATCAAAAGAGGTGGAGGAGCGATGTGTTGACGGGGCGGTGACGTTGACTCCGGAGTCCGAATGCTGACGAATGACGAGGAGCACGCCGACGTGAAGTAGGACACACACGATGGCACCCACAATGACAGCGGTGGAACAACAACGGTCTAGCGGAGTAACCATAGTCTGAATAACACCTGGTGTATAAGAATGTCGGCTGCAACGTCTCCCAGCACGGTAAATCCTTCGAACAATAGCGAAGCGACGATGGACCGGTACGCGTCCTGTGGATCGATGAGCATGACTGCTACGGACAAGCGTCGTACCACCTTATACGTTGTTCCATCCAGCCAATGACGACGAAGCCTTGCGTGATGCGGGGGGAGGGTGGGTGGGTGGACAAGGAATGGTCCATTCGTCGAGCAAGGGGGGTTCGAATAACGTCTGTGGCATAAAACTTAGGACTAGACCGTGAGCAATCATGTAAAGTCCACTGATAAATATCGCACCGACGACGGAACGGTACACGAGGTCCTGTGGATCGGGCGACATGACGAACACTGTGCTACGGACACGCATCGTACCATCCTATAGGTTGTCCCAACCAGCCAATGACGACAACGCCTTGCGTGATTCGGGGGGTGGGGTGGGCATGGTATGTTCCATTCGACGACTCCGACGGGCGAGGGGTGTCCAACTTAGCGCTCTTCGTGCACTACCTGATGCAGCACGCGGAGTAGGACAGGACCGACGAGAGGGACTGACCGTCGGCGCCGGATGTATGTAGGCTCTTCTGGAGACGTTACCGACCAACGCCATGGGTAGGTTGATGGCACGGAGTTGTCGTGCGAATGGCTGCCAACCCGTCGGATCGGTCTTTCTCTTACGCAACAGATCATTAACGAGATCCACCACGTTACTTCCGACAACCGGCACGCCCTCGTGTATCAGTTCACCGCGAGCGGTCCACGCGATATCTCTCTTGAGATGCTCCATCAAACGGCTGGCTTTGGCCTGCATGGTCTTGGGAACGGTGGCCAAGACGGTGGCCTCCAGTCCGCTAATAGGGGCTCGTGCTGTACCCTCCGACCCCGACTCCGACGTCACCTCCGACTCGTTCATCGTGACCACGCGTAGCGGTTCCTTGATGCGTTTATCGGCCAAGACGTTGTACCGCTGCAACACCTGATTATACAGGGTCACCTTGGTCCCGTCGTCTAGGTCCTTTCTATCTAGGATGGTCTTCATCTCGTCATCGAGGGCTTGCACCTTCTTGCCTAAGGTGTCGGTTGCGGGTGGGGGTGGGGGTGACCGAAACGTGTCCAACACTACCAAGGCCATCTTGCGTGCGTGTTCCATGTATCTACCTTTTGGTCAGCACCTGTTGGAGCAAGGGTATCAAGACCGAACTTGCCAACGGTGCTAGGAAGGCCGATAGGAAACCGCCGCTCTGTCCCTCGCAACCTGCGGTTGCAGCAAGATGCGTCTTCTTCTGGCAGCGAGCGTTCGTCTATTAGCCAACTCGCGTAACTTCGTCTTGTATTTATTCAATCGTCGCCTCTGTAAAGCGGTCAATGGAATGTTCTTTGTTAGTATGTTGTAGGCACACTCGGCTAGTGCACACAGCAGATCGGCGTCGGCGTTGGCGATGATGGCCTTTTTAATTTTGTTGTTCTTGACTCTGGCCAGAGCCTGAATGCACACGATGTGTCTCTTCACCAGGGCAGACATGATGCGAATGAAGAGACTATCCACACACTCGGTCGTTTTATACCTTCGGCAAGTACACGTACTGAACACCGTCGTCCGGAAAGATGGCCGTGCGCAGACGCATGTCCTCGGGCGTGTCCTGTTTGAGATCGACCAATAGATAACCGTACGGTACCGCCGTGGCGTCTTTAAACGCCTCTTGCACGAACTTGCCGCGTCCCGGATACATCTGCCGAGCCAAGGTCGCCATCTGCGATGCGTCACGTGGATTCTTGAACACCACCATGTACTGCGAATTCAGACTGATGGTGCGACTCTCTTTGTTTTTAGGGAACAGGTTCTGTACGAGATACAGCACGGACGTGTTCCTGTGGTGACTTTTTTTAGTGAACAAGGTCGTGACCCGTTCGTCCGTTTCTGCCATGAGATCGTCTATGACGATGAGGTTCCTCGTTGTCGGATCGAACATGACCGCCGTCGATAACCCTTCCTCGAATCGCACGTGACCCAAGTCCGTCGTTGCGTAAGCCTCTTGCCATTCTCCGTAACACCACGTTATTTGTTCGGGTGGTGGATCGATCATCGCAGCGGCGTGACGCAACATACGGGTCACGAAAGTACTCTTGCCGCACCCCGTCGGTCCGGCGACGATGCACGTGAAGGGGTGTTTCCATCGGGCATCCATGATTGCGTATGAAACGAGTGCAGCGTGCATCGCCTTTTCTATACGTCCACCGGACCCGTGGTCACCCCGTCCTCGTGCACCACGCGTTTGGCGTAAAAGTAGGTGAGTGCATCCCGGGCCTGCACGTACGTCATCACGATAGATTTATGCACCCGGAAACCACGGTTCGATCCACCTCCGCTCCGACGGTTGGTGAGCACCTCCAGGAACGCGTCCTTGTCGATGGTGTTGTGCCGTTTGCTCAGTCCTTTGGTGCTGTACTTGTCGGTGGCTCCGAAACAATAGTACGTCTTGCTACACAACCCCACGAACCCGGCACCGGACCACTCGACCTTGAACAGACCCGGTGTCCTCTTGTCGAACGCTCTTCGCGCCTTACAGCACGCCTCGTCTCCGACCCACGGGCGATTGGCGAGACGACAGCGCACGTATTCGTTCCGATGATCGTCGCAACATTCGGACGGGAGCCATTCGGAACGATGTCGGAAATAATGTTCTCGTAGTGCTGGGGTCACGAGGTCATCGACGGACTCTCCGGCCAAGGCTAAATAGGCACTATCTGTATCCATCTCGCAGTACTCGAACAGAGGGCGCTCCACGTATCTGATGATGAAGTCGTAATATAACTGCAACATGCGCATCTTGGCGTACTGCAGAACGAAGAATCCCACGTGGACGGGTAGGGTGTACTTGACGGTTTTCTTGTTCAACTCTATCTCGTACGCGTCGTCGACGACGATCTCGAGTTGTCGGAACCGTTTATCGTTGACCAGGAGCGATGCCGCCTTCTCCGTGCAGTAGCTGACGTCACGATGTCGGTCAACGTTGGTGATGGTCTTTCCGTAGCCCGAGTTCCCCAGCAACTTCATGGTATCCGCGATGATGGTCTTGTCTCGGTGAACGTCGCCCTCGCGTCGGGCCTTGGACACTACATCGCCGAACCGCCGGAAACACGGAATAGGATCGTATTCGATGACCTGGTACACGTGCAGTACCTCGAGACCGTGGTCCAGATACCATCGCAGCAGTGGCGTTGCGAGCAGTATCTTATCGCCGCAATAACTACCCACGAGCATGCGTCGCGGAGTCTTCATGATGTCGTGTTCTTCGGCGTATCGGCGCATGAACGGACCGAGATCCTCGCGCATCAGACTGATGTTCTTGAACACGGGCTGCATCTCGGCAAAGTGCGCGCGCAATTCTTCCGGTACGCGTATGTCGCACTCGATCATGCCGAACACGGTTCCTGCACGCACTCCGTTCAGGATCTGTTGCGACGTCATGGTCCTGCGCACGTGTCGACGTCGGGGAAATGCAGCATCCAGACACTTACGTACGGCCGGGGTTCATCTCATCTCTTTCCACTCGCATTCCCACAGCTCGACGACTGTGACAAAGTGACGTAGATAGGTGGTGGTCTTTCGGGTCTCGGCGAGCAGTTCCGCCATTGGTTTCCCGTTGACGACGTTCACCTCGTCACGGTTGCACGAGCAACCGTGAAAGTAGCACCCTTGGAACTGATAAGCCGTCTTCGTCTCGCTACACCATCCGTCCACCCGGTGTTTGCCTATTCTCTTCTCTCGTCCGTTGATCTGATGCCGTATGGGACGTCCCGTGCGTTCGGATTCCCACGTCAACCATTCTCCAGCCATCTGTCCGTACAGCTGCGCCGATTCGGGGCGGAAGTCCTTCTCTGCTCGTCGTCGCGTGTACCATCACATAGGCATGTCTTGCATGAGCGACCACAGGTACAGTGCGTTCGCATCGTATCCGACGATCGCTCGGCAAGGACGAGCCGCCTCTCCGTACTCGTTCTGACGTAGCGTGGTGACCCCTTTCTCGTGATAGCGATGAAAAATGATCGAAGGCCCGCCTACAATGTTCTCTTTGACGAGGTCGTGCAGGTCTTTATTCTTCTCGTTGAAGATGGTAAAGTAGGTCTTCTCTGGAAGGTCGTTGAACAGGTACAGCAGGGTCAGACCAGGTACGCTGATACCTTGCTTGAACATGTCTATTCCACGTTGTCGATAGAACGCGAACTGTCTGTCGATGGCCTGTAGAAAGGGAACCACGTCCCTGTTGTTGTACCAGACGAGAAAGTCGCGCAACGTCGTCATGCCATTGACGCGCCAGGCCTCCTGACAACTGGCGTAATCCTCGTCTGAAATACCTTCGTTCTTCAGTCGACTGAAAAAGGCCTCTTTCGGTGGAAGAGCGGTGTCGTCGAGTCTCTCCAGACGGTCCATGTACTCGTACGGGAAATGACCTTTCGTCACCTCGCATCCGTACGCTTTCAGATACTTGTCGTAGCTGAACCCGGGGGCTATGTAGTTGATCATGTCGAGGAATTTCAGCTGATCCGTTGAAAGACACATGAAAGTGTTGTTGCGTTTGATGACGAACATTGACCCGACGCCGTCGTTCTCGTCTTTCTTGTTGCCCTCCTGCTCCCTCTCGTCCTCGGCCTCGTCTTCGGCTTGTTCCACGGTCTTTGAAGTCGTCAGGAAGTACGGTATGAGGAACTGTTTGATGGCGTTGAGATCATACTTCCCCGAATTGAACCAGATGACAGGTAACTGACGCATCCATCCATACAGTTGTCCCATCAGCGTTTTGTACGGATTGGTTGCCGGTCGAGCATCCTTGTCGGTGGCTGATCGTGCAGCCTCCTCCCGTGCGTCCCATTTTGTCAGCTCTTCTGCGAGTTGTTCCAACACATGATCGTATGAGTCTTTGATCTTGTCGTACGCGGCCTCACTCATCGATTGCAGGATAGTCATCATGGTGCTCACCAACTTGTTGGTGTCTCCATCCGTGACGATGCATGTCACCTGTTCGTGTCCGGGTACGTTGGATGCCACGCTGACGCTCAGCGGGACGTGACGCGCCACCCAGTGAACCTGGGCACTGTCAGACGGAAGGTGTTCGGTGTCGAACCAACACTCGAAGTCGAAGGTGGCTCGGTACGGATAGTACTGCAACGCTTCGGCCACTCGGATATTCTCGTCGGCCAGTCGGTCGAACACCGATGGAGTCGAATGGTACACGCCACCAAGATAGACTCGGCGCACACCCCCCGTACACGTGCTCTCGTGGTTGCGTAAACTCCATGCGTCTTTCCACAACGAGTCACCACACTTCCGACATCTGTACGAGTGACAGTACATGCGTCTATCCTGGATGAGGGAAAAATGTGTCCCGTGAAGATTGAGGTAGAGCGTGTCAGGGTACGTACATACCGAGCGACGAACGAGTTCTGCAGTTGACTTTCCATCCTCTCCATCCGGTGGTACGAGACTGTACACGCACACATTCGTTTGGAACGTGGTCTCTACACGATAGAGGTCGTCCATCGTGACCCCGGCAAATGCTGCCATGGATACGCCGTCTTGGGCGTAAGTCTCGTACAGCGTCTTCACAGCTGGTTCCAATCGACGACTGTCACATCCGCGATGCAGGGCCAGACATCGGAAGAGACACAAGTTGTCATTGTACCGTTTGCTATACTTGGGCTCCTTTTCCAATGCGATGACGGATTTGTTCCTCTTGATGTAGGCTGGAAGGTCGGTCATTCCTACACATCCTATCGGGTGTTCGATGATGCGATTGACGAAAAATGTGACATTGGTCACGAGTTCACACACCCACGCCGAATCCGGTCTTTGATTGATGGCCCATTGCAAAACGTCGGTTTCTCGGATGCGTTCGAGGAACTTATCAAAGTCCTTGCTGTTGGTGATGAGACTGGGCTCGTCCAGGTAGCGTCCACAGCAGTTGCACGAGGGATGGTAGTACTTGTATTGACCCGTGTTCTTGTTCCTCAGAATGAACCCGTAACTGAGGTTAATCTTGAAAGCGTTGGTCTGTTCCTGGAACATGTTCTTCAACGGCGTCTCTAGAACGGTCGTGTCCAGAGTCGTTAATCTGTGATCGTACCTGCACTGGAGAGGACCTCTCGTTACACGTGTCCGTATGGTGGACCAGTGCGCTCGTACGACATCTAACAGTTCCGTCGACAGGTTGTCGGCGAAGGGGAGTCGAGCAGGTGGGTCGATGGGGTCTGCATCGGTAACGAGTGGATGGTGGGGTGTGGTGGCTTCCCTGATTGATATCTTCGGTGATGGTGGCTTCGTGACGTCGTCGTCGGTACACGGTTTTCGTGCGTGTCTAGTCAGGACATAGCGTCTATTGAACTTCTTTCCACATTTCGCACATGTGTACACTGTGGTCTGTTTTCTATTACTGCTACTGCTACTGTTACTGCTACTGCTAAGACGACATACGGACCTCACATGTTGTTGCAGATCGTCCCATCTCTCAAACGTTGCATCGCATTTACACGAATATTTCGTTCGCTTTGCCTGATCGCTAGGTGGCACCTCTAATGGTTGCCTCGCTACGTGGCGTTTTAGCGCTGCATACGTGTCGAGCACCAGTCCGCAGTGACGACATTGATGACGTTTCATGGTGCTCTACGTTTCTACAACTGAGAGACAGCGGTCCTTAGTACAGCTATATAGTGCGTGTGGTAGTGGTGGTGGTGGTGGTGGTGGTGGTGGTGGTGGTGGTGGTGGTGGTTGGTGCCTGGTGATTGTTGAAGGGTGTATGACCTAAGGTGTGATCCTGTGGTATTGGCTACTGTGTGTCCGCTATCGATGGCTACGGGTGCTCTTTCAACTATGTAGACCGTGGCAACACCACTGACAACACGTTTCAATCATTTTATGACTTTTTATTGAGTATATACTGACATAGACATATACATAATATACATATACATATACACGGTTAGACTTATATAATTACTATGACGACTTTAAGGTTTGTGGGATTGTTACATCCTCGACAGTGACCCTAGCTTACGATCGATTATCGACACGCCAGCGGCTAGTAACATGATTATTAACTTGTGGGCTTTTACACCGCGACAGAGGTTACGTACAATGATGGTGATGATGATGTACTATATAAGTCGGTATGTATATATATATATATATATATATATATATATATATATATATAGAGCTATTACTCTATGTCATGCAACTACAATATGAGAGTGACTAAATACAATAAAGAGAGAGAGCTACTAATTACCATACAGTTCAACACGTTACACTAAGCTACTGTTATTCCGTTGCAAACGGTGCTTCTTAATATTCCTACGTTTCTACCATAAAATCAATAATTATCTGTAGTAATCTATGTAATGCACGTGTCCTCTCCTCTCGTGCTAGTACGGGTGCCTCCTCCTCCTCCTTCACCTCCTCCTCCTTCACCTCCTCCTATATAAAGAAATAGACCTATTGTTCATCGTGTGTCGATATAATATATTCTAGTAGTAGCACTACTAATTCACGGCTTGCTCGCCTACGCGCTTCAATCGGTAGCACAGGTACGTCATCATCCTACAGAACAAATTAAAAGATACTAATATTTCACTCCATATTACTTAATACTACCTACTAACTCGGTTATGTTTACTAATAATAATATTCTGTTGACGACATCATATACGTAGACTTCACTATTCCAGCTCTCTTCCGAATACTGGCTGGGAGTACGGGTGCCTCGTCGTACACTTCATTCTACATAACAACAACAACAACAACAACAACAACAATACTACTACTACTACTACTACTACTACTACTAATGTTCATATACCATGGTTATAAGTGCATACTACCTACTGCATACTACCTAATTAACGCACTACCGACTACTGTTCATCACATACACTGTTCACGGCTGTCGACGGATAGCGCAACGGACATACTTCATTATAATGTCTTGGTACGGTGCCGACAATATGGTAACAGCTAATGATCGGCACACGTCCACGGTCACCTCCTCTACCGTCAATGGGGCGGATGCCCTCCACTCCTCCGCTATTAAGGCCGAAATGTTGTTCTGCATATCTAGGTAACACACCTTTCTCGGATCCTCATCATTGGCGGTCGACGTCGACGTCGACGGCTTCGGTGGAGTGATTGTACGTTGGTCGGCGATGTACTTGCACCCCCCCCCCCCGTCTGGCGTCAGGACGATGGTTGAGTTCGGGAGGACGAAGAGTGTAGTTGGTGTTGATGTTGATGTTGATGTTGTTGTTGTTGATGTTGTTGGTGTTGTCCTCTCGACCTCTGTACTTTGCGTGAGTGGTGGTGGTGAAGCAGGACTGAACGTGAAGTCCTTGTCGTCGTCGTCCTCGTGAGCGGGGGATGAAGCGATCGCTTCTTCATCATCATCATAATAATGCGGAGGGGTATTGAGGATGAACCCATCGTCCACCTCCGAGTCCGAGTCCGAGTCCGACAACAACTCCACCGGTCCCCACGGTAGATTCACCTCCTGGTTTGCTGGTGGCGAGTTGCAGTAGTCCTGCGGTATTACCGTGCACCGGTGCTTCACCACCACTCTCGTATCGTCGTCGTCGTCGTCGTCGTCGTCGACCGAGGCTTGGCGTTTGTAAGCCTTCTGTAGCTGTGGTAGACCAGTGCTCTGTTGAATAGAAAGAACTAGTTACTTTCGGCATATTCATCCGCGTCGCCCTGTATATCGTTGTATTGGGCGTACATACTCTTTCTAACCAAATCTGTCACTTGGTGACGCCATTTCATGTTCCCACACGTTGCGATGACATCTATCGATAGCCACCGCAAGACGTGCATGACCATGCTGGCCGATGGTACGTAACGATCCTTATCATCATTTAAATTCATTATGCGATGCACCTCGTCACAGGCATATCGCACGCTGGCGACCTCTAGCGCGTTATAGAAGGTATTTTCGTTCGTCATGGCTTCGGCTCGATCCCGTATCCTATCTAAACCACTCACCATAGCCTCCATATCATCGCTACTGCTTACGGATATGACGTCGGCCTGTGACGCACTATCCTCCTCCCCCTCGTCATCTGTTATTATAATTAATGGTGGCGGTGAACAGCTGTCCGCAGAGGAGGAGAATAGTATTTCCGAGCTATTAGCATGTAACCATTCCATTACCTTAGAGCGTCCCTCACTGTCGATGACGTCACTGCTTCCGGTAGCAACTGCAGTAGCTGCAGCAGCGACGGTAGCGACAGCCTGTCAACAGATTGATTCACACTGTGACTACTTCCAAGTCTGACACCGTGTAATTTACATACTGTCCCGCCTCGCTTTTCCTAATGGTCACCATGACTTGGGCCCCCCGCAACATGTCCAGTGCTGCATACCGCTCGGCGTCTGACTTCATGTTCATGTAATCGTTAGCCGTGAATCCCAACACCTGGACAGCCTTGGCATTAAATAACGTTGCCCACACTTCACTACCGATGGCGTCTTGTAGGAGGATACGCATAGCGAACTGATACACTACACCACGCTGCCATCGATGGATCGGACACACAAACCCATTGTTTTCAGGACTCACACGTTTGTTACACTGCTGACATGATGGATATACGATATATTTCTCTTGTACAGCACATTGTACTATGGTTAACGGCCGTCTAAATATATAAGTCCCGTTACCTACCTGTCTCTCAAGTTGGCTGACTGTCATCATCATATCGGCTTCTTGGGCGGCCATTTCTTTCTCTGCTGATGCTGGTAGTGTGCTGTGGATCGGAGTGCGGTTGTGTGCCTCGTTCACTCTGCGTTGGGTTTATATACACCTCCCACTGCCTATGGCGCGCTTTCTTATCGCCGACCCTTGGTCGCGCGCGTGATGCTGCTATTGTACGCTGCTGGATGTCATGCTATCTCGCTGTACTCTGTTCACCGGTCTTGTGATCGTCTCGCGTTACGTCTGGCCATCGTGTCGCTGTGGGGGGAGTCTGATGCAATCGAATGAACTCGCGTACTCGCATGAGTATATGTCCTAGCATGTTCTGACCGGCTTGACCACTGTATGTCAGTGCACCCTTCCCGACTCTTGACCCATTCCTGCAACTGGGAATACCCAGTGTCTAGCAGTCGTTTACGTAAGGTTGGATCGCGATATTTAACAGCAACTAACGCATACATTAGTGAATATCGTTGTTTGTCCCATGCTGCGCGTAACTGTTCTTTTTCTCGTATGCTCTTGCTGAGGTATTTCGCCTGTAGACCCGTGCGCGTGGACAGCATTTTTTCTGCGGTTTGCATGTCACCATGATGCATGCATTTCCGCCATTGGTAAGCGCTTTCAACACTGGTAAATTCTCTGTCCCACACATGTATCCTACACACGTAGAAATTGGACAGAAAATGTCTGCCGCCTCTGAAGCGTATATCACGGTTCATGGTGACTTTATAACGTTAAAATGTACAGTTACTGTCTTAAATACACGCCGTTCTAGCGCTCTCGAGTACTCGTAACCCCCACTTTTTCCTTGCGTGATGGATGCCCGGTGTCGGTAAGCTGACAGTTGCCGGCCGCTTATCTGTTTTCTGATTAGTGTGGTATTGTTCCTCGGGTTACGGCAGCTGTCTGGTTTATTTCTAGCATGGTATATATAGCTGCTGCGTTCGTCGTGTCGTCATCACAACCGCCATTGCCTTCGACGACGTTCACCACTGCTATTCATAATGCCTGTCGTTCCAGTACGTGACTTTGCGGAGTTTTTGACTCTTCTGACTATTATGGGAGATTCGTTGCTCCCTCTAATGCGTAGTGTGTGAGTATTTCTTTTATTTATTTATTTATTTATTTATTAATATTATACTTTCATAGCTCTACATAGCTCTACATAGCTCATACCTGTTTTCACTTTACATACTGTTCTATCGTTCCTGTGTATACATGTCTCGCTGAGTGTTCGTCGAGTCCAAGTTCCATATGTAGTGGCTTGCCTAGCGATAACGTCTGCCAGCCGATCGGTTTCGTATTACCTATCTCTCGTTGCTTGGTTACGTCTGTTATATATATATAGATGTCTATGCATGTTCTCACTCTGGTTGTGTCCTTTACTTACAGAATACCTCGCTTTCACTGGGCACGGGTAATGCTGGAGATGCTACAAGTCACCTTACATCGACGGGGCTGTCAAGCGCTGGTACTCTTTCGAGAACAACTGCACGACGACGATCTGCTGACAGCGTTCGCTGAGCATGTCAGCCGTTGGCGACACGTCATGTCGGACATATGTCATTACGCCAATGGCTATCGCGCCCCCTCGACCGCACCTGAGTCGTGGTCTGACGACGACCTCGCCGACGACTACAACGCCGACGACGACTGCGAAGATGTCGCTTTCCGTGTCGCTTTCCGTTCGCATATGACGCAATGGGAGCTCGTCATGCATGAGTTGCTACTCTTGCATGTCCCATCACCCACACCTGTTTTTCGTCGCCTTCACAGAGGACCCATACATTACCCATCACTGTTCCGTCGCCGTCGATCTGTGTCCCTCAGCATTGCCTTGGCACGCAAACTGACTGCCCGTAGCGTTCGCCGTTCGCTATTGTCGGCATTCAATGCAATAGCTCTTCCTGAATGAACACTTCTACCCACGAACATTTTATAACTTCTTTTTCCTTATAACCACTACCGTTTACTTTTCTATTTGTACTTGTGCTTTTCGTGTATTAAATTTTGCATCACCTTATATTCCCGTCTTGTATTGCGTTCTTGTTCCAACTGCGTGTTGGCGTATTATATTTTACACATAGTCCATTTTCGTCCTGCTACATTTTATTTAACGAACGGTCCGATTTCCGTCGTCCAGCGGTTATATTATAGCCATGCATGTCGGCTAATTAATAACTATTACATATTCGCCTTATCTTTATCGGTTTTACTTTTATCACGTCTTATGTTCACTCCATATAACCGGCTATAACACGCCCCGGTCCCACATCAATGTCGTCACTGCAACATAGTTGCTGTTTATCATTGATTAGCTCGGCTCCCTTGCTACATTGTACAGATTGGCGTCCTTTGATCTCGCGCTACGGCTCACAGCTGGATAAACGCTTCGGCTTACAGTTAACTCCAGTCGTTCGGACGTCCAGTTGGCATTAGCTAGCCACTCGGACTGGTCACTCCGTCGGGGTCAAGGTCACGGTCACGTGTTTACGTGGGTGGGTGGGTGGGTGGGTGGGTGGGTGGGTGGGTGGGTGCTATTACGTGTATTTTCTTTGTTCCTATGTCCACTATCGATGACTACTGGTCAATGTTCGTTCCTCCTCCCGTCGCTAGGGGGCGCTTACGTTACGCATGACTGCACTGCGCTCGGCTACGACCACCAGGGGGCGCTCTGCGGCGCTCTGATTGGCTGCGCGCACTCAGAAGCGGTGGGCGATATTAGGGTGTTTTGCCTTTGATGTTCCTTTGATGTCTGGTCCAGTGATTTTGCACATAATTTGGGGATACCAAAAACTTCCACTTACTACTAAGAGGTAAGGTAGTATACAATGTTGTGTAATAATTGTTGGCCTATTTTCTGGTTCATTGAATCCATCTGAAAAAAATGTGTTTAATTTTACATCTTCACAAAAGTATTACACCGATTTTTAAAATGTTTTGATATTTCAATTTCACGTGGCTGCAGCTATATCATAAAAATATAAAACAATATATCTGCAATTTGAAATTTTCATTGACATCCCTATTAAATACAATGTTTAATCTAATTTTATAGTTCCCATTGTTTTTGTAAAATTAATTGTATCTGTGAACGTAAATTCACAAGCGTTGGTTGGCCAAATATACACATTCCGCATATAATAAATATAATTTAATATATAATACTTTAGCGAATGAAATGTAAACTAAACTGTAGACTTTGTCCAGGAGAGTGCGCCGCAGTCGCTGTCGCGATGCGGTTTTGTCGTCTGCTTTTTAAGAAGGTCTCCGTGCAGACATGATCGCTCGGTTCCAGGTTTGGTTGTGTTTATGATATCTGTGTAATATAAGGCCACCAGTTAACACAATAAGTTGTATAATAACATAATTAACTCTCTGTTGTACAGATACTACTTAATTTTCGAAGTAAATAACATAATTTGGTAACCTAGATCTAGTTGATTCACGGGACCTGATTCCCGCTAAAATATTAGCAATACGCCAATAGCACATAATATGTATGGCTAAAATCCGTTGCACAGAGGAAATCAGTATTCATACAACACCTTTAAGAAACTATGGGAAATGTTTGCATAGAAAATATTTGCATAGAATATGCCTGCATTAAATGCATAAAACATTTTATCGGCTGAATGCAAAATGAGTAATAAAAAAGTTGATTCTGAGTTTTGTAAATATTTTATCATCAACGTTTCGCGAATCTCGTCTGTCAGTGGCGCCAATATCAGTATCATAAGCATAACGGTAAAGTGTAATTGTACAGTTATGTGCACTATTAATTAATTATGGATATGTACATAAATATTTAGCATCATATGACAATGTATGTATATGCTTTTACATTAGAGTCAAATATTAAATGTTGTTGCACATATTTAATTCACTGTAGATTGTACGCTTTCAAATAATTTTTTCTTTCAATAAGTTGTACAATTCAATTCATAATGTGCGCACAATAAACAAGAAACATATATTTTACAATTGAAACTTTGAATCAGAATTACAATTATTTATTTATTTTACCATACGATCATATTAAATACAGCAAATTTATGTAAATGAATGTACGGTCAGGGAGACTCTTAATAAGGCAAGATGTATGCCGCTAACATAAGATCCACCATGTTGGTTAATGGATAATTTTAATACAAATTTATAATAGTACAATAATTATTGTACTAAACATTATCTAATTAGTAATTCATGAGCATTAATTGACATTATTTAATACTAACTAACAAACTAACTAATACTAACTAACTACTAACACTAACTAACATCAAACATAGGCAAAACTACACTAGAATAATAGTATGTAAATTACACTAATGTTAAAAATAAAATTTACATTTACTTAATATTCACACATATCAAAATACTTATTCTAAACAACTAGCCAACGCTAATTAACACCAATTAATGTTAATTAACTGGTCCTCTAGCACTATCAATATTAATTAAAAAAATACTAATAATAATACTTAGCCCTAGACAACTTTCAAATAATAAATGTATAATATGCAATTTACTTATAATACAAAATACTGTCATGGTGACTATTTATATAAAAAAAATAACTTGGTGGGTTTATCTTATTATTTTCTATTAGTAAATTGAAACTTTGTTTTCATAGTTTCTCTTTTCAGCCCTCCTTGATATTTGTTTGGCAGTATGTTATCAAAACAAGTATGCTTCGTGTTATTAAAATCGTATCATCAAGTTTAAATTGTGACAATATAACATTGTATTCGAAACATTTAGACTATTGCACAGGCGAAGACAAACCCAGCATATTCAATAATCACCCTTGGATGGCAAACACTTGAAAGCTTGACACTGTGGACAAAATAATAGCCCATAGGAATGTCATATATGCAGCAGCCTACATATTGTTTTTTTTTAATAATGAACTCGATCACATAAAAAATCTGACAAAAAACATGTTTAAAAGAAGCCATTATGATACTTCTGTTTACCTTTCCATGTCAACTCTAATAACCATGCACGCACGCACGCACGCACGCACGCACGCACGCACGCACGCACGCACGCACGCACGCACGCACGCACGCACGCACGCACGCACGCACGCACGCAAGCACGCACGCACGCACGCATAATATGTACTGCTAAAATCCGTTGCACAGAGGAAATCATAGCATTCATACAACACCTTTAAGAAACTATGGGAAATGTTTGCATAGAACATGTGTGTGTATGGATTATGCCTGCATTAATTGCATAACACATTGTATCGGTTGAATGCGAAATGATTAATTAAAAAAAGTTGATTTTGAGTTTCGTCAATATTTTACCATCAATGCTTCGTGAAGCTCGTCTGGCGCCAGTAACATCAGTATCATAACGGTAAAGTCTAATTGTACAGTAATGTGCAATATTAGTTAATTATGGATATGCACGTAAATATTTAACTCTAACAGCATATGACAATGTACATTTATGTTTTTGCATGACAGTCAACTATTAAATGCTGTTGCACATATTTAAATCACTGTAAATTGTACACTTTCAATATAATGATAACAATAATAGTAAAAAAAATAATAATAATACAGTTGTCGTTCAAAAAGTTGTACAATTCAATTCATAATATGTACATTCGTTTAATGTGTGCATGTAACAGAGAACAATAAAAAAGAAACATATATTTTACAATTGAAACTTTGTTTTCGTAGCTTCTCAATCAAAATAAATATACTTAGTCTTAATGAAATAGTATCATCAAGTTTAGATTGTGACAATATGACATTGTATTCGAAACATTTAGACTATGGTACAGGCGGAGACAAACCCAGCATATTCAATAATCACCCTCGGATGGCAAACCCTTGAAAACATGAAGTTGTAGGCAACATAAAAGCCCATAGGTATGTCATATTTGCAGCAGCCTACTTATTGTTTTTCGAATATGGAACTCGATTCCACAATAAATGTGACAAAAAATTTGTTTAAAAGAAGCCATGATGAGGCTTCCATTTACTTTTCCATGTCAACCCTAATAACCACACACATCAAAAAACTTACTCTGGTGTATGGACAAGGGTACAAGTAGCTCTACAATTGCCACGTAAAGTATCCACTTACTAATTTTATTTGTCCAAACAAATTGTAAATTAATCAGTAATAATAATACACCAATTACATAGTGCTAATTCCAACATCGTGGATAAATGCATTGTAGACTATGTGAAGTAATATTTAAATATATCCATATAAAACTGAAACTGTTACTTTAATGTGTAGATCCAAATAGAACAACAATACGTAAATTAATTAAATTACTTTAAATAAATTAATAAATAAAAACCGTAAAAGCTGGTATGACAGAAAATTGCAATGGAAGCATAATGTCCATCACAATAAACATTAATTTAGATTGATAGATACATCTATCTGAAATGATTAATAAAAGGTTTTTTAATATTACTAACTTAATATTTTCAAGTGCAAGTGCACCGACTAGTCCAAGAACTAGAACTTTGACTTGGCGTGATTTTGAGGTCAGGTTTATTAACAATGTATAACAAAAAAGGCTGGTGACTTGAAACTAGATACAATGTAATATTTCTTCTACTCTCTGCACATACTAGTTTAAAAAAAAGTAGTCGTCTATCGACCAATGACAGTTTAACACCACAAAGAGTCACTGGGATAGATTTCAATTACTTCACTTGAATCAGTTTACGACGGCGGCCGTGGATATTTCTCGCGGTAACTAACTTATGTTGTTTTATAAATGTCTTATTTACACAAAGTACACATAATATGTTGTGATTAACGAGTCGTGAATCAGACACTCGTCTGTGTGTGTTGTATTAATTCAGGAATATAATTTACTGTACAAGTTGTAAATCATTCGTACAGTAGATTTTCTCTCTTACAGACTGGGCTGGTCCAGCTCGACCAACGACGTGTTCGCTGACGATGAGACCGTGGGACGGTTGTGTAGAGGACTCAAGGGGATGACACAACTAACGACACTAGTGTAAGTAGTAATAGTTGTAGTAGTAGTAGTAGTTGTAACGTGTAGACACTGATAGTAATACTGTAGTTGTAGTTTGTAGCTTGTAAACAAAGTAGTTGCAGCTTGTAGTTTGTAGTTGTAGTCGTATTTTTATTATTTATTAGTTGTTGTAGTAGTTGTAGTACTACTAGTAGAAGTTGTTGTAGTTGTAGTAATAATACTACACATAATACAAATTTTAATAATACCAACAGTCACTAATAATAATAATGCGAATAATAATAATGTTGTAGCAGTGCAATATACAACTATTACTAATGCAACTGCTACTAATGAAAATAATATGAATAATAACAACAACAATAATGATGATGATAATAATAGTGCAAACAGTT
Source organism: Lamellibrachia columna (assembly GCA_963662155.1). Classification (NCBI taxonomy): domain Eukaryota; kingdom Metazoa; phylum Annelida; class Polychaeta; order Sabellida; family Siboglinidae; genus Lamellibrachia; species Lamellibrachia columna. The sequence continues at coordinate 8,924,100 of OY759268.1, read as the reverse complement.
GTGACGACAACGTCACACAACAGTTGACAGAAGTGACATTGTCAAATATTCGATTGTTGATGTCAACGACAACGTCTGTCACCGTCTGTTGTCGGCCGTGAAACAATTAATTAACAATGTTTTTGTCTCTTTCAGCTTGTCCTGGACTGGGTTGACAGACGCCGGGTTGTCCCGGGTCTGTCAAACTGTCAGGAAACACTGTCGACAGTTGACAGTGCTCGAGTAAGTAAACACGTTTAGTTCTGTATATTTACCCCCATATATTCACCATAAAACTGACACTTTAGGGCGCCACTGATCCACTAAATTTCCCTGTAAATAAAACTTGTTTAGTTTTATAAACTCCTACAAAACTCGTCGTCCGAGTCGCGTCAAAATGTCACAAATTTGTAGAACTTGACGCGTCAAATCAGTTTATTGTCTTTAATTACATTTCATACGGCACATTTTAATTTGACTGTTTTAATAGATTTGACACAATAAAGTTTTTGAAGGCGATGAAATAAACATAGTTTGACGATAAACTACAACTCATCGTTTGTTTTACAGATGTGGAGACAACGAGTTGACAGACGACGTGGAAGACAGTGTGAGACAGATAATGACAGCGAGGGACCTGTCGGGGTTGGGGATATTGTAAGTATTAGGTGTGTTTGTTAACATTGACACAACAAGTCTAGGTTTGTTTACGACTCGTGTAATAATTGATTGTAATTAATTACACTAAACGTTGTAATCATAATGTAAATGATGTAACAGTAATTGTGTCTTGTAATCAGTGTAATCGACCAAAGTAACTAATTATGATCTTTGTCATATTTCTATTTTATTTCATTGTTTTCAGCCTCTACGGCTGTCGTCTGTCAGGAGGCGTCTGTCGTCGACTGAAGGACGAGTTTGGTCCGAGGATTTACGTGGTAAGTAAACTCACTGATAAAGTCTGGGTAGTTTCATTCATCCCTCGTTGCCCCAATTCACCCGGCTGTGTAAATGACAACCCGACTCTTGTAGCCCCGGGGGTTAACCTGCGATACGCTGATGTCATATCAGGGCAATAAACCCGGATTAAATACGTAGTTTATGGGTCTTAGTGGCCCAGAAAGGGTTCAACGCCCAAAAACGTCGTTAAATGATGTCGCACTGATGTGACACATGTCGCAGTCCTGTCTTTATGTTGACTTAGATTGTCGCCATTCACAATGACAGCTTTTTTATGTAAACAAGTAGCGACAAATAGTCACAATTTGTCCACATCAACTGTCAAAATATACCTGGAAATAAAACAAACTGTCGGATCTGATTATTAATTTAAGGGAGTGATTAAACATTATTAAATACTGTATTTATTATAACTATTATTTTATAATATCTATTATTTTATTATAACTATTATTTTATATTCTTTTTGTAGTTTCCCCAGCGACGATGTAGATGATGACTGTCAGACTGACGCCGCCACAACAGTAGTACCAGTACTAGTAGATATTTTATTCATTTAGTTTTATTTAAAAGGTAGCGTGTAGGTAGGCTGATATTTACGGTTTTGTGTTTAAAGAATAAGTTATATTTATGTGTATATTGTGTTTAATCCGATAATATCTTGCGTCATCAGGTTTGTGTGTAAATTGTGTATAAACCTGATTTATCGCTCACTCATCCTGGTCGCGGCACTTTCTGCTACGCTATGAAAATGTTTGCAATTTTGACAAAACACTTTGGACAATAATTTCCACACATTATTATGAATTACTAAGATGCATTTCAATTTATCGTTTATAATCAAGCAAATTGTTACAGTTCAGTCAAACAATTGTTATTAACAAACGATTGTTTAAAAAATTTGCAAAAGCTGCCACATCCAGTATTTGCTATGTTACCGGAAAAGTTCGGTAGAATTAGTTTGTTATTATTTTCAGTTTGGTTTGTGTTAATATAGTATTGCCATCTGCCGAGTTTTATTTATAACATCGCTGTTGCCTTATGAGAAACCATCGTGTTTTGGTATTGTAGTGAAGATGAATAATTCATTGAAATATATTTTGAAGCGAGTTTGTATTTGATTCGTTCATACTTTGTGATTTAATGCAGTATGTTGGAGGCTGTAGAGCGTATATTGTATGCTTGACAATGTTGGCTTAGCCAAAGTTCACCAACATATGTGTTATACGTTTAATCTTTTCCTATATTTTAGTACAAAGATAAATTATACCTCAGTTATCGGTATATTGCAGTGTTTCTGTAGATGTCGAATTGATATATGTTAGTTCAGATGTAGATCGGTTGAATCCAGACAAGGGGTGTAAAAACAAGTTTTCATATGCGAAAAGGTGTATTTATTTCTAGTGTGACTCTTGTTACCTAATGAATTTTCATTTGGTGGGAGCCTGTGATGACGTCTCACCCTGAAACATTTGCTGGCGTACTAGCATAATTCACCAATGCTCATTGTAATCCGGCAGAATCGCCATCCACATGAAAGATGACTAACCATCATTAGTATCGATGTAAGCAGGAAGAAGAGTGGCTGAATACACATTAGGAAAATGTTAAGTTGTTAAGTCGAAACTATCAAGCTTGTTAAAAAATGTACCTGGAGAATTCCATTTTCTTTGTGGTGGCGGTCGTGCCTTATCAAAGCGTCTATAGATGTTCCAAGTGTCAAACGTGGGACATGTCAGCGGAGTTACTATGACGATAATGCGGAGAACGTCGAATAGTAGATTTTCGTCCTGTTTGTAAATATTCAGGCTTGGCATAATGCCGGGCCACATGTGATTTCTTATGCGATTAATATTGTGATTCAGTCGCGGTCTTTTAAGTGAATAAAAAGATCACTGCTTCAACCGACTTTTTCTTTATATTTTAGAGCTGACTGTCCGTATCAATATATATAAATTTTATTTATCTTAACATTTTTGTGAAAGTGAAAGTGGTGATTCTGTCACGCTGGAGTACATGTAACGTATTACATAAGGTTAATTAAATAAGTCCAACCGTTTCTTAAGAACGTATAACATTCCTGGGGCTACGGGACTGATATATGAACGTCGTCCATTGACCGCAAAATTCTAGAATATGCAAATATATTGGTTAAGCCAACTTCCGGATGCATTCTGTGATTCCTTATATACATGTGGCACACGCCGCTATCTCGACTGGCGACTGGCAGTAGCTGACTTCGAAGACGAGTTCGTCTCTGAGACACGGGAAGAAACATATTATTATTATTATTGTTAGGCCAAACTCCCACTTCACGCCTAATTCTGAGATCACCCTGCCAACTTCCAACACTTTTTATCACGAACCTCCCACTTCCTGACGCACGCACGCATGCATGCAAGCACGAACCCAATAAACAGCGTTTACCTGACCACGAATATTCGTGAAAATACAGTATATGTATTTTTACATTCTGAACCGGGGTGCGCTTTGTCCCAAATAGGGGGTGTGCTTTACCCCACATAGGGGTTGCGCTTTGCCCCACATAGGGGGTGTGCATTGCCCCACATAGGGGGTGGGAGGCACTAATAGTTGGACCAGCCGAAATAGAGGGTGTACGCTTTGCCCCACCCTACTCTAAGCTGAATACACATATGATGAAACATGTCTGGTATAACCCAAGTTAAATAGATGAATATAGGTGATTTCTTGCTTTATTCACTTTGTCCATACGAAGGTTCATCGAAATGTTAAGCAACTGGATGGTTTCTGCAACTGATGCCGGGGACAGTGACAGGTGACATGACCCGACTCGTGCCAGGGACCGTAATGGGTGACATGACCCGTCTGGTGCCGGGGACAGTGACGGGTGACATGACCAAGGACAACTGGATGTTTTCATGCGACTGATGCCGGGGTCAGTGACGGGTGACATGACCCGACTGCTGCCGGGGACAGTGACGGGTGACATGACCAAGGACTATAACGGCCACTTTGAGTCACTTTAAAAAGCCTGCCAAAAAGAAAAAATCCAACTGGGTGATTCCGCACTGAGAGCGTTGACAAGCTAAATGTGCGTGTTACCAGATCGATGTCTGACATTGTGGAAACATCGTGCCCAATCTTGAAGCTCAATGTCGTACCTACCGACCTAACAGGTCCATAATATACATGTATGGTGCGAGTAGAGATAGCCAAACTAGACGACGACAAACACTTGAGGCAGTCCTCCATCATGACGCCTCTTTGCGGATTAATTTTCTGAACCAATATAAATATGGTCGTTCCTAATATGGTGTTTACGCCATGTTTTAGTCACATTAAAAGTAAATACCCAATATCTGACTTCAACCCTAGCCCAACTCCATGCCCTTTGAACCCCCTGCACTCTAAACTATGACACTTATCTAACTGAAAAAGTGGTCAACGTGTGTGTAGTAGTGTTGTTAACAACAAGTGACAACATGATGGCGCTTAATCCACGAACCATAAAATAAGATGTTTTCTTCTTCTACAACCATTCATCATCGGTGGAGTTGGGCTGTTGTTGAAGTCAGGTATTCAACTGTCAACATATTGAATGGGACTGAGTGAGGCCAAAAGCAGTGTTTTCAGTCTTCCACCTGAGCAACCGGGACGGAAAGAATGAACTTACTATACTCATCAACGGCGGACGACTCACCTTCCAGCCACCATCAAACAACCATCCAACCGCCAACATTTGACCGAGCTCTTTGGTAAGGCCATGGCACGTAGTGCGTTGATCCGTCGCCTTGCTGGCACTGGACGGGTAGCAAGCGCACCTACACTGAGAACTTCAACAATGGCACTATTGTACGTCCCGGCAGAGTACTGTGTCCCCGTCTGGTGCAGAAGTACCCACACGCGTCTCGTGGACGTTGGTGTTAACACGGCCCTCCGAACTACAACAGGTGCATACGCACTACTCCCGTTGATCAGCTACTAGTGCTGGCTGGTATCGCCCCACCAGCTCTGAGGCGGGAAGCAGCAATTGTGACATTAGGCCGTCGCCCCAAACCCTCCCCCGGACACCACGTGTTTTTGCCCTTACGTAACCGCTTTGGGAAGAAAGTACCAAATTGAAAACCATGGTGGACGAAATATCGATTCACACGTTCACTACACGGTTCTGCTCTATCGGAAGTCCAAGCCGAACATTCTTTAGAAAATGAAGCCGAAAAGCTTAACAAATTCCTGCAGTATCGTCTGCTATTCATCGACAAACCGCAGGACAAAGCTTTTCTGTTCCTGTGTTGATCTATCACAGGCGGCGTCTGCGTTGATGTAGTGAAATATTGCATTTCATGCTTGACCTTTAACTGGGTCTGCTCCCGAGGATGACAATAATAATAAAACACAACATTTATATAGTGCCATAATCACCTCGTTCTCTCTGGCGCTATACAATAACCTGTATATATATATATATATATATATATATATATATATATATATATATATATATATATATATATATATATATATATATATATATTTAGATATTTATATATGTACAACAACAGTGAAAACATCAGTGCGCTCAACGGTATTTAAACCACTGTATAAAACAGTATGTAAAACAACAGTGCACACACCAGTACTTAACGGTGCATATAGCACTGTATAAAATAGTATGTACAACAACAGTCCAAACACTACTGCAGTCAACGGTGCATGTAACACTGCATAAAACAGTTTGCACAACAACAGTCCAAACACTAGTGCATTCAACGGTGCATGTATCGCTGCATAAAACAGTATGTTCAACAACAGTCCAAACATTAGTGCATTCAACGGTGCATGTAACACTGCATAAAACAGTATGTACAACAACAGTCCAAACACTACTGCATTAAACGGTGCATGAAACACTGCATAAAACAGTTTGTACAACAACAGTCCAAACACTAGTGCATTCAACGGTGCATGTAACACTGCACAAAACAGTTTGTACAACAACAGTCCAAACACTAGTGCATTCAACGGTGCATGTAACACTGCATACAACAGTATGTACAACAACAGTCCAAACACTAGTGCATTCAACGGTGCATGTAACACTGCACAAAACAGTTTGTACAACAACAGCCCAAACACTAGTGCATTCAACGGTGCATGAAACACTGCATAAAACAGTATGTACAACAACAGTCCAAACACTAGTGCATTCAACGGTGCATGTAACACTGCATACAACAGTATGTTCAACAACAGTCCAAACACTAGTGCATTCAACGGTGCATGTAACACTGCACAAAACAGTTTGTACAACAACAGTCCAAACACTAGTGCATTCAACGGTGCATGTAACACTGCATACAACAGTATGTTCAACAACAGTCCAAACACTAGTGCATTCAACGGTGCATGTAACACTGCATACAACAGTATGTTCAACAACAGTCCAAACACTAGTGCATTCAACGGTGCATGTAACACTGCACAAAACAGTTTGTACAACAACAGTCCAAACACTAGTGCATTCAACGGTGCATGTAACACTGCACAAAACAGTTTGTACAACAACAGTCCAAACACTAGTGCATTAAACGGTGCATGTAACACTGCACAAAACAGTTTGTACAACAACAGTCCAAACACTAGTGCATTCAACGGTGCATGTAACACTGCATAAAACAGTTTATACAACAACAGTCCAAACACTAGTGCATTCAACGGTGCATGTAACACTGCATCAAACAATTTGTACAACAACAGTCCAAACACTAGTGCATTAAACGGTGCATGTAACACTGCACAAAACAGTTTGTACAACAACAGTCCAAACACTAGTGCATTCAACGGTGCATGTAACACTGCATAAAACAGTTTGTACAACAACAGTCCAAACACTAGTGCATTAAACGGTGCATGTAACACTGCACAAAACAGTTTGTACAACAACAGTCCAAACACTAGTGCATTAAACGGTGCATGTAACACTGCACAAAACAGTTTGTACAACAACAGTCCAAACACTAGTGCATTCAACGGTGCATGTAACACTGCATAAAACAGTTTATACAACAACAGTCCAAACACTAGTGCATTCAACGGTGCATGTAACACTGCATCAAACAATTTGTACAACAACAGTCCAAACACTAGTGCATTCAACGGTGCATGTAACACTGCATAAAACAGTTTGTACAACAACAGTCCAAACACTAGTGCATTAAACGGTGCATGTAACACTGCACAAAACAGTTTGTACAACAACAGTCCAAACACTAGTGCATTCAACGGTGCATGTAACACTGCATAAAACAGTATGTACAACAGTACAAAAACATCTCAATGAGCAGTTCATGAAACCGTGCAAATAACATAGCGTAAAACAGTGCGAACATCAGTGTGTACACCGGTACAGTGATATACTGTTAAGTTATGTTATGTTGTGTTATGTTGTTATGTTCATATATGTAGAACCATTGGTAACACATTTTTTGGGAAAACATTTGGATGTCACTGTTTGTTTGCTCTGGATAACCTGTGCTGTCTCTGTATCACGCTGTGTCTTATTGTATTAGTTTCTGGTCTGTCACTGTATGCTGTAATTGTTGCTTGTCGTTGCACGCTGTAGTTTCTTGTTTGTTATTATACGCTGTAGGTTCTTGTGTGTGTGTGTGTGCGTGCGTGCGTGCGTGCGTGCGTGCGTGCGTGCGTGCGTGCGTGCGTGCGTGCGTGCGTGCGTGCGTGCGTGCGTGCGTGCGTGCGTGCGTGCGTGCGTGCGTGCGTGCGTGCGTGCGTGCGTGCGTGCGTGCGTGCGTGCGTGCGTGTGTGTGTGTTTGTGTACCGTCGTCGACAACAATCGGTTGATGCTTCTGCTCAAACATTGCTGAATAACCTTTACCTCTATAGTTAATACCACTCGTCTCGATCTTCGTCTTTCACACACTCGGTAAGGGCCCCAACGAACAGTTTCTACCAGGCCCCCCACGTTGACAATCCGGCACTGTCGATAGAAGTAATTGCCAATTACACAGCAGTTAACGGCGAAAAGTAAACAACCGGACAACTCAGTGGTGAACGACTGACCAATGTTGCATCAACAAGCGTGAATACATTACTCGCTGGTACTTTGTTCACAACATGTGGACGAGAGCCTGGCTGTAGTGAGGCTATGCACGGACGGCAGACCAGCAACATCGTATTGATTTCCGTATAAAATATTGATTCGAGGGAGTTCAGGTCAAATACAGCCATATCCCTTTTAGTACGGATTTGCATAAAATGGAAAATCGTGATAAACTACATATTTTCTTGATTCCATCAGAATCTGTCGTCCATCAGCTGTCGTCCATCAACTGTTGTCCATCAGCTGTCGTCCATCAACTGTCGTCCATCACAAAAGCATAACATCGAATCTTACACTTTTAGCGATCGAATAGCATGTGTGCTATTTCTCCTAAAATTATTTTTATGACAAGCAGATTTCCGACAAAACCTACCGGATATTGTTCAATGTAGGCCATGCCCGTCCTCTGGAGGGGATTTGTTGTATTTTTGTCTTCTCAGAAATCCAAGAAATCCCCGCTAGTGGTGTATGCCCGACGCCCCTTCAAAACTCTGAGGACGGGTCTTTTTTGTCAGCATTGATGACCATTCTGTTCCCCTGAAGATCGTTGTTTAGGCTCTGTTCAGTTGTCCGGACGGTGTTCAATTACTGTCTATATCCAAATACCAATGTATACAGTTTAGTGAACTGAGGCAACATTGCATGAACAAAACTACCCAGGTGTCAAAAAGACTGCAAGATGATCAAAGCCAATTCCACTCGATTGAGCGTAGAAAAGTTCATACAATGACACTGCGTCCAATACGGATTCACGCAATCTTATTGTAATCGAGCTAGTGTATGTTTATGTGTATGTTTGTACGTTTGCTCGTTTGTACGTTTGTACGTTTGTATGTTTGTATGTTCGTAAGTTTGTATGTTTGTACGTTTGTACATTTGTATGTTTGTATACTATATTATTCCTACTAGAGCTTTGCATCTCGGGCGTCAAACTGTCAGGGGTTCATCTACGACCCCACGGTCGGGTCATCTACCACCCCACGGTCGGGTCGTTTCTTAGGAATTCACAACGTTGCGCGAACAATCTGGGGAAAGTGATGCCCAGCGAGACAACGATCACAGTGAAACAAAGGTCGCCACCACTTGAATCTTACGTCATGACCGGCCTTCCTCTGGTGTCAGAAACAAATACTACAGGGCTTCGTGTCTGCCATAAGTGCAAATGGCTACCACATGTTTTGTATGGATGATTGCAAAAAGTGATGTATCAAGAGGTGAGGTTTTCTTTTTGAAGCAACAGGGCAACATTTGGTGTCAATAAATAGTGACAATTACACAATCAACAAATGATTTTAAGGACCAAATTAATTAGCATAAAAATGGCAAGATTTAATTATGGAAAGCTCCAGTGGGGTAGAGTGTGAAAACATTTTTGGGGTAAGGTGAAATAAAATGTTGGGGCAGTGTGAGATAAAACGTTGGGGTAGGGTGAGATAAAATGTTGGGGAAGTGTGAGACGGCGACTCACACTTCCTCAAATACACGGTTTTTGAAGTGACTGTTTTATGTCTGCATATAGGTATGTGAACCGTAAGCGGAAAACGGAGATGGGGACATTCTAACCCCAGTCGACAAAGGAGGCCGTGAAACAAACAGACCATTCCTTGCCTTACAGAAGGTGGATCTACTAATCCACCAAAAACAATTAATGCGTCCCAAAGACTTCAGAGGGTACCCAAAAGCTGAGGAGAGGAAACACAAGAACATGTAGCCCAAAAGGGAGAAGCGTCATAGCTACTGATGCACAAGAGAACACTGAATAGCTAATGAAAGCTGCAAACAAAATATAAAAGGAAGTCATCATGGCAAAAAGTTTTTCAAAATGAAACTAATGACCACATTGGTGTAGTGCTAGAAGAAAAGGATGATTCGTATTGAACTTAATAAATAGGCATAAAGTGAACCAAGGAATGATAACTATGTCTGCGTTGAGTTCTGCCACACAAATAACAGTAAAAATAAGGTTCACCACATTGGTGAAGTACTGGAAGAAAATGACGAGGATAATGATTATGAAGTCAGCTTTTTGCGTGCTGCAGAACAATGTCAGGTAAATGTCTAATATCAGGAATTCCTGATAATCCTCAGTAAATGATGACAGCATCAGGGCCATATTGCACAGGCCAGTGTTCTCTGACCATACGAAAGGCCAGATGATAACTTTCTTTCTGGAAGTTGAGTTTGGAAACATTGACATTTGTTAAACACAAAGGAGGGGCCGTATACACAGCCATTGTTCTTCTGTCAAAGACAATCCCAGTTGGAGAAATGATATGTTGAGACAGAAGTTTGTGCGAGACTTAAGACGATAGCAGACCCGACAACCGACTTTTACTGAACGAAACAAAAACGGAAGCTATCGCCACCGTACAGTAGTTCGTCAAAATAGTTAGATCCGTCTCACTTATAGGAGGCAGTAAGTGTAATTTTGGTCCGACGCTATCACCCGAAAGCTCCTAGATCTCACCTGCGTCTGCGATAGTAGTAGGTAAGTCTTTTTCATACCCCCAATTGTGGCGGCAATTTTTGTGGCAGCTAAAAATAGACGGTAGCTATAAATATACATTGGTTAATTTTAATTTTCTAAAAATAGACATATTTTAATTTTAATTTTTAATTTTTAATTTTTAATTTTTAATTTTTAATTTTTAATTTTAATTTTAATTTTAATTTTTATTTTTAAATTTCAATTTCGGGAAAAACCCACATATCGCTGACGTAGCGGTTAGTGGGAAAACCCACCTATCGCTAACATGACGGTTATTTAGGGAAAACCCACATATCGCTGACGTGGCGGTTATTGAGTACGGTATCAATGAATGTGAGAGCTAATCAATCAGGGTTCAGTACGTTATCGGTGAATGGTATAAAGAGCTGTGATTCGTCGGTTATAGTTTTATAAAAGTTATGCGTATGAGTTTCATAAAAATCGTGGATGATTAATGAGGTAAGGAGGATGAATGGCTCGTGTGTCCATCTGGTGGGAGATGGGTAGATGCTCGCGGGGCATACCGCTGACGTTGCGGTTAGGATATATGCTCCCGTTTCGCGGAATGCAGCGGGCTACATACCATGTTAGGAATGCAGTCGTGTTGTATTCCGTAATATGACACCGCTCTGCCGCGTTCCCGAAAGGACGCATTAAGGCGATACTAACAGCTGACTAGTGGATTTTGGTACTCGGGAAATGCGCGTTTTAAATAACCTGGCTATATGTAGTCATATTAGCGCTGTAGTTAAAGCGCTGGTTCGCCCACTGGATGTATGCAAGTCTGAACACGTTGAAAGATAAGCCCGTCATTTGCACAATGCTGTGCAGTAATTTATTCGATGCCAGCTATGATGAAAATCGGGTTTCATTATTGTTATTTTTGTCGTTTATCTAAGAAGAGTAGACCACGTGACGTCATGTCTGCATAAATAATAAAAACAGCTGTGTATGCATCAACGAGTTGGCCTGTATGCGTACATCTAACATATTTAGGGTATTGGTTATCGTATGAATCATACATAGCACGAGTAATGAGAAAGAGTACCGATTTGTCTAAGAAAATACCGCTTTTATATGTATTTTGGCACACTTAGTTACGTATGTAATGCTTTTAAGCTAAGTGTTTACCACATTTATCAGCCTGTTAACATATTAAGTAAATGTCACTTAAATGTCATCTTACCACATTTTAGCTACGTAATTGCCACGCTTGTCTGTGTGCTAACGCTTTTAGCATATTAAGTATCACTTTTAATTGTATGTTAACGCTATTTAGCTAAGTATATACCACATTCTATGTTAAGTTTGTTTTCGCAAAGTAAATATCACTTTTAGTTGTACGTTAACGCCCTTTAAGCTAAGTAAGTACCAAATACAGCTACATGTTAATGAGTTTAGCTAAGTAAATACCGCATTTAGCTGTATGTTAGCGATTTTAAGCTAATTATTTACCATATTTACCTGCATGTTAACGGTTTTAAGCTAAGCAAATACAACTTTTAGCTAAGTAATTAGCATTTTTAGCTAAGTAAGTACCATATTTAGTTGCAAGTTAACGCTTTTAAGTTAAGTAATTACCACATATGTTAAAACTGTTTAGCTAATAAATGACCACATTTATCTGTATGTTAGAGCTTTTTACCTAAATAATTACCACATTTAGTTGTATGTTAACGCTTTTAAGCTAAGTAATTACCGCATTTAGCTGCGTGTTAACGTTTTTTAGCTAAGAAATTACCATATTTAGCTGTATGTCACTGCTGTTTAACTAAGGAATTACCACATTTAGCTGTATGGTAACGCTTTTTAACTAAGTATTTATCGCATTTAGTTGCATGTTAACGCATTGAAACTAAGTATTTACCACATTCACCTGTATGCTAAGGTACTCGGGAAATGCGCGTGATAAATAACACAGTTTTCTGTAGTGATATTAGCATTGTTGTTAAAGCGTTGGTTCGCACACTGGACGTATGCAAGTCTGAACAAGTTTAACGATAAGCCGGTCATTTGCACTTAAATCTGTCTAAGCTAGGTTCTGTGAAGAAAAGAACAAACTCTGCGTATGATTATAATATATTGTTATAACTAACCAAACAATGCAAGAAGTACAAAACAATTAATTATGAACATAATCGTCAGAATATAGTAATATAAACAAAATCACTACAAGTATTACATAATATGATTATGAATTATTATTGTAATACCACGCCTGTCGGGGCGCGCTATAGCAGAGAGCTATTTTAAAACACTGGGCGAGGTAAGTGCATCAGTATAGACGAACGAGTGGACCGTGGACTGTGGACTCCGGTTGCCTTAGCAACGAACGGGGTGCGGCTATAGGGCTGTTACGATCGATGTAACAACCTGCATCGTTGTAAGAACTGCATCTATAGTTTATGTTTGTTTTGGTACACTTGCATTGTATGACTAATCTTAGTTAATTGTGGTGCACTTTAATTTGCTAACTGTATATACGAGCGTCATAACAGCATGACGTTAGCCCTGTGTCTGTCATTTTATAAACTGTATGACATTTCTCTACCATTTTCTATACCATGTGTCATTTTTGCTGTACCATTTTTATTGAATGTATGAAAGATGATCGCACCGGGTATCTGGTCATTATGATACCCTTTTATGGTGGCGTATCGAAATTAAACCGTTCACCTTGTATCTTATCAACTAGAAGTATTAAAGCAGTCACCCAAACAAAACAATTTGACAAGTCTGGAATTTAACCGACGTCCTGTTAAAACTGACACAATTTTCAATTTTCTTACAAAGATATGGCATGTTTGGTTTTAAAAAATCAAGCAGTTATATAAATATTTGTTTGAAAATAAACTCATTGGTATATTTAAAGAGTCAGTATGCAGGTTTCATTGGTTCGCAATGCTCTACTATAAATCAATGATAACATAGTCTACTCTTCCAATTTACACTTGACTGCTTAAAATTGTATTAGTACTATTTTTGGTTTTATTATCGATCAAAATATTAATTATTACGGATATATGTCAACACATTATAGAGTCATTATTATTTGGTTGTCTAAGCAATGCCTTGAAATAGGTTACTGCACACAACAATGTATGCAGCATGTGTTACTATTAGTATTATATTACATACCCTCTGGGTGTATGCATCACACGTGTCGCTGTCTTCACTACCACCTTACTGGCTTTAGGCTCACAAGGCAAACACGGTTATTTTATGTTGTCATACTCTTTTACGGAGAACAACCATATCGGTCAGCTGTTCAACATGTCCTAATCCAAGTTATGTGTGCCATGACTCATTGTATAGCTATCTTCGTCAGTACATCATATTCCAGTCACATACTATTCCCAAAGTACGTTGTTGTTCTTTCTCTTAGGACAGTTGTGTTATATTTTATCTATTATTTCTCAATATGCATTTAATATAAATTATTGGAAATATGTAAGCACTATACGGAGCTGTAGTTTGTCATCTGCATTACTTCGTTCTTAGGTTTCCTGCGGTATTGAAGTAATGATGCTATGACAGCATATGTTTAACATCACTAACCTACAATATAAACATATGAAAGGTTTTTCTTAGATATTTTTTCTACTGTACACTTTGAGCAATCTCAAAAAAATCTCAGCAACACTATCGTTAAATTATCCTGGGTGTGTGTGTGTGTGTGTGTGTGTGTGTGTGAGTGTGTGTGAGTGTGTGTGTGTGTGTGTGTGTGTGTGTGTGTGTGTGTGTGTGTGTGTGTGTGTGTGTGTGTGTGTGTGTGTGTGTGTGTGTGTGTGTGTGTGTGTGTGTGTGTGTGTGTGTGTGTGTGTGTGTGTGTGTGTGTGTGTGTGTGTGTGTGTGTGTGTGTGTGCGTATTGCATATGTTGTGTATTAAATTCTACTTCCAAAGTGCTACCCCTACTGCTGCCTTGGCCTGGTATCGCGTTTTGTTTCTGTATATTTCATACACAAACATCCGTGAACTTGAGATCCATGCATAATATAAATATAGCAGGGTATATAAGCTTCATCCAGTTGATATCATATTTATTTTAATTGTATTATCATATAAATACATAACCATAACTGAAAACTGGCGAAATGCTTTAATAACATAAAAAAATGGATGGTAAAAAAATTACATACATATTAGAGTCCTCTAAATAGGCCACCCATGTGACCAAGATAAACTGGTCTGATTACAGAGGATGGTGAGATGTACAAATGTGTAGATCTGACAAAAACACGGGGTTTATTGGGTGGCTGCTTCCAACGGGTGCTTTTTATAACTGGTTCTACTGTATCTATGGAATAAACCTTTTAGCTACTACACACACCATTCTTGAAACCTAAATATTAGTTTATCACATGTTGTATTTGTCTTTTTGCATGCTCTTCGTTGATTGCATTAAATATACACATCCTTATCAGACAATGAAATATGTTTTGCTAGATTTGGACCAACATTTGTACCAACAACAAAAAATTTAATCCAATTCCAGGTACCTTTAACATTGTTTTTCTGTAGTGCTGTTTTAGTGGGTCTTAATATAATTGTTAATTTGCTTTTATAAGTTTTGTATATATGCGCAGATTCAGAATATATAGATATAACAAATGTTGTATACAGCCTCTTTTTTTTGACACCAGCACGTTTTAAACCTTTGGTGAACCAAGTTGTCTTGTTAGTGCTACGGTACTCTAGGATGTGTTCTCAGGCTAGTGACTGGAATAGTTACTGCAGGCCTTTTTAGACACCTGGGTAACACGACTGTGAACTATCCTGTAATACCTACTGTTAAGCGAGCACTTAATTCAGAGTTAATTGCGAATTTGTCAAAGAGATTAAATTAGGCTGTAATTTTCTTGACTGGGTGTATGAAAGAAAAAGAACAAAGAATGCGCAACGACTGCAATGACATCAGCAACTATTTTAGTATTCGTGTTTCATTGGTAGTCTCGTGAATGGAAGCATTGTTGCATGCTTACTCCCGCCGGTAGACACACACGATGAGACAGTTGGCATTTTCTTTAACTGCGAGACATTTCGCAGTCATTTTCTTTAACTACGTGACCTGTTATTTTCTTTTGTTGTGACATTTTTGTGTATTTTTATTTAACTGCGTGACATTTTACCAGTCTTAGCTAATGCGGTTTGTCACATATGTAACGCTGTTTTCTAAGTGTGTAGCACATTCACTATGTAGTAACGCGTTTAGCTATTCTTCCAATGGCATACACAGCGCAGTCTCCACAGCATGTACCATCCGTTGGCCTTTTTTTCCATTACTGGTCACGACTTCCACCATTTACCTCCGTCTGACTGTCCCTAAGAGCAACTCCATACATTGCCCCTACATTCATCTGTGTCCGTAATTTAGTTAGTTAACGACATTTGATACATTGTTACTAAGTACATGATAGCTGGTATAGAAAAAACGTCACTGCTCATTAATTTCAAAAGATCCAGTTTGCACAAGGGTTACTCCTGGAGCGAGATAAAAACGCCGGACGAGAGTGCAGTCGTCAAGAAATCGCTTACGTAATGGGAAGTAAAAATCTAGCTGTAGGAAAAGCACATGCCTTGCAGTAGACACGGTTCCCCATGACGCAATAGCTGTCACTGTCTGGTGCAGGCTCCAACGTCCGTTTCGCTAGGAAGGGGTCAGGGTTAGGGTAGGGTTAGAACTCGAGGGTAGCGATAGGAGGGGTTGGGTTAGGGTAGGGTTAGGTTTAGGGGGTAGCGAAACGGATACGAGGGCGCCACCCTAAACGCTCCATTATGTTTCGAAAAGTTTGTGTTTTGACTTCAAATCATATGATATTTGACCTAATTAATGTTGCCATTTGACCTAGTTCATTTGACATAATAATAATAATAATAATATAATTATAATAACTTTATTGTTAAAAAAAATGGAAATACGTCTTACACTGAGGAGGTAGCATAAAAACATACTTTAAATCACATTCAACCATGCAGTATATACAGTAATAAAATCAAGTATGTAGACAGAGTAGATAATGAGTAATACCAAGTGTTATATACAATATAATAATTTGCCTTAATTAAGTTGAGATTTGACCTAATTAAGTTGACCGTGTATTCCACAGGAAGAACAGCTAAACGCGTTGCATAGTGAATGTGTTACATCTTTGGCAAACAGCTTTACATATGTGACAAAAACGCATACGTAGTTAAAAAAACGACACAAAAAATGTCACACAGTTAAAGGAAAAGGTTGTTTTGTTAATTCGTTATTTCGCCACTTCGTGCAGTCAGACGGATATGAAGATTGGGGGTGGAGGGCATTGATGGATGAAGAGTCAACGATCGGATGTGGATGGAGATGCAGGTGGCCAGTAATGGATGAATATTCTTGTAGGGGTAGACGAACGGCAGTGGCGGCGGCGGTACGGAAAAAGCCTAACCCCAACCTGTTGTCGGTTGTATAACCCTAGATTTCCTGTAAAAAGGTGTAACCCCAACCTGGTGTCGGTTGTATAACCCTAGATAGACCGCATCGAGACAGTGCTGTTTGCACAATCCTACCAGCTTCTTAGCGGCGACGGTACGGAAAAAGGTGTAACCCCAACTTCTTGTCGGTTGAATAACCCTAGATAGCCTGCAAGAAGGTGTAACCAATATCAAAAAAGACAAGACGAGTGGAAGCGCACAAGCCAAAGTCCACCAACAACGACTGATCAATGTCAAAAAAGATAAAACGAGTGGGAGCACACAAGCCAAAGTCCACTAATAGCGACTGACCAATGTCAAAAAAGACAAGACGAAAGGGAGCGCACAAGTCAAAGTCCACCAACAGCGACTGACCAATGTCAAAAAAGACAAGAAGAGTGGGAGCGCACAAGTCACCTACCTGACACTTACAGTGTTCATTGTCACCTCACTAACCATTACAGGCCAATATTAACTGCGTATGTAACGCTTTTTACCAAGTATGCAATGCATTCAGCTATGTAGTAACGCGTTTAGCTACGTATGTCCGCCTGTCTGTTCGCTATCTTCATTTCCGTCCACTAACATCTTCGTATACAGTCCTGTATAGTCACCCCATGCACCAGCATATTCTTTCGTTATTGGTCAGTTCACCCCATCCACAATTGCCCTTCGTAGTATCTTCAAACATTTTATTTACCGCCCATCTCTCCTTTCATTCATCCCCTCCCACTACCCCCTACATTGACCGCCGTTCGTCTATCCCTACAAGAATATTCATCCATTACTGGCCACCTGCATCTCCATCCACATCCGTTCGTTGACTCTTCATCCATCAATGCCCTCCACTCCCAATCTTCACATCCGTCTGACTGCACGAAGTGGCGAAATAACGAATTAACAAAACAACCTTTTCCTTTAACTGTGTGACTTTTTTGTGTCGTTGTTTTAACTACGTATGCGTTTTTGTCACATATGTAAAGCTGTTTGCCAAAGATGTAACACATTCACTATGCAACGCGTTTAGCTGTTCTTCCCGTGGAATACACGGTCAACTTAATTAGGTCAAATCTCAACTTAATTAAGGCAAATGATTATATTGTATATAACACTTGGTATTACTCATTATCTACTCTGTCTACATACTTGATTTTATTACTGTACATACTGCATGGTTGAATGTGATTTAAAGTATGTTTTTATGCTACTTCCTCAGTGTAAGACGTATTTCCATTTTTTTTAACAATAAAGTTATTATAATTATATTATTATTATTATTATGTCAAATGAACTAGGTCAAATGGCAACATTAATTAGGTCAAATATCATATGATTTGAAGTCAAAACACAAACTTTTCGAAACATAATGGAGCGTTTAGGGTGGCGCCCTCGTATCCGTTTCGCTACCCCCTAAACCTAACCCTACCCTAACCCAACCCCTCCTATCGCTACCCTCGAGTTCTAACCCTACCCTAACCCTGACCCCTTCCTAGCGAAACGGACGTTGGAGCCTGCACCAGACAGTGACAGCTATTGCGTCATGGGGAACCGTGTCTACTGCAAGGCATGTGCTTTTCCTACAGCTAGATTTTTACTTCCCATTACGTAAGCGATTTCTTGACGACTGCACTCTCGTCCGGCGTTTTTATCTCGCTCCAGGAGTAACCCTTGTGCAAACTGGATCTTTTGAAATTAATGAGCAGTGACGTTTTTTCTATACCAGCTATCATGTACTTAGTAACAATGTATCAAATGTCGTTAACTAACCAAATTACGGACACAGATGAATGTAGGGGCAATGTATGGAGTTGCTCTTAGGGACAGTCAGACGGAGGTAAAAGGTGGAAGTCGTGACCAGTAATGGAAAAAAAGGCCAACGGATGGTACATGCTGTGGAGACTGCGCTGTGTATGCCATTGGAAGAATAGCTAAACGCGTTACTACATAGTGAATGTGCTACACACTTAGAAAACAGCGTTACATATGTGACAAACCGCATTAGCTAAGACTGGTAAAATGTCACGCAGTTAAATAAAAATACACAAAAATGTCACAACAAAAGAAAATAACAGGTCACGTAGTTAAAGAAAATGACTGCGAAATGTCTCGCAGTTAAAGAAAATGCCAACTGTCTCATCGTGTGTGTCTACCGGCGGGAGTATACACATTTTAAAAGCATGCAACAATGTTTCCATTCACGAGACTACCAATGAAACACGAATACTAAAATAGTTGCTGATGTCATTGCAGTCGTTGCGCATTCTTTGTTCTTTTTCTTTCATACACACAGTCAAGAAAATTACAGCCTAATTTAATCTCTTTGACAAATTCGCAATTAACTCTGAATTAAGTGCTCGCTTAACAGTAGGTATTACAGGATAGTTCACAGTAGTGTTACCCAGGTGTCTAAAAAGGCCTGCAGTAACTATTCCAGTCACTAGCCTGAGAACACATCCTAGAGTACCGTAGCACTAACAAGACAACTTGGTTCACCAAAGGTTTAAAACGTGCTGGTGTCAAGAAAAAGAGGCTGTATACAACATTTGTTATATCTATATATTCTGAATCTGCGCATATATACAAAACTATAAAAGCAAATTAACAATTATATTAAGACCCACTAAAACAGCACTACAGAAAAACAATGTTAAAGGTACCTGGAATTGGATTAAATTTGTTGTTGTTGGTACAAATGGCGGCCCAAATCTAGCAAAACATATTTCATTGTCTGATAAGGATGTGTATATTTAATGCAATCACGGAGAGCATGCACAAAGACAAATACAACATGTGATAAACTAATATTTAGGTTTCAAGAATGGTGTGTGTAGTAGCTAAAAGGTTTATTCCATAGATACAGTAGAACCAGTTATAAAAAGCACCCGTTGGAAGCAGCCACCCAATAAACCCCGTGTTTTTGTCAGATCTACACATTTGTACATCTCACCAGCCTCTGTAATCAGACCAGTTTATCTTGGTCACATGGGTGGCCTATTTAGAGGACTCTCATATGTATGTAATTTTTTTACCATCCATTTTTTTATGTTATTAAAGCATTTCGCCAGTTTTCAGTTTGGGGTATTGGAATATTAACTGGATGAAGCTGATATAACCTGCTATATTTATATTATGCATGGATCCCAAGTTCACGGATGTTTGTGTATGAAATATACAGAAACAAAATGCGATAACAGGCCAAGGCAGCAGTAGGGGTAGCACTTTGGAAGTAGAATTTAATACACAACATATGCAATACGCACACACACATACACACACACACACACACACACACACACACACACACACACACACACACACACACACACACACACACACTCACACACACACACACACACACACCCAGGATAATTTAACAATAGTGTTGCTGAGATTTTTTTGAGATTGCTCAAAGTGTACAGTAGAAAAAATATCTAAGAAAAACCTTTCATATGTTTATATTGTAGGTTAGTGATGTTAAACATATGCTGTCATAGCATCATTACTTCAATACCGCAGGAAACCTAAGAACGAAGTAATGCAGATGACGAACTACAGCTCCGTATAGTGCTTACATATTTCCAATAATTTATATTAAATGCATATTGAGAAATAATAGATAAAATATAACACAACTGTCCTAAGAGAAAGAACAACAACGTACTTTGGGAATAGTATGTGACTGGAATATGATGTACTGACGAAGATAGCTATACAATGAGTCATGCCACACATAACTTGGATTAGGACATGTTGAACAGCTGACCGATATGGTTGTTCTCCGTAAAAGAGTATGACAACATAAAATAACCGTGTTTGCCTTGTGAGCCTAAAGCCAGTAAGGTGGTAGTGAAGACAGCGACACGTGTGATGCATACACCCAGAGGGTATGTAATATAATACTAATAGTAACATATGCTGCATACATTGTTGTGTGCAGTAACCTATTTCAAGGCATTGCTTAGACAACCAAATAATAATGACTCTATAATGTGTTTACATATATCCGTAATAATTAATATTTTGATCGATAATAAAACCAAAAATAGTACTAATACAATTTTAAGCAGTCAAGTGTAAATTGGAAGAGTAGACTATGTTATCATTGATTTATAGTAGAGCATTGCGAACCAATAAAACCTGCATACTGACTCTTTAAATATACCAATGAGTTTATTTTCAAACAAATATTTATATAACTGCTTGATTTTTTTAAACCAAACATGCCATATCTTTGTAAGAAAATTGAAAATTGTGTCAGTTTTAACAGGACGTCGGTTAAATTCCAGACTTGTCAAATTGTTTTGTTTGGGTGACTGCTTTAATACTTCTAGTTGATAAGATACAAGGTGAACGGTTTAATTTCGATACGCCACCATAAAAGGGTATCATAATGACCAGATACCCGGTGCGATCATCTTTCATACATTCAATAAAAATGGTACAGCAAAAATGACACATGGTTTAGAAAATGGTAGAGAAATGTCATACAGTTTATAAAATGACAGACACAGGGCTAACGTCATGCTGTTATGACGCTCGTATATACAGTTAGCAAATTAAAGTGCACCACAATTAACTAAGATTAGTCATACAATGCAAGTGTACCAAAACAAACATAAACTATAGATGCAGTTCTTACAACGATGCAGGTTGTTACATCGATCATAACAGCCCTATAGCCGCACCCCGTTCGTTGCTAAGGCAACCGGAGTCCACAGTCCACGGTCCACTCGTTCGTCTATACTGATGTACTTACCTCGCCCAGTGTTTTAAAATAGCTCTCTGCTATAGCGCGCCCCGACAGGCGTGGTATTACAATAATAATTCATAATCATATTATGTAATACTTGTAGTGATTTTGTTTATATTACTATATTCTGACGATTATGTTCATAATTAATTGTTTTGTACTTCTTGCATTGTTTGGTTAGTTATAACAAATATATTATAATCATACGCAGAGTTTGTTCTTTTCTTCACAGAACCTAGCTTAGATAGAGTTAAGTGCAAATGACCGGCTTTTCGTTAAACTTGTTCGGACTTGCATACGTCCAGTGTGCGAACCAACGCTTTAACAACAATGCTAATATCACTACAGAAAACTGTGTTATTTATCACGCGCATTTCCCGAGTACCTTAGCATACAGGTGAATGTGGTAAATACTTAGTTTCAATGCGTTAACATGCAACTAAATGCGATAAATACTTAGTTAAAAAGCGTTACCATACAGCTAAATGTGGTAATTCCTTAGTTAAACAGCAGTGACATACAGCTAAATATGGTAATTTCTTAGCTAAACAACGTTAACACGCAGCTAAATGCGGTAATTACTTAGCTTAAAAGCGTTAACATACAACTAAATGTGGTAATTATTTAGGTAAAAAGCTCTAACATACAGCTAAATGTGGTCATTTATTAGCTAAACAGTTTTAACATATGTGGTAATTACTTAACTTAAAAGCGTTAACTTGCAACTAAATATTTTACTTACTTAGCTAAAAATGCTAATTACTTAGCTAAAAGTTGTATTTGCTTAGCTTAAAACCGTTAACATGCAGGTAAATATGGTAAATAATTAGCTTAAAATCGCTAACATACAGCTAAATGTGGTAATTTCTTAGCTTAAAAGCGTTAACCTACAGCTAAATGCGGTATTTACTTAGCTAAACTCATTAACATGTAGCTGTATTTGGTACTTACTTAGCTTAAAAGCGTTAACGTACAACTAAAAGTGATATTTACTTTGCGAAAACAAACTTAACATAGAATGTGGTATATACTTAGCTAAATAGCGTTAACATACAATTAAAAGTGATACTTAATATGCTAAAAGCGTTAGCACACAGACAAGCGTGGCAATTACGTAGCTAAAATGTGGTAAACACTTAGCTTAAAAGCATTACATACGTAACTAAGTGTGCCAAAATACATATAAAAGCGGTATTTTCTTAGACAAATCGGTACTCTTTCTCATTACTCGTGCTATGTATGATTCATACGATAACCAATACCCTAAATATGTTAGATGTACGCATACAGGCCAACTCGTTGATGCATACACAGCTGTTTTTATTATTTATGCAGACAGGACGTCACGTGGTCTACTCTTCTTAGATAAACGACAAAAATAACAATAATGAAACCCGATTTTCATCATAGCTGGCATCGAATAAATTACTGCACAGCATTGTGCAAATGACGGGCTTATCTTTCAACGTGTTCAGACTTGCATACATCCAGTGGGCGAACCAGCGCTTTAACTACAGCGCTAATATGACTACATATAGCCAGGTTATTTAAAACGCGCATTTCCCGAGTACCAAAATCAGCAGAGCGGTGTCATATTACGGAATACAACACGACCGAATTCCTAACATGGTATGTAGCCCGCTGCATTCCGCGAAACGGGAGCATATACCCTAACCGCAACGTCAGCGGTATGCCCCGCGAGCATCTACCCATCTCCCACCAGATGGACACACGAGGCATTCATCCTCCTTACCTCATTAATCATCCACGATTTTTATGAAACTCATACGCATAACTTTTATAAAACTATAACCGACGAATCACAGCTCTTTATACCATTCACCGATAACGTACTGAACCCTGATTGGTTAGCTCTCTCATTCATTGATACCGTACTCAATAACCGCCACGTCAGCGATATGTGGGTTTTCCCTAAATAACCGTCATGTTAGCGATAGGTGGGTTTTTCCCACTAACCGCTACGTCAGCGATATGTGGGTTTTTCCCGAAATTGAAATTTAAAAATAAAAATAAAAAAAAATAAAAAAAAATAAAAATAAAAATTAAAATATGTCTATTTTTTGAAAATTAAAATTAACCAATGTCTATTTATAGCTACCGTCTATTTTTAGCTGCCACAAAAATTGCCGCCACAATTGGGGGTATGAAAAAGACTTACCTACTACTTGCGATGATAACAAACTTTCGTCGCTTCCCGCAAAAATACCGAAATAAAACTCTGAACCCTTTGCATTGGAAACTAAAACTTCCACAAACGTTACGTTGTTCGAGTAAATTAATACACATGCACCATGATGTGTTGGCTCCACAGATGTCAGTGTCCGGCAACAGGTTTGCATATATTTCCTGCTCAGATCTCACTCCTTTGCAAAGAACAAACTAGTCATATGGGTGGGTGTGGGGGGGGGGGGCTTGAAGGTTGCAACCACCCCATGAACACAATAAAAAATCTGGCGTAAAATCGATAGTGTGATGGTTTGTGTGAGCATAAAAATGCCGTGTTATATACCACAGCACCAAAAGAAAAATATTGGAACCACCCATTTTTGCATATTTTATGTATCATTACATATACATGTGTAAATCATAAACAGATAAGAAAAGCGACACATCATATTCCTACCATTTCTAGACCATCTTCTCCAGGAATTTGACACGAGATTGAGTGCGATCATAGCGAAAGCTGTGTTCGACCTCAAGCTTCTACCCAATAAAGTACTTAGCGATTCTGGTTTGTTGCACGTCTGAGCTCGGAGCACTGAGGATTTCGGCGCTAAGTCTTAGCCTAGGCTATGTAAGTTGTATTACTATAATACTTAAACTAATATACCACAATGTATACTTATCTCACGCACCGTTGTATAATGTTGGATAATAAATCCTGTTATTGTTTTTATTGTTGACAAGTTGTTGGGTTACGTCACACCGAAGGGTGAACAATCTTGGAGGTAATTCCAACTCGTTGCTTGGAATACACAACCCATGCGATGATGTAGAACGCTACATCACCAACACGTCAAGCGAAGACAAACAGAAG
Source organism: Lamellibrachia columna (assembly GCA_963662155.1). NCBI lineage: Eukaryota > Metazoa > Annelida > Polychaeta > Sabellida > Siboglinidae > Lamellibrachia > Lamellibrachia columna. The sequence continues at coordinate 8,899,315 of OY759268.1, read as the reverse complement.
CTGTCTGTCTACGGGTTCACAACACAAACAGAATCAAGAGTTCCTGGGGTCTGCGGAACACCTCATTCGCGACTAGGCACTGAGCGTAAACATTATCACGTCGTCTTCAGGCGTAACAGATGATCACACGGTACTGGAAGTAACGCGTGCAGGCACTGCACGGTTGGGGTGTCCTGCAGTCAAGACTGTCCGTCGGGGTGGTCGAGACGGATGCCCTCTACTCCGAGGTAAGCCTAACACAGCCCTCTGAAGTGTATATCTGTGTTACAAGTTTGTAAGCATATATACAATACTGTGTGTGTCCAATTTGATGATATTAGTGTTACCAAGTCGTATGTGGATAACATGTAAACTTAGTTAAACGGTAATCGGCTAATCGTCGTTAATCTTTCATTTAAGGTGCTTCACGCTTGCTTCCGGTTTGGCCGATCGCTGTTGCGGCTGCAGACGACACGACGTGTTGGTAACAAGTTTCGCTTTTAGTTTTATTGATTTATATTTTTTAGTTTTATGACGAAGAGTTGCCCCGGGGGACCGGGGAACCTCCGGGGAGATGCACACGTGTACGGTATTACCGAGCGTATATGATTTATTTATTTATTATTATCTATTAATTTACGTTTGGTAATATTAAATTTGTTCAGTGCCTAGTTCGTGTTTGGGAGGATTCCAAGCTTGAGAGAGACGGTCGAGATCTATTGGTCGATAGAAGTCACCAGCAACGTTAACTCCGAGACGGGGAACGCCACTCGAATCATCCATCATCGAAGACGATCGATTTTTGAATTGTGCAGTGTCGTGCCGTGGTCGCCAATGAACGCGCTCGGACAGTGAACGTTGTGCGATCGACGCCGATAGAGGAGATCATCTATCGTGGCCGCAGACGAACGGTCTCGGACGAACTGGCGAACGTCACAAAACGTCCGACGCCGATCGAGACGCTCGTTCTTCGGAAACATCTGACGTGGACGTGAATGAACGCGCTCGGACTCCGAACATTATCCGATCGATGCCGATCGAGGCGAAGATGACGCCGCGAAACTTGGCGTTGAGCCGTTGAACATTCTACCTTCGCCGAGAAAGAGTAACTTTGAATATTGAATGTTGCTGGGAACTTTGGCGTCGACGCGAGGGAATATTCTCTCTGACGCTGTCGATGATTAACGTTTGATTATAAAATCAAGTTACAATTATTATGTTGCCATGGTGATGATTACGTTGGCGTACTTGAACAATGCATCACGAGAACGTTACCCGATGATTCTGTTCGCTTCATCAATAAAGTTCTGCCTGATTATCCTTTAATAAAGTTGTACCTTTATATCAATGCTTCTGTCGTACCTTCAATTTATATCTTTATCGGTATGCTCAATATGTTACCCTACAAAAACTCGCACATTATATTCTAAACTATATGTTCAAATAATGGCATCCAAGTACAAACCCCAGACAGAATATTGCATAGATGAAGACATTTCCGAATACCCCGCGCGCGTTGACCGAGTTCTGGTTCACACTCCCTACAGTGGCGCCACCATTTAATAATTATTATCAACTTTTACACATGCACGGAGGTTGGTCCCGGTTGTTATTTTCAGTTTTTGTTGGCCGCACATCCGTACTTCACTGCGGTAATATTGGACAGGTCATAGATGTAGATTTTTAAGGGTAAGGTGATCAGAAACAATTACCAATGAAGCATTATGGGAAAGAGCAAATCGGGAACAAATCGAACATCAAATTAGAAGGAATAAGTGGAGCTGGATAGGCCATACTCTCAGAAAGCCAACTTAACACATCACAAGATAGGCGCTCACGTGGAACCTTCAGAGCAAATGTGAAGGCCAAGAAACACCTGGTGCAGAGAAGTAGATGCAGATATGTCAAGAGCAGAATACAAATGGAAAGAGCTGGAAGCCCAAAACCGTGTACTGTGGAATGAGTCGTTGATGACCTATGCTCCGCTGGGAATTCAGTCGTATCTCAGTACCACTGGACACATGATCATGATGGACAATATCTCAGTACCACTGGACACATGATCATGATGGACAATATCTCAGCACCATTGGACTCATGATCATGATGGACAATATCTCAGTACCACTGGACACATGATCATGATGGACAATATCTCAGCACCATTGGACTCATGATCATGATAGACAATATCTCAGTACCACTGGACACATGATCATGATGGACAACATCTCAGTACCATTGGACTCATGATCATGATGGACAATAATCTCAGTACCATTGGACTCATGATCATGATGGACAATATCTCAGTACCATTGGACACATGATCATGATGGACAATATCTCAGTACCATTGGACACATGATCATGATGGACAATATCTCAGCACCATTGGACACATGATCATGATGGACAATCTCGGTTAATTTGATTGGCAAGTCATGTATGCATATGGTTTTACCTATACAAAAATACAACTGATTATCAGATTTAATCACAGTGTAATGTTTTATCTCAATATATTATGTTATGATCAATTCTATGAACACACGGTAATGTTTTTATTTTATATTACTATTTAATGTATATTACTCTCAACCTCATGCAAACATTGCTCCTCATTGTAAATTAATGACACTTTAACATTTTCATTTGAACCAGCGTAACCATATGAGCCAGCGTAACCATATGAAAAATAAGAGGGTTTTTACGGTTTCCCTACGATCAAAAAAGTCCGACTTTTCTTGAATGTGCACCAGATATGACTATTTTCTAATTTGAAATTATGCACCTAAAATTAAGGTGGGTCAAAACAATGAATGGAACAGCCAGGCAGTGATGGCCAAAAGATAAGTAGTGCCACTAGCTCCGGTGCCAGTAGCCCCAGGGGGGGGTCTACTGGCACCGGGGCTAGGGGTACTAAGCCATTTAGGTCAGCACCGCAACGCGTAAATTTACTGCGCACAATATCATACAGCTACTTGACGTGTCTAGATACAGGTCTGTAGGCGAAACGTAGTGGGAAGGACACTGCCGCCTCTTGGAAACTCAACTACCTGCAGTGAAGATGCATGTATATTTGTTACATAAAACATGTGAACATTTTCAAACTCCCGGAATATATAGAAAATAAGCTCAGAGCAAAATAAATATCTCCCTCGTGGGACAATTCGATTTAATTGCAATATGGCATTGGTGTCGGTAGAGCGAAAAACGATATCCCCGATGATCAGGTATTTTTAATAATTTTGCTCTAAATCTAGGAAATCTCTCCTCAAATCAGGAGATTTGGCAAGTTTGCAAGCATGCCAGCTCTGTTTATTTAAGCGTATACTCAGGGCCACCGGCAGAATGACCAAAGGTAACTGACATAAATATGATAGCGAGGAAATACTTTCAATGGGAATAACTGGACACTTTTGATTTTGTGTTTATTAAAAAATGACATGATCTCGTAGTTAGTCCAGTATGTTTCAATGTCGATGGCAGGACCGCCTGTTAGACTGGCTGAGGAAGAGCTTAGTGAAATGTCCTGCTCCACCTCCGTACATTGAATACTCAATGGATGCGACCCAAAGTACTGTCTCCATCCAGCGACAGATGTGTAGGCATAATTCTTATCTTTATTGTGACATAGAAAACAAAATAATTCCACGGTGGCAACTTCCACTGCAGACTTTTTGAAATTGTGACCCCCGCCCCCAGATGGTTGCACATGCGGATCGGCCGGCAAAATTATGTAAGCCCCACCCGCCCCCATCGGGGTGATTGCACATGCGGATCGGCCGGCAATATTATGCTCATATTCCAGGTCCGCTGCAGATGCCCATATCCCAGACCCGCGGAGAATGTTCATATCCCAGGTCCAAGGAAGATGCTCACATCCCAAATGCTCTGGGCCAAGTCGAACATAATTTAATAGTTTATCCGATGATAAAATAAAATTGTGTGTGTGCGTGCATGCGTGTGTTCCAACTGCATGAGTATGTTGCAGTCTAGTGCTCCAACTGCCTCAACTCTAAGCGCAACAGAGCAGTTCTATAAACATATCAGGTCTTCTGGTCCATGTTGTTCCCTAAATCAAAGTTAGGTCCAACGTCCAGGTCCACTTTCCCCCAAAATACAGCCACCCCCCCAAGATTCTTGGCTAAAAACATGTTATCACAAAACAAGATGGTGCCATGCTATGAGTTTAATCCCAGAACAGACTTCCCAGCATGCACTGCACACATAAACTGTAACGAATCTTCGCCACTAAAGGTGACAATCTCGATGTTTGAGTTATTGGCATATTTTCCTTTTGGTGGCCTGTGGTTGCCATTAGCGAAGGCGCTGCACATGTGCTCCGACCTCCGTGGTGGTGATTTGACGACTGAAGTTCTGCAATTCAATGAAAGAACTTGTTAAGTTACATACCAATAATAAACATCAGATTCAGTAATTCTTCATTCATACATTCCATTGGTTGCATAAAATCTGTACAGAAACTTTAAGATTAGGCAGTTTTCGTTGTACAGACGAATTATCGATAACATGTTATCACATAACATGTTATCGATAACATGTTATCACAAACATGTTATCACAAAACAAGATGGTGCCATGCTATGAGTTTAATCCCAGAACATGTTATCACAAACATGTTATCACAAACATGTTATCACAAAACAAGATGGTGCCATGCTATGAGTTTAATCCCAGAACAGACTTCCCAGCATGCACTGCACACATAAACTGTAACGAATCTTCGCCACTAAAGGTGACAATCTCGATGTTTGAGTTATTGGCATATTTTCCTTTTGGTGGCCTGTGGTTGCCATTAGCGACGGCGCTGCACATGTGCTCCGACCTCCGTGGTGGTGATTTGACGACTGAAGTTCTGCAATTCAATGAAAGAACTTGTTAAGTTACATACCAATAATAAACATCAGATTCAGTAATTCTTCATTCATACATTCCATTGGTTGCATAAAATCTGTACAGAAACTTTAAGATTAGGCAGTTTTCGTTGTACAGACGAATTATCGATATATTGCTAACTATTGCTAATTAATCAAAGTGGTGCAAATTACAGCACAAATGTATGTTAACAAAGTGCAATTTGTCAAAACTCCATACTCAACTGATTTAGCTGATCATAAATCAGGTTTGTTGGTGTCCAAATATGTAGCGTGTGAATAGATTCAGTAACCTCTGCAATCGATTTAATAAAATAATTATTATAAATTCTAAATAATTGACTTTAGGTGTTAGATCTGGTAAGACTCAAAATAATTGATATCCAAAATGGTAAACACTGTGTTGGTCAATGCCGATCATGGGCGTGACTTCCATCCTCTCGCCGATCACATGACATAGTTACGAACTTTCTCCAAGGGTGAAATGTGTGAGTTTTCAGCGTTTCAATTTTCACTTTACTTAATGTTTGACTAAACGTTAAATAATTTAATAGTTTGTCTGATGATTCCACAGCTAGCATGTTGTAGTGGATACTAGGTAGGTTTTTGTTTTTCACAAATTAATTTTAAATGAGACTAGCAAAAAAGTCGAATTGAAGAGGGAACTTTAACCTAATTTGTCCATTGTCTGTTCAACATTAATACTTCACCCCAAATATCATGTTTACATTGCGTGCTGAACTGCAACGTCAATATTTATTAACAGATAATGGTCAAACTATAAAAAAGATGTAAACAATGGAAAATGTTTTTGCTCATTAAAACCCATTAGACCCCACGCGTCCGAAAGCGTCCGACCTTGTTTTCCCCACGGCGCCCACTGGGGGAAAACGCTGTGGAGGTGGTGTCGTCTGGTGGATTGATATGAAACTAAAACTAGCGGAATTCTACACATCTTAGCTATGAATTGTGGGTAAAATTAACATAATGGTCGTATTGAAAATTTCGAAGATAATCGCGTTTGAAGTTGAGCACTGGTGGGCTTTAAAAATTGCCGTTTCTCGTAGAACAGATGCGTTCACTGCAGATGAAGTTTGCGCGATTGTAGGGATGAATCTTCGGATGAAAGTGCTTCTGAGATGGATGTGGAGGTAAGATTTATATGTGGCTCGATCTTTGACCGAGTGAGCGATAAATTGAAGATGGCGTCGGTTGGTTTTCTTCGTCCAAGAGTAGCCTGGTCACCGTCTTATTCAGCTTGTCGACTGTTTCAACACTGACATTGTGTGTTTTGTGCCATTTACTCGGCTTAGATTACGTGGTTAGTTGTGCATGTTGTTATATAATGAATTATAAAGCAAATGAGTAAATAAAACAGAAAAATCTGGCCCGACGAGCATGTAGTTGTTGCGGGCAGTTTCGGAATGGGGGCAAAGTGGAGATGATTCTCACTTGGGACGGACCATTGTGAGAATTCCCAAAACGCCCGCCCAAGTTGGAATGGACTAAACGTTGATTCTCACTTGGGACGGACCATTGTGAGAATTCAGAAAACGATCAAATGGATTACGGTGTATTTGAACTCTGCCCGGCGTGATATGTTTCTTTGAAGATGTGCTCAGTCGAGGTGTGCTGAGCGTATCTTTAAATTGACACATGCGCCTGTATAAGATCATGTCCTGCGGTAGAAAATAATAATAGGCTTCTTTAGCACATAGAGCTTTGACTTTGAACACGTACAATGGAGGTCCTAGGTGTTATAGGTACTTCACTAGCTTCCAGTTCATAATTGGTTAGCCAGCGTAGATGTTGAAACATGTCCTTTGTGTGTGTTGAAGCTGTAGCGGAGCAACAAAGGGGGTAATTAACTAGCTAATCCTGCGTTGTATGTTTTGCTTATTCCGACGTTGCCCCTTCTTGTATTGTGCAGAATGGGAATAATACCGTTAGTTCAAGCGTGCCGTTGTGAAAACGTGTGTGCCGACGTCCTTGTTTTACTGGATGACCATATATTGTGTATAACATTCAAAATACTGACTGTATGACAAACCAACGGAACGCAATATTTATAAATGACATATAAAGCTTATTCCCACTTTGCCCCCCGACTGAAATGGTGCAGAGTTGGAATGATACCGTTATTTCGTTCAAACTTACATGTACAAGCGTGGATTTCATAATGTTTCGCCTAATAACGTGTGTGAAATTATAAATGCTAACTGTGTGACACCAACGTAACGCAGTATCTGTGATCAGCGTGTACTTATAAAGCTTATTCCGACTTTGCCCCCTCTTGCATGGTGCAGAGTTGGAATGATACCGTTATTTCGTTCAAACTTACATGTACAAGCGTGGACTTCATAATGTTTAGCCTAATAACGTGTGTAACATTATAGGTGCTGTGTGACACAAACGCAACGCAATATCTTTGAATATCGTCTATTTATAATGCTTATTCCGACTTTGCCCCCTCTTGCGTGGTGCAGAGTTGGAATAATACCGTTATTTCATTCAAACTTATATGTATAGGCGTAGTTTTCATAGTGTTTAGCCTAAGAACGTGTGTTACATTATAAATGCTAACTGTTTGACACCAAAGCAACGCAATACTTTTGAATATCGTCTACTTATAATGCTTATTCCGACTTTGCCCCCTCTTGCATGGTGCAGAGTTGGAATAATACCGTTATTTCGTTTAAACTTACATGTACAAGCGTGGACTTCATGTTCAGCCTAATAACGTGTGTTACATTATAAGTGCTAACTGTGTGACACCAACGTAGCGCATTATCTGTGATCAGCGTGTACTTATAAAGCTTATTCCGACTTTGCCCCCTCTTGCGTGGTGCAGAGTTGGAATAATAACGTTATTTCATTCAAACTTATATGTATAGGCGTAGTTTTCATAGTGTTTAGCCTAAGAACGTGTGTTATATTATAAATGCTAACTGTGTGACACAAACTCAACGCAATATATTTTAATGTCGACTACTTATAATGATTATTCCGACTTTGCCCCCTCTTGCATGGTGCAGAGTTGGAATAATACCGTAGTTTTCATAGTGTTTAGCCTAAGAACGTGTATATTTAACCATGTCCTTTTGTGTGTTTCAGGAATGTGAGGTAGTTGGCACTTGTATTGGGTAACAAGGGGTAATCAACTGGGTGGGGGTAATTAATTTCAATCGTGTAGAATAGGTTTGCTAAGCGCTGTGTTTCTGAAGTGTAAAGTTAATGTACAGGGAGTCCCAATAGTCGTTTGTTATGCTTCCTGGAAAACAAGCAGGCGTGACGGCAAGGAAAGTGTGAGAGTAGGTAGGCCAATCAGTTGTTTGTTAGGAAATTCCGTTAGCCAATTAGGAAAAAGTTAGGCATGTGCAAAACTACTTGTGATCGGCCACTCATTCGTGCGACACTTGAAAGGAAAAGGACTTCGGTTGGAGAAACAATGCAGCAGGACATTGATACGAGATTTCGCCGGCTTGAGGCTGACAAGTTTGCGACAGCAGGTTACGTGCAGAGGGAAAAACCGTCAGTGATCGTCGCCGCGTTGCACAGACCGATAGACGGGCTGGCGAACGTACACGCGTGGAAACACCGAGGGATGTCAGACGAGTGGCAGTCGTACCTGCTTCCTGATAGTGTCCATCCCAATACATACATATGTTTATGCACAAACATTACCAAAACATAATTCCTATTGTTAAGGTAATCGTTCTTTAACTTAATAAGTAATATTATGCATATCTATTGAACTTTAATACATTTTTCTACAGAACTCATGAACCAATCAACCAACCAATGCTACATGGAAAAAATGTCACATGGTGTGCAGTACTGCCACTGTGAAATGGCTTCCTTTTATTGTTGCATTAGCATCAGTCACAAATGTCACAGATCTATCATCTCCACTTGGGCGGGCATTGTGGGATTCCCACAATGACCCGCGAGACATCCGGGGCGATTCTAGAATCGCCCCACAATTCACTTTGCCCTGTACATAAACATTCAAGCCCTGGCGTGGGCGGTGCCTGGATGCATGGTGTTGTTGCTTTGCCTTTGGACATTGTTGACAATTTTATTACATTGACGGTGTCAGTGGTCTTTCTAATTAATTATATTTATCTATATTTCAGATATTAGTAAACTTTAAAAAAAGTCATGTCATTATTGGTTGCTTGTAAAAATTATAATTTGACATTGTTGTGTTGGATATGACATGTGACAAATGCATACAAATTCTTATTCTGTTTTCATTACTGTAGCTGTTTGTTTGTTTCAGGCGGCATGTAATAGTAGTGATGACATCCCTGATGAGAACTCCAACAACTCATTGACATCAAAATGAGCTTGTCAGTTGTGTCGTGAAACGGCCATCTGGACGTGCAATTGAGACATGCTTTGGATGTCTGACATGCAATGTGCGTTTGTGCAAAATTGGAATCTTTGTGCAGTATCATGCATAGGAAGAACATTTCCTTGTGTGGAGCCAGCAGTTGGTGATGTTATTGTAATAAAATATGACTATCATGTCAAACTTCACTCTAAATATTTGTTAAACAAAATTATTTCCGATGTTCCACACATCAGAATGACAACATATAATATATATATTATATATACCACAGTTACACCATTGCATAAATAATTCAATTTGCTTCAAAATAAACATAACTTGCAATTATAAGATATCAATACTTTTGAAGCTACAGTTTAAAAACTACAAGCACCCATAATTTTCAAAATCTGCCTCAGTTGCCCGGGGAAAAGCAGCACGCTTAAATCAGTGTGTGGGGTCTAATGGGTTAAGATATCTGAACAGTCGAGATGTTACAATATAAATAGTTTATATTATATAACTTGAAGTTATTGTAATATTAAATGTGATTCATATGTACGAGGCACATCATCGGATTCAGTTGTTTTTACTTCGTGTTGAAACTGGACATTTTGTAAATCAACAAAATATATTTCTGTTTATCTGAAAAGACAGTTCAATGGGCACAGAATGACCCACTTCCCTCCATGCTACCAGGTTCATGAACATGGTCTCAACTTACCTGTGGAATATATATAACACCCTGGACGATCTTCCGCTTCTCATTGTCACTAGGTGGCGCCAGCAGCACCAATGCCATATCAGGTTTTGTTGTGGCCAACACAGCGACCATCTGTTCAAAGAGATAAGATTTGAATGTCAGGGCAGCCAATTTGAAACTACACCATTCTCAAGTGTATTGACCTGAGGTCATCTCCAACACCAGACTTCCACAAACAACAAAACATGAGAACATTTGTATCATCCTGAAAAGGAGAAGGTGGAAATGACTCGGCCATGTCTCCAGAGTGACCAATCATATGCCTGCGAAAACAGTCTTGACTTGCACCCCAGCAGGGGAGAGGAAAAGTGGAAGATAAAAAACAACACTGAGACGAATGACGGAAGAACCGAAGGCTGCTTGGCTGACATGGGACACAGCGGCAAGAAGATCCCAAGACAGAGGGAACTGACGAGAACTTGTGCGAGCGTTATGTGTCACACCTGGGCACGAGGATTATGTAAGCAAGTTATTCTACAATTATACAAACAACTTGCAGAATGATATAAATAGCAGTTTGATCAAAGTGTTACAAATTTATTTAGAAAAGTCAAACAAAAGAGATCAGCAAAATTTACACAAATATGTAATATTGTGTGTCTAAAAGATCTGACAAATGGCAAGTCAAAGTTACAAAGTCTAATCGTTATAAAGTATTATTGTAAAATCATGTTATAAAGTATAAATTAGATCAATTTTAACATCTTGACCCCCTCACGTGTGTCTTGGTGAACCACCATTTTGTTTAATAATTTGACCGTTATTTATTTAATTTGAAAGTTTTGGAGGAATTTCATGTTGAACGGCAAGGTCTATATTCATAAACAGATAATGGTAATATTATATCTGTTTAAATGTGCTTCACTGAGACATACTTAAGCAGTCAATATGTGAGAATATACTGTTTAATATGATTTTACCATTGATCAAACTTTGTATTTTTAAAGGACCAATATTCAAATCATTTTGCTGACCTGGACGACTGCGTTTAATCCCCCAGTTTTCCTCCATTGTATTTACAAACAAAATATGAGGAAATGTCACGTTTCATCCTCTTGCGCCAATGATAATCATGTTCTATATATGGACTTGGGATTTGTAAATTTTTTTTAATATTATAAAGTTCCACTAATTAAATGTTTGTTAATAGGATTGCCCCCACTCACCGTCCCCGTTGAAAACGAAATTGGAAAGGGACCGTTTAAAAAAAATGCTAGAGAAGAAATGTTTTGGGTGATAATCCAAGAATATCATTGACTCACTCAATCATATCTATTTGGGGGGGATATTTAGAATTTTTACAATTCACAAAAAACCCTTAAAACTCCATCCTCAATTGATTTAGCCTATCACAAATCCAGTTCATTTATGTCCAAATATGTAGTGTGTGAACATCCATGGTCGATTTAATCTTTTAAATGTGTATTTTTTCAAATCATCGAAAGAATTGATTTTAGTCGTTAGATCTGGTAAGGCTCTAAATAGTGGATATCCAAAATGGTAAACACTGTGCAGGTCAATGCGAATCATGGATATGACTTCCATCTTCTCACCAATTAATGACAAAGTTATGAAATGTCATCGTGATTTTTCAGCATTTCCATTTTCACTTCAATTAATGTTTAGCTAATGCTGCCAGTCTGGACAAACTTACGTCTCTGGCTCTCAAACTGGAACTCTGAGACTGTGTTATTTGCGATTAATTCCAAGAATAAAAGTCCAGTGCATTGTAACTGCCTGCGCTTTGTCATCTTGGAGGGAACACTTAAGTTACGGATGTTTACGAGTATAGAATTATGGGCGATAGTTCATATAAATAAATTTAAATATTTCGAATCTTAGAGATAAAAACTGTACTGATGTACAGGCTGTATACTGAAATACAGAGAATAAGGTATTTAAAAAATAAAGATTTTTTATTCAACAGAGAATTGCCAAGACTATAAATGTGTCTGTATTTGACTAAAATGGTGGCTATTGTTGTTGCCATGGAAACGGGGGTATGGTATAAAAAGGTGAATATATACTTTATTCAGCAAGACCTATTCAACATAATGGGTGAACTGATTACTGCAATGACTCACAATGATTCAATTTAAATAAAAACTCCCTAAAGTGGAATATCTCCCCTTAAGGGGAATCTGACCTGTCGAAGGTCATTTTTAACTGATTTGTTCTTCTCTGCGCTGAGGACATTGATCTGGAGCGATTGTAGCGCCCTCTCTATGTCGTCACAGTCAATCTTTGACAGCAAAATGTCTTGTCCTGACAAACTCTGTAGCACAATCAGACTTCACTATTGACCTGTCAGAGTCATATTTTTTCAAAATGCAACCATCATATATATTTATTTTAGAACGGCGATACAACTGTCAAAATATGACTCTGACTCAGATTTAGTTTATTGATTGATTTGAATTCAAATAATTTACTAAATACATTGTAAGGATTACCATTAAGACATATAATGTCGCTAGCATGGGAAGCACCCATTAATTTAATGAAAAATAAACACAAAATCAAATGACAGACCCAAATTTATAAGACGGCCAACAGCCCCCACCTACAGGCTTGTCTAGTACTATTTTTTCTGCATCAAATAGTTCACAATAAAATTGCAATTTTCTAGATCCTACAGATGTATTGACCTGTGCTGAGAACAACAACTGATCTATGTCAGTTCAAACCAGTGCAAACCTGTTCAAACCAGTGTAAACCAGTTTAAACTAGCAGGACTGCTCTTCAGCAGCACACGACTACCTTTTCAATGGCTTGAGCTTCTTTCACCCATAGTGTCCTCTTCTGGCCAGTACTTTCCCACTGCCGGAGACGGTCAAGTTTTGACCTCAACCTCTTCCCATTAGCTACTGCCTACAAGGTCATGGAGGTCATTGTGGGTCAATAGGTCAAGGTGACAAATCACTTTATTGTTAGAGCAGCGCACTAAGGAACATCTTGTTGACAAACAGCACCAGATAAGGAGAATAAGACGGTTTTTGTTTAATACTAAACAGACAAGATATTGATAGGAATGTTATCTTCAGATTGAAGGTAGATGTAGTAGAGCGCATGAAGTAATGTTGGTAAAAGTACAGTATAAATTAGAAGTAAGAAAGTATTCCTTCTCATGGAATGGAACACATTGCTTACAGATGATGTATAAATTTGGAAGTAGCGAGAATATATTTAAGAACATAATTAATATATATTTGACAGCGTAAATAGGATATAAAATACCAATATACAATTACACTTACACATTTAATTAATTAATATTACAACCATAATCTAACAAATGCCTAATGAAACGATCAGCCAATCAGGATGCATACCCACCTGCCTTGCTGGCGCCCCATCACAGCGATTACCCTTTTTGTACCCTGCATCATACCCAGGAAGTTGGTTATCACTAGCGCCCCCAGGTGGCCAGTGTTGTCAACATGTCTGAAGAATGAGATTATACAAACCCATTGTATACAAGTGGATAAGTTATTACGTTGTTAGTCTCTTGTATTTTATACATAGATGCTGTTAATATTAGGGTGAAACAATACATCAAATTATCGATTATTAGTTTTATTTATTTGTCAACCTAACATCAACAATCATCAAATAGAGCAGCTTTGTTCACGGATTCAGCAATTTTAATCAACTACCCCCTACACTACACAATAGCGCCACCCATCAATTACAGGTTGGGATGGTTTTCCTGGCTATTTGCTATTCTGTGATACTATTGCAATCAGGGCTGCAAGCTAATACCGGCCCAGTGGCCAATGGCCCGTGCTCTCGCAATCATGGCTGCAAGCTAATACCGGCCCAGTGGCCAATGGCTGGTACTATCGCAATCAGGGCTGTAAGCTAATACCGGCCCAGTGGCCAATGACCAGTACTATCGCAATCAGGGCTGTAAACTAATAATGGCCCAGTGGCCAATGGCCTGTACTATTGCAATCAGGGCTGCAAGCTAACACCGGCCCTGTGGCCAATGGCCGGTACTATTGCACTTGGGCCAGTTCTGTCTGTCAGGTGACCAGCCCATGTGGCCGGTGACTTTTGTAGCCTCCAATATTGTAATTTTTAACACTTTTTATATGTTCATTCATAAAAGTGTTTCAATAAATCTCATCCTGCATTCTGATATAGCAACTGAACCACTCCATTGATGACCTGGTGACGGAAAAAACGGCAGATAGTGATGAAGAGGCATTGGTATGTCTGGGCTTGGAGCAAGTTAAGTAGATGAGTGACACTTGAATAGAAAATATGAAACCCACAATACCTGGTAATTAACAAGAAATGGATAAAAATAAAATAGGTGTTTTGGGAAGAGCAGGTTGAAGGAGAGAAATAGGTACGCATAAAATAAATCCTGAATAAAAATGTCAATGGGAAAATGGAGGGAAAAAATAAAGAAAGGCTCAGATACTGGGAATATATGATAGATCTACTTACGTTCCTCCACAAAGTTCAACCGAGTACTGTAAGCCGAGTTCACTTTTTGGATCCGCCAGCAGTTCTTTGACAGGGAGGGACACTGAGAGAAATTACACGGACGGAGGTCGGATAAACCTATGGGGGAGAGATGGTTACATTAGTGTTGTTCCAATTAATCAACGAACATGACAGAAAGCTTCTGATTGGCTATTCTGCCCCTTTTTCCAGTTACTGACCAATGAAAGCCTCCATATTATTAACCAGTGATATTCATCAAACATATTGATTAACTTTATTAACTTTTATGATCATTAATTGGTTAGATAATCCAATGATCAATGTTAATTACCAATTCCCAATACTAGTATACATCCATACGATTCCCACAAGCCCTGAGGAAGTCCCCAAGAAGTGTGGGAAGCCTCAGGATGTGTTGAAAACCCCCTTGGGAAGTGTGGGAAGCCCTTGGAAAGTGTGGGAAACCCCTTTAGGAAGTGTGGGAAGTCCTCGGGAAGTGTGGGAAGCCCTTTGGAAGGCCTCAGGTATTGTGGGAAGCCCTCGTCATTACGTCAAGGTCGTTTAATAAATATCTAAGAAATCATTGAACTCAGATTTACCTGTGAAAACAAAGATATTATTACCATTAGCTCTAGTATTGAAGAGTAAAGGTAACAGCCATGTGCCATGTGGCTACATAACAGACGTGACTCAGACTAGAATACTTCAACTACACAGTAGTGACAGTTGTCAATACTGGCCACCAGAAGAACTCACCACGTCATTCACTGTGTGTAGTCCTTCATGCACACGGCCAGTCTTTCCTTTATCACCTAGCCTGCATGCTCGGAGAGGGCCACCAAGTCTTGTTGTGAAATTGTACTCTATCAACAAAAACAATATTACGTCAATTGAGAGACAAGGTCAATAAATACTACAATAACCTAAGGATGCCCACAATGTAAGATCTCTCTTACTATTTCAACTAATGTCGTGCTGTCATATCTCGACTCATTTGGTTTCATAATCAGCTACTAAGATTCATCTTGACTTTGCTTTCAAGTAAGTTTAGTTATGTTTTCTTTAAGGTATTATCTTTCCAAAGTACAAGAGTGAAACATCTTTCGAAACTTTCACAAACGAACACTTATGATTATGTTTACTTGTGTACTTGTGATGTATACAACCTGGCAATAAAATATGCCCTTTACCAACCTTTACTTATATATACGCCTTTCTCTTATTCCTACATAAAACCTTTACTTATGTATCTGCCTTTCCTTTATTCCTACATCAAACGAGCTGCGGCCACACTTGAAACTAGACTAGCCACTCACTATGCATTCGACACCACAGGAAACATAAAGCATATTTGATTAAAAAACAAATTGTTCTATCTATTAATTACTGGGGGCAACTATCATAGATAGTTTTACCACTGCAGTAGGATCATGACAGCTGTACAACTATTGCAATAGGATCATGACAGCTGTACAACTATTGCAATAGGATCATGACAGCTGTACAACTATTGCAATATGATCATGGTACCTGTACAACTATTGTAATAGGATCACGGTACCTGTACAAACTATTGCAATAGGATCATGGCACCTGTGCAACTATTGTAATAGGATAATGGTAACTGTACAACTATTGTAATAGGATCATGGTGCCTGTACAACTATTGCAATATGATCATGGTACCTGTACAACTATTGCAATAGAATCACTTTACCTGTACAACTATTGTAATAGGATCACGATAGATGCACAACTATTGTAATAGGATCAAGATAGCTGTACAACTATTGCAATACTATTGCGATAGTTTCATAACTATCGCAATAGTATTGTGATAGCATCACGGAATAGCAAGAAAACCAGTACCAAACCGTAATTGATGGATGGCGCCACCTACCTTGGAAATGGTCGATTAAAAATGCTGAATCAGTTAATGAAGCTGCTCTAATCGATGATTTTTTACTTTAGGTCTATAAATAAACATACTTATCCAATTTAGTTGAAAACAGATGTCTATTTATATTATTACACTGATACAAGTAGCCTTGCTAAATCGTTTACCAACTATTGTTACCATTGATAGTTCAGTGTACTATCAACGACAACTATCGATAGTTCAATTTACTATCGATAGTATTGCATTGTCACTTCGACTATTGTGAAGTATCGATAGTTTGATGTTTTGTTACACCCTAATAACATTTATTATTTCTAGAATAATGCATGTCACTGAATTCACAAAGTGGCCTTGACCTTTGATGACCCCCGGCCCGTGTTAAATCTTACCTTGGAGGTTGCAATAAGACCACTGTCAGATTTCTGGCCTCCATTCTCAGCATAAAAAACTAGTTTTGTCCACTAGAACTCCACAGTGATCACCCTCGCTAATGCTGTCCACAAACTTCCCATCATGCTTCAGGGCCACCACCATGCCATCTAGTGGGGGAAATTCTGCAATCAGATTCAAAAGATTTGGATGATCATAGTAATAAACAATCAAGGTTTAAATGTCAACTAAATACATAAGAGTAAAGATCAAACCAACTACAGTGTACTCCTGCTATAAAGAACATGATGGGAGTTGGTCAAATTGTTCTATGTGTCATTCCATATGAAATCAACCAACACAATTCTTGACTCCCTCCTACTTTAATGAATTTTGGCACACAAGTTGGACCTATAGTGAAATTTACCTATGCCAAATTTCAGATTTTGTGAGTGTTCCTTATATCCGTGGCACATTAAGTAGTCCAGTGTAGAACAGGGACTTCAAGGTTTCTTTGGTTGTTCCTTGCATCAGGAGTCCAAACAGTGAGAGGTCAATATAATACATAAACAAAGTTATTATTTATTAAAAGTTATATACACTGACCTATGAACACATAGCGGTACAAACAGTGTATTACTATATAATCTTGAATAATTAGCAGAAACTATGCACCATTTTGTTATATGACTTCAATATCTCTAAGAAATACTTAATCAATGGCGTCCACATTATGATGTGAGTAGCAACACTGATTGATATACAAAACTTATGTTAAATCAGGAAATGTCTGACAACTAAATAATTTGTACAGAAACTATGTCAACAACATACAGTATTCTAATTTATAAAACAAAAACAATCAACAAACTGTAAACAATATATTCAGTTGTATAAAATTAAATCAATGTCAACAGGAGATTCCTGCTAAGACCAAATTAGGTCAGTGTCATTGGGTCCATTCTATTAATTCTTATTTGCTATAAATCTTATTTTCACAGACCGTTTCATACGTTGTACAAACATTTTCCCTAATAATATTATGGCATCATTATTACAAAATATAAAGTTTTGGGTCCATTGATACCTGTGTACTAAAGATTCTTTATAAGATAACATTTTAAATGTTAAAATGGTTCATAAATACATAATATATCAAATATATAATTCTTCATGCTGCTTCCACCATTCTTATTGAACCTATCCCAAACCCTGTTAATATCCCTGCTTTTTACCCTCCCCTGTTCCCACACTTTCTTCCCACCCCTGGCCAGTCATACCGTAGGTGCCATCCTTAATTGTGTACTCATATTTGTAGTCATCCTTGGTGCAAGCTATCCCACAATCCTTCAAATATGCCACGTCATACTGACTCAGCACCATATTGTCCCAGGCAACATCCGGTGAAGATGTAACCTGCAACAGTGAGAGGCAGTATCACAACCAAGAATTCTACTTAATAAATATTTACTGCTCATAGACATATGCACATGCTACATGTATAAACACATTAACACACATATTTCTCCTCTGTTTCATGTACAAAACCAGCCATTATTTATGACTTGTAGAAATCTCAAAAAGAAAACTCAAAATTGTTGGTAATGTAGGCTTTCACCTAAAACCCCAGGACAGTATTGAACAATAACCAACAACAGCCCCAGGACACTATTAAACAACAACCAACAACAGCCCCAGGACAATATACACACATCAACATTAGTCATAGGACAACAGCCATACAGGAACTAGTCTCACCCCTTTATAAAGGGAGCAAGTAAAGTGGTAACAGCTGGGGTGGTGCAGCCGTACATGAACTAGTATCACCCCTTCATAAAGGGAGTAAGGAAAGGGATAACAGCTGGGGTGGTGCAGCAGTACATGAACTAGTCTCACCCCTTTATAAAGGGAGTAAGGAAAGGGATAACAGCTAGGATGGTGCAGCCATACATGAACTAGTCTCACCCCTTTATAAAGGGAGTAAGGAAAGGGATAACAGCTGGGGTGGTGCAGCAGTACATGAACTAGTCTCACCCCTTTATAAAGGGAGTAAGGAAAGGGATAACAGCTGGGGTGGTGCAGCAGTACATGAACTAGTCTCACCCCTTTATAAAGGGAGTAACGAAAGGGATAACAGCTGGGGTGGTGCAGCAGTACATGAACTAGTCTCACCCCTTTATAAAGGGAGTAAGGAAAGGGATAACAGCTGGGGTGGTGCAGCAGTACATGAACTAGTCTCACCCCTTTATAAAGGGAGTAAGGAAAGGGATAACAGCTGGGGTGATGCAGCCATACATAAACTAGTCTCACCCCTTTACAAAGGGAGCAAGCAAAGGGATAACCGCTGGGATGGTGCAGCAGTACATGAACTAGAACTAGCCTAACCCATTTATAAAGGGAGCAAGGAAAGGGATAACAGATGGGGTGATGCAGCCGTACATAAACTAGTCTCACCCCTTTACAAAGGGAGCAAGGAAAGGGATAACAGATGGGGTGGTGCAGCCGTACATGAACTAGCCTCACCCCTTTACAAAGGGAGCAAGGAAAGGGATAACAGATCGGGTGGTGCAGCCGTACATGAACTACTCTCACCCCTTTACAAAGGGAGCAAGGAAAGGGATAACAGCTGGGATGGTGCAGCAGTACATGAACTAGAACTAGCCTCACCCCTTTATAAAGGGAGCAAGGAAAGAGATAACAGCTGGGGTTGTGCAGCAGTACATGAACTAGTATCACCCCTTTATAAAGGCAGCAAGGAAAGGGATAACAGCTGGGGTGGTGCAGCAGTACATGAACTACCCTCACCCCTTTAAAAAGGGAGCAAGGAAAGGGATAACAGATGGGGTGATGCAGCCGTACATAAACTAGTCTCACCCCTTTACAAAGGGAGCAAGGAAAGGGATAACAGATGGGATGGTGCAGCAGTACATGAACTACCCTCACCCCTTTATAAAGGGAGCAAGGAAAGGGATAACAGATGGGGTGGTGCAGCCGTACATAAACTAGTCTCACCCCTTTACAAAGGGAGCAAGGAAAGGGATAACAGCTGGGATGGTGCAGCAGTACATGAACTAGAACTAGCCTCACCCCTTTATAAAGGGAGCAAGGAAAGGGATAACAGATGGGGCGGTGCAGCAGTACATGAACTAGTATCACCCCTGTAGAAAGGTAGCAAGGAAAGGGATAACAGCTAGGGTGGTGCAGCCGTACATGAACCAGTCTCACCCCTTTATAAAGGGAGCAAGTAAAGGGATAACAGCTGGGATGGTGCAGCCGTACATGAACTAGTCTCACTCCTTTATAAAGGGAGTAAGGAAAGGGATAACAGATGGGTCGGTGCAGCAGTACATGAACTAGTCTCACCACTTCATAAAGGAAGCAACGAGTAAACACACAGTATCTTGATGGTAACACATAGTGGTTGAGTACCTTTAGACTGACGACTATCCCCTCGTATTCCTGCGTGTTGAGACCAAGACCTCGGTCCTCAGCCATGTTCTGGAGGATGTGGACTGGCACATGGACCCCAAACCGTCCCTTCTCCAAGTCTAGGAACTGGTCCCCTGGAACAGAATGACCATCACCTTGTTACTACACCTGTCACCATGTGACGCCACACATGCACAATGGTATTGCCATTGTCCACTGGGTGGCACTACGTATATACTAATACTTTCATTGTCCGCCAGGTGGCACCACATAATATCAACTGACAATCTGACCATTCTGTTTAATTTGAATGTTTCGCCTGAAATATCATGATTACATTGCATGCATATTTTTTATTTTATGATTTTCAAAAGCCACTTTCAAAACAAGATCAAATGTAAGCGTTTTCAAGCCTTAAATTTAAGACTCCACACACTCCAACATATGTACCAGTGAGACAGGAAACAGGCCCGTATTTGTTGAGGGCCTTCGCAAGGGCCTTGTTACCCTCTGCTATAACCTGCAAGTTCCGATGCTCCTCTTCGTCTATAATCACCTGTGTCCGTAACACAATGTCTCACCTTTAGTGGAATGATCAAACAACATGCTTCGAATTGATTTCAAGGTTTACAAGTAACACACACAAAGTAATAGGCATAGTTCTGTATTTTTCACATTACAAGTATTTTGTAAACATTACCTATGAAATCACTCAATTTGGCAAATGTAGCCTGCTTCCATGTTTGAAATCTCAAATGCACGGATAACTGTCATTAATTTATCAACACAACATTTCATACGCATTGAACATTTCAACTTGTGTAGTATATAAGCGAAAGTTTATTTGATGCAAACCAAAAATCTAGTTGTATCATCCTCAGTTGAGTCAGTGGATATGTTGGATAGGGATTTGAAATACAAATAGTGCCTGCGGTATCCAGCAGTCGTTGACTTACGTAGAAACCGCCGGTGATACGGGGATGATTGAACAATACTAACTTTTAAAAAGCAACAGTTATCTACATCACTATTATTGTTTGTTGTTATTGTTATTGTCGTTGCTGATGTTTTTTATTACAAACCTCTGCAGAATTCCTCTGTATTTCTGGGAAAGCTTCACCCTGAAACACAACATTTGCAGCTTTAAGTGCCGCTTGACCTGACGAGACGAGGAAAGGTAACATTCAGAAATATTAGAGTATATGTTTTTAATCATTGACAGTCAGAAACATGATCTGTCTAACCAGTGTTAATGCTCTATCACATGCATGCATCGCATGCACGCACCCACACACACACGCACATACACACACATATATATGTAGTTTCCAAAGGTCATGCAAACATTAATTTACCCATCCATGCATGTGATTTTACATAAGATCTTGAAATTCATTACAGTTGATTCTATCATGTGCAGTATTTTGAATCAAACAAATAAAATAAGCCTCTGTATCAGCTGTTGACATTTCACAACATGCTCAGCTGTTCCAGCTTTGTTGACACTTCACAGCATGCTCAGCTGTTCTAGCTTTGCTGACATTTCACAGCAAGTTCAGCTGTTCTAGCATTGTTGACATTCCACATCATACTCAGCTGTTCTAGCTTTGTTGACATTTCACAGCATGCTCAGCTGTTCTAGTTTTGTTGACATTTCACAGCATGCTCAGCTGTCCTAGCATTGTTGACATTACACAGCATGCTCAGCTGTTCTAGCTTTGTTGACATTTCACAGCATGCTCAGCTGTTCTAGATTTGTTGACATTTCACAGCATGTTCAGGTGTTCTAGCTTTGTTGACATTTCACAATATGCTCAGCTGTTCCAGCTTTGTTGACACTTCACAGCATGAGTCAGCTGTTCTAGCTTAGTTGACATTTTGCCGCATGCTCAGCTGTTCTAGCTTTGTTGACATTTCACAGCATGCTCAGCTGTTCTAGCTTTGCTGACATTTCACAGCAAGTTCAGCTGTTCTAGCATTGTTGACATTCCACAGCATACTCAGCTGTTCTAGCTTTGTTGACATTTCACAGCATGCTCAGCTGTTCTAGTTTTGTTGACATTTCACAGCATGCTCAGCTGTCCTAGCATTGTTGACATTACACAGCATGCTCAGCTGTTCTAGCTCTGTTGACATTTCACAGCATGCTCAGCTGTTCTAGATTTGTTGACATTTCACAGCATGCTCAGATGTTCTAGCTTTGTTGACATTTCACAACATGCTCAGCTGTTCCAGCTTTGTTGACACTTCACAGCATGAGTCAGCTGTTCTAGCTTAGTTGACATTTCGCCGCATGCTCAGCTGTTATAGCTTTGTTGACATTTCACAGCATGCTCAGCTGTTCTAGCTTTGTTGACTTTTCACAGCATGAGTCAGCTGTTCTAGCTTTGTTGACACTTCACAGCATGAGTCAGCTGTTCTAGCTTTGTTGACATTTCGCAGCATGCTCAGCTGTTCTAGCTTTGTTGACATTTCACAGCATGCTCAGCTGTTCTAGCTTTGTTGACATTTCATAGCATGCTCACTGTTCTAGCTTTGTTGACATTTCAAAACATGCTCAGCTGTTCTAGCTTTGTTTTCAGAAGTAGTAGGCCAATTATACAATGCCTGAAGTGGACTGAAATAATAGTGTGAACATGGCCAACTGGTACTGTTGGGTGGTAGGCTGTAATGTAACATGGCCAACTGGTACTGTTGGGTGGTAGGCTGTAACGTAACATGGCCAACTGGTACTGTTGGGTGATAGGCTGTAATGTAACATGGCCAACTGGTACTGTTGGGTGGTAGGCTGTAATGTAACATGGCCAACTGGTACTGTTGGGTGGTAGGCTGTAATCTAACATGACTAACTGGTACTGTTGGGTGGTAGGTTGTAATGTAACATGGCCAACTGGTACTGTTGGGTGGTAGGCTGTAATGTAACATGACCAACTGGTACTGTTGGGTGGTAGGCTGTAATGTAACATGGCCAACTGGTACTGTTGGGTGGTAGGCTGTAATGTAACATGACCAACTGGTACTGTTGGGTGGTAGGCTGTAATGTAACATGGCCAACTAGTACTGTTGGGTGGTAGGCTGTAATGTAACATGACCAACTGGTACTGTTGGGTGGTAGGCTGTAATGTAACATGGCCAACTGGTACTGTTGGGTGGTAGGCTGTAATGTAACATGACCAACTGGTACTGTTGGGTGGTAGGCTGTAATGTAACATGGCCAACTGGTACTGTTGGGTGGTAGGCTGTAATGTAACATGGCCAACTGGTACTGTTGGGTGGTAGGCTGTAATGTAACATGGCCAACTGGTACCACACTGACTTAGGAGCCGGCACCCCTCGGCATCGCGGCCCGGTCATGCATCGCGACCTGGTCACGCATCGACAAAACTGTCACATGAGCCTGATATCCCATAAACAAAAGTTATATATAAAATTAAGATAATATAATGCTTAATAAATGTTGATGGCAGAATGCGAGCAGCTCCTTGTACTGTTGCGAGGGAAATCATTGTTGTCTCACTCCCACCATCGTAATATCACCTACTTACTTAAAACATCTTATTTGTTGTAGTTCTGTAAGATAATGATATTGTATCACTTCTTTCTATTGGAATAAGAAACAATTCAAAGAATTCTAAAGCAGGCATACTTTAAATCCTCATGCAATTTGTGCGTCTCCATCCCGGCCTTGCCGCACTACAGTGAATGTCAATTTCAGTGTCAAACTGTAGCCAGGTATTGACATTCCTCTGACAAATGTTGTCTACGAAGTATAATAATAAAATATTCGGAAAACCAACATATTTATAAAATAGTTTTGCAATGGCTTCCAGTAAATTATATTATTGAACTGAATCGCACAAATAATTAATCATATAGCAAAATCCCTGTTGTTCCTGTAAATTATAAGAGAGCATCTCCTACCACAATTACCTCACATAACTAATGTGTATAAACATGCCCCACTAATGGGCACTAAATAATGCGCTTCATACATGGGTAAAATGACGTACACTTGCATGCTGCACAATCGGTGCAATATTGTCCAAAATGGCCCACTTCTACAACCTAGATGGGTCAATGGCTCACTTCTACAACCTAGATGGGCCAATGGCCCACTTCTACAACCTAGATGGGCCAATGGCCCACTTCTACAACCTAGATGGGTCAATGGCTCACTTCTACAACCTAGATGGGCCAATGGCCCACTTCTACAACCTAGATGGACCAATGGCCCACTTCTACAACCTAGATGGGCCAACAGCCCACTTCTACAACCTAGATGGGCCAATGGCCCACTTTGCAAAGATCCTTGATTGAACCCTGCTGAGACGACTCTAATTTAAAAGAAAGTCACTGCTGAGATTCCTACCCAATCTGCAGCCAGATGTCTCTGCATTCTTGGTCAGGCTTAAGTCCTGCTGCTTCGTTTCCGCCATAGTAGGTCACATACAGGTGGCGCTGAGGTAGTCAATCAACGTTGGTGAGTAGATCCCACGCCATTTACAGGATTCTTTCTATATGCGAAAAATAGTCACAATATTAATTTATTTCATGAAAGAAAATTTTACTTAGGGCCAAACAATATTGGCCTTAAATATATATAAGGCACTGGCCATCGGGTGGTAAACAGGAATAAAATATTAGGGCTCAAAGTTGAGTGTTAAATTAATATGCTTTACACATTTGTTAGACCTCAAAGCACGTGATAAAAAGCCTTATTTATATAAGTTACAGCAATATCATAAAAAGACTCACAAATGTGGTGTTTCACAGGATTCAAACATTTGGTATTTTCAAATTTAGTGATATAAACCTCAGAATTGGGTATTAGATAGAAATATGCTGGAGACATGGAACACTATCAGACATTTCTGGTTCACTTTGTTCTATTTTTTAAATCAAAGACCTGATGCAAATATGGTAATTTACCGTGCTTCAAAGGCCTTGGAGATTAGCAGAAAAATAATGCAGTCTCCAAAGATTCATCAGTTTGCCCACAAGTATCATATTCCCTCAATTTATTGACATGCAAATGATACATTATTTAAAATTGAACAACTGTAATAAAAATGAATAGGAAACAATTTGTTCATAAAATGGCACACAGAAAATTGTGTTTCAATGTTTTCAAGTAAATTTCATAGACGATAATGATTTTGTCTATGGCACCAAACAGATAACTCTGACAGTGCAATGTTCAGTTTTCAATACAATACAATTGAACTGCATGAACCTTGAAATAGTCTCCAAACGACCAGTTTCCCAGCATCTCAAAGAAAGTGTGATGGTAGAGGTCGTTGCCCACATCGTCAAGGTCGTTGTGTTTACCTCCAACACGGATACACTTGTGACTGTTGACGACGCTTCGGTATGACGCCATGTCACTTTGTGGGTCGACAGTGCCCAGAAACAAGGGCTTGAACTACAAGAAAAGAATTACACAAAGCATGTAACTCAAACACTGTAGCCATGGCAACTGTATAACTAATTCAAAACAATATGATGGCTAATGCAGTTTATTGCATTGTAGCAACAGTTTGGAACTAACGCTGAACAACATTCCCCGTTGGCTTAGAAAGTGATTGTTGTATTATGAACACCCACTAATTAATTTCAAATGCCCACATACACATAATAAAAAACTATAGTTATGCATTACAAACATTAATACAAATTTAGAGCTACACCCCTAAGAGATATAAAAACTGGCTGCCATATAAATATTTAGCTTCTGAAGCTACTTTCTTCACAATAATGAGTGTTCATCAGCCATATTAACACTATTGCAAGACATGAATTCAGTGGACCATGAGTGTTATACAACCCATACTTATCAGTGATTTTAATGATTTAGTATTATTATAAATAAAATACTAATATTGTTTATTAATATTTATACATTTTTGAAAGGTAGCACTACTAAAGCCAAATACTACAATTTCCTTACGTAATTTTTTCTATGGCATGCTAATGCATTCATTCAATCATTCCATGTATCTGAGTCATTCCAACTGAACAGGTTTCTCTACCTGATTCATTCCTACATTGATGAAGTAAGTCCCCTCACCTTTTTTTTGGAACGACTGTTTATCAATGTTTAAATTTTTTTTAAAGATAGCTACTTGGACCAAAAAGGTCCACCAAACTAAGGGACTCTCTACTAAACCACGCTTCAACCAAACTATTGGAATTGGGGAAATCGGGGGTTGATGCTAAAAAGTGGGGGTGTGTATTTTACATGGTAATATAGAAATTCTGTCACATTTTAACAAAAAGGTAGGGTATTATACTTGGGGGTGTTATACACGGAAAATGACAGTATCTGAGTCATTCCAAATGAACAGATTTCTCTACCTGATTCATTCCTGCATTGATGAAGTAAGTCCCCTCATCCTTTTTTGGAATGACATAAAAAGATGGTACAAAAAGGTGATCACGACACTTGAAGAAATTGATAAACATTTCCCGAGTCTTCTGTGACGTCCATGTCAGATTGGCTGTGAAAGTGCAGGTGGCATCTTGCTGAAAAGATACTTAGACAATGAAAGTATTCTTTAGAAGCTAACATGGTGTTAGATTTCCCCGAACATTAATCCTTATAACATTCAACATTAATCAGACATGATACTTGTTATTAATTAAGCATCAAAAACGCTATGTAAAGCTAAATGACAATTGTGAATTCTGACAAAGACTGATTTCTAACAAGTAAGCTTCTACTTTGCAGAGTCCATAAGTCAAGATATTTACGCCAATGGTAGCACCAGCTCTGTCAGCCCACAACAGTTTTTTCCATTTCCCAGTGTGAGGTCTTTTACTTCCCCTGGCATTGACACCAGATAAAAGGAACCAACGGCTTTTACTGTCTCTTCCAAAAGACACAGGCAAAGTGGGGTGAACGAAGTTGTCCAATCTTCGAAACAGCAGTAGGTGGTTTTGAACCCCGGTCCCTTCAACCGAAAAGCCTGACGCTCTACCACAGGTGGTTTTGAACCCCGGTCCCCTCGACCGAAAGTCTGACACTCTACCATGTAGAATAAAGACTACCAAGATTATTAATTGTTGGGGTTCAATATTTTTTGTAATTTATATACTTTGTACACATGTACCTTTAAAGTTTGTTTTGTGAATAAAAACATGCTTATTAAGTTTCAACTTAATGAGAATCCATATTGTGTTGTTTAAAATGGCCCTAAACCGGGTTCTAACTACTGACCCCCACTGAACTTACCAGTAAGTATAGTTCCAGTCCCACAGACGACAGTTTGGGTGTGGTTGTCGCCATAGCAACCCCAGCATCAACCCCATTCTGGTAAGTGTCATTGTAAGTCTACCTAGAAATGAGTCAAATAGTTGTAAATTTAAATCACACACACAACTGGTACAACAACCAATTAGATAGGGCCCGTGATAACAAGTTAACATATTATCGCCCATTCGCAGTTTTTTTTTCGTTTGCCAGATCGCTTCATCTATAAGATTTCACACAAAAAACTTTCCCGTGGTTTCCGTTATGTTCAATACCCAACATCCACCTCGTCCAAATATAGTGTCATGGTGACATTCAACAGTTTCGCTTCGCATAACAAGACGCGAAAGCCAGGCGAAACATTTCACGTTTCCTGCCAATGAACCGGGTGTTTACCAACTCGTCCCAGTATCAACTCACGAAACCAACATTTCCACCACTACACTCCAACACAATACAATACAATAACAATACCATATATACAAGTGGACATGGGGAATGGACAATTTAAGGTAAAACCGGGTCAATAAAACTTGGAGAGAGGGTCGACTCATACCCGGCAGACGAAGAAGAAAACTTATCAATTTTATTTGAAGGGTAAAGAAAAATGCTAACAGATCATTGTATTTACACTAAGTAGCCATATTAACTATTAAAATCGGCCGGATTAGGACCTTTTGACACTTCCCCCAAACACTTGCAATCTTTAAGGTGAGATATTAATTTGCCAGAACAATATTATTTCACTAATAACATGTATGTATAATATTGTCTGTGCACACACAATGCAGATGATATTTCTGGTTTGTGACAAAAACTACCACCTCTGTTTTGCCACTGTTCAGAATCAGGTGATTCTGGCACATCCAAGCATCAATGTCACAAGCAACACTGAACTGAACCCTAAAAATACACATCTTGCTTGACAGTGGCTTCCAATACGAATGCTGTGTTATCTTACATACATAAAGGACACGATTCATGCCAATGCATAGCCACTCATGCCGAATCTGTTTTCCAGATGATGTAACAAAATAAAGTGATCGATTGTGTCAAAAGCAGCATTTTTAGCATATGGCAAATAACCTTGGGAATCTTTTAGGTATGTAACTTTTCATTTCAAATTATGTCAGCCACTCATGGACATACATATACCACATGTAATCTTAACTGATGAGCCTTGTACACTATGATGACAAATTGTATTGTCATAGCATATATAAAACACCAAAAGAAACACAAACCCCATGCATTTGACAAACATCTTGTTGACATTCGACGTACTCCTCATCTGGCGATTAACAATACACTATTCCAGGTTGTCTATTGCAAGAGCTTTGGCGAAAAATTATCAACACGTTTAAATGCTCGTGTCTTTCAGAAGAGACACCAAAGGTGAAAGCCTTTGATCCTTTCTACCCGGTGTTTATGCTGGGTTATGGACAAAATGGTCGATGTCCGATTGGACCAATGATCAACATCTGATTGGAGCAATGATCGACGACATCTGACTGGACCAACAAAAATTGGACTGGCACGCACACATATTTGCCTTCCACATTTCCCACAAAGTAAGGAAACAGCTCTGGCATTTATAGATCCTACCCTTTTTACGTGCGTCTTATGTCACTGATTTTACGGCCCATGTACGTAAAGGAGATTTTGCTATAGTTCCCTCCTAAAGAGACTGAAGGAGCAACTGACCCTTTTTGACTGACTCTTCTTTACACCGACTGATTATACAAGCGATCAACATCTGATTGGCCAATGATCAACAATGTTTGACTGACCCAAATGATTGACGTCTGATTGGACCAATGATTGATGTATGACTGGACTAATGAACGACATCTGATTGGACATATCATTGGATCAATGATCAACATATCATTAGACTAATGATCAACATATAATTGGATCAACAATCAAATGTGACTGGACTAATGATCAACATCTGATTGGACCAACGGTCGACGTCCAATTGGACAATTCATCAACATCTGAATGAACCATAGATTTGACCAATGGTCGACGTCTGATTGGAACATTGATCAATGTCTGATTGGGCCAATGATCGACATCTGATCTACGTCTGACTGGACCAATTCGACATATGACTGGACCAGTGATCGACGTCTGATTTGACCAATGATTGACATCTGGTTGGACCAATGATCAATGCCCAATTGATCCAATCGTATTATTATGTACAGAGATACAATCGTATAGT
The DNA here is from genome assembly GCA_963662155.1 of Lamellibrachia columna. NCBI lineage: Eukaryota > Metazoa > Annelida > Polychaeta > Sabellida > Siboglinidae > Lamellibrachia > Lamellibrachia columna. The sequence continues at coordinate 8,869,704 of OY759268.1, read as the reverse complement.
GAAAGACTATTATGCATGCATGCATTCGCACGCATACATACACACACATACACATATTTGAGTTCAGCTGTCCTTAGCCTGGTAGACAACTTGATCTGCTTTGCCTTCTACATTTCCCACAAAGTGAGGAAAACAGCTCTGGCTTTTTTTTAGATCCCATCTTTTACGACTTCTTACGTGCCTCTTATGTCGCTCATATTATTGCCCATATGTGTGAAGGGATTCTTCAAAATTTCCCCTCCTGATGGGACTTATGGAGAGCCCGACCCTATTTGACAAGGACTTTAGCCTAGCTCATTGCCATTTTGTGAACATATACCGGTACACATTTTGCTATTTCAGAACTTGATAAATTGCCATTTTAAATAAACAAATATGGAATTTTCTGATTAATTAATCTAGTTTGTGTAAACATTATGGTATTTTAGCATGTGTTCTGTCTGAAAAATAATGATGTTTTGCCATTTAACAGTATTGTCTCCGCTGTGTTGATTAGGGATGGACAAAACATGCTGTGTACACTGTGGAGCAGCGTTTCTCAACCGAGAGTCCTCAGCCCACCGGGGGATGCAGAGAGCTGTAGATGATTCACTAACCCTAGAGAAGGAAACCGTGAAATAAACCCATGGGGCAATGTCTTAATTAGAACCCCACTGAGTCATTACCCAGGTTCAGATACATGTATATAATAAACATCTCTTTTCTAATATACTTTATTTGACCAATTATAAACAAAACAATTTGTTATGAAATATATTATCTAAAATCAATATATGTACATAATCAATATTTTTTAAACTATCTACCCCTCTACCACCTTCGAGCCTAAAATCTACCGCAATCAAACTGCAATTTCAAGGGTACCAAATAAATATAAACAAGTCGCTGATATTCCCTGGAATCATACAACATAGAACTACTGTAGACTGTGCAGTCTATAGCCATCTCACACAACAGCACTACAGATTACAAATATAGCTGTCTACTTTCTGTTTTGTAAAATATTAATTACATTAACGTAACGTAAATGAACATGCCCACATATTTACAACTTACAAATGTACTTTTAAACAATCACAACATGTAAACAGTGCCCAGAAACAAGGGCTTGAACTACAAGAAAATAATTACACAAAGTGCATAACACAACCACTGTTACCATGGCAACTGTGAAACCGGTTCAAAACAATACGATGGCTAATGCAGTTTATTGCATTGAAGCAACAGTTTGGAACCAATGCTGAATAACATTCACTGTTGGCTTAGAAAGTGATTGTTGTATTGTGAATACCCCCTGATTAATTTCAAATGCCCACATAAACATAATACAAAATTATAGTTATGCATTGCAAACATTAATACAAATTTAGAGCTACACCCCTAAGAGATATACAAATTGGCTGCCTTATAAATATTTAGCTCCTCAAACTACTTTCTGCACAATAATGCTACTTCATCAGCCACACTAACCCTATTGCAAGACATGAATTCAGTGGACCATGAGTGTTAAACAACCCATACTTAGCAGTGATTTTAATGATTTAGTACTATTATTATAAATAAAAAATAATATTTTCTATTAAAGTTTAAATTTTTTTGAAAGGTAGCCCCACAAAAGCTGAATGCTGCAACTTTCCGTGTATAATAGGCATTTTCTCTTTGTGTGTTACTTAAATGTCCAGGTGTGTATTATACATGGAAACAAGGCAGACATTTTTTTTCGGACCGAATACACAGTAATAAGGAATAAAAGATTGGCTTAATGAAAACTCGGGAATCGTTAAAGTTTGTATTTATTTTTACGCCGCTAAACAACAATTCTTACCTCATTTTTTCTATTCTAATGAATTCATTCAATCGTTCCATTTAGTTTCTGATGGCTTCTGACAGTTTCTAACGTTTTAGATGTCTGAAAGGTATTTCTGACGAGGCAGTAAATACCAGTATATTTACCATCTCGACAGAAACTTGCAAACCCTGCGCGGGTGTAAAACTACTCATGTTAAGTAATGATTTTAATGGTTTAATATTATTATATATTGTTGATGTTAATGTTTAATTTTGTTAAAGGTAGCTACTAGGACCAGAAAGGTGCACCAGGCCAAGGGACACTCTAAACCGTGCTTCAACCAAACTATTGGAAGTGGGGAAATCGGGGGTTGATGCTAAAAAGTGGGGGTGTGTATTATACATGTAATATAGAAATTCTGTCAGATTAGAATGCATATGATGCTTCTGGGTGTATTATTCACGGAAAATCACCGTATCTAAGTCATTCCAAATGAATAGATTTATCTACCTCATTCACTCCTGCATTGATGAAGTAAGTCCTCTCATCCTTTTTTGAACGATAGAAGAAGACGGCACAAAAAGTGATTGTGACACTTGAAGAAATTGATGAACATTTTCCCAAATGTTCTGTGACGTCCATATCTGATTGGCCACGAGAGTTCGGGTGGCGCCTTGCTGCAAAGATTCAGTAAAATAATACTTAGACAATGAAAGTATTCTTTAGAAGCTAATTTTACCCCAAATTAATCTTTATAACATTCAACATTACTCAGACATGACACTTGTTATTGATTAAGCATCAAAAACATTATGCAAAGCTAAATGACAATTGTGAATTTTGACAAAGACAGATTTCCAACATGTAAAGTCACCATATACCTGGGGCCCCGAGTACATTTCCATGAGTAAAGTACGAGTACAAGTACATTGGTGATGGCTGTACGAGAACGAGTATGTTGCTCAAAGCTGAGTATGAGTACGAGTACTGGTACATCTTGTATGGTATTAAAGTAACTCTTCATAGTAAAAATAACGTATTTTAAAAATAAAAATTGTTAATTAATTTATATAATTCAGGAAGACCTGACTATGCAACGGCAGTTGATCACACTTTTTATGAGGAAAACTGTAAAAAAAACTGTGGGTTGCATTCCATTCAAAGGTACGATTCGCATTCAAATGCAAATGTTCAGGGTATGCATTCAAATATGGGTTAAAATGTATTTAAATTGAAAATACTTTTCAAAATACATTTCATAGCACAACATAACAAGAGAAAAGAAATAAAGAAATATAACCATTAAATATTTATATGATATATGAATCAATGAAAACTGTTACTAGTGTTAGGCATATTATGGCTGGCAGTGACCACAAGTCCACAACTAATGTTTGCTGATAGTGAGAGGATGGATTAGCACCTGCCAATGTCCAGGACTTAATACCCCCTTTGTACTTGAACCACACAAATTCCCACCAAACAATACTGATGCAGGCTGTCTGACTTGAGTCACCAAACCTCTTCAGAGGAAGACTCAGCTAGCAGTACTCAGCACTGTCACTTGGGAGAACAACAAAGGCATTTTATGGCTAACTGAGGAATGACCCTTTCATTATGGGCTTACTGGACTTCCTGGCTTAATTAAACAAACACAAGGATTATGGCCTGGACTGGTAACTAGTACAACTATGGATATGAACTAGGGGTTTCTGACTGGGAAAGAATCAAAAGATGCTGCCTCTTGAAGCGAAGCCTTTGTGGCTTCAGTGCATTCAATGTGCAGAAAAGTGATCCACCGTGTGAATTTGTGAAAACTCATCAATACCAAATAAAAATTAAACCACATGTACTAAATGTAACAATAATTATTACAAATCAGGGGTTATTACATTGCAATTAATATCATGGTTATTGCAATAGAATTGAATAAGTGTTTTTTAATGATCCTGTATTAGAAAGCATATATAACTCAGCTGGGATGCATGCAAGAACATATCAATTTTTTTTATTATTTGATTCATATGCAGGTAATACAATATGCTACCATACTTTTTGAAATTGTTGTAGTTGTTAATGATTTGATAAGAAATTAAATAATTTTCACAACATCATATTGAAAAAGTACTAATGTACTCGTAAAATCTGAATACATTGAACACGAGTATGAGTACATGACCATAATTTCTATGAGTACGAGTATTTCAAAAATGTACTCGAGTACATGAGTACCGAGTACTTCGGCCCCAGGTCTGATATCAGTCCACATGCAAACAATCCTAATATTTGAAAGCCTCTCCTTCATACAAGCTTACCATGTTGCAATTATTTCCTAAAATGTAGATTGGGCATGTAGAATAAAGACTACCAAGATTAGAAATTTTTTGGGTTCAAGATTTTTGGTAATTTATATATCTCTAAAGTTTGTTTTATGAATAAAAAATAGGTTTATTCAGTTTCAACTGAATGAGAATTTGTAGTTTTCTTTAAAATGGCCCTAGACTGGGTTCTAACTACTGACCCCCACTGAAATTACTGTGTATAGCTTTCAGTCATTCCAGGCGACACACAGACGACAGTTTGGGTGTGGTTATCACCATAGTAACCTCAGCATTGATCCCTTTCTGGTCAGTGTCATTGTAAGTCTACCTAGAAATGCTTCAAATAGTTGTAAATTTAGGTCACACACACAACTGACACAACAAACACACAACAAATGGTTGTTGTTATTGTTTAGAATAATAAGAAACATACAACAACTGTTTGTTGTTATTGTCTAGAATAATAACAAACACAACTAATGTTTGTTATTGTTTAGAATAATAAGAAACATACAACAAATGTTTGTTGTTATTGTTTAGAATAATAAGAAACATACAACAAATGTTTGTTGTTATTGTTTAGAATAATAATAAACACAACAAATGCTTGTTATTGTTTAGAATAATAAGAAACATACAACAAATGTGTTGTTATTGTTTACAATCTTCTTCTTCCTGTGAAGGACTGGGCTCTTAGGAGCGTCGTAAGTCCTGCGGCGTCTGTGTCCGTTGGTAGTTCCGGTCAGGGCCAATTAAAAGACATTGCACCGCTATTGGGGCAACAATGGGTGTTTTTAGGTTAAAAACTATATTAAAATCTATATACACAACCTGAAGGTATTTATGGAGTGATGAGGACTGGCTACAGTTTGTGGAGACTGCGGCCTAGTCGACTCTGGAAGGACTCCAGTGAAGGGGATGAGGAGATAGAGGTTGGGAGGTGGTTCCACTCAGACACTGTACGAGGGAAGAAAGAGTGAAAGAAATTTGCTGGGTTGATGTCTACGAGGCCTTTGTTGATTTTGTAGAGCATCCCCAGGCGGATATGTCGTCTTCGATGTTCCAGACTTGTCCATTTTAGATTTTTGACCATAGATGTTACACAGCCTGGTGATCTGTCTTTGTAGTTGTTGTTCACATATCTGGCTGCTCGGCGTTGGACGTTTTCAAGGAGTTGGGCATCCTTTTGCTTGTAGGGATCCCAGACAGCTGAGGCGTATTCCAAAGTGGGGCGTACCAATGTGGTGTAGGTTGCCGTCTTGACTTTAGGGGTACACTCTCTGAAGTTCCTTCGCAGGAACCCCATTGTCCTGTTTCCTCTTGCCACTACATCCTCTACATGGTTGGACCAGGAGAGATCACTGCTGGTGTTAATGCCCAAGTATTTGTTGGTATTTTTCGTTTCCAGTGTTTGACCATGGAGAGAATAGTTGGATGTTAGGGTTTACAATATTTCTTTAGTTGATTTAAATAAATAATTCACATGATTACCAAGTCAGGAAGGAGTAAATATAAATTCTCATTTGATTATTAAGCACCCATCAATTGCATCAATGGACGCCTCTACCCCCGGGCAACGTGCATCATCGTCCGACCTGGTTACAATAATTGACTGTAACAATACAGTCAATTAGGTCGCTGGTTGCCGGCTAAAAATGCAACGGACATTCACGAACCTTGATGCACCCCTTGTACATATTTATGCATCATAAAAAGTGGAATTTTACATACTACTGTGTCATTATTTGCCATGACGCATCTTTGACGGGGTCACCCCTTTGACGCACATTGCCGGCGGTCGTGGGGTGCATCATGCAATTGACGAACCCTGTATAAGGTTTGTCTGAAACATGAGTGATTATTTTTTTATTATGACAGGGATTTAAGCTAAGGCCTAAGGCCAAGTATTACAGAAGACTGATGGTTAATAAACGTCACAATGTCAAAGTGAATAGGGTCGTTTACCACTCTGTTTCTGACTAATTTAAGGCGATTTGCCTTGATAATGCAATGCCATAAGGCTTTGGCCTTTGCAGGCAAGTGACGGTAAAAGAAAAACACGAAAAAGTATAATATATGCATTGTAAATATAACCAATCTTGGAATCAGGACTAGTGGTCTTTGTTCATAAAACCACTGACATAATATATAGCAAGTTTTTTAGTGGTGACGTTACGTGACAGTAACAACCTGCATTATCGCCCAGGGACGAACGCTTGCTAGGCAAATTACTGGCATGCACTGCTACGTGTTCGGGATTATCTTCATTCAATGAAAACAACATATTATCCAACAGTTCTTGCCGACATTGTCATAAATCCTGCTAATCTCTCGTATTTGTTAGACATAAATACGTTAGAACTTGTCCACAATTGCTACTTAAATTAAAAGCCCATGGTATCGGGGATAGCATAACTGACTGGATAGAACAATGGCTGACTGACAGAAGACAACGAGTTGTAGTAGATGGAGAAGTTTCAAATTGGAAATCGGTTTTGAGTGGGGTACCTCAAGGGTCAGTACTAGGACCTATATTATTCTTAATTTATATCAATGACTTGGACGACAGTATAACAAGTAACGTACTGAAATTTGCGGATGACACAAAACTGTTTAGAAAGGTTAATACTGATGGTGATAAACAACATTTACAAAACGATCTAGACAGATTAGTGAAATGGTCTGAGAAATGGCAGATGCTGTTCAATTTTGGGAAATGTAAATGCCTACATACAGGACATGGGAACTTGAATGTAAACTATAAAATGGGAGATACTGTTCTGGGTACTACTGTAAAAGAAAAGGACTTAGGAGTTACAATAAGCGCTGATATGAAAGTTTCAGAGCAGTGTGGTATTGCAGCTTCAAAGGGTAATCAAATTCTTGGATTGATTAGAAGAAACATAACATACAAGGGAAAAAAGTTAATTATACCTCTTTATAAAGCAATAGTTAGACCTCATTTAGAATACTGTATACAAGCATGGAGACCATATCGTAAGAAGGATATAGATACGCTTGAACGCATACAAAGGAGAGCAACTAAAATGATTCCAGAACTTAGAGACCTTAGTTATGAAGAACGCCTGAAAGAATGTGGTTTAACAACTCTAGAGACAAGGAGGTTAAGAGGAGATCAGATTGAAGTTTTTAAGATATTGAATGGGTATGAAATTATTGATAGAAATATGTTTTTCTCACTCAAGAAGGATAGCAGAACTAGAGGACATGAGGTAAAATTAGTAAAGGATCAATGTAGATTGGACATCAGGAAGCACTCGTTCTCACAGAGGACAATAAATGAATGGAACAAATTGTCTACAGATTGTGTAACTGCTAGCAGCGTGAATATGTTTAAAAACAAGGTTGACACATATATCAGGAGGGCGGGTTATAAGTAGGTGAACATTGTTGGACTCTCGATAAGCCAATGGCTTCCTTGTCCACTTGCCATCTGGGCCTTTGGCTTGGATGGCAAATCTTGTTAAATCTTGTTAAAAAAACACTGTCACATAGTTTTACTGCAGCCATCTACCGGAATTCGCCCACAACTACAAAACGTGCAGGGTAACGCCACCATGTGGCGCCACTATTAACGGTAAGTCGTTACTTCGTGATGATACTTTTTAGGCCTATGTCATCATAGAAAGTGTAAATTGGAAGTTGGACGATATAGATAATATCGGTTGAAAACACGGCTAACGTGGCTATATTTGTAGTTGGACGAGATAGATAATATCTATCGAAAACACGGCTAACGTGCCTATATTTGTAGTTGGACGAGATAGATAATATCTGTTGAAAACACGGCTAAGGTGATTATATGTGTAGCAATTCCGATCGCTAAAACTGTGTGTGTGTGTGTGTGTGTGTGTGTGTGTGTGTGTGTGTGTGTGTGTGTGTGTGTGTGTGTGTGTGTGTGTGTGTGTGTGTGTGCTTGTGTGCGTGCGTGCGTGCGTGCGTGCATGTATGTATAATAATAAGGACCCGGAGTATACAACGTTACCCTCCTACCTCCTGTCCACAGTCACCTCATTGTCCCCATCAACATGGACGTCATTTCTAAGTGTGTCGGTTGTTTAGGCCCATAAAGGGTTCAGGTTCAACGTGGGCTAAACCAACCGTTTTCGCAACAGGTGAACCGTGAGGTGTTTTCTCTCGCATGGGTCGAATCAACCGTGTATGCAACCGGTGGCAGCGGGCCGAGACGACCAATGTATTCTAACTGGGAAATTGGGTCCGTGGACCTTATTACGTTCGTTATATTTGTTAATTGGACCGACTGTTTGCGACTGAAAAATGGGCTCCATGGACCTTAATTTTTTTTAATTACATCTGTTATTTTCGACTTGACTGCTTGCGGAAATGGTAGACGCTAAATTTGTATAACGTTTTCGAATAAATATTATAATTAATTAATTCTAAATAATCTTGAAAAACATACAAATGCGTTAAGAATCACATTTTTTATATTAAACATAAACATATATACAAATGAAAATACAAAGAAGTTTAAAACTTGACGACAGGCGGAAATTTTATGTTATTGATATTGCTGTATGATAAATATGTATTATTATATTAGCGTGTGATCGTGTACGAATGTTTATGTGCGTAATCATAACTTCCGTTTCTTATCGAATCAGGCCGTGAGCCGAAAAGACTATTCTTAGAATTCTGCCGCTTAGAATTCCGCTACTAGCGTGGGCCGAATCGACCGTAGCTGGGCCGAACCAGACGGAACCGCCATAGGCCGAACCATCCGGGATCCATTTCAAATGAGGGCCATTTCGGTAGAGGACACCGGGACTAGTTGTATACAGGGGCAAGTTATTACAGAGATGTTTTACGAAAACATAGCACACTTGTGGAGACAGCAGTTGGTTGGAAGTCCACCGGCAGACACACTGTCCAAAAATCGGGAGTTAAGACGAGATTTGGAAAAAAATACTTTTTAACCACCTAAAACTTGTTTGGCATGTCCACATAATATCTCGCGCAGTCACTTTTATGTTTCGTAAATGAAACTTGAAACATGTCTACTATAAGGGGTTATGCCTAGTAGAAGTTAAATTGAAATTCAGGATTTGCTATCGCACACGTGCTTTCAACTGCAAACATTATGTTTGGGGCAAGTTGTTACAACTATATTGGGGCAATTTGTTACAGATGTAACAACGCTCCGGCGGCTGGTACGGATGGCTCAGCCAGCGAGTTGTGTGCTGACATAGACTGAAATAACAACATTTATTTAATAATGACGTGTGAACGCTTTATTTTACTTGTGAAGCCTAGCGTACTGGTTAATAACCAGTACTGTAAATGTTAGCAGCGTCAAACAAAATTAACAAATAACGAAATAAGTGTGTAGTCTAGATAAGCTAGTGGCTTCCTTGTCCACTTGCCGTCTGGGTATTTGCCTTGGATGGCAATCTTGTTCAATCTTGTGAATTTTCTATGTCACGGCCGCATTTCCGCAATTAATAAAGATTGCACAATTCGTTGAACTGTGGAAGTTCGTGCGCGTGTGCGCGAGTACATACGTCTGTGTATTATTTAATCCAATAGAAGTCGCATTACAAATATATTGCCATTCACTATGTCATACTCCATTTAATAATTGATGTTAGATTGACAATTGTTTGTTATATAAGAATCCGGGGAATAAGCCCCCTTTGGTAAAACAATAAACGCTTAATACATGAAGCTGTGAATGCCTACATTATTATTCATACTGTGTATAATATGTATAAGTGTGAATAGTCCAATTAATGTATTGATAGTAACGTGTACGAGTGACACTTGCCTTGCGTTCCACGCCTTCTTTGTTGTAACAACGTGCCCCGTTTGATGTAACAATTTGCCCCACTAATGGGGCTAGTTGTTACAGACCACCGCGCCCGGGAAACGTTACATGTCTACCTAACTACACTATGAAACATCAATGGTACGGTGCATTTTATTAGTACGAATAATAAATTTAATGTATGCGTTGACAGAAATAATGAAATTGTAACAACTAGCCCCGGTCTCCCCTACTTGTCTATAATTCAGGCCCACCTGAATTTCGACGTTATTAGCATGTAATATGTACAGCAACCACGCACAATGTAATATGTACAGCAACCACGCACAATGCAAGCTCAACGGATAGGAACAACGGAACATAGGAATGATTAAACATGTGCGTAAAAACACATTTAATCACCTTTTTCGAAGCTAGAATTCGCATATTTGACCTGGATTGAGCGCCATATTGCCCCCTTTATTCGGTGGCTACTTTGACAGCATATCAGGCTCACCTTTAATGTTTAAAGGCATGCCTTAAATTATTTAAATACGCGTATGTAAAGTTAAAGGCGTGGTTGTAACATTAAAAGCTTGCCTTTAGTGAATTAAATGCGCGTATGTAATGTTAAAGGCATGCTTTTAACTAATTAAGTAAGCGTATTTAATTTTAAAGGCGTACCTTTAAATAATTAAGTACGCGTATATAATTGTAACCAATCAGAATCAGCGAAGTGTATTAACATAATCGCTGGTTCTGAATGCTTACAATTAAATACGTGTACTTATTTATTTAAAGGCATGTTTTAATATTACATACTCGTACTTAATTAATTAATAGCATGCCTTTAATTATCTAAATACGCGTATTTAAAGTGAAAGTCATGGTTGTAACCTTAAAGGTATGCCTTTATTTAATTAAAGGCATGCCTTTAATTAATTAAAGGCATTGTCAAGATGATATACTAATCATTGTTTTGACTGATTTGAATGTTACAGTTGTGTCAACATAATAAGTTTAAAGTTACTTCGAATTGATTCGTATAACTAATAAAAGTTCACTATTATTTTAATAATTAACTAAATGCCCGGATGACATCGTAATTAGGTAATTATGTATGCACCCAGGATCTGGGTGCATACATAATCTCCATCACAATGAAAAGTACACTTTGCATACAAGCGATGAGGTGTGCGACAAACGGTGGCGCCACGGCACGTAGCTTGGATATTTGAGGCAACTGGCACGGTAGCAAGATAAGTGGGGTCACACGCGTGCACGCTGTTTACTGCGCTTGCGCCGTACGGATCTGCCTACTTCTTGCACGGGGATCAGTTGGGCCCGTGACACCGGGTCCAGTGCTTTTGTTGAAGACGAACTCCTGCATCGTCACATAATGACAATTTAAATAGGAAGTGTCAAACATCCAGTAGCGGAGAAAACAGTCGAAGAACTAGACAATTAACTGCTTCGACAGGGTCCTCTGGGTGGAGCAAGATCGCCTGTAACACAGTCTGTAGCTACGGTCTGTCTGAACACGCACATTCGCAATCTGTGAAGTCATTGATTCGTTACGCGGTTAATATAGATAATAATAATAATAATAATAATAATTTTTCTGTTAAGAAAATCCAGGATGTTTATGTAGACATGTAGCCTAGCCTTGGGGGCAGAAGTTCAATTGTGAATAATGGGTATTTCGTCCGAACCAAGCTACAGGCGTGGGTCGAAAGTGGACGCCCTTTCCCCGTGCATAGAAGTTTATTAACGAGGTGTCAACCGGTTCCTCAAGATCTCACCCTTTCCTGACCCGTAAGCGGGCCGGGGGAAAGTGTGGCAAGATGTAGGACAGCCACCCACACTGTACACATATAGTAATTATGCGAACATGCAAATGGGTTGCGTCAGGGAGGTTGTGTGGCGTCGGCCAGTTCACGACTGCAATAAATCCTGTGCACGATATCGATACTTAGTGGTTTCAGTCGAATGTTTTTGGTTAATGTGAGGGTATTTATTGGTTGGCAGCTACGAAGCAGGTCATACCGAGTGAACGTGTCTGGGTGTTACGAAGTACCTGCCGGTGTTGAACGTCTTCCCGTTATTCCCGAAATGGCGCACAGGAGACTGGTCGGGTGAGGGAGACCCTCCGAGTCTGCCACTCGCCTCACTGCAGCCTCCTCGCATACCGCATGAAATATCAGCTCCAGTTCGATAAGATGTTCCTGGTCATGTCGATCCACCTCCAAGTTGTTGCCGTCTTGGCCTTCGTCGAGGGGAGGTACATTGGACCTCATTGGCCTTAGCCACTGAAAGAGGTACGTTGGACCTCATTGGCCTTAGCCACTGAAAGAGGTACGTTGGACCTCATTGGCCTTAGCCACTGAAAGCGGTACGATAGACCCCATTGGCCTTAGCCACTGAAAGAGGTACGTTGGACCTCATTGGCCTTAGCCACTGAAAGAGGTACGTTGAACCTCATTGGCCTTAGCCACTGAAAGAGGTTCGCCCTCTCGCTGCTATATTGAAAGCCTTCGGCGATGTTTTGAAAGAATGCTTTTGACCATCTCGTTGGCCTACTGTAGCACTCTTCAAGCGTTTCCAACTTAGATGGACAAGTGTTGTCTGTGACGACCACCATACTTAGGACACAGCCTACATCGATCTGCCAGAGTTGACCGTGATCTGTTGGGGAGAAGTGCTGGCCTGTGACTTCCCCTTTGGGTCACCTAGAGCCTTCCACCACGCCACGTGGATGTCAAATATCGTATTCTGCTTGAAGATGTGGCTCTTTCGCAGACAGTTGTGGGCAGAAGGGACTAGGGACGTTGTGGGCAGAAGGGACTACGGACGTTGTGGGCAGAAGGGACTACGGACGTTGTGGGCAGAAGGGACTACGGACGTTGTGGGCAGAAGGGACTACGGACGTTGTGGGCAGAAGGGACTACGGACGTTGTGGGCAGAAGGGACTACGGACGTTGTGGGCAGAAGGGACTACGGACGTTGTGGGCAGAAGGGACTACGGACGTTGTGAGCAGAAGGGACTACGGACGTTGTGGGCAGAAGGGACTACGGACGTTCAACCTGTTCTATACATTGCTGTTCGCTTAACAGTGAACCACAGCGCCAGTGGCAGCTTATGTAACAAACAACGTCCTCTCTTTCACCAGGAAGTAAGTAGATTTTGATGTTGTCGACATCAAAGTAACAAATGTCTCTAGCACTGCCTGTGGTATATTAGTGACCAGTTAGTCGCCCTTGACGTCTTCCGCGGTGATGTTCCTCCCGCGATTAAGGCCAAGATAGCAGGTCACTAAACTCTCACAAAACCAACCTCTCCAGGAAAGTATCCACCGTCCCCGAAGCGACTGGAAGGACAACTACAGAAAATACACCTCTACCTACTGGATGAGTTTTTCACATCCTATTCCACCGCCTCAAGATCAACCAGAGCTTCTTGGCGGATGAACCCCCTTGTGTGGCCAAATTCTGCAGCGTACCCTGGGGGCTGCAAGAAGATCGGAGAGTTTACAGTCTTCAGCAACACTGAATATGACACGACATGGCAATTTCATATTCGTTCGGAATAAATACGAAAACTCTAACCCTAACCAAAAATAATCATCGACACTAAAAAAAGTTTTTTTAACATCCTATATATATATATATATATATAAATGCAGAGTCATTGATGTATTTCGTAGCAATGCATTGGTTCAGAGTCGGCGCGAGGTCCTTCCGTAGGCGCCCGTCGCGACTTCTTAGTGGGAAAGTTCCGCCAAGTCGGCGCCAAGCCATGGACCCACCTACATCTAACACCAACACCTTGAACGAGATGCGGCTCTACATCGGCAGTCAATGCAACCCCATTAAGACAGTAACAAGTCTGTCGGCACTGTACACGTAGGCGAGCTGTCTGAGATGACGGTAGACTGAGCGGGAGTGAATTCCAATAGTTCAGATGAAAAATGACGAGTGCGTTGACAGCGTCTGTGGTGGCTCCAGTGGTGTGATAATGACGTGTTGATAACACTCGGTATTTATGATAATTATTACAAGCAGCACAAATAGTTTCATGTAAGGTGTCATCGTAAGATGTTGGTCCATGCATTGGTGTGGTGTGTAGAGTAAAATAACGGGCACATGAACCGATCCCTGTGGTACGCCATACTACAGAGGAATATACTCAGATGTTATTGAATCACCTACACGCGGTGGGTTCGGTCTTCCAGGCACGTCCAGAACCTTGCTGGTGTTGTTTCACGCACACCGTATTTGTCTTGCAGGATGGTCGACTAGTGTACAGGATCAATAGTTTCCATGCATATTTGGAATAATACAATGACCGCGAGAGGGCGCCAATGTCCGTTGTGGGCCGAAGTAGTTCGTCACAAGTCGTCTTCGGTCCCGCTTCGTCGCTTCCGAGATCTTATCGTGCCGAGTCAATTCACAGCTCATTGTCTGACGGTGGGACGTTCAACTGCCATTTAGTCGTGTTCGATATCGCCTCTACATCGACGGCGCGTGCCAAGATCTTATCAGTTCTCGTGCTGTACAATCAATTAGTCGCACGATATTGTTGATGTTTCGCACTGCACGAAATGTGGACCGAACTGTCGTAGAGGCCACTGTTTAGACGTTTTCACGCACACCGTATCCGCCAGGAGGGTCAGCAAGTACACACCGTATCCGCCAGGAGGGTCAGCAAGTACACACCGTATCCGCCAGGAGGGTCAGCAAGTACACACCGTATCCGCCAGGAGGGTCAGGTCTTTATCGAAAGTGGAACTACTGGAAATGGTTTTACATACGCAGTTCTCATCGTGTTAGGAAATAGTCCTTGTTGGTAGCTGTTATTTACTATAACTATCAGTGGGGCAGGAATGCAGAGTGCAGGTATTTGAAGGACACTCTCTGATGTTCTTCTGTTCTACGTCAGTGGGAGGTAGCAGTCGAATGAGTTGGGGTGCACTGGTTATATGCAATCAATGAGTTGGGTGGCACTGGTTATATGCAATCAATGAGTTGGTGTGGCACTGGTTATATGCAATCAATGAGTTGGGGTGGCACTGGTTATATGCAATCAACTTCGACATCATCGGAATATTCTTCCTTAATGATCAGCTTCTTTTGGATCTGTAATCTGATTCATTGTGTTTTTCCCGCAGAGTTGGTGGCGACGTCAGTTTCCTAGAGCTAAATGATTGTGGTCGAATCATGCCCGTTGGCTTCAGCAGATTGTTGACCACACGAAAACATGTCCGCTGGTCGAGTGATGACAACACAGACTCATATTGAGCTTAGCTCGAGTGATCATGGTGTTTACGTCCCAATGCCCCGGGTTTGTGGATGTCATCGTTACACCAGGGCTCCTTGTTTCCACATGCAATCACATATACATTTATTTATTGTAACGTACTCACACAAGTGTCCGTACGTCCCAATGCCCCGGCTTGGTGGATGTCATCGTTACTCCAGGGCTCCAAGCAATCACTTGCACATTTATTTATTGTAGCGTAATACACAGGTGTCCGAAAAACGTAAATAATAAATACATACATACTCACGTCATGTGTCGTGACAGTCATAAGGACATTGAACATGGACCACGAGAAATTCGAAGTTATTTCTGGGCCAGGACAGTTCCCAGGCGTCTTGTACTGTAGTTCGGTGCGCGGTTTGAAGCGCTTGTTTCATACTCTCGCTTCCAACTGCAGCATCGACACAGCTGGATCGGAGTGCGTAAGTCTCCCCTGCTGGTACATAGTCTCTCCATAGATCGGAGTGCGTAAGTCTCCCCTGCTGGTACATAGTCTCTCCATAGATCGGAGTGCGTAAGTCTCCCCTGCTGGTACATAGTCTCTCCATAGATCGGAGTGTGTAATCTCCCCTGCTGGTACATAGTCTCTCCATAGATCGGAGTGCGTAAGTCTCCCCTGCTGGTACATAGTCTCTCCATAGATCGGAGTGCGTAAGTCTCCCCTGCTGGTACATAGTCTCTCCATAGATCGGAGTGCGTAAGTCTCCCCTGCTGGTACATAGTCTCTCCATAGATCGGAGTGCGTAAGTCTCCCCTGCTGGTACATAGTCTCTCCATAGATCGGAGTGCGTAAGTCTCCCCTGCTGGTACATAGTCTCTCCATAGATCGGAGTGCGTAAGTCTCCCCTGCTGGTACATAGTCTCTCCATAGATCGAAGTGCGTAAGTCTCCCCTGCTGGTACATAGTCTCTCCATAGATCGGAGTGTGTAATCTCCCCTGCTGGTAGTCTCTTGTTTGTATCAGATGCCATGAACTCTTTGAATTTATCTTGATTTCTCCTCTCACCTCATATTTGTTCTGTGGTTTCCCGGCATTCCTTCTTTGTCGCTCTGCTTCCTTT
Source organism: Lamellibrachia columna (assembly GCA_963662155.1). Classification (NCBI taxonomy): domain Eukaryota; kingdom Metazoa; phylum Annelida; class Polychaeta; order Sabellida; family Siboglinidae; genus Lamellibrachia; species Lamellibrachia columna. The sequence continues at coordinate 8,853,428 of OY759268.1, read as the reverse complement.
CTAGAATCAGCATGACCATACCTATCTCCTGGTCAGTGGATGTTGTTGCAATTAGCTGGTACTGTGCGCATCAGCTTCCTTAGAAGTTTCTCTCGGTTGAATGTTTCACCGTCAAGAAACTGACGCTGCTGAATGAAACACATCCACAACGAGAACAGTACACTTGTCTGATTCTAGTAATTTATCATCCTACCTTAGGTGAGTTTCTTTCAGCCAAGTTTTCGGCCACCCTGTCTTACAGCCATGACGCATCGGTCCAACTGACTCAAACAAGGCTGGTGGTACCTTAGAGCGTTCATATTCTCCAATGGTTTCCTCAAGATTTACGTTTTTTCCCAACAGCTTTTTGTTGAAAGATGCGTTTCAGCATAACAATTTCAGCGACCAACAGTTCCTTCTGGTTTTGGGGGGAATTCTTTTACTTAGTAGGCAGATCTTAAAAAGTGTGAAGGTTTACTTTTTGAACTTTCTTTCAGTTGTCGTTCAAATATTTCTCGAGCTCAATCTTGTTCCACATTTTCCAGGTCCTTCTTGGTGGCTGCAGCGGCTCTCTCGTCAGTGGCAATGTTAAACCAGCGGCTCTCTCGCCAGTGGCAATGTTAAACCAGCGGCTCTCTCGCCAATGGCAATGTTAAGCCAGCGGCTCTCTCGCCAGTGGCAATGTTAAACCAGCGGCTCTCTCGCCAGTGGCAATGTTAAGACAGTGGCTCTCTCGCCAGTGGCAATGTTAAACCAGCGGCTCTCTCGCCAGTGGCAATGTTAAGACAGTGGCTCTCTCGCCAGTGGCAATGTTAAGACAGTGGCTCTCTCGCCAGTGGCAATGTTAAGACAGTGGCTCTCTCGCCAGTGGCAATGTTAAGCCAGCGGCTCTCTCGCCAGTGGCAATGTTAAACCAGCGGCTCTATCGCCAGTGGCAATGTTAAGACAGTGGCTCTCTCGCCAGTGGCAATGTTAAGACAGTGGCTCTCTCGCCAGTGGCAATGTTAAGCCAGCTGCTCTCTCGGCAGTGGCAATGTTAAGACAGTGGCTCTCTCGCCAGTGGCAATGTTAAGCCAGCGGCTCTCTCGCCAGTGGCAATGTTAAGACAGTGGCTCTCTCGTCAGTGGCAATGTTAAGCCAGCGGCTCTCTCGCCAGTGGCAATGTTAAGCCAGTGGCTCTCTCGTCAGTGGCAATGTTAAACCAGCGGCTCTCTCGCCAGTGGCAATGTTAAGACAGTGGCTCTCTCGCCAGTGGCAATGTTAAACCAGCGGCTCTCTCGCCAGTGGCAATGTTAAGACAGTGGCTCTCTCGCCAGTGGCAATGTTAAGCCAGCTGCTCTCTCGGCAGTGGCAATGTTAAGACAGTGGCTCTCTCGCCAGTGGCAATGTTAAGCCAGCGGCTCTCTCGCCAGTGGCAATGTTAAGACAGTGGCTCTCTCGCCAGTGGCAATGTTAAGCCAGCTGCTCTCTTGCCAGTGGCAATGTTAAGCCAGTGGCTCTCTCGCCAGTGACAATGTTAAGACAGGGGCTCTCTCGCCAGTGGCAATGTTAAGCCAGCTGCTCTCTCGCCAGTGGCAATGTTAAGACAGTGGCTCTCTCGCCAGTGGCAATGTTAAGCCAGTGGCTCTCTCGTCAGTGGCAATGTTAATCCAGTGGCAATGTTAAGCCAGTGACAATGTTAAGCTTCATGGTGTTGTGTGACACCTCATGGTGTTGTGTGACACTCCATGGTGTTGTGTGACACTTCATGGTGTTATGTGACACTTCATGGTGTTGTGTGACACTTGCAGCCTGCGGTAGGTTCATCATTTCTTTGATCTGGGATGAAACCTCAGATGACACTGGCTTTGTGCAAAGCCACTTGGTTCTTGCTTTAGCCTCCAGTGTTCTCCCTGTAAACCCACCCGCACTTTCCTTCTAATCCCTGTTGTACGTCATCTCAAGAGCAGTCAGTCAGTTGGTACACAATTGAAAGAACCAGCCTATCGAAAGTGACCCTTCGCGAAGTAGTGATATACATTTGGTGCTGTGTTCTTCAAGTTGTTCATTTCCTTTAGGTGCAGTGGCAGCGAATAGCTATAGTTGTGGTGACCAGCAGCAAAAATATATGGGAGCAAGTTATTAGACTCGGCCAAACTCTGTTCCCAATTGTCTGCACGGTAAGATGCTGTGAACCTCAGAAGAATGTCAACCATCTTGATGTAGGTTCTCCAGAGGACACGAGTTGGTGACTTCTTAAATTCGTCAACATAGAAATCCATCTGTTCATGTAGTATGGATGTGGGGGTCCATCGTTTCGCTCTTTGTCCATCAAGTTGTACATGTTTTCATTGTATACAGATTTGTTGTTCACGCTGCTTATAAATATAATTGTATTGAATAATTAATATATTCGGTGTCTGCTTCAACGCCCAGTTCTCTGCTCCCTTCAATGCATTAGCTGAATAAGGCTGTGTGAAGCCATTATATTTATGAGTTTCTCTTGTTCGTTCATTGGTGTATTGTTCGACGTTGTACAATATTGTTGCAGAAGATACTATTGAGAAGAAAATAGAAGTTAATATCGTTTATGCAATTGAACAGTAACACAAGCTGTAGATTGTAATCAAATACATATACATACATATTTTAATATTAATTAATGTCAGAGAAATTGGCGGTATGCAATTCTCTCTGCACAAGACATGTATTTGTCACCTCCTCTTTGGTTTATGAATAAAATAATTGCTATCAGATTAAACAAGTGGTGTCGACAATTGTATTGGTTTCCAAGACAGAACAATGCAACAAGTAGTGGCTCTGAAGCGCAGTTGTCACGTAGAAAGTTAATGAATTCGCCGAATTGTGGAGGCAGGCCGTATCAATCGAAATATTCTCCACGTCCGTCTTTCGTCAAGTAACATACTGACCCAGTGTTGACTCTCTTTATCGTTCGCAGGAATGTTGCCCACGGACGCCGCCAGGTAATTAACGATACCAGCCGTGGGTCGACAGTCTCAGGGGACCACGCCGCCTTGGGTCGACAGTCTCATGGGACCACGCCGCCGTGGGTCGACGGTCTCTGGGGACCACGCCGCCGTGGGTCGACAGTCTCTGGGGACCACGCCGCCGTGGGTCGACAGTCTCTGGGGACCATGCCGCCGTGGGTCGACAGTCTCTGGGGACCACGCCGCGGACGTCGTTCCTAATGTAAGCGTCATATGCTGAGACACGTTCTATTTGCTTCGTGTCCATCCTTCAGTAGTCGTAGACGACGTTCCCGTTTCTGTCGATTTCAAACACTGTCTCGAATTCTCCGTAGACGATAATGTTTACCATCTGCTCGAGTGGTTAATCTCAACTCGAAGGTTGCTCTTAGTTCCTATGCATCAAATTAATATGAGGTCCACGCATCGGGGGTCAAGTCGAGAGCTAAGAGGATGTGTCCTCCTTCAAACTCCTCTCGAGTGATGTCGTTTCATTCATCCTGAAACATCTTACCAATTCAAGGAAACATATTACAGTAACTTCTCACCTATTTACGATCACCGAAACGAGGCTGTGGAGGTTTCGCCGGACTTGCTGTCCGTCTACGTACGATGCGAACAATTTCAAGTTGTTGTGTTTTACGGGTTCTTGTCGTAGGCTCCATTGTATGTGTCGTTGTCAATGAAACAAGTTGTTGTGTTTTACGGGTTCTTGTCGTAGGCTCCATTGTATGTGTCGTTGTCAGTGAAACAAGTTGTTGTGTTTTACGGGTTCTTGTCATAGGCTCCATTGTATGCGTCGTTGTCGATGAAACACAACACGACTCTCTCAGGCATGACGCCCAAAGACACGTTGTGAGTGTGCGGCATTGAACCCCGCGATGTCGAAAACACCAGTCGACACTTCACAATGGATACTTGACAGTTCCCTTTTTATGTACCATGATGTGACCCATCTGCACGACAGGGATCACCTTGGCTTTTCGAGCAAACAAAGCCGCCTCGACGATCTTGTAATCCTGATCGGCAGCACCAGCCAGTTCAAATGCGTCCTTGCTCTGCACCAGACGAACTTTCACGTCGACACGGTTGAGCAGGTAGCGATCTTGAAAGAAGAGGTCCAAGAGAAAGCGACCTATCATGTCGACTGGTAATGTATTTGTACTGTTTTATTACGTGGGTATGTGTATGTGTACATTACGGCCTCAGAGCAATTAAACAAGGTTTATTTAACGAGCCGTACATTCCATGTATACAGTATAGCAGCACCCCTGGCGAAAGCACATGTTGTCGTTCTTCCGGTTCCGACCAGCAGGCTAAAGCACTCGATCAATCGATCTACTGACTGATAGTCAATTCGTCACAGTATTCCATTATTTTTTAGTCTATCGCGTCCATGTGTCCGACCATGTCTTTGAACCACAAAACACTAGTCGGTTGACACGTTTTGCTTCTGCTCCGTGACTCAACAAATTGTCGATGTGGGCACGAACTTCTCTCCCGCCTCAACCCCCGTATTCTACCCCTACCCCCTTCGTCAACCGTCAGACAGTGACAGTCCCCTCTCCACCCTCCGTTTAAACTCTCCACCCTACTTTCCCATATCTCCACTCCATACTACCTATACATGTACCCTCGAACCCTCTTTTCGATACTGCGAGGACGGACCTACATTGTATATATACTCTACTATCATCTTTATCTGGAAGTTATGAGGGGTTCTTGTCGTAGGTTCCATTGTATGTGTCGTTGTCAATCAAACAAGTCGTGTTTTACGGTTTCTTGTCGTAGGCTCCATTGTATGTGTCGTTGTCAATGAAACAAGTTGTTGTGTTTTACGGGTTCTTGCCTAGACGATCTTGTAATCCTCAACTTGTAAACCACAACACGCAAGTCAGTTGACTCGCTTTTGCTTCTACTCCGTGACTCAGAAATTTTTTGATGTGGGCACGAACTTCTCTCCCGCCTCAACCCCCGTCTTCTACCCCCACCCTTTTGTCAACCCTCAGTCACTGTCCAATTCAGCCCCCTCTCTACCCTCCGTTTACACTCTCCACCCTCCGTTCCCATATCTCCCTTCCACACTCCCTATACATGTATCATCGAACCCTCTTTTCAATACCCCGATGGACCTACATTGTATATATATACTCTACTATCATCTTTATCTGAAAGTGAAAGTTATGACTTCTAGCATCAATAAACTTACCAATATTACGCATGGCCTGTTTTTTACGGTGCGGAAACAAAGCAAAGAGTAGATATGTGTGTTCAAATGTGTGCATCTTCCAATCATGTACACCAATATATCTGCCAACTATTAGACGTATGAGCTAAAACTGTAATTAGTTATCAAATTGAACTTTCAACGGAATTAGTTTCACTTCTTATTGCGTCATTTTCGGACTCTGCATACTTCTGTGTAATGGCATTTATATATAGCAAATACAATACAGCTGCAGAATTGTAATGAACTCACCAAATTAACAAAACTGCGAGAGCGTAATAGAATTATAGACAACAGTTGAGTCACACTTAACCTATCGGTTTCAACATCTGCTCTCGAAAAAGCGTGACATTGCTCATGAAAAGCGGAAGACGACCTCCTAAGTTCAACTTTCGTCGCTTTTAGTGTTTTTCGTCTTTTTGTTAACTTGTTGTTTTGCGCGTAACCATTTTGACTTGTCGTCCGCGTTCGTGGTGAATGGCCGTGCGAAAAATCAGCCACACTAATAATAATGCGCCTAGAATGATCAATATTAACAATCAATCCCCGTGCCCCACCTCTCCCCCAACACGTTCCTCCTTTGTCTCAACACCGCCCCTTCCTCTCCCCCAATTCGTTCCTCCTTTGCCTCAACACCGCCCCTTCCTCTCACCCAACACGTTTCTCCTTCGTCTCAACACCGCCCGTTCCTCTCATCCAACAGGTTCCTCCTTCGTCTCAAGACCGACCCTTCCTCTCACCCAACAAGTTCCTCCTCCTTTATCCCAACACCGCCCCACCCCTCACCAAACACACTCCTCCTTTGTCTCAACACCGCCCCTTCCTCTCACACAACACGTTCCTCCTTTCTCTCAACACCGCCCCTTCCTCTCAACCAACGCGTTCCTCCTTTGTCTCAACATCGCCCCTTCCTCTCACACAACACGTTCCTCCTTTCTCTCAACACCGCCCCTTCCTCTCACCCAACACGTTCCTCCCTCGCTTCAACAACGGCCTCCCTCACCTACGTGGAACTCTCTTTTCCCATGGAAATTCATAGTTAGCGTACCACTCACCAGATGACAGCACCGTCGCATGCAGTGTCTGGAATAATGCCAGCAGTAGGGGAAGGCAGTGTTAGTTGAGTCATATTGAGTCAATCTTGGCAGTGTTAGTTGAGTCATCTTGAGTCAATCTCAGTCATATTCGTGAGTCAAACTTGTTTTCCTAGCATAAACTATGATTATTAGTAGATCATTTTGTACCAAGATAATATATCTAGTATGCATAGATATAATTATATGTAGCTGATTCAAATAGGGTTGGTAAGCTGGCTCAACTAACACTTGGTGTGGAGTAAGTTGAGCCACAATGTAGCGTAAGTTGGGTAAATACTTTATTTGTACAATTTACATAGACCTTTTACTAATAGGTTGACACACTTAATTAATATAGACTTATAGGCCAATTACAACCAGTGTATATATCCCAATTTGCTCGGTAAAATGAATGCGTTGATATATGTTGGGGTAAAGAACACTAGTCTTCGTTCTTTATAAAACTGCTCAACTAACCCTCCATTCGGCCTCGGATGGCTCAACTAGCCCCGTTTTGACAATTAATCAATTTTAATAAACTTCTCATTAATGTTCGAAGTGATATAAACAATCTTCTTCCCTGTGCATAGTTAAGCCATTTGTAAGAGCACATACAATAAAGTCTGGTCACGTGCGTTGATAGTTTACACACCAGATATTAATCACAATAAAAATTTCGAAAAACACTAAAAAACATATTTTAACTAAATTTTGTTTTACCATTGTTACAAATCGCACTTATTGTACGTCAATCATGTTCTAATAACATGTTCAATCACTGTGTGGTACCATGTAACTGTCGCTGCTGTAGGTTTCTGGGAAACATGGGTGGCTCAACTAACTCAGTGGCTCAACTAACACTGCCTTCCAATACATGGCTCAGTGGGACGGAGGTGGCTCAACTAACTCAGTGGCTCAACTAACACTGCCTTCCAATACATGGTTCAATGGGACGGAGGCAGATTTCTAACAGTTTAGAAATGTACTGAGTTAGACGGAGGGAGAATGTGTGTTGGATAAAGATACGATGGTGGATAGACGGAGGACGGGGTGTGCAAAGATACGTGAGGGCGGACATATGTAAGGGGTAGGGTACGGGGGCAGAGTGAGGGCGGTTAGAGGGAGGGAAGTGTTGGGTGAGGGGTTGGGTACGGCGGTGGGTTTGGCAAGATCCTAGATACCCACTGGCTGCGACTGCGTAACCCGGGCCGTGTCGACTCCACAGACGGCTAGAGGGCGACGTAATTCTTCAGTAGACCTGTTGGTCACGCTTCACTGCACCAAAGCGTATCGCCCTCCTGTCGCGTTCAATGCTGTCATTACCTCGGCGATTCGTGTCTATGTCTTAGGTGTCATTCATTGAATATTAACATGACGATTAAGAACTAAATCATGGCGAAGGAGATAACTATCATAAAGTAATAGCAATGATGGCAACTAGACAGCAGAAACCACTACAACGGTGGACTTATATGTAGTGGTCAGGTCGAATGTGCGATCTAATGCAAGAAAAACAAAACATACCTCTGTTAAATAACATAATTAAAACATTGAACATGTATTCCTTTCACCGGATGACAGGCTTTGAATAGTTGCTTTTTTTCTGCCAAATTTGTACACATTGTATATAGTGTACATATGAAGGTATTATCACCAAGGAGTCTCTTCAGCCCTCGATCTTCTGTCAACCTTAGTGTGTGGGCTGGTTCCCTGTTTCCTCCTACTAGAAAGGGAAGGAGAGCCGAAGGGACGGAGAGAGAGAGAGAGGGGGGGAATTGAGCGGGATTTTCTGCGTACCTTAGTTTGTGGGCTGATTCCTTGTCTCCTCCTACACGGAAGGGAGGGAAGGAGGGAGGGAGGGATAGAATGAGAGAATGAGGAAGGGAAGTAGAGGTGGAGCAGGATCTTCTGTCAACCTTAGCGTGTGGGCTTGTTCCCTCTCTCCTCCTACTAGGGAAGGGGAGGGAGATAGGGAGGGAGCAGGATCTTCTGCCAACCTTAGCTTTTGGGCTGGTTCACTGTCTCCTCCTGCAAGGGAGGGAAGGACGGAGGGAGGCAGGGAGAGAGGGAGAAAAAGATAGAGGGGATGGAGGGAGGCAGCGGGTCTTCTGCCAACCTCCATATGTGTATTCTGCTGAAAAACATTTGTATTGATTGAATGTAACAAATCACAGGAAGCGTAAACAACGACTGCGAAAGCAACTGAAATGACCACACCCCATCCGTTGTATGTCTGAATAAAGGAAGGACATTTGCTCCTTTGGCGACAGTGAACTTGGCTAAAACCTGCAACTAATAGCACGCCAACCGAACAGGAAAACAACTAGTCAAGATAATGCGTTGACGTCCCTCCTTCCTTCTCTATTTTATACTTTCGTCTCTCTCGTTCCAACCCTTCCGTTTCCTAACACTGGCCGGCCTTCTATTTTCATTGGAAAGATGACACGGCATCGTGCCAAGATCTGACGACTCCGCCTTGCTGGCTTTCAATGACATTGTTGTAAGCTGTATATATATAATTGTCATTGAATAAGACTAACACGTTTTCCAGGTGTACTAAAGAAACTAAATAAAATATCGATCCGGAATTGTTTAAATTTCTACCATACGTTCCCTTCTCGTTGCCCTGTGACCTCCCTATATCCACCGTTAGTACATTCTCCACCCTCCAATACCTCATTTCCACGCACTGTTCCACCCTCCACCTTCCACCCTCCCTCTGCTACCTCAATCCCCCTTTCACCCTCTATCCCCCTTCTCCACGCTCTGTCCCCCATCTCTATCCCCTGTCCCCATCTCTCCACCTTCCGTTCCCCTCTCTCCGCTATCTGTCCCCGTCTCTCAACCCTCTGTCCCCGTCTCTCCACCCTCTGTCCCAATCTCTCCATCCTCTATCCCTCCTCTCTCAACCCTCTATCACCCCATCTCCACCCTCTGTCCTCATCTCTCCACCCTCTATCCCTCCTCTCCACCCTCTATCCCTCCCCTCTCCACCCTCTGTCCCAATATTTCCACCCTCTGTCCCCCTCTCTCCTCCCTCAGTCCCTCTTCTATCCACCCTATGTCCCCTTCTGTCCACACTCGGCCCCATCTCTCCTCCATCTGTTCCTCTTCTCTCCACCCTCTGCCCCCCCACTCTCCACACTGCGTCCCACTCTCCCTCCATTTAACACTAGTCTTTCGTGCACTTTCTATTCTCCGTCCGATATCATTTTATCCCTTCATTAATACCAAAACATACTCTCCCAACCCATCCATTCCTTCGTCCTCCCTCTGTCCCTCCTCTCTCCACTATGTCCCTCCTCTCTCCAAACTCTGTCCCCATCTCTCCACCCTATGTCCCTCCTCCCCCACCCTCTCCACCCTCTGCCCCCATCTCTCCACCCTCTGTCCCTCCTCTCTCCACCCTCTGTCCAGCGTGTCTCCGCCCTCTGTCCCCATCTCTCTACCCTCTGTCCCATCTCTCCTCTTTCTACCGTACTCCCACTTTCCACACTGCGTCCCCCTCTCCCTCCCTTTAACATTAGTTTGTCGTGCACTCTCTGTTCTCCGTCCGACACCATTTTTATCCCATTATTAATATCTCTCTCTCCCAAACCTTCCGTGCCATGCTCCTCCCTCTTTCTACACACCGGCTCTGTTCACCGTCATATGTTCCTCCCCCTCCCCCTCTGCCCACCTCAATATCACGTCCTCTCTTCCCTATTCCTTTCTCCTCCATCAGTTATTTATTGAATTCCTCTTTCCTCCCTCCATCCTTTCCCCCACTTATCTCCCGTGTCTCTTGTTCTGTACTCCCCGTCCCTGTTCCCTGTGTCTCGCTCCTCTGTCCTCCCTCTCCTCACACTGATCGACTTTCCCTTTCCCTTGGGAAGATGACACGACATCGAGCCAAGTTAAGTCTAAGGTTGGCTGCCATGCTCCACTTCCACGCGTGAGCACTGCACAAGTATCACCAATATTAATGACTAGATTATAACATTTACTTGTTCGAGTTCCAACACATTTGAAGACATCCTGATGCAGCGTTGTTTATATTTTACATATCCAGGTGCATTTTCAACAAAAATGACATTAATTAGTAAGTTCAGTGTTGTTATCGTGGTACTGTATTTGTTCTAGACAGAGACTCCTTAAATTATCTCTTCGAACTGTCGGTGTGCTGTATTGAACTAACTTAGGTCGATCATGAGAAAAATACGGGGTTGGGTGTTTTGGGCCGTTGTGCCCGGGAAAGTTTCAGCACTAATTATAATGTTGTTAGTAGGTGAAGTTTTTTTTTTCTTAGTTTAAATTTAATATTATATTTTACAATTGAATATTAGACAAATCTCAAAAGGGTTGAGCATTTTGACCGTATGAGAGGCCTTAGAAAAACGTGGTCGTTGGCATCTTATACTTACATTTATAATTTACGTTGATGGTTTATTCTAGGCCACCGGCCTTTTTCTGCTTTTTAACTTTGCGGGAGTCCATTCCACTGATCGATCACTCTGATCGAAGTGAATCTCTGCCTAGTCAACATTCTGGCTCTCGGTTTGAAAATCTTAATTGTATGCCCTCTGGTACGTCCAGGTTGTCCACTTTCGTAGAAGTTGCTAGCCTCCACGTTTTCCAATCCATTTAGTATTTTGAAAGTTTTGATTAGGTCACCCCTTTGCCTCCGACAGTATAACGAATGTAGTCTCAGGTGTCTTAGTCTCTGTTTATACGTGAGCTTCACTAAGCTGCTTACCAGCTTAGTGGCTCTGCATTGCACTTTCGCTAAACTGTCGATGTCTTTATCATTCCGAGAACCCAAAACATACCTTAATCTACATGAAATTGTTTCCAATTTGGTGAAAAGTTGCATTATGCCATTATCTATCTACAAATGCCAATTATATATTTACACGGAGCACCAACTTCACGCCATTCGCCTTTAAAATTCGTTCCGGGCCGTTCAGGAACATATGCCGCAGTGACCCGTGAGTGTGGGTCTCAACTCCCGCTTGACTGACTCCCCGCACCACTGAACCCGGCTTAGGCCTAATTTGGATTTGGGATACTCTTTTTCCATGAATAACTTGTTTCGCCACTGCACGGTGGCATGACAAATTAATGAGTGACTAAGCTTCGCTGGCGGCATTCTAAGGACATAACCCAAATATTGACTGAGTTGACATAAAGACAGAACTCGCTCGCCGCTCGCGGTGTCCCGTGAGTCACACATGACTTCTTCGTCTTCCCCTTGCTCCCTTGCGGGTGGGGTCCAAGTCACTTGGTAGCTTCTTCCACTTTCGTTGTTAACGCTCTCCATCTCCCTCTGTCTTCTGCGATGGTCTTCCACTCTTGGCCGTTCGTACCTGCCCTTTTAAGATCTCGTTTGACACAGTCTTTCCATCGCAGCTTTGGTCTTCTTCTTCTTCTGCCACCCTATTCTGCTTTCAAGTCAGTCTTCATTCTTTGCACATGTCCTGCCCATATCATTCTGCTTCCGGCTACTTTCCTACCTTCTACCTTCTTGTATTACTTTGCATATTCTTCGGACACAGTTGTGTTCTGCTACCTGCATCTTCTCCTCCTGTCTCTCTGTCAGTGCCAGTGTTCCCAACCCGAATATACAGACTGTTGTCACGCAACAACTCTTTTCCTTTTAGTTATTTCTTCAGTTGTCTGTCCCACATAACGCCTTCCACTCTCCTCCACGCTGCTTCATCTTCTTTACAGCTTTCTCCACCTCTTCTTTTGTTATTGTCCTCATTTCCAGCTCTCTCCTTACAGAATGCGGTGTCTCTATCTCACATTTTCCCTCCGGGTTTAGTAGTTTTTTTAAATACTCCTCACATACACCTTGCATTTGCTTTACTCCAGTGACCACTGTCCCATCGCTTCTCTTCATTGCTGATGTTCGAGTAGTATGTTTACTATTTCTGTCTCTATCTCTGGCCAGCTGGAAGATAACATTTTCCACCATATTATTCAATCCTATCGCACCATTCATGTTCTTTCTTATGTATTGCTTTAGCAACAGCCTTATTTGCTGCGTTCGTCTTCTCCCGGTACTACTATTTCAACTTGTCTTTTCTGCATCACTCGCTTCTTCCACACACTTCAGTGGCTCCTTCTTTTGTATTGCTTTTTCAACTTCCCGGTTCTACCACCACTGTGCTTTTTTCTTTCGACTTTGTGTGGGCTTTCCTGATGTTCGGCCACATATCTCCTCAGCTGTTCCAACAAAGCCTGCCTTTGCTTCCTCCTTCTTTGTTTGTCTCTCCTTATCCACATTTCATAAACCAATGGTTTATATTGGCTCGTTATGTGCTCTCCTGCCAAAACCTTACAGTCTCTAACCTTGTTTCGCTGACAGCTTCTGACAATGAGCAGATCTATCTCTGTTCTGTTGTTCCCACTTTTGTAGTTTATCTTGTTTGACTCCCTCTTCTGTAAGAAGGGGTTTACCACCACCAACTGGTTTCTGGCGAGCAAATCCACCAGGTCTTGTCCCTCTCTGTTTCTTGTGCCCCATCCATAATTTCGTACGGTCTCCTCACTGTTATGTCTCTTCCCACATGGGCATTCATGTCACCTGCTACAACCAACACTGTCTCCGGCTCCACATGCCCGATAATAAGTTACTTCGGATGCGTCATTGTCTTCTTGCGTTCTCCCCGTCTGTGGTGCATATACTGATAATATACACATCATCTGTCCTCCGACCAATGTCCACACTGCAGTGATCCTGCCTATCTCTCTACCCTGATGACTTCCTTACTGTATTCCTCGTTCGTAATCACTCCCACTCCATTTGTCTTTCCATCTCCCCCTGCATGCAGCATCTTAAATCCTTCACACATGTTCACTGTTCTGTCCACTTTCCACTTTGTTTCTTTGACCCCAACACTCTTTTTCTCGTTATTGTACCCACATTGATGGTGGCAAACCGGACTTCGCATGAAAGCCGATGCCAGCTGTTCGACCCCCCAGGTCTTCGCTGATTTCTCGCTGGTTCCTGAGTCTCAGCGCGTCGGTTCCCCCGCACGCGGTAGCCAATCTCGTAATTACTAAGTGACATGACATGTAATTGGGGTCATTTAGTCGAACCCCATGGCGCTGCCCATGCTGACCCATGTGGTGGATTTGTCTTCCAGGTTTTCCTTCCTCTAGATCACTGTCTTCCATGACTTGCGACTTGATCTGCCCATGGTTTGACATCGCAGTTTTCCTTCTCCTAGACCCACTGCCTGCCAAAGTTAATGAGTTGGGTCTACCCAAGTTTTAGAATCAGAGTTGTCCTTCTCCTAGATTCCTAGCATGCTAGCCTGGGGCCGTAAGGTGCCCATTTACCCCGTTGTACCACGAGGAGGTCATGCTAAGGTCTTGTATATGGAGAGGCTATGTACAAGCATGGGAGGCTTCCGCACTCATGTCCCTTTTCACACCTTTGAGGGGGCTGGCTGGCGGTCTCAGCTGAAAGCGAGAGCGTGGAGTGAATGCACTACTAACTATTCACTCCCCACACTACGACATTAGACGAGCCACCACACCACATAACACATGACACACGTAAATAACTGTTCGGTGCAACGGGACAATACTGCCTTGTCAACGCAGCTCTGGTCTAAAGACAAGCCCTCGACACACCGTGCGGCAACTGACGTGAATGTGTTCCTGCGTATTGTATAAATATTTTCATGCGTGCATACTTGAACGTCTACAACTGATAAGAAGGGTCTTTAGGCTGTGTGGTGCGCACCTTATTGATACATTGCTAATACAACGGCGTTGTAACATTTCGACGTCACATTTTGGCGTGCACGCGCGAGCGCGTGCACACACACTCGCTCACACGCACACACGCACACACGCACACTCACACACACAAACATACACACACACGCACGCACACACACACGCACACGCTCGCACACACGCACACGCACCACGCACATACCCTTAGCTAGTTTAACAAACGAACAAAACCAGCCGATCAGGGTTGTTTGTCTCATCGAGGTTCACTCCTGTGGCAATGATCGTTTTCTCTGTTAGTAACTGAATTGATACAAAGCCATCACGACGCAGTCTGACAAAGATGTAAAGATAACACTGGTATCTTGAGGGCAACATGTAGTCAACACAAAGGAAAGACCCGCACTTGTCTGATGTCCATGTTGACGCCCGAAGCCGTGTAAGCGACGGATATAGAGCGTCTGTTTGAGTTTTGCAATGTCCAATTGGACCAGTGACCCGGCTATCTCTGGTGCGTCATTGGAACAAAGTGCAGCAACTGACGTAAATGTATTCCTGTGTATTGTAGCAATCTTATCATGCGTGCAGACATGAACGTCTTCAACTGATACGAATGGTCGTTAGTGTGTGTGGCGCGCACCTTATTGCTTCAGATCTTCGAACTATGTCATGTCATTCTAATACGTTATATTATTGGGACGTCATCTTTCGGTAGAAACACAAACCCCATGCATTTGACAAACATCGTATTGACATTCGACGTACTCCTCATCTGACGATTAACAATACACTATTCTGGGTTGTCTTTTGCAAGAGCTTTGGCAAAAAATTATCAACAAATTTAAATGCTCGTCTTTCAGAAGAGACACCAAAGCCTTTGATCCTTTCTACCCAGTGTTTATGCAGGGATGTGGACAAAATGGTTGCCCTGTGACCTCCCTATATCCACCGTTAGTACATTCTCCACCCTCCAATACCTCATTTCCACCTCTGTTCCACCCTCCACATTCCACCCTCCCTCTGCTACCTCAATCCTCCTTCCACGCTCTGTCCCCCCCCAACTCTATCCCCTCTCTCCATCTCTCCACCTTCCATTCCCCTCTCTCCGCTATCTGTCCCCGTCTCTCAACCCTCTCTCCCCGTCTCTCCACCCTCTGTCCCAATCTCTCCACCCTCTATCACGCGGTAGCCAATCTCGTAATTACTAAGTGACATGACATGTAATTGGGGTCATTTAGTCGAACCCCATGGCGCTGCCAATGCTGACCCATGTGGTGGATTTGTCTTCCAGGTTTTCCTTCCTCTAGATCACTGTCTTCCATGACTTGGGACTTGATCTGCCCATGGTTTGACATCGCAGTTTTCCTTCTCCTAGACCCACTGCCTGCCAAAGTTAATGAGTTGGGTCTACCCAAGTTTTAGAATCAGAGTTGTCCTTCTCCTAGATTCCTAGCATGCTAGCCTGGGGCCGTAAGGTGCCCATTTACCCCGTTGTACCACGAGGAGGTCATGCTAAGGTCTTGTATATGGAGAGGCTATGTACAAGCATGGGAGGCTTCCGCACTCATGTCCCTTTTTACCCCTTTGAGGGGGCTGGCTGGCGGTCTCAGCTGAAAGCGAGAGCGTGGAGTGAATGCACTACTAACTATTCACTCCCCACACTACGACATTAGACGCGTCACCACACCACATCACACATGACACACGTAAATAACTGTTCGGTGCAACGGGACAATACTGCCTTGTCAACGCAGCTCTGATCTAAAACAAGCCCTCGACACACCGTGCGGCAACTGACGTGAATGTGTTCCTGCGTATTGTATAAATCTTTTCATGCGTGCAGACTTGAACGTCTACAACTGATAAGAAGGGTATTTAGGCTGTGTGGTGCGCACCTTATTGATACATTGCTAATACAATGGCGTGCACGCGCGAGCGCGTGCGCATACACTCGCTCACACGCACACACGCACACTCACACACGCAAACACACACACACACATACACACACGCACACGCACACACGCACGCACACACGCACACGCACCACGCACATACCCTTAGCTAGTTTAACAAACGAACAAAACCAGCCGATCAGGGTTGTTTTTCTCATCGAGGTTCACTCCTGTGGCAATGATCGTTGTCTCTGTTAGTATCTGAACTGATACAAAGCCATCACGACGCAGTCTGGCAAAGATGTAAAGATAACACCGGTACCTTGAGGGCAACATATAGTCAACACAAAGGAAAGACCCGCACTTGTCTGATGTCCATGTTGATGCCTGAAGCCGTGTAAGCGACATAGAGCGTCTGTTTGAGCGGTTTTGCAATGTCCAACTGGACCAGTGAACCGGCCTTCTCTGGTGCGTCACTGGAACAAGGTGCAGCAACTGACGTAAATGTATTCCTGTGTATTGTAGCAATCTTATCATGCGTGCAGACGTGAACGTCTACAGCTGATACGAAGGGTCGTTAGAGTGTGTGGCGCGCACCTTATTGCTTCAGAGCTTCGAACTATGTCATGTCATTCCAATACGTTATAATATTGTGACGTCATCTTTCGGTAGGCGCTACTCCAGCCCCTATCTTAATTGTCGGTACTGACGTTGTCATTGGGAATGTTGTCTCAGTTAAAATAGTCAACCAGAAAAGTGTCTTCACGTTTAGAATCTTTGTCATCATTAGTCTCAAACAACATTTAAGCAGCTTGAAAGAAAACACATGTACCTGCGCGCGAGCACACACGCACGCACAACACACACGCACACACTCACTCACTCACTCACGCACGTACGCGCGCACGCACGCACGCACGCACGCATAACGTCCACACACCGCACACTCATACATGCATACACGCACACACACTCACGCACGCACGCACACACACGCACGCACGCATATTCACACACACACACACACACACACACGTGCGCGCGCGAGCGCCCGCGCGCACTCAAACCACGCAAACTTTAGCTATTTAAAAAAAAAAACAATAACAGATGTTTGTCTCTTCGAGATTGAATCCTGCGACAATGATCGTTGTCTCTGTTAGTAACAACGATCAAATAGGTAATGAAATTATTGGGTTGATTATGAGAAATATAACATGCAACGAAAAAAGCTAATAATACCTCTGTATAAAGCGATATTTAGACCCCGCTTGGAATACTGTATACACCCTATGTCCACCCTATGTCCCCCTCTCTCCACCCTCTATCCCGCTCTCTCCACCCTTTTTCCTCCTCTCTCCACCCTTTGTCCCCCTCTCTTTACCCTGTGTACCCCCTCACTCCACCCTCTGTCCCCCTCTCTCCACCCTCTGTCCCCCTCTCTCCACCCTCTGTCCCCTTCTTTCCACCCTCTGTTCTACCTCTCTCCACCCTCTGCCCCCTACTTTCCCCCTCTGTCCCCCTCTCTCCACCATCTCTCCCCCTCTCTCCACCCTCTGTCAACCTATATTCACCCTCTGTCCCCCTCTTTCCACCCTCTGTTCCCCCACTCTCCACCGTCTCTCCCTCCCTTTAACGTTAGTCTTCCGTGCACACTCTCTTCTCAGTCCGACACTATTTATATCCCTTCCCTTCACCCAAAGACCTTTCTCCCCCTCTCTCTATATCCACGTCAACATCCCGCCCTCACTTTTCCATCCCTTTCTCCTCTATCATTTATTTATTCCTTCCCTCATTCCTCCCTCCCTCCCTCTTATCTCCCGCATCAATTCCCCTGTTTCTGTTTCCCTTCTGCCCTCCCTCTCCTCACACTGATTGACCTTCCCTTTCCCTTGGGAAAATGACACGACATCGAGCCACGTTAAGTCTCTGTCAGCTGTGGATGATTACCGTCGTATAACTTATATAACTAATGTCGTGCGTGCAGATGTCAACGTAGTCGACTCAACAACCTGTCCTTGTCGTTGTGTACAACCGTGTCACATTATTATCGAGTTCCAGCATATATGTCTAGACAGATTAGTGAAATCGTCTGAGAAATGGCAGATGCTGTTCAATTTTGGGAAATATAAATGCTTACATACAGGACATGGGAACTTGAATGTAAACTATAAAATGGGAGATACTGTTCTGGGTACTACTGTAAAAGAAAAGGACTTAGGAGTTACAATAAGCGCTGATATGAAAGTTTCAGAGCAGTGTGGTATTGCAACTTCAAAGGGTAATACAATTATTGGATTGATTAGAAGAAACATAACATACAAGGGAAAAAAGTTAATTATACCTCTTTATAAAGCAATAGTTAGACCTCATTTAGGATACTGTATACAAGCATGGAGACCATATCGTAAGAAGGATATAGATACGCTTGAACGCATACAAAGGAGAGCAACTAAAATGATTCCAAAACTTAGAGACCTTAGTTATGAAGAACGCCTGAAAGAATGTGGTTTAACAACTCTAGAGACAAGGAGGTTAAGAGGAGATCAGATTGAAGTTTTTAAGATATTGAATGGGTATGAAAATATTGATAGAAATATGTTTTTCTCACTCAAGAAGGATAGCAGAACTAGAGGACATGAGGTAAAATTAGTAAAGGATCAATGTAGATTGGACATCAGGAAGCACTCGTTCTCACAGAGGAAAATAAATGAATGGAACAAATTGTCTACAGATTGTGTAACTGCTAGCAGCGTGAATATGTTTAAAAACAAGGTTGACACATATAAGTAGATGAACATTGTTGGACTCTCGATAAGCCAATGGCTTCCTTGTCCACTTGCCATCTGGGCCTTTGGCTTGGATGGCAAATCTTGTTAAATCTTGTTAAAATCTCTTATGTTTTCTGGAAGAAATTGCAAAGTGGGTCGATGACGGGTCACCAGTGAATGTTGTATATTTAGATTTTCAGAAAGCTTTCGATAAAGTGCCACATCAAAGATTGTTACTTAAACTAAAAGCCCATGGTATAGGTAATGATGTAATAAACTGGATAGAAAAGTGGCTTACACAGAGAAGACAGAGAGTAAGTGTAGATGGTGAGATTTCAAACTGGAAATCTGTTCTGAGTGGGGTATCACAGGGATCAGTATTAGGCCCTATACTGTTTTTAATATATATAAATGATTTGGAAGATGACATATCTAGCAAAGTACTGAAATTTGCAGATGACACAAAAGTATTCAGAAAGGTTACTAATGATACAGATAAACAAAGTTTACAGGATGATCTAGATAAATTAGTTAAATGGTCAGAAAAATGTCAAATGTTATTAAATTTTGGGAAGTATAAATGCATACACATAGGACATGGAGACATGGACGAAGAATATAAAATGGGGAATGCTGTACTAGGTAGAACCACACAAGAAAAGGACTTAGGTGTAACATTTAGTGCTGACATGAAAGTTTCAGAGCAATGTGGGATTGCTGCTTCGAAAGGAAATCAATGTATATGGCTAATTAGGATAACTATCACGTATAAGGAGAAACAGCTAATTGTACCTCTGTACAAAGCAATAGTTAAACCACATTTTGAATATTGTATACAAGCATGGAGGCCGTATCTTAAGAAGGACATAGACAAACTAGAAAGAATACAACGAAGAGCAACTAAAATGATTCCAGAATTAAGATACCTTAGTTATGAAAGCCGCTTAATACACTCTGGTTTGACAACACTAGAGACCAGGAGACTAAGAGGAGACCAAATAGAAGTATTTAAAATAGTGAACGGTTATGAGGATGTTGATAGGAATATGTTCTTCAAACTTAAAGAAGGCAGTAGAAGAGGAAACAAAACAAAGGAAACAAAGCAGCATTATTTAAGAACAGAGTTGGTTGGACATGAGAAAGTACTCTTTCTCACAGAGGGTGATAAATGAATGGAACAAACTGCCAAATGATTGTGTTAATGCTAGTAGTGTGAGTATGTTTAAAAATAGAATTGACATATATATGATAAGAGCGGGCTACACATAGATGATAAAATTGTTGGACTCTCGATAAGCCAATGGCTTCCTTGTCCACTTGCCATCTGGAACTTTTTGTTTGGGATGGCAATCTTGTTAAATCTTAAATCTTGTTAAATAATCAATACTGACACTCGTGGAATATACACAGTTATATTTGGTTTTGGGAGAAGTCGAGAAAATGAAAATCATCTCATTTCCCGTCTATTCCCCATTCTTTATTCAACTGTGCCGTCATAGTAATCCCCTTCTATTTCCTCCCATCCGGAACGCACTCTTTTGTCTCCATCATAGCCGTCTTCCAAATTAACATCTCTACTTCCATTTGTTAATCCCTTCGCTCACCACGCTTCCCTCGATCCCTGGTGGTTTTTAGTATTTTATTTAAAAAAATACATATATTTCCTAGTGACACACTAGCAACATTTATCAATTACAACATGTATTTCTCTACATAAATTATATGCATCAGATTTGTTAACAATAATATTCTGTCACACTTTTATTAGCTACATAAAAATGTTTTCACAAACAACTTACTGATTTCTAAGAAATGTTTACTGACAAGAGACATAGCCAGTATTTTCCAATATATCAAAACCAGCAGTGCTAATTTGTAGATTGGGAAGTGGTAAATAAAATAACTACCCGGCACTGTTCAATAGCTTAGCTACTATTACCACTAACTTCTTCTTATTCAATGACTGAGAAACCAACATGACTTGTTCCCAGTCCACAACAGACTCTATGTAGTTCACATTGTCCTACTGTTTTCTGTGTATGTGATTATCTCACCTCTTCCAGCCAAGCACTCTCACACGTACACCACAGCAAATTATATTTTTGTTGTATAACGCGTGCTCTCCGTGGTTATTTGTAAGGAACTGCATAGGCTGAAGCCGTCACGTCCGACTGCACAACACTACACTGCAATAGTCATAGACAGTAGCAACGTAGTACCAGGACGTGTTTCATTTTACATTGCAATCTAAATATTTACATATCGTACGATTCACTAAACACAAAGTATTTTATCACGCCAACCTTATTCTCTCACAGTGCGTGATTTAGAATCTTGGAAAGGGGGCTAGCCTATTAGTTTGCATGCTACAATGTAGTGACACAACAGCTTATTCAAGAAAATAAATATTTTTCCACAGGTCAAGGGGGACATAACCCAATGCCGCCCGAAATCCGCTACTGGTTATTACCAATATACATAACTTGAGAAATAGATAATTCGATCTATTCAATATACATATATGTTTATAAATATTAATTAACACTATACATGTTACACGAACAATCAATGACCATCTACTGGCAACCCACAAAGTCATTTCCAGGATATAAGATCAATTGTGCTAATAAAATATAATATTACGTTTTTTTATAAATGTTTGTAATAATATAACCAATTTAACCACCAGCCATTGTTAAATGTCACAGCCATTTACCGTCGATTTCCTGTTGTTGTAGGTCACAGAAACAGACACGAGTGTTCCACAATGTACTTCAAGAGGCGGTGTTGTGTACACTGGTCCATGGCGTTCTACTGGGTAGCTTGATCTGTTGTCACAAACCCGCAGATACACCATGACAAATATTCTAAACTGATGTCACAAAATGTTATATATATGCACCTATGTATGCGCACACAGGCTGGGTTTTGTCAATATTATATTTAGAATGACACGTACTCGTGGCAAATCCCGGTGGCAGTCCGCTTATTCGCTATATTTCCTCCTTCCCCTTTTCAGGGCCAAATGAGAATACATTGTTTGCGCGCGTAGGTTTTACGTAGTTAGTAGTTCGAAAGTTTGTCTTCCTCGTTGCCTAGACATTCAAACGTTTTTTGTGTAAAGGTGTTGAGACTGGTGTGATGACAATGATTGTTCACGTACAGCTATGGGGAAAAAAAATATTTATGGTTGTGTTTGTTGAATGGAGCTGGTTGTCATGCTAGATTGTGAAGATTTCTGGAGTGGCGCATGACCGGGTGTATGAACTTTCCTGCAGGAATGACAGTTTGACAGTTGTGGATCTTGTTGCGCGTGACGAGTCTGGTCACGTTCCGCCTGCTGTGTAAGGCATCCCATTGTAGGGATATCAGAATGCATGTTACACTGCCGGTGCCTTTGTAGTCACTGCATGCAAAGCGAGTTGGTCTTCCTTGGATTATCTAAAGTATGTAGTTTAGCTCTTGTGTGTACGGGTCACAGACCATCAATACGTATTCAAGGTGTGGGCATTGATTATTTTATCATCAGAGGATAGCAACTGAACTGATTTCGGAAGTGAGAGACTTTAGTTGTGAAAAACGCCTAAAATAATATGGTTTGACAACACTAAATACACGTAGATTAAGAAGAGATCAAATAACAGTTGATAAGATATCGAATAGTTCTGAAAATATTAATAGAAATATGTTTGTTTCTCTTAAGGACTATAGATAACTAAAGGTCATGAAGTAGCATTAGTGAAGGAACAGTGTAGATTGGATACCAGTACGTATCCACAGTATTCTCATTGAGGACTATGAATGAATAGAACAAACGATCTATTGATTGCGTGAATGCTAGCATCTTGAATATGACAAATGCATCAAAAGGACGGGTTACACATAATTGAAAACATCGTTGCAGTCTCGATAAACAAATGGCGTTCACCTCCAATATGTTTGTTTATTTGGATAGCAATCTTAATAAATATTGTTATATACTAAATTTAACGTTTCTTCGTGTAGGATCTTCAGATATGGTTATTCCCTTTTCATTCAAGTGTTATTACCCACAGTTCAAAATACAATCAAATATAATAAGAAAACATCGTACATTGGGTGCACTATCACGTCACAGTGGAATGACATTACCATAATAAATCAAAACTGTATATTTATAATATAAAATAAGTTCGTGTTGTAACATAATCTAGAAAGCGGCAGTACATTATGAGCACAAACTATGTTCAGTTATTTCAAACACAATAGTAATATGAAATATTGATAAACATTCACATACATTGCGAATGGACACATTCGTATAAATATATTCATATGTACATAATATAGAAAAAAATAATACATTGCATTAAATATAAAGCAAACGATTATATTTCCAGTTAGGCTCAATGTAAATGAAAAATAAAAGTAAAATAAAGTTGAACATAGTGTAGTCATATCTCAAATGTCAATAATTGTAAAAATATAAAAGAATACCAACGACATAGAATATAACCGTGTGATGTAATAAACAACATTTGACAATAATTATGAGATGGAAATTGTTATCATCTATGGCAACAATGACTTTTGTTGTGAAAAACATAACTGAAAGGGAGAGGACAACAGGAAGCTGATCGAAAGGACTTGGTGATACGTGGAAGGCTCTTCGACTACGAAAATAAATGCATAGAATATGCACATGACATTACCAGAACAGTTGAGTTGTAACAACCTGCCCTTGAAATGAAGATGTATACTTCGTGTAACTCAGAACAGAATAAACAAACTCCACTTCCTGGGGTTAGAATATAAATATCTACATTCTCCACATAACAACCAATCGTCAGACATGTCTAGGATTTGAAACTTTTATATTCCTAACATATTTGAATGCAATGCTAAAATAGTGACTGTAAGCCACTATTCATCAACATACCAATTTTAAGGATTAACAAATCCACAAAAACAAAACCATATTAACAATATCAATGATTTGTTAATCACAAACACACATGTGATAAAGTTAGCTATGGTTCGTGTATGTGCAATGCTGGAGTCCAAGAAGCCATGATCGAGGTCTCTAGTGGTAATCATATTTCAAAAAACTGGAAAGCTTCATGAGATGCTAAGACAGATTCGAACTCTCTCTTGAACTCTTTGATGCTACTGTAGCTTGTCGGTACTTCCAGCAGATTGAAACACGTGTGACTGACAGGCCTTCGATCCATTCCCGTACGTATTGTGAAGGTTACTGTAATCTTGTCCGGTTGGTGGATTGATCCAGTTACAAACATTAGAAAGTCAGTCAGGGTTTCAAGGTCAAGACTGGCCACAAATTCTTTGAGGAAATAGAGTGTTCTGTCCTCATCATCTGTCATGTCCTCTTTGTCAGTTGTAATCACACTCGCCACCTTATCTGGCGTGGGCCTCTGAGCCTGCATGATATGTGTGATATCACCCACAGAGAGTCGCTGCCAGAAAGCCGCCCAATGACTCTCTGGAATACCCTGACGCATCTTTGATACCAACAGTGCAGGTTTATCCAGGAAGACGTGATGTGCAATGGCTAGGACTTGTTCCTTGATTTCTAATGCCTTGGGAATGTTGTTGAAAGCATAAGCCGTGTAGAAATTCTGCAGCCTGTCAAACTCTTCCTTTGTCAAACCGTCGAAGTCTGTCATAGCCTTTGTCAACAAGGTCTTCTCGCGAGACGTAACGAACAAGAGGAAATCCTCCAGAAGACATTCGTCCTCAATCTCAGTGTCGGTGATTAACTTGACGAGGGTAGACCTGGCCAAGGTCGATGGAATTTTACCTGTCAAAGCTACAGTGTGGGAGAGAATACGTCCGAGGCATTCAAACTTCCACGATTCCTTCCTAACCCTGTATAATGGGAGGTCTGGGACCAAACAGTCCTCTCCGCTGAAGAGGTCCTTCGAAACATCTCTCCAAAAACACGTAAACAGTTCCTTTGTCAAACCGGCAGAATCTACACCATGTTCTCCTATAAACTCGACACACAATGTCTTATTCGCCACATTCTTATCCTTATAAAGTCCAATCAAATCGTCTACCAGTTCCTGGCGCAGAGCGTAGACGTGTTGCGTGCCTTCATTGATGCATGCCTGTAGAGCGTCAAGTCCTAAAACAGAAACAATTGTGTTATCAATGTTAATGTCATCTGCTACTATTACTATCAATGCTATACGAAAACATTGATCGCGGAGACATCTACGCATTCAGATAGCAAGGTAGCTATACTTCTATGTATTGAAAAGCTAAGATAAGTTAGTCTACAATTAATGAAATATTGTCACTGCTAGATATATCCTTAGTGAAACGCACACAGTTAAGAAAACACCTAGTTGATCAACTTACCTGGTGCTACATATTCCATTGTGCCTTGTTGTCCTTGTGCGTACGTCTTGATTTCGTCCACCAAATCTGCTGTGCCGCCAGTCTGGATAAATCACGTAAAAATACTATGTATACATGTACATCTTCCCTGGGTCAGACTGACGTCTCGATGTAAGAGCGAGTCAGAACATGTACTACGTGTGACAACGAGACGTGCTCTATGCCAATACCAATACTTTGGGTTATGAAAGCCCCTTGTAGATCATCAACATAGGCGGGATTTCCTTACATGTAATTTCAAAATCGTGATTACTACATTTCCATGAAAATAACATGTTTATCTACCGGAACAAGCAGAGCATTCATTTTTCAAGGCTGGATTTGCAAAATTTTACCTCATATTATCCCATGCCCTTTAGAATAAACCGGCCCTCCCCAACGCTTACATCACAACGGTGACAAAATGAACACCGATCGCTTCAGTAAATGTTGGTTGATATTACATGCTTAATGTAACCCATTTCTCATTATTTTCCCCACATCAATTGTTTAACTGGGTCGCCAGTAAAATACTCACGTTAATGTTGCTGCTCACCTCACATGACTCAGTGACATCTCTACAAAGATGCAGTGGCACATTCTCGTAGTCGTGGACGTCACCTTCATCACCGCTATCTCCTAATATAGAATGACCCGAAAGTGGTTGAGTTACCCGACAAACGCACATAAACGCTATACTCAAATTATAAGCAGAATTTACAAAACAGGTTTATCATTGCATGCACAGCTTCAACTTGCAGAATATATTTTAGAAAGCTGTCAATAAAATGGGTTGAAGGTTCCTGACAAATGTATTCTGAGAACAAAGTCTTGACTTAGTAGTTGTAAAAACCTGACAAATTACAACTATGCAACATATCAATTAGGAAAATACACCAAGGTAAAGCGGGTTGTCATTTTGGACTAGTAATGCCACAAGGCATTATAGGGTGATTATGTGGTGAAACAATGGCTAGAATGCAAAATAGTTGTGAGTAAAGTTCAATAACAACTAATGACAATAAAACAATAGTTCTGCCCGGAATTACCCGTGGCGCTTCTGACGCATAATATGACACTAACATAAAGGTCAAATCCCGTGAGATTGGTGACGGAAATATAACATGTAATTCGCGCGATCTTGTGTGCTGTATGTGGGCTGAAACAATTGCGTATCTATGCAAACGCATGCTCAATAACGTTCGAAGTCATTCAAACGTCAGATCAGTTGATTTTTGCTTTCCTGTGCTAGCGTTGTGATTTCTGTTTAATATCATTAAGCGTTATGGTTGGCACGATGTAATCGCTAAAACAGTAATTATTTTCTCTGCAGTCCACCCCGCGATGCAATGCGTTTATATCGCCCGATTCTTACAAAAGTGTGTGCAACAGATAATTTACCAACGAACAGTTGAACAATGAACATGACTTACTCTCAAATTCAACATGTTCGCCCACAGAGTAGTCGTTCACAGTGTTGACAACAACGGAGGAAATGTCGTAGACCTCACTGGAAAAAGGGTTGCCACTGACCGCACGCCCCTCACACCACACCTCAATGGAGTAAGTTCCTACAGACATACGTATGTTTGTGTAAAGTGTGGATATCCAAGTCCAATAAAATAGCTAATGCTAATTGATCAACCTGATACAAAACAACGGTAGAACAGAATATTGCTTTGGGTAAACACTAGCTATACTTCTAGCTGATGCCAACGGATCAATGTCCGTGGTATGCCAAGAAAGCTCGTTCTATATATGATATATGCAAAGAAAACTATCTATTTAATATTACATACTATTTTGTTTTGATATGACAGCTCACCACACGAAAGTTGGAATCAAGGCTAACATAAACCTACACGGTTACATTCGGATGACACACAACTAGAAAATACCTACCAATTTGCGTGGGAATGTATTCCACCGAGTAAGTACCGTCGTCGTTGTCAAGGACATCATGTTCAATGTGGCCGCCGGATGGCGCTGCAAATACACAATATAATCGTATCCACTTAGTTGCCACGAAAACGGTATAAGCAGAACAGTCTGGAATGACAACTCGCGTAAAAAGAAGCTTTCGCAAAGTTCAATGTTATAATTATACACAATGCTAGTGTTTATGCTTGATCAATATATGTAGTCTGCCTGTATTTTGGTTGAACACATGAAAGAAAACAGGTTACATTATTATTTTAGCAAGTGTTCTACCTACATTTGATAGTTGCCGACACAACATTTCTGCTCCGGTTCTCAGTGGAGACCTTGAATGACGTCGGCTGTTTGACGGGGACACGCTGGAGACCTGGTCCTGTCACGGTGACTGTTATTTCATGGATGTCAATTTTAAATGGATTCTCTGAGGAACAAAAAAAAGGACTTGTCATTTTATTGTTAACAGAGATCAAACAATCATTTATTGCAAAAACACTTCAACTAGTTCACATCCATAAATACGTTCTGCGTAACATATCAGTCAGAAGTCTTGCTGAATCATGTTGTTGAAAAACAAAAACGTCCGATGAAGATGTCCACCAAATGGCAACATATTGCACAATTCATTATAAAATAAAAGTGTAAGGACCAAGACTTATGTATTCATGATGGCAGGCCCTCTTGAAATAATCCAATTCTGGGAAAATTTTATGATCCAGTGGAAAAAATGTTTTTTTGCAATAATTAGATGGATCAAAGTAATGTGTCAATATGACAATATGCGGAATGATAGCAATTCATCCTCATGACCCATTCGTGATATTGCTATCAATCTTGGAAGATCAAACCAAAAACATGGAATTGATGTTAGCCCCAGTTGACGCATCAACCAGTGAGATACGTTCTTAAGATTTATTTTCGTTTCGTGTCGGCTTAGTTGTTTTCAGTAAATGTAGTTCGCGTCAATGTTTCGAAATGCAATGGAATACATGTAATTAATTAATAACAATCTTATACATCCGATACTACGAAAATGACTTTAATCCTCAACTGACTTTTGCTTCTTTTCCTCTTAAAATTTTCCGTGTCACCAGATGTTCTTGTTTTCACTTTCTCGTTACAAGGTCTAGACATTCTGTCAGTCTTGTTTTAATTTTGCATATGATGTTCCTCGTTTCTTTAGCAATTATTATTACCTCTCTATTGCCTTTCTTTTCGGTCCACGATACGCTAAGAATGTGTCTCAAAACCCACATTGATGTTGCTTTCATATTATTTTCAAATTGCTTAGTCGTCGACCGTGATTCACATCCACATAGTAGATTAAAATTAAATTAATTAATATAAATAAAACATGCAGGCTCCTACTTGGCAAATTTTGACCATTGAACTTGAGTTGTATGACGTGTTGCTTGGCTTCCACTGGAATGAACGCCGCGTGGTACTGTCGGTTTTGTTTAGGCACGATTATGCACCCAACGGAGCCGCCGTTGATCTCAATCTCAAGGCTGCCTTGTTTTCCTGCTCCAGACGCATCGACTGTTCAATAAACACTTTGATCAATTTCTAAACATGTCATGGAGTGTTTGTATGTGTGCGTATGTGCGTGTGTGCGTGCGTACATGTATGTGATTGCATGTATGTGTGTACGTCATTTATGTACTGTACGGGTAAATATATGAGTGTGTGTACACTGTGACATCAGCTTGCATTCCCAGAGTATGTTAATCATTCAAGCAAACTGCATGCTGATTACACAAATGTTAGCAGAGTCTTACTTCCTGCAGCATTTCTCAATACTAACTGTCTAGCTTAATGATAATTGTCTAGCACAGTGTTCTCAGCACAATCTTGTTACCATCTAACTCAATACTTACCGTCAAACTCAAACAAGGTGCCCACCAAACCCGTCAGCTTCAGGCCGATGACATTGACTTTCTTCTTCTTCTTCTTCTTCCACCAGTTCATCTTCGCCAAACTACAACATATATGAATTCTGTTTAACTTCTTCTTCCACCAGGTCATCTTCGCCAAACTACAACATATATGAATTCTGTTTAACTTTTTCTTCCACCAGGTCATCGTCGCCAAACTACTACATAAATGGACTTTCAACCCTTGTCAAGACAAAGCTTTTACTGGCATTGGCAACTTGGCGTAGAGGCGTGGTAGTAGGTGGCCTTTCTTTCTGGCAATCCCTATTCACATGTGACAGGTATTGGTTAAAACAGGCAGTAACAGCTGCATGGTGAAAGCAGTATACTCGACAATTTGGCAACCAGATGGCGCAGACTGTGGAAACACACCAGGCAACTGCTCGGAGAGTACCATCTGACTCTTCAGGGCTGACCAAGCCACATGTGCAAGAGAAGGTGCCGAATGTAATTGAATTGTGCAAAACAATTATTGTAATATATCTGTCACGTGTAATGCAATAGTCATAAACATACTGTAATACAGTTTCCGCGATCGAGTTTTCTCTTCGACTGAGCCGTAAGGTGAGATACAAATAAGCAAAAAACTACAACGAAGGGAAAGTAAGATTACTTCCAGAAGTGAGATAGATTAGTGATGAAAGCCGCATATTAGAATGTGGTTTGACAACACTAGAGTTCAGGGGATTTAGAAGAGACCAAATATAAGTGTTTACAATAGTGAACGATTATGATAATATTGACAGGAAAATGTTCTTCAAACTTGAAGAAGGCAGTAGAACAAGAGGAAGCAAAGCAGCATTAGTTAAAGGAACAGTGTTGGTTGGACATGAGAAAGTACTCATTCTCACAGAGGGTGATAAATGAATGGAGCAAACTGTCAAATGACTGTGTAATGCTAGTAGTGCGAATGTACTTAAAAATAAAATTCACATATATCTTATGAGAGCGGATTATACATAGATGATAACATTGTGGGAATCCCGATAAGCCAATAGCTTCTTTGTAATAATAATAATAATAACTATATTTATCAAATAAAACTCAGTAGTGTTTACAAAACTAAAATGCTAAAATATAACTGATAATAATACATTAAATATTTCTCAAACTTGGCTAAATAAAATTCAACTAGACAACTAAGCCACTAAAATGTAAAGTAGTATTGATAGTTAAATAAATAAATAGTTAATAAAATAAATAAAATTAATAAATAACTACACAATAAAATATTAGTTGCTAATTACAAATAATAAAATATATTGTGATAATAAAATGTGGCATATAAAGATTACATATTAAAGGCGAGCTTAAAATAACGTGTCTTAAGACGAGCTTTGAAAGTGTTCACGTCCTCGATCAGCCGCAGTTCTTCGGGTAGCGCGTTTTATTTCGGCCGTACCGTTCAAAGTTGTGGCGGGGAACAGTTAGTAGCGCGCGGTCGGCGGAACGAAGGGCGCGGCGCGGCACATGTGGCGTGAGCAGCGAGGCCAGGTACGTCGACGTCCGGTCACGAAGGGCGCGGAATACAAGAACGAATAGTTTGTACTCAACGCGCCACTACACCTGCAGCCAGTGGGGTTGTTTCAGTGCTGCCGTCATGCTACGCCGATCACCCCGCCTAATTCGTAGGACGTCTCGGGCCGCCGAGTGCTGCCCAACTCAAGGCGGTGGAGTAAACGGTTTGGTATTCCGTACAGCATAGCGTTGCCGTAGTCAATTCTGGAAGTAACTAATGCATGCACTAAACACTTGGTTGTACCGATCGTTAGTTTATCAACCCCTTCTTTCACCACGCTTCCACGTCGATATGTGTTATTTTTATTGGCGCGCTGAGGCTGGATGATCTTATGACAGTCGCCTGCGATTTAGTCCCGTTGAGGATTAGGCCATTGTCCCAGAGACAAATGTTCACATCTCGGACACAGGCCTCCACGCGCGCAAGTGCATCTGCATGCTTCGTTAGTGGGAAGTCGACATAGAACTGCGTGTCGTCGGCATAGATATGGTGTTGTATACCGAGTTGTTGGAGAAGCTTCGCCAGTGGCGCAATGTAGACGTTGAAGAGTACTGGTCCGAGGACCGACCCTTGCGGACCTCCAGTCCTGATGACACTGCTGCATTACAGCGTGGTCAGGTGTATCAAACGCAGCAGAAAGTTCCAGTAGCACAAGAAGTACGCCCCGACGTGCGTCGATCGACTGTGCCACATCATTGTGGATGCGCAAGAGCGCCGTCTCAGCGTTATGACGTGGTCGATATGCACTCTGGTAGACTGCATATGTGTCGTTTTCATCGAGGAAGTGCTGTAATTGCCGTGCGACGAAGCGCTCTGCTGTCTTCGCCACAAACGAGATGTTGGAGATAGGGCGACAGTTGGACAGTTCATTGACGTCATAATCACGTTTCTTCAATACAGGTATCACAGCGGCGTGCTTCATCGAATGTGGGACAACGGAGGAGGATAGGGACGCATTAATTATGCGAACAAAGACCGGAGATAGAGCATCAACAACGTCTGTAGGCGACGCAGCCTCGAAGCACACTAGTGGAGATGTGACATCTGTCGATAGTTCGTCGACTGGCTGCCGAGACACATTGCAGAGGAGAGCATCAATCTTCTCAGAGAAGCTTCTCTGGAATTTAGTAGCAAGTGCAGAATCTCTTGCATTCGACCCTTCAGGAAAGGACCATCTCGACCAAGCAGTGTGTTGGGGACCGTATAGATCCGTCGCATGTTGCCGCTAGCTTCCATGAACTCTGACCGGTAGTACTGTGACTTTGTCGTCCTTAGTTCCTTTCGGAAAGTGTTGCGCAGATCCGTGTAAATCTGACGATGCACTGTCAGGTCAGATCTTCGCCATTGGCGTTCAACACATCGTAGAGCACGTTTCCCTTCAGCCAGCCAGCTCACTGGTATGCCACGGAGTCATCGGCATCACAGTGATTGTCCATGAGATGAGAGATGCATGGGCGTCAACGACAGTACGTAGGCAAACGTCATAACGAGAGAGAATGACTGCCGGATACAGCTCAGGAGCATGGAAACCAGAAGCCGCCAGATCAGCTGCAAACCGACTGTTATCAATCGCAGCGTATTTTCGGTACTCGACGTGGCGTTTTATGAGCTTTGGTTTTTGTTGATGTAGTCCACATTCAATTGCATAGTGGTCAGTGATCAGTGTCGTCGGCTTAGCAGCGGTGGCGATATCATGTGACGTTTCCGACGTGATGACAAGATCATGCGTTTCGCCACGCTCATGAGTCGCACTTCTGGCATGTTGTACAAAGCGAGACGTTTCCAGCAGATCGGCCAAATTCGTTGCGTCAGTGCAGGTTGGATCACCATATCGCGTGATAAAGTTCCTACACACGACAGTCTCAGTATTGTGGGCAGCAGCGATGAACACCTCCCCAACATCATCCATGAAGGAGTGGGAATCAGACATTGGCTGTCGGTAGACAACGATCACGCGTGTGGTACAACCGATGCGGACGTTACGCAAAATAACACAATACGTCTCACTAGCATGTGTGTCAATACCAGCAAGTGAAACTAGTTGTAATGTCTTTCGAAAGAGAACTCCTACGTCCCCACCAAGATGAACGCCACCACGTGGCTGGTGGACGAACGTGATGTCCTCTCCGCACAACTCGGACACTGGAGTCGGTTCGTCTTCTCCCAACCAAGTTTCTGTTAAGGCGACGACGTCCAGTTCGCGCTCGTCGACGCAGTCACGCACGAACAGCGCCTTGTTGCGCATGGATCTTACGTTGATCAGGGCAAACTTCGCACGATGGTCAGGCGAACTCCGTGCAATGAACGACCAGTTACCAGAGCCCCTCGACGTCAGTTGAATCAAGTTTGCGGTGTTTGCTTCAGTTTGTTTATCAACAGAACTTACCCCATGGCACCGTTGACTGATTACCCTGGTTTATTGGCTTGGATCGCCTTATTTCGGCTTTTGTGCCACGTCTAGTCGGTGGCCAGCACAGATTTAGTCCTTCAATTGTTGCCGTCCACGGATGACTAGGCGGCTGCAGGCATTTCCTTACACTCAGCAAGAACGTTCTGGTCAGCGATATGCTTCAGTGGTCGTTAACTCAAGCAAGCAACGTTCCAGTCCGCTTAGCGCATAGCTTGGTAGTAGATGCGTGTGTAGTTCACATACGTTGGCAAGAAAACCGGTTTAGGTTTATAGCCACAGCCACGCCTCAGAATAAAGGCCAGTTTAAAAGTCAATGTAAAACGAATGGTTGAACACACAAACAAGTCACAAACCTTCCATTTCTACTCTTTGTATATTCACGATTGTTACTACAGAGCACCATAATCTAAAAACGTTTATAAATAAAGATAATAGTCAGACCGGGAGTAGCCACACACAGTAGCTCTACAACCTCGACCTCAACCTTTGTCCATTTGCCACCAGGAACTTGTAGTTTCGGATGGCAATCTTGTTCAATCTATTCTCCATCCACCACTCGTGTCTCCAGTCTTCTGTCTTCCTGACACAACTCCAGAAGATCACCATAGAGGATTTCATATGGAATGCATGCGCCTTCTATGCGGCAGGCATAGTCAAGCCAGCGCAGGGCGTAACTGGCTTTGCAAGGTAAATATATTGAGGACGTCTGCACGTTCAAGGACATCTTTGTTCGGTGTGTGTTCCTGCCAGGAGTTGGCTCTAAGGTATTGGAGATGGACACTGTCTACTATATATATATATATATATATATATATATATATATATATATATATATATATATATATATATATATATATATATATATATATATATATATATATATATATATATATATATATATATATATATATATATATATATATATATATATATATAGTAGACGTTCATGGCTTACGTGTATCAGAAATAAGGAAGTGTTTTGTTTCATATTTCAATGAATCAAACTGAACCGAATCATACAAACAATATAATAAATAGCACACATAGGGCATATTTTATTAAGCGCTAGGTTTTTAGTAAATCACTACACTGTACAATAGGAAAATTTACTAAAACGTAAATAACATAGCTACTTACCACAAATGTTCCGCAGACTACCTTAAGACACTGTGTTGCGAAGACAGCTGGTTATCCTGTTCTCTCGTCACAAAACTCCGCAACATATACCAAAATACATTCTAGCGCCAAATGTTTAATGAGTGATCTGCTCTCAGCGCGGCCAACGTGATCAGTGTTAGTCTGACAGAATGACTCCGTGTGACGTGGATATGGTTATGTATAGTTGGTCATGCATGACCCCCTATCGTTCCTCTGTTTACATGTACATAAGCTGGGTAATTTATCAGTGCTATATATATATGATGATAAAGATTGTAGCTAGTAAAAAGAAAATCTCGCAGTGAGCAGTGTCTGGTTGTATACACATATAATCTATACTGACACTCGTGGAAATTACACAATTATATTTGGGTTTGGGAATTGTCAAGAAAATTAAAGTCCTCTCATTCCCCGTCTATTCTCCCTTCTCTATTCAACTGTTGCTATCATAGTGGTGGTCCCCTCTATTTCCTCCCACCCTGCACGCACACCTTTGTCTCCCTCATAGCCGTCTTCCAAATTAACTTCTCTTCCTCCATTTATCAACCCCTTCTTTCACCACGCTTCCACGTCGATGTGTGTTATTTTTATTAGCACGCAGAGGCTGGATGATCTTATGACAGTGGCCTGCAATTTAGTCCCGTTGAGGATTAGGCCATTGTCGCAGAGACAAATGTTCACATCTCGGACACAGGCCTACATACGCGCAATTGCATATGCGTGCTTCGTTAGTGGGAATTCGAAGTACAACTGCGTGCCGTCGGCATACAGATAGTGTTGTATACCGAGTTGTTGGAGAAGCTTCGCCAGTGGCGCAATGTAGACGTTGAAGAGTACTGGTCCGAGGACCGACCCTTGCGGACCTCCAGTCCTGATGACACTGCTACATTACAGCGTGGTCAGGTGTGTCAAACGCAGCAGAAAGGTCCAGAAGCACCAGAAGTACGCCCCGACGGGTGTCGATCGACCGCTATGACGTGGTCGATATGCACTCTGGTAGACTGCATATGTGCTGCTTTCACCGAGGAGGTGCTGTAATTGCCGTGCGACGAAGCGCTCTGCTGTCTTCGCCACAAACGATATGTTGGAGATGGGGCGATAGTTGGACAGTACATTGACTTCATAATCATGTTTCTTCAATACGGGTATCACAACGGCGTGCTTTATCGAATGTGGGACAATGGAGGAGGATAGGGACGCATTAATTATGCGAGCAAAGACCGGGGAGAGAGCATCAACAACGTCTGTAGGCGACGCAGCCTCGAAGTACACTAGTGGAGATGTGACATCTTTCGATAGTTCGTCGACTGGCTGCCGAGACAAATTGCAGAGGAGAACATCAATCTTCTCAGAGAAGCTTCTCTGGAATTGTGTAGCAAGTGCAGCATCTGTTGCATTCGACCCTTCAGGAAAGGACCATCTCGACCAAGCAGTGTGTTGGGGACCGTATATATCCGTCGCATGTTGCCGCCAGCTTCCATGAACTTTGACCGGTAGTACTGTGACTTTGTCGTCCTTAGTCCCTATCGGAAAGCGTTGCGCAGATCCGTGTAAATCTGACGATGCACTGTCAGGTCAGATCTTCGCCATTGGCGTTCAGCACATCGTAGAGCACGTTTCCCTTCAGCCAGCCAGCTCACTGGTATGCCACGGAGTCATCGGCATCACAGTGATTGTCCATGAGATGAGAGATGCATGGGCATCAACGACAGTACGTAGGCAAACGTAATAACGAGAGAGAATGACTGCCGGATACAGCTCACGAGCATGCAGACCAGAAGCCGCCAGATCAGCTGCAAACCGACTGTTATCAATCGCAGCGTATTTTCGGTACTCGACGTGGCGTTTTATGAGCTTTGGTTTTTGTTGATGTAGTCCACATTCAATTGCATAGTGGTCAGTGATCAGTGTCGTCGGCTTAGCAGCGGTGGCGATATCATGTGACGTTTCCGACGTGATGACAAGATCATGCGTTTCGCCACGCTCATGAGTCGCACTTCTGGCATGTTGTACAAAGCGAGACGTTTCCAGCAGATCGGCCAAATTCGTTGCGTCAGTGCAGGTTGGATCACCATATCGCGTGATAAAGTTCCTACACACGACAGTCTCAGTATTGTGGGCAGCAGCGATGAACACCTCCCCAACATCATCCATGAAGGAGTGGGAATCAGACATTGGCTGTCGGTAGACAACGATCAAGCGTGTGGTACAACCGATGCGGACGTTACGCAAAATAACACAATACGTCTCACTAGCATGGGTGTCAATACCAGCAAGTGAAACGAGTTGTAATGTCTTTCGAAAGAGAACTCCTACGTCCCCACCAAGATGAGCGCCACCACGTGGCTGGTGGACGAACGTGAAGTCCTCTCCGCACAACTCGGACACTGGAGTCGTTTCGTCTTCTCCCAACCAAGTTTCTGTTAAGGCGACGACGTCCAGTTCGCGCTCGTCGACGCAGTCACGCACAAACAGCGCCTTGTTGCGCATGGATCTTACGTTGATCAGGGCAAACTTCGCACGATGGTCAGGCGAACTCCGTGCAATGAACGACCAGTTACCAGAGCCCCTCGACGTCAGTTGAATCAAGTTTGCGGTGTTTGCTTCAGTTTGTTTATCAACAGAACTTACCCCATGGCACCGTTGACTGATAACCCTGGTTATTGGCTTGGATCGCCTTATTTCGGCTTTTGTGCCACGTCTAGTTGGTGGCCAGCACAGATTTAGTCCTTCAATTGTTGCCGTCCACGGATGACTAGGCGGCTGCAGGCATTTCCTTACACTCAGCAAGAACGTTCTGGTCAGCGATATGCTTCAGTGGTCGTTAACTCAAGCAAGCAACGTTCCAGTCCGCTTAGCGCATAGCTTGGTAGTAGATGCGTGTGTAGTTCACATACGTTGGCAAGAAAACCGGTTTAGGTTTATAGCCACAGCCACGCCTCAGAATAAAGGCCAGTTTAAAAGTCAATGTAAAACGTATGGTTGAACACACAAACAAGTCACAAACCTTCCATTTCTACTCTTTGTATATTCACGATTGTTACTACAGAGCACCATAATCTAAAAACGTTTATAAATAAAGATAATAGTCAGACCGGGAGTAGCCACACACAGCAGCTCTACAACCTCGACCTCAACCTTTGTCCATTTGCCACCAGGAACTTGTAGTTTCGGATGGCAATCTTGTTCAATCTATTCTCCATCCACCAATCGTGTCTCCAGTCTTCTGTCTTCCTGACACAACTCCAGAAGATCACCATAGATGATTTCATATGGAATGCATGCGCCTTCTATGCGGCAGGCATAGTCAAGCCAGCGCAGGGCGTAACTGGCTTTGCAAGGCAAATATATTGAGGACGTCTGCACGTTCAAGGACATCTTTGTTTGGTGTGTGTTCCTGCCAGGAGTTGGCTCTAAGGTATTGGAGATGGACACTGTCTACTATATATATATATATATATATATATATATATATATATATATATATATATATATATATATATATATATATATATATATATATATATATATATATATATATATATATATATATAGTAGACGTTCATGGCTTACGTGTATCAGAAATAAGGAAGTGTTTCGTTTCATATTTCAATGAATCAAACTGAACCGAATCATACAAACAATATAATAAATAGCACACATAGGGCATATTTTATTAAGCGCTGGGTTTTTAGTAAATCACTACACTGTACAATAGGAAAATTTACTAAAACGTAAATAACATAGCTACTTACCACAAATGTTCCGCAGACTACCTTAAGACACTGTGTTGCGAAGACAGCTGGTTATCCTGTTCTCTCGTCACAAAACTCCGCAACATATACCAAAATACATTCTAGCGCCAAGTGTTTAATGAGTGATCTGCTCTCAGCGCGGCCAACGTGATCAGTGTTAGTCTGACAGAATGACTCCGTGTGACGTGGATATGGTTATGTATAGTTGGTCATGCATGACCCCCTATCGTTCCTCTGTTTACATGTACATAAGCTGGGTAATTTATCAGTGCTATATATATATGATGATAAAGATTGTAGCTAGTAAAAAGAAAATCTCGCAGTGAGCAGTGTCTGGTTGTATACACATATAATCTATACTGACACTCGTGGAAATTACACAATTATATTTGGGTTTGGGAATAGTCAAGAAAATGAAAGTCCTCTCATTCCCCGTCTATTCTCCCTTCTCTATTCAACTGTTGCTATCATAGTGGTCCCCTCTATTTCCTCCCACCCTGCACGCACACCTTTGTCTCCCTCATAGCCGTCTTCCAAATTAACTTATCTTCCTCCATTTATCAATCCCTTCTTTCACCACGCTTCCACGTCGATGTGTGTTATTTTTATTGGCACGCAGAGGCTGGATGATCTTATGACAGTGGCCTGCAATTTAGTCCCGTTGAGGATTAGGCCATTGTCGCAGAGACAAATGTTCACATCTCGGACACAGGCCTACATACGCGCAATTGCATATGCGTGCTTCGTTAGTGGGAATTCGAAGTACAACTGCGTGCCGTCGGCATACAGATAGTGTTGTATACCGAGTTGTTGGAGAAGCTTCGCCAGTGGCGCAATGTAGACGTTAAAGAGTACTGGTCCGAGGACCGACCCTTGCGGACCTCCAGTCCTGATGACACTGCTGCATTACAGCGTGGTCAGGTGTGTCAAACGCAGCAGAAAGGTCCAGAAGCACCAGAAGTACGCCCCGACGGGTGTCGATCGACTGTGCCACGTCATTGTGGATGCGCAAGAGCGCCGTGTCAGCGCTATGACGTGGTCGATATGCACTCTGGTAGACTGCATATGTGCTGCTTTCACCGAGGAGGTGCTGTAATTGCCGTGCGACGAAGCGCTCTGCTGTCTTCGCCACAAACGATATGTTGGAGATGGGGCGATAGTTGGACAGTACATTGACTTCATAATCATGTTTCTTCAATACGGGTATCACAGCGGCGTGCTTTATCTAATGTGGGACAATGGAGGAGGATAGGGACGCATTAATTATGCGAGCAAAGACCGGGGAGAAAGCATCAACAACGTCTGTAGGCGACGCAGCCTCGAAGCATACTAGTGGAGATGTGACATCTGTCGATAGTTCGTCGACTGGCTGCCGAGACAAATTGCAGAGGAGAACATCAAACTTCTCAGAGAAGCTTCTGTGGAATTTTGTAGCAAGTGCAGAATCTGTTGCATTCGACACTTCAGGAAAGGACCATCTCGACCAAGCAGTGTTTTGGGGACCGTATAGATCCATCGCATGTTGCCGCCAGCTTCCATGAACTTTGACCGGTAGTACTGTGACTTTGTCGTCCTTAGTCCCTATCGGAAAGTGTTGCGCAGATCCGTGTAAATCTGACGATGCACTGTCAGGTCAGATCTTCGCCATTGGCGTTCAGCACATCGTAGAGCACGTTTCCCTTCAGCCAGCCAGCTCACTGGTATGCCACGGAGTCATCGGCATCACAGTGATTGTCCATGAGATGAGAGATGCATGGGCATCAACGACAGTACGTAGGCAAACGTCATAACGAGAGAGAATGACTGCCGGATACAGCTCAGGAGCATGGAAACCAGAAGCCGCCAGATCAGCTGCAAACCGACTGTTATTAATCGCAGGGTATTTTCGGTACTCGACGTGGCGTTTGATGCGCATTGGTTTTTGTTGATGTAGTTCACATTCAATTGCATAGTGGTCAGTGATCAGTGTCGTCGGCTTAGCAGCGGTGGCGATATCATGTGACG
Source organism: Lamellibrachia columna (assembly GCA_963662155.1). NCBI lineage: Eukaryota > Metazoa > Annelida > Polychaeta > Sabellida > Siboglinidae > Lamellibrachia > Lamellibrachia columna. Next base: position 8,813,696 of record OY759268.1, on the reverse strand, counting down.
TTTCCGACGTGGTGACAAGATCATGCGTTTCGCCACGCTCATGAGTTGCACCTCTGGCATGTTGTACAAAGCCAGACGTTTCCAGCAGATCGGCCAAATTCGTTGCGTCGACGTCCAGTTCGCGCTCGTCGAAGTAGTCACGCACGAACACCGCCTTGTTGCGAATGGATCTTAAGTTGATCAGAACAAACTTCGCACGAAGGTCAGGCGAACTCCGCGCAATGAACGACCCGTTACCAGAGCCCCTCGACGTCAGTTGAATCAAGTTTGCGGTGTTTACTCCAGTTTGCTTATCAACAGAACTGACCCCATGACACCGTCGGCTGATCACCCTGGTTATTGGCATGAATCGCCTTACTCCGGCTTTTGTGGCACGTCTTGTTGGTGGCCGGCTGAAATTTAGTCCTTAAATTGTTGCCGTCCACGGGTGACTAGGCGGCTGCAGGCATTTCCTTACACTCAGAAAGAACGTTCTGGTCAGCGATATGCTTCAGCAGTCGCTACTTCAAGCAAGCAACGTTCCAGTCCGCTTAGCGCATAGCTTGGTAGCAGATGCGTGTGTAGTTCACATATGTTAGCAAGAAAACCGGTTTAGGGTTACAGCCGCAGCCACGCCTCAAAATAAAGGCCTGAGAGTCAATGTAAAAACATATGATTAGTAAGTCATGAACTGAGAAACCTTAGTTATGAAGAACGCCTGAAAGAATGTGGTTTAACAACTCTAGAGACAAGGAGGTTAAGAGGAGATCAGATTGAAGTTTTTAAGATATTGAATGGGTATGAAAATATTGATAGAAATATGTTTTTCTCACTCAAGAAGGATAGCAGAACTAGAGGACATGAGGTAAAATTAGTAAAGGATCAATGTAGATTGGACATCAGGAAGCACTCGTTCTCACAGAGGACAATAAATGAATGGAACAAATTGTCTACAGATTGTGTAACTGCTAGCAGCGTGAATATGTTTAAAAACAAGGTTGACACATATCTCAGGAGGGCGGGCTATAAGTAGATGAACATTGTTGGACTCTCGATAAGCCAATGGCTTCCTTGTCCACTTGCCATCTGGGCCTTTGGCTTGGATGGCAAATCTTGTTAAATCTTGTTAAATCTTGTTAAGTCACAAACCTTCCACTTATACTCTTTGTACATTCACGATTGTTACTACAGAGCACGAAGACAATCTAAAATCGTAGATTAATATTTCAGTATCTAAAACATTGATAAATAAAGATAGTAGTCAGACCGGGAGCATCCACACACAGCAGCGCTATATCCTCGACACGTGAAGTAACGAGTAACATTAAGCCAGGTTAGTCGTTAGTCTTGGAATAGTGACTAGTTCTAACTAGTAAATCTATGTTTGTCGATGGCTTACAACACCATGGACACTGAAAGTAGTCAGTACAGCGACTAGTTCTAACTAGTCAGTATGTGTTTGTCGATGGCTTACAACACCTTGGACACTGAAGGTAGCCAGTACAGCGACTAGTATTAACTAGTGAGTATGTGTTTGTCGAATGCTTACAACACCATGGACACTGAAGGTAGTCAGTTCAGCGACTAGTATTAACTAGTGAGTATGTGTTTGTCGATGGCTTACAACACCTTGGACACAGAAGGTAGTCAGTACAGCGACTAGTATTAACTAGTGAGTATGTGTTTGTCGATGGCTTACAACACATTGGACACAGAAGGTAGTCAGTTCAGCGACTAGTATTAACTAGTGAGTATATGTTTGTCGATGGCTTACAACACCATGGACACTGAAAGTAGTCAGTACAGCGACTAGTATTAACTAGTGAGTATGTGTTTGTCGATGGCTTACAACACCTTGGACACAGAAGGTAGTCAGTTCAGCGTCTAGTATTAACTAGTGAGTATGTGTTTGTCGATGGCTTACAACACCTTGGACACAGAAGGTAGTCAGTTCAGCGACTAGTATTAACTAGTGAGTATATGTTTGTCGATGGCTTACAACACCATGGACACTGAAAGTAGTCAGTACAGCGACTAGTATTAACTAGTGAGTATGTGTTTGTCGATGGCTTACAACACCTTGGACACAGAAGGTAGTCAGTTCAGCGACTAGTATTAACTAGTGAGTATGTGTTTGTCGATGGCTTACAACACCTTGGACACAGAAGGTAGTCAGTACAGCGACTAGTTCTAACTAGTGAGTATGTGTTTGTCGAATGCTTACAACACCTTGGACACTGAAGGTAGCCAGTACAGCGACTAGTTCTAACTAGTCAGTATGTGTTTGTCGATGGCTTACAACACCTTGGACTCTGAAGGTAGCCAGTACAGCGACTAATTCTAACTAGTAAGTATGTGTTTGTCGATGGCTTACAACAACATGGACACTGAAAGTAGTCAGTACAGCGACTATTTCTAATTAGTAAGTATGTGTTTGTCGATGGCTTACAACACCTCGGACACAGAAGGTAGTCAGTACAGCGACTAGTTCTAACTAGTCAGTATGTGTTTGTCGATGAGAGACAATAGTACACAACAAAGGGTCCCATTGATCTGTGAATCAAATATGTTAGTGAATTACTCTGTATCATGGAACAGTGCATATTTTACACGCTCAATGGTGTATATTTCAATGCACTCAACTTGAAAAAGTATCATTTTGACAGAAGTCTAAAATGCGTTTATGGAGGTTCAGTTAGAGAAACTATCAACGATTATACACTGGCAATGTTTTGAATACCCTTGGGTTCCTGTCACACTCACTGAGTTCATGTCACACCCCCTGGGTTCCTGTCACACCCCTCCATAATGAAATATGGGTAAGTTGATGACTATCCACATAGGTGTAACGTCTACGTCATGACGTCACGGTGTGTAAATAAGCTTACTGCACTGGAGAATATCCACACACGACTGGGGCATATCCACACACGACTGGGGCATATCCACACACGACTGGGGCATATTGACGCAAATGAGTTCAATTTGCGGGTTCAGATGCTTGATGTATATATGCTACCGTAGAACACAGTTTCGAAACAAAGTACTACGTGGTTTGGTGAATAACGAGGTGTGCTGACATGACCCACCTTCTACTAATCTGCATAACAGAATAATTATCTGATGTAATGCCTGTATTGTAATAATTATACTCACTAATGTAATGTAATATATTTTAATTAATTAATGTTTTATTGTAAACACCAGATTCTCCACATTGTTCCAGTTCAGTGAGCTGTCTAAATGAATACATGGCTATAGACAGTCGTCAATAGGTGAACGAATAGTCAGAGCCAAGCCCCCAACAAAACATTTTTTTTGGTCCACATTGGTCCCCAAATCTGAGGCGCGAGGTCTGCACAAATAGGTCCACTTTCTCACAACATAACCACTCACTAATATTCCCGGCTATAGACGTGTTATCACAAGTCAAACAAGATCGTGCCACAACATTAATTTATTCTCACAACTGACTTCCCAGCAGACACTGCATCAATCAATTGTAATGAAGCTTCACCACTGAAGGTGAAAATATCGATGTTTGTGTTCTGTGTACATTTCCTTTCGGTGGCCAGTGGTTGCCATTGGTGACAGCACTGCACACGTGCACTCTGACCTCCGTGGCGGTCAGTTGACAACTGAAGTACTGAAAGAACAAGTTACATACCAGTGATAAACATCAGTTTCAGTAATCCTTCATTCGTACATTCAATTGATTGCATGAAATATTCAGATACATTTAAAGATTGCACTTGTTTTCACGGTACAAACAAGTTAGCAATATTTAGCCAATATATTTAAATAAGATAACTATTGCTAATTAATCAAATTCATATAAATTACTGGCTAAACATTTTATAATGAACTATAATTTATTAATATAATTTGGCGGTTACATGTTTCATTAGAACGTTTCGCCTGAAATATCATGTTTATATTGCATGCTGAATGACAACGGTGATATTCATGAACATTTCATGATCAAATTATTTTAAACACATTAGTGGTTCATTAAAACATATACTGAAATAGTAAATGTGATTCGCATGATTTTGTCTCAATAAATCAGATATTTTCACTTGGAGTTGAAGCTAGACATTTTGTAAACCTCCAATCTACAGCCAAAACTATTTTTGTAGTGTTTCACTGTGAAAATAACGTACCTTTACCTTTTTATCATTAGTATAACAATTTAGTAGTGTTGCTCCACTTAATCAGTTGTGTCAATAATTGATTGGTTCTTACTATTTTGTCATCAATGATCATTTCCTGAATTGTTTTCCCATTCCATGAGTTATTTAAACGTTTCATTCCCACTCCAACCAAGGGGCCAACCATAAAGTATGTCACACAATTGTTTGTTCCCATTCCATGAGTTATCTAAACAAGTCATCCCCATTCCTTGTCTTAAGGGGCTATCCATAAAGTATGGCTGTTTGCCTGTTTTGAGAACCCCCCCACCTATTATGGAATTGGATACATTTATTTTTCACAAAGTGTTCAGTCTGTTCAACATTACAGACTTCATTGATGTATGGTAGAGTCTGCATTCCTTTTCCCTTCGAATTCATTTGAAATATTCACCAAAACTGGCATAACAATGAATGCTATCAATCTGATATTGACAGTTAGACGAGAAACAAACTGTTTAAATAACGAAAGTAACAATCGCCGACACCCCCCCCACCCCATGTAACTGTATGCACCCCTTACCCGGACACCCCCTCACCCCTCCGAGTGTGATGTGCTTTATGAATGGTCCCTCACATGGGCAGTTGAAGACAGAAGACTTTTGTGGTTGATTATTATGTGGCAAACCCATTCTATTATGGCCCACAAAGTTTGATGTTGTTGAAGATACAAATTAAATATTTCCCACAATGGCTGCCCACAAACTGATTATGTAATCAATGCTCGGTCAGTTCGGCAAAACAGATGATCAATTATGAAAATTAAACCGATTCCCAACACAATCAAAGGGTACTGGCATTGTTATTATTAATAGTGTATAGTTTATCACAAAACTGTCAGTGCAACCACTTTATGACATTCAACGTAATAATAACTGACTTTATGAAAGTCCGTCTTGTGATTTACCAGCAATCAATCTATCCTCAGTGGGTTTTTTTTTACCAGGTTGTTGATTCGTGGAGGGGAAACAGTGAACAATCACCAAGATCATTCATCCCACGTTGCCACAGTTCACTCAGCTGTATAAATGAGTACCTGGCCACAGACAGATGGATATCGGAACGAATAATCTTCGTGTAGTAATTGCAGCATGACTGAATGCTTCCCAGAGAAGTCGAAATGGCGTTGGAATGAACAGTTCTGCCAGGGTGTGTAAAGCGCTTTGAACAGTCCCAAGGACTGGATACCGCGCTATATTGTTCCCATTCCATGAGTTATCTAAATGTTTCATCCCCATTTCATGCCATAAGGGGCCATCCATAAAGAATGTCACACTATTGTTTGATCAAGTTCCATGAGTTATCTAAACGTTTAATTCCCATTCCATGTCTTAGGGACCACCCATAAGGTATGTCACACTATTGTTTGATCCAGTTCCATGAGTTATCTAAATATTTCATCCCCATTTCATGCCTTGGGGGCCAACCATAAAATATGGCTGTTTGCCTTTTTTGAGATCCCCACCCTCTTGTCACACTTTGTTATGCAGGCCTGTAACCCCCCTAACACTAAGTTCGTTTTAAGAAACCCCCCCACCTATTATGGAATTGAATACATTTATTTTTACAAAGTTTTCAGTCTGTTCACCATTACAGACTTCACTGATAGTCTGCATTCCTTTTCCCTTCGAATTCACTTGAAATATTCCCCAAAACTGGTATAACAATGAATGTTATGAATCCGATATCGACAGTTAGACGAGCAAACAAACTTTTTAAGTAACGACACCCCCCCCCCACCCCATTTAACTTTCTGCACCCTGAGTACTGGCATAGTTATTATTAATAGTGCTCTAGTTTATAAACAAATCTTTCAGTGCAACCACTTTATGATATTCAACGTAATAATAACTGACTTTATGAACCTCCGTCTTGTGATCCAATCAATATATCTTCAGTGTGTTTTGTCCATGTTTTTTTTACAAGGTTGTTAATTCGTGGAAGGGAAACAGTGAAATGCGTGAGTTATCAAACAGAGGCAACGTCTAAAATTTAGTTGAAATATGCCCTAAAACTGGCCTAGCAATCAATGCTATCAATCTGATATCAACAGTTAGAAGCGCAAAATTTTTTTTATAATAATAAATGTAACAATCACCAAGCCCCCCCCCACCCCCACGTAACTTTCCTTAATTCTCACCCGTCGGACACACACCCCCCTCCCCCAGTGTCATCAACTCAACTTTATCATCAGTTGTTTTTTTTGTCCATGGGTTTTTTAACAAGGTTGTTCAGTTGAATGTATGAAATAAAGTCATAGGTAAAACAGTTACAACTCCAAGTTCCGTAATTGACCTATTTAGAGCGCACGCCTTAACAAGTGCAAACTTCCACTTTTTGTAAAGGTTCAGTGACGAAAGAAGTCTGAGAAAATCAAAAGTTCCATCTATATCAGTTCTAGTATATTTTGACCACATGTGAATGTATAAAAGCCTGGCAACACCAACCCAGTCCCTTCATTGAATATCTTCCCAGTCACTTCCAGTCTTGATATATGTCCTGCCTAAATTGTTGAGGTCCAACACAGAACACTTGGTTTATGACGACTGTCTCACTGTTTGTGTGAAAGCCAGTCTTTTACTAAGTTTTATAATATATACTGCACATTTGTGAACCTGAATGTTTGCAACTGTTAATTTTTCTCCGATGTCTCACTCATTCTTAGATTTATATACTTGTAAGCCACAAAATTTTCTAACGCAGAGCAATATGCAGTTCTCAATGGATGCCATTTGCAACGTTTTGTCATAGTACCAACAATGGTGCCATTTGGTGGATTAATAAAAACAGTGGTGCCTCCTGGCGGAAATATTTTCATTTGTTTTTAAACAGATTTTGGTAAAAAAAATACAATTTGTCAATAGTACTGTATACTTAACAGAACAAGTACAGTGTATATGTCTAGATCTTTGTATTGATAATATACTGAGAAATATTGAGGAAACCAGCAACAAACACCACAAGATACTTATGTGGAACCCCCAGGGGAAGAGAAGAGGAAGGCCGAGGAACACATGGCAGAGAAACACCGAAAACGAAAGAAAGATGGGAAACACCGGGAGAGAAATTGAGAAAATGGCCACAAACAGACAAGAGTGGAGGACCATGGTCGATGGTCCACGCTCTCAGCGAGCAAACAGGTCAAAGTAAGTAGTAGAAATGCTGAATACAGGGTTATGTCATGGGGTTTGTTCACAGGGTTGTTCAGTTGGGGTCACTTACCTGATAAACCTCACCTGTCGCACTGCATGAAGACAATGTCCCACAGTTCTATTACATGTGGACTGTCAGCGTTCTGTGGTTGTGGTCGTAGTGCAGGTCACAGACCACACGACCCACTCTCTTCCATCTCACAGAAGTTGTCCCACATCCCAAAGGGAAGAACCCTCTCTGGAGGCAGACTACAAAGGAGAGGGAAAGTAAAACTGCGTTGTTGGGACCCAATGCTTTTTAACTCTTAGATCATATTTGTAAAACTAATTTTACTACCCCAGGGTTGCACCTGGATATGACTTGTTTCTGAGACACAAGGGAACATGTCAAAAATGCAATGGAGATGAAGTTGTATTTACTTAAATTAAGGCCTTAACTTTATTTTTTGAGAACTGTCACATTTTGCTAGTTTATGTAGTTAGTTTATTAAAATACAACGCCCTGATTTTACCACATATCAAAAACGATTCATTAAGTGTTACTACCAATGTTAACAATAGAACAATTAAGACATATTCCTTCACATATTACTTGACATATCTACATATTGCATAGAATAGTTCCACCACATATGAAATATGAATAATTTTATTTATTTTTCAAAATACTGTCACAAAATGTATCAACAGTTTGAACTTTCAAACTGCCATAGCACAAAAACTACAGGAGCTACGACACTCATATTTTGGAGACATGCTTACCTTACCAAGGACTTGTTAAGAGACCAGCAATCAGAAATATTGGTTAAATTTACATGGAAAGACACACAGAAATGTGGCAGTAGTTGGAACATAATTAGGACTAACGTGCATGTGACAGTGGTAAAAGTGTCAATACACTGCAGAGTTGCTAACATGGTCATCTGTCCTCTATCTTTATGGTGTTTTTTTTATAGTATTTTCACTCAAATTCACACTTTAGACCACTGTTATACAAAGATGAAACAATGTGATTGATTTATGCTTGATGGTAGGTACATTTTTATGCATAAACATCAGATATGTGTAATATTGTTTGGCTGTGATGAATTTATAGCCACTTATAATTGTTTTCTCGTTTTGGGATGCCTGTAAAAACACTGGCGAAAGCCTGGATCCCAAGTGCTAAATCTTCAATTTTTCAGCTTCCTATCTATCACCAGTGCCAAAACATGAGGTTCGAAAAATGGCCAAAAACAAAAAATTTTATTCACTTGTGTGAAAAGCCCTATTTTCAATCAACCATATCTCAGAAACAATACAGAGTTGAGGCTTGAAATGTTGCATAACTCCCTTCTACAACTAAATTAATTTTTAGAATGTTTTCAATGAAATCTGAGAGGATCACATGGGAAAGTATCTGAAAGTTATGTGAGTTGGCACGGAATGACCCATGTATTATACAACACTGATTAATCATACAATGCTTAAATATCCTTAAGAATACATTGTATGAGAATGTGTCTGACTTCACACAATAGCCTTTAGTTTTCCAACATTTGTCATATATGACAATTGAATACAGAATTGACAGTGAGATTTACCTAGAGAGACTGGAAATTAACAAGGAATTGACAACATATACACAAATGTTTGGTCTATGGCCAAACTATTTTGTGAAACACTTCACAATTGCTTACTGCAGGTAGTCAGCCTACTGTGAATGTTGTTTCAGGACGGTTTAGGTTTGTGGCTGCTAGTTCTTTGACATATGGAGGGGAAACAGTGTAATGTGTGAGTTATCAAACAGAGGCAACGTCTAAAATTCAGTTGAAATATGCTCCAAAACTGGCCTAGCAATCATGGCTATCAATCTGATATCGACAGTTATCAATCAATGCTACAATGCTATTAATGCTATCAATCTGATATCGACAGAACAAAGAAAGGTTTGCAATGTTTTGTCATAGTGGCAGAGAGTCACCGAAAATGAAAGAAAGAAAAATGGGCTACACCTGGAGAGAAATTTAGAAAATGCCCACAAACAGACAAGAATGGAGGACCATGCTCCCAGCGAGCAAAAAAGTCAAAATAATTTAGTAGAAATACTGAATTTGTATTGTAACAAGTATAGGGTTATATCATAGGATTAGTTCACAGGGTTGTTAATTTGGGGTCATTCACCTCACCTGATAAACCTCACCTGTCGCACTGCATGAAGACAATGTCCCAAAGTTCTATCACCTGTGGACTGGTAGCGTTCTGTGGTTGTGGTCGTCGTGCAGGTCACGGATCATATGGCCCAATCTCTCCCATCTCACACAAGTTGTCCCACATCCCAAAGGGAAGAACCCTCTCTGGAGGCAGACTACAAAGGAGCAGGAAAATAAAACTGGGTTGTTGGGACCCAATGTGTTGCTTTTTTAATTCTTACATAATATTTAAACTCAATTTACAACCCAAGGGTTGCACCTGGATATGACTTGTTTCTGAGAAATAAGGGAACATGTAAAAAACGCAGTGGAGATGAAGTTGTATTTACTTAAATGAAGGCCTTAACTTTATTATTTACGAACTGGCATATTTTGCTAGTTTCTGTAGTTAGTTTATTAAAATACAAGGCCCTGATTTTACTATATATCAAAAATTATTCATTAATTGTTACTACCAATGTCAACAATGGAACAATTAAGACATATTCCTTGACATATCTACACACTATATAGAATAGTTCCCCCAAATATGAATAGTTTTATTTATTTTTCAAAATGCTGTCACAAAATGTATCAAAAGTCTGAACTTTCACACTGCCATAGCGTAAAAACTACAGGAGCTAGGACGCTCATATTTTGGACACATGCTTACCTTGCCAAGGACTTTCCAAGAAAATTAATAGACCAGTGCAATCATAAATATTGGTTAAATTTACATGAAAAGACACACAGAAATATGACAATAGTTGGAACATATTTAGGACTAACGTCTATGTGACATTGGTTAAAGTGTCAATACGGTGCAGAGTTGCTAACATGGTCAACTATCCTCAATCGTTAATTTGTTTTGTTTGTATTTTCACTCAAATTCAAACTGTAGACACCTGTTATACAATTATGAAACTGTGTCATTGGCCTATGCTTGATGGTAGGTATATTTATATGCATATACATCAGCTATGTGATGAATTTATGTCCACTTATAATTGTTTCCTCATTTTTGGGGTACTTATAGATTGACACTGGCAAAATACTCGGTCTCAAGTACTAAATATTCAATTGTTCAGCTTCCTATCTATCACCAGTGCCAAAACATGATGTTCGAAAAATGGCCAAAAATATAAAATGTGATTCACATGTGTGAAAAGTCCTATTTACAATCAACAATATCTCAAAAACAATACGGAGTTGAGGCTTGATACGTTGCACAACTCCCTTCTACCACTGAATTTAGTTTTAGAATGTTTCATTGAAATCTGAGAGGATCACCTGGGAAAGTGTCTGAAAAAGATGTGAGTTGGAACGGAACGACAGAGGCATCGTCAAAAATTCAGCTGAACTGGCCTAGCAATCAATGCTATCAATCTGATATCGAAAGTTAGAAGCGCAAATAAACTTTTTATAATAACGAGTTGTAATTGAAGTTGAATGTAGCCATAACCAAGTTTCCAATATAAAATGTGCGGGTCTCAAAGGATGCCATTTGCAACGTTTTGTCGTAGTACCAACCATGGGGCCATTTGGTGTATTAATAAAAACAGTGGTGCCACCTGGCGGAAATATTTTGATTTGTTTCTACATATTTTTTTGTAAAAAAATACAATTTGTGAAGAGTTATCTACACTTAATAGAACAAGAACAGTGTATATGTCTAGATCTTTGTATTTATAATATACTGAGAAATACTGAGGAAACCAGCAGCAAACATCACATGACAAGAAATATGTGGCAGAGAAACACCGAAAACAAAAGAAAGAAAAATGAGATACACCGGGAGAGAAATCGAGAAAATGGCCACAAACAGACAAGAGTGGAGGACCATGGCCGATGGCCCACGCTCCCAGCGAGCAAACAGGCCAAAGTAAGTTAGTAGAATTACTGAATACAAAACAAGTATAGGGTTATGTCATGGGGTTTGTTCACAGGGTTGTTCAGTTGGGGTCACTCACCTGATAAACCTCACCTGTCGCACTGAATGAAGACAATGTCCCACAGTTATATCACCTGTGGGCTGTCAGCGTTCTGTGGTTGTGGTCGTAGTGCAGGTCACGGACCACACGGCCCACTCTCTCCCATCTCACACAAGTTGTCTCACATCCCAACGGGAAGAACTCTCTCGGGAGGCAGACTACAAAGGAGCGGGACAGTAAAACTGGGTTGTTAGGACCCAATGTGTTGGCTTTTTTGATTCTTAGATAATATTTGTAAAACTCATTTTACTAGCCCAGGGTTGCACCTGGATATGACTTGTTTATGAGAAATAAGAGAACATGTAAAAAAATGCAGTGGAGATGAAGTTGAATTTACTTAAATGAAGGCCTTAACTTTAATATTTAAGAACTGTCACATTTTGCTAGTTTATGTAGTTAGTTTATTAAAATACAATGCCCTGATTTTACTACATATCAAAAACGATTCATTAAGTGTTACTACCAATGTCAACAATGGAACGGTTAATTCATATTCCTTGACATATTACTTGACATATCTGCATAGAATAATTCCACCAAATATGAAATATGACTAATGTTATTTATTTTTCAAAATGCTGTCATAAAATGTCTCAAAAGTCAACTTTCAAATTGCCATAGCACAAAAACTACAGGAGCCAGGACGCTCATAGTTTGCAACCATACTTACCTTACCAAGGACTTTCTAACCAAATTAAGAGACCTGTGCATTCAGAAATATTGGTTAAATTGGGTTAAATTGACATGGAAAAACACACAGAAATGTGTCTGTAGTTGGAACATATTAAGGACTAACGTGTAGGTGACAGTGTAAAAGTGTCAATACACTGCAGAGTTGCTAACATGGTCAAATGTCCTCTATCGTTAAGGTATGTTTTTAGTATGTTCGCTCAAATTCAAACTTTAGACCCCTGTTATACAATGATGAAACTGTGTGATTGGCCTATGCTTGATGGTAGGTATATTTCTATGCATAAACATCAGATATGTGTAATATAGGGTGGCTGTGATGAATCTATGGCCACCTACAATTGTTTTCTCGTTTCGGGATGCCTATAGCTCGACACTGGCAGAAGGCTGGGTCCAAAGTACTAAATCTTCCATTGTTCAGCTTCCTATCGATCACCAGTTCCAAAACATGAGGTTAAAAAATGGTCAAAAACATAAAACGTGATTCACGTGTGTGAAAAGCCCTATTTTCAATCTACCATATCTCAAAAAACTACCAGGAGCTGAGAATCGAAATGTTGCACAGCTCCCTTCTACCACTAAATTAACTTTTAGAATGTTTTCATTGAAATCTGAGAGGTTCACCTGGGAAAGTATCTGAAAGTTATGCGAGTTGGCATGGAATGACATAAACATACACATACAATGCTTAAATATCCTTAATAATACATTGTATGAGAATATGTCTCTGACTTCACACAACAGCCCATTAGTTTTCCATGATTTGTCCTACATGAAAATTGAATATAGAATTGTTAGTGAGATTTACCTAGAGACTGGAAATTAATAAGGAATTGACAACATATACACAAATGTTTGGTCTATGGCCAAACTATTCTGTGAAACACTTCATAATTGCTTACTGCAAGTAGTCAGCCTCCTGTGAATGTGGTTTCAGGAGGTTTTGGTTTGTGGCTGCTAGTTCTTTGAAATGTGGTGGGGAAACAGTGTAATGCGTGAGTTATCAAATAGAGGCAACGTCTAAAATTAAGTTGAAATATGCCCCAAACCTGGCCTAGCAATCAATGCTATAAATCTGATATCGACAGTTAGAAAAGCAAAGAAACTTTTATAATAACGAGTTGTAATTGAAGTGGAATGTAAACATGACCAATTTCCAATATGCAATGTGCAGGTCTTAATGGATGCCATTGACAACGTTTTGTCATAGTACCAACCATGGTGCCATCTGGTGGATTAATAAAAAACAGTGGTGCCTCCTGGCGGAAATATTTTGATTTGTTTTTACAGTTTAAAAAAAAAATTGTCAAAAGTACTGTTCACTTAATAGAACAAGTTCAGTGTATATGTCTAGATCTATGTATTTATAATATACTGAGAAATACTGAGGAAACCAGCAGCAAACATCACATGACAAGAAATATATTGCAGAAAAACACCGAAAACGAAAGAAAGATGGGCTACCCTGGGAGAGAAATTGAGAAAATGGCCACAAACAGACAAGAGTGGAGGACCATGGTCGATGGCCCATGCTCCCAGTCAAAACAAGTACAGGGTTATGTCATGGGGTTTGGTCACAGGGTTGTTCAGTTTTGGTCACTCACCTGATAAACCTCACCTGTCGCGCTGCATGAAGACAATGTCCCACAGTTCTATCACCTGTGAACTGGCAGCGTTCTGTGGTTGTGGTCGTAGTGCAGAACACGGACCACACGGCCCAATCTCTCCCATCTCACACAAGTTGTCCCACATCCCAAAGGGAAGAACTCTCTCGGGAGGCAGACTACAATGGAGCGGGAAAGTAAAACTGGGTTGTTAGGGCCAAATGTGTTGGCTTTTTTAATGCTTAGATAATATTTGTAAAACTAATTTTACTACCCCAGGGTTGCACCTGGATATGACTTGTTTCTGAGAAATAAGAGAACATGTAAAAAATGCAGTGGAGATGAAGTTGTATTTAATTAAATGAAATCCTTAAGTTTAATATTTAAGAACTGTCACATTTCACTAGGTTCGGTAGTTAGTTCATTCTAAAATACAAGGCCCTGATTTTACTACATATCAAAAATTATTAATTAAATATTCCTACCAATGTCATTGCAGCATATCTTGGAAACATTTGGCATGGAACAATTAAGATATATTCCTTGACATAATTCTCCCACTGTCTAAGTCAGGTAATCATCTATACAACTGGGTGAACTGAGGCAATGTGGAGTGGACAACATGTTGGAAAATAAATCCACCTTTTTAACCCTTTAGATCCCGTGCACCTGTATGTGCCAAGTAAATACTTCCCAAGTATGTCCGCTGCTGTCAATGGCTGTACAAGTGTCGTCACCTACTGGACAGATACGATACTAAACCAACCCTTTCTTCCAAATCTTAGCCTTGAATTGTAGCTACTATTTATATGTCGTTGAATTGAAAAAGTTTTCAAATTATTTACAGTTGAAGTTCTCCACATGTGGAACTTTTAAAAGCAGACAGGGGAACGGGCTGATTTCTATGGCAAAATTGTACAATGTTTCCTACCAGCCTAAAACTAAGAGGAAGTGAATTCCATAGAGTTGGTGCAGCATCCTAGAAAACCCTAGTTCCAATGTTTCTTTCAACTCTGGTCTCTGGGAACACATAACAGATCAGAACTAGATCAAATCTGTCTGGACTTTGCAGGAGTAATCAGTGAATGTAAATATGATAGTTGCTTAGGTGAAAGCACCTCACAATTAATAGTACACTTTAAAAAAAATAGTTTAATATCAGACAGGAAGCCAAGGCTTACAGTGTGCAGACATGTCATAGAAGTATCACCACTGGGTGTTCAGAAAATGTCATACACTTGACAAAAAGCCTCAAAATTTGATACTTTATGGGCAGTGTTTTTTTATAGTTCAGTACATATGGGTATGTCATACAGACAAAATAAATATAACATTTTGTGTAATTCAATTTAACAGAGAAAAAAATTATGACACCACCTTGCAGACAAATCTGACAGTGTGACGTTAAGTTTTCATGATGTGACATTTATAAATGAACTGCACCAAGCCACCAACCTTGAAATAGCCCACTTCGGCCCACTTCGTCAATTGATGTGAAACTAAACCGACCCATTCCTCCAGATCTTAGCTATGAATTGTGGCTACTATTTACATTTCGTTGACCTGAAGGTGTTAAGTTATTTGTTGTTGAAGTTCTACACTTGTGGACCTTTCAAAAGCTGCCTGGGAAACAGGAATACAGGCTAATTTCTCTAGCAAAGGGCTAAGAAACCTGCCAAAATCATTAACTAATATAACTCGGAGCAATCCTAAGACAACACTGATATGTAAAAGTTAGTGCTGAGATTCCTACCCAGTCTGAAGCCAGATGCCTCTGCATTCTAGTCAGGTTCACGACCTGCCTCTTCGTTTCCACCAAAGTAGGTCACATACAGGTGGCATTGAGGAAGTCCATAAACATCGGTGAGTAGTTTCAACGCCGTTGTACAGGCTTCTTTCTGCATAAAAAAATAGTCACAATATTAATTTATTTCATAAAAGAAAGTGCTACTTTGGGCCAAACAATATTGGCCCTAAATATATAATAGGAGTCAACATTATGTAAATTTAGAGCTACACTCCTTCAAAATGGACTATCAAAATTTGCTGCCAAATAAAATGTGTAACTCATAGTAACACAGTCTCCCCAGGTCGTACTTTCTGCACATTATTCCTATTTCATCAGTTACAACATTACAAGACGTGAATTCAGTGGACCGCGGGTTTATAACTACTCTAGCATAGAAGTCATTGTAATGGTTTATTATTATTATTACAAACTAAAGTAATATTGTTTTGAATATCTTAAATCTTGCCAAACACAGCTGCTTCTCTACCTGACTCATTCCTGCATTGATGACGTAACTTATTGAAGTAAGTCCCCTCATCATTTTTAGAACGACAGAAGAAAATGGCACAAAAAGGTGATCGTGACACTTGAAGATATTAATGAACGATTCCCGAGTCTTCTGTGACGACGATGTCTGATTGGCTGCGAAAGTGGGGTGGCATCTTGCTGTAAAGATTCAGTAAAATAATACATATTAGAAGCAAATATCCTGTTGGATCTCCCTCAAATTAATCATTATGATAATTAAAGTTAATACTTATTACTAATTAAGCATCGCAAATTTAATGTATAAACGACTATTGTGAATTATGTCAAAACATTAGTTATAACATGAAAACAAACACTATGCAAACAATCTTAATATTAAAAATAAGTTTGTTAAGCACTGTTTCAAAATAAGTTAAAACTACCTCGTTGCAATTGTTTTCTCAAATTTAGACCAGTGCATGTAGACTAAATACTTCTGAGATTATTAGTTTTAGAGGTTCCTGATTTGCTACATACCTCATTATATTACATAACCATGTCGCATACATGCCTACTGTCAACATTGGCAGTTTTTGTCAAATATTAATATGCCTATAGGTGTTTCGGGAAAGTCACCACCAAAATTCCTACACGTCTTCGAATGTGCTTCAAACTGCAACATCTCACTGCCAAAGGTGTGACATTTTGAACGTTTCATCCTTGCTGCTTAATGCACTTGGCTAACAAAATCAGCTAAATTACAGATGTTAAGCTACATTCGGACTGTGAAAGCGTCCAAGTTAATGTCAAGTTGAGAGTTTGATAAAAAATATATGTAGACATATTATGGCACACTTGACAGTTTGTCACATCATTAATATTTGCTTGACAGCCAAATAAAAACGATGCCCTGTCCATAATGTTAGCCAAAAAACAGTCACATAATTGTATTATAGGTCTATTTTGATATTTTATAAATCATAGATCATGTACATTAGATTTCCAGAACATTGTGATCCAAGGCAGCCTGCAACATCCACTGATGTGACAGCTTTCTTGCTGCTAGTTGATAAGACACTGCTTGGTTTGGACACGCCACCATAAAGAGGCATCACATGACCAGATGCCACTGATGGTCACATTTTAAAATGCTGATTTACGCAGTGCTTTAAGTGGTTGTCACACAACCAACATGCAATTATTATGTCCACATTGTTTACACAAGGTTACCAATGCACAGGCCATATATAACAAATATGACCGGTGACTGTTCTAGTGAAAAATGTCTGTTTTCTTCCTCACATACTGGTGTTGACCAAACAAAATTATTTACTTTCGATCTGTACTATTCTATTCGTGAATGTTACTGATGTTTATCTTTTCCACTGAGTACATGTAGTGAGCACATCTTTGTTCATTCTGCCTATAAATGTGTTGCTTCTCATCAGGTAATAAACAAGATTACCTTTGTGAGTTTAGTCCCATTATATTGGTAGTATTATTGTAGAATGAGTCCTTTTTCACTCCTTGTGGACACACTGGTGATTTCATGGTAATTAAAGTGCTTTGTCACAATTGCAATTACTTTTAAATTCACACTCCTATTCACTAAATAAGGCAGCTCATTGCACATGCGCTCAGTGGTCACCCACTGTCATATAAGCCATGACATCTGTTTTTATCAGAGATTCACAGATCAAATATCTGCACTGCAGTGTTAGACATTTTGGAATCCCGACGTTGAGTTATTCTGGCTACAAGATTGAGGAGCTGGCGCTGGATGACACAATCAATTCGGCTTTCTCTCGGTTTGAGGTAGGACCTTGTTACTGCATGTTCTCGTGTCAATATTATATAGCAGCATGTTAATTCATTGTTTTTACCGGATGCTATCATTCAATCAATCAATATTTTATTTCCAATAAACACTTCAAATTTCACAACAATAAAACATAGAATACAACGCCATATTCAATGTAATTATTAGAAATTGTGCGTTGGAAAGGGGGTGAACATAAGTATAATACTTATCTATGGTTCACCCCCGGCCCGAGTAGTTATATAATAATAATAATAATACATGGTACATGAAAAATGCTAAGTTACAAATCCCTAGATGATATGTCTACAACACATTATGTTTTATTATGATTGTTTTTAGGCCTATTACATAGATAATTTTATTTAATTTCTTTTGTGGTTCAATGTATGCCTCCAGTCTGGAGTTTTAGATTTTTCACTACAAATTATATGAAAAGAAATTATTATTATTATATTATTAATGTGTGTTAAAAGTATGTTTTTTACGTTTTTCAAAACTTTTGGTGATTGTGATTATTGCATGTTGGTGTGTAAACAGTCAGCGCATGCCTACTAGCATCTGTCAGCGTAGGTTTTGGGTTGCTACACATCAGTTGACATTTCAAGACGAATTCGTTATACAGACTGGAAAGTGGCTTGGTGTCAGTGCTAATGGAATATATTCATAAACCCACTGGTATACTGTTTTGTTAAATCAAATAGGTGATATTAACAAACTGCGTTATCGCTCACGGACGAACGTTTGCTAGGCAAATTGTTGTATGCAGTGTTACGTGTTTGGTGCTATTTTCTTCTAAGAGAACAACTCAGCAATCCGAAATGTATTGCCGACATTGTCATAAATCCTGGTATTCTCTCGTATGTATTAGACTTATTAATGTCATAACGTGTCCACAACGAAACACTGTCACATGGTTTTACTACCACCATCTAGTGGAAATTACACACAATTGCAAAAACGGTTGTCGCTACCATGTGGGGCCACCTAAAAGGCGGGCAAGTAAAGGGAGGCGGACAGGGAAGAATTACGAAGAATTACGAAGCGTTCTATCTCCATACATCTTCTTTACGTGCGTTGCTGTTATAGTTGTTGTTGTTAATGTTGTTGCTTTTTTGCGCGCGCAGCACCATCACAATCTCAATTTGTTTAACTTTAAAAGTATTCAGCGAGTGTGAGTGCGTGCATGCGTGCGTGCATGTGTGAGTTGCAAAATGAAGAAAGCTGCGTCCTAAAAACATGTACAGTTATTTTGATAAAGATGAAGTTTTGTAACCTGAACTATTAAAAGAAAGGACGTCTTTTGGATCTTATGGGTTGTCATTATTTACAAATTAAATATTTGTGATATGAAAGTGATGACAATTCAATTGCCCATGTAGCGGCATATTTTGGGGCGGCACTTAATTTTTTAAAGTCACATATATTTATACATTGTGGATCAAACAAACACTGAACATATCATGAAAAGCCCAGTTCGTTAGCGCCAATCATCAGATGAACATGCATGTGTACATTTAATTTCTCAAACAGGTGACACCTACGTGAATTTCACGTGTAGTTTAGTGGTACACTCTCAAAGCGCATTGCATGACCAAGCTTTGTAGCATGCGTAGTCTATATATCATCGATCGACTTCACGAGGAGATGAGAAATATAACGAATCACATATGATGGATGCGCTCGATCTCCTTCAGTGGGTGGGGAAGTGGGGGACACGAGACATCGTTCCATAATTTGCTCTTGTCGCTCAGGACATTACTCGTCATGTGCGTGAGTGTGGTCTCTTGCGGGAGAAGCTTCTCTAAACTGAAGATCAAGATGTTCCTTTGCTAAAGCATAGGATAATAACGATTGAGTAATCTAGCTGGCGGTCATGTCGATCGAGCGAGATATGAGCAATATCCTGGACTTTGACTGATCGCTGAGTTCACGTCACCCAAGGCCCGAAATATTAGGCTATAGAGAACAAAAAGGAGCTTAATTCCGCGCTCGGCACCAACGTATCACTCCCGGTCTCGTTATATGGGGCAATTATAAGATATGCTCCCTCCTATGGACGTCTTGCCCCACAACAGTAACACTCTTTCTCTATTGTATGAAATATGAATATTGAAATGAGGAGTGACAATACCCGCTACACGGCGTACACGATACGCGGTGCGTGTGCTACCTCTTTCGTCTCCCCTTGTGGAACTCTGTTTTCCCTTGGAAATGCATAGTTAGCATACTACTCACCAGATGACGGCACCGTCGTGTGCAGTGTCTGAATTTAGAGGTCGTTCACAATTGTCGACATCTTCCTATTCGCACAAAGCGCACTAAAGGAGGGGGTCAAAGCCCACATGCTTATTTTTAAAATGTCGGTCGTAAGCTAAATACGACCTTCGTTGCGTGATGCAGCACCGCGCGGTGAACTGTCACGGAACTACCATTGTTTTAATTTGTGTAACCGTTCATCGCGCGATGAACTGTCACGGAACTACCGTTGTTTTAATTTAACCGTTCATCGCGCGGTGCTGCAACAAAATGCAACTTGTAAATTCACAATTTCGTTGAATACGAGCATTACTACGACACCACGATGTTGTTGGAAAAATACAAAGCTTCATCAAAAATAAGTGCTTGTAGACATATTTCGATGATTATTATTGTGTGCCCTGTACATACATAGCATTATTACATCGGTACGTTTTTCAATCTATAATATTATCGACATTTAAAGTAGGCCTACTAATTCGGAAGGGGTAGTGAAAATTAGCATGCTTTGTACTAAAATGTTGATAAATGTTGACAATTGTAAATGGCTAAACTTATGTTGTGCTGACACAGTCGCACAAACGGCCCTAAAAGTTTTGTTTCTCGGATATCGCGATATATTTATTTCACACGCCTAATGAATTCAACAAATTCAAAGTTGGGGAATATATTTCCTATAGTCGCAGTCGGTTGTCATTTGGTTTTAAAGCAAATGTTCATCTGTCATGTCGTACTCGATGACGTAGGCAATAGTTCCGTTGTCATCGCATGGGCCATTTTGTAAGCGATAACCGCGTCATGCCGTACATAACTAGTTCCATGTGAATTGGACACGCCCGATTTAGAAATCATAACTGCGCCCCTGTATTGGATAGTGCATATTGAATGCGTGTGATATAACATATTTGTTGACAACATTACCCTTGTCAGGTTCGCCATCATTGTCGGTCTCGATATAAAGTGCCGGGTTAACCACGGCACTAGTGGTGCACTCGTACCAGACCCCCACAAAAAGGAGATCCCCACAAAAAAAGATATTTTGTCAGACTGCAGTCTTGCCACAAAGCACAACGCGGTTAATTTTTGTTTTGTTCAACATATCTAACAGTTCAAATCATCGACATCGGCGCTACGACAGACGACAGCAATCAATTCGATCAAGAAGAATTCGACCTGGCACTAAACACTCTGCGGTCGTGAAAGTGTCCCGGCGCCGACCAGCTGCCTGCAAAGGTCTACTAGCACTCCGACACCGCACGCCGTCAACTGTACGAGACAGATGCCTGCAGAAGTCTACCAGCACTCCGACACCGCATGCCGTCAACTGTACGAGACAGCTGCCTACAGAAGTCTACCAGCACTCCGACACCGCACGCCGTCAACTGTACAAGACGGCTGCCTGCAGAAGTCTACCAGCGCTCCGACACCGCACGCCGTCAACTGTACGAGACGGCTGCCTGCAAAAGTCTACCAGCGCTCCGACATCGCACGCCGTCAACTGTACGATATCATCTCGCAGATCTGGAGTGAAGAGCTAGTGCCGGAAGTGGTAACGCGAGGACAATTCAACATGTTTTTCAAGAAGGGTGAACGTAATGATATATGAAACTACAGCGCGATGCCAACCGTCTCAGTACAAATAACGCTCGCTAAAGGTGAGACGGCAGTGGCGATGTTTATCGACTACCCGCTTTCTACAGCGTTCCACATACATCGTTCCACTTGGAGATACGAGCAGACAAAACGAAACTAATGCATCTCCATCCGAAGTTGAAGGTATCGACAACGACGATAGGAGACATCGACGCGATAGGACTCACCCACAAGTGCCCAGACTGCCGCAAACGTTCCCCACCAAGCGAGGCATGACGCTACACTTGTCAAGATGGTGTACGAAAGGCGATTTCATTCGGTCGGTTAAAACTCCATCCTTAACTGATTTAGCCTAGTGCAAACCCGGTTCGTTGGTGTCCAAATATGTGAATGGTATAACATCCACAGTCGATTTATTTTAAAATGCATATTTTTATTCAAATCATCGACAGAATTTACTTTAATTGTTAGATCTGGTACGATCCAACGACTAAATAGTGGATATCCAAAATCATAATCACTGTGCGGGTCAATGCCTATCATGGGCGTGACTGACATCTTCTCGCCGATCACATGACAAAGTTACGGAATTTCACCAAAGGTGAAATTCGTGAGTTTTTAGCGTTTCCATTTTCACTTCACTTAATGTTTAATCAAACATTAATGAATTTAATAATTTGTCTGATTATTTCACAAAACAACTACATACAAAAGTTGCACAAACGATATAGCATGTTGGACACTAGGTAATTGTTCAGAAAATTAATTTGAAATGAGACTAGCAAAAACTTCGACTTAAAGGAGGGACCTTGAAGGGCACGAAGTCTGATAGGCAAATTCAATCGACATGCAATTTTTTTCTATTTGACTTTTGCTATTGTATAGGCGAAGGACACGCTCGACAAAAAACGTAAGCATTTTCATGAAACTTGAAACCTTACAAAATGCCATAAACAGAGCAATAAACACGTATTTCATGGATATATACATTGGAATATATATATATATATATATATATATATATATATATATATATATATATATATATATATATATATATATATATATATATATATATATATATATATATATATATATATATATATATATATATATATATATATATATATATATATATATATATATATATATATGTAGAAGTGTGAAAGTATTAACTTTTTGTCAGAACGCATGTCCTGTGTACTCATAATTAATTATTTGGAGCGCATTTCTTCTGCTTCTTGACGCCAATGTGCCGGTTGTATGTCACGGAATACACGTGTGAAACGGTTAGTGAGTGTCAGTTTTAAAACTTCATTTATTAGTTCCGTAGCCAAATGGCTACGGAAAGCCAAAATTAGCACGTAGGTTATCTACGGGCGCGACTTCCGCCCCTATGAAATAATGCGGCGGACGATTCTGCCTAGAAGTCTGACCGCCTGGTGAAGCACGCCACGTGAAGGCTGGTACCTTGACGAGATCGCTCAAAGAACGTTGACCGGAACCAACACCTGAATGTCCGCAGTCATCACCGGCCGTTCTGCCCACGAAGAAGCGTCATCACCATCATTCGACGTCGTGGAAGCTGCAAACACTCGCAAATGGAGGTGGCTTGGCCACACTCTAAGAATGAACGAAGATCGTCTCGTGGGCCGTGTGCTACTAGCAACATCTCCTCAACGTCCGCCCTACGACCCAGGCTCGCTGCTATAGCGGAAATCGATCGTCCGATTGCCGAATGTCTATCGAACTTAGCCGCTGAACCCCATCAACTCCACGCTAAAAGGAAGAATGCAGCGCGAGACTATGCTGTTCCCTCCGGGAGACAAGCTACACTGCTATGTTGTGTTATGATCACATCTCTAGAACCATTGGTAACTAATTTTGGTGGAAACATTTTGATGTCACCCTTTGTTTGCTCTGGGGAACTTGTACGGTCTCTGTGTCACGCTGTACTTTCTTATTTTAATTTCTGGTGTGTAATTGCACGCTGTAATTCTTACATGTCATTGCACGGTGTAATTCTTACTTGCCATTGCACGCTGTAATTTCTTGTTTATCATCGTGCGCTGTAGCGTCTGGTATGTATGTATGCTTGTGTACCGCCGTCGACAACACTTGATTAATGCTTCTCCTCAAACATTGCTGAATATCCGTTACCTCTGTAGTCAATACCAATTCTCGATCTTCGTCTTTCACACACACTCGGTAAGGGCCCAACAAACAGTTTCTACCAGACCCCCCATGTTGATATTCCGGCACTGTCGATGGAAGTAGGTGCCAATTACATTGCGGATAGCCGCGAAAAGTAAACAACCTGACAACTCAGTGGAGAACGACTGAACAATGTTGCGGCAACACGAGTGAATACATTACTCGCTGATACGTCGTTTTCAACAGGTCGTTCACAACAGGGCCTGGCAGTAATGACGCTAGGCATGGACGGAAGACCAGCCACATTGTATTGACTTCCGTATAACATATTGATTTTGGGGAGTTGGGATGGAATACAGCCATATAATACGGATTTGCATAAAATGAAAAAATCGTTATAAACTACATATTTTCTTGCGCCCATCACACAAGCATAACAGCGAATGTCGCACTTTTAGAGATCGAATAGCCCGTGTGCTGTTTCTCCTAAAATACTTTTGATGCCTGGCAGATTCCAGACAAAACCTACCGGATATTGTTCGATGTATGTCATGCCCGTCCTCTGGGGGGATTTTGTTTGACAGTAATGTTTTTTCAGAAACCCCCGACTGGTTGAGTACGCCCGAACGTCCCCCCCCTTCTGAGGACGGATCTGTAGGTATATGTCATAGTCTGACTGATCTCTAGGTATATGTCATAGTCTGATTGATGGCGACACTCGATCGGAATATGAATGCTATAAACCATTTAAACAATGCACAAATGTTATACGGATGTGTACGCCTTTTACATAATGTCAAGACAAAATATGGATTTCAACCAAATAAATAGTGTAGCTCAAAGTGTAGCGAAGGTCATATCTTTTTTGTCACCATTGATGACCATTCTGGTTTTTTTAAGATCGTTGTTTAGGCTCTGTCCAGTCGTCCGGACGGTCGTCCTCGTGGTACTAAATGATGGAGTCGTCAGTACGTTTGTCCACCTTGTTTAGGCTCTGTCCAGTCGTCCGGACGGTCTTCCTCGTGGTACTAAATGATGGATTCATCAGTATGTTTGTCCACCTTGTTTAGGCTCTGTCCAGTCGTCCGGACGGTCGTCCTCGTGGTACTAAATGATGGAGTCATCAGTATATTTGTCCACGTTGTTTAGGCTCTGTTCAGTCGTCCAGACGGTCTTCCTCGTGGTATTAAATGATGGAATCGTCAGTACGTTTGTCCACCTTGTTTAGGCTCTGTCCAGTCGTCCGGACGGTCGTCCTCGTGGTACTAAATGATGGAGTCATCAGTATATTTGTCCACGTTGTTTAGGCTCTGTTCAGTCGTCCAGACGGTCTTCCTCGTGGTATTAAATGATGGAATCGTCAGTACGTTTGTCCACCTTGTTTAGGCTCTGTCCAGTCGTCCGGACGGTCGTCCTCGTGGTACTAAATGATGCAGTCATCAGTATATTTGTCCACGTTGTTTAGGCTCTGTTCAGTCGTCCGGACGGTCTTCCTCGTGGTACTAAATGATTGAGTCATCAGTATGTTTGTCCACGTTGTTTTTCGTTCAAGTAAAGGTTTGTTCCTTCCAACACAAACCTGACTTTTATTGGACGCATTCAGCCACGCTGCAATCACTGCGAGGAGACTATTCGCTCACATCTAACGGTTACTGTTGATAGCCAGGTACCAGTGTATACAGTTTAGTGAACGGAGGCAACATTGTATGAACAAAACTACCTAAGTGTCAAAAAGAGAGCAAGATGATCGAACCCCATTCCGCTCGACTGAGAGTGCGATGTTCTCACAATGACACACACAGCGCCCAATACGGATTCACGCAGTCTTATTATAATCGACCAAGTGTATGTTTGTATGTTACTCCTCCTAGAGCTTTGCATGTCGGGCGTCAAACTTTCAGGGGTTCTTCTAAGAACGACCCAACGGTCGGATCGTCTCAGTTTATTGTTTTTTTAGAAACTCACCCCGCTATTACCACTTCTACGAATAATCGAATTACAGCTTTGTGGTTATTACGTACAGCTGGCCGCAACATTACGCGAATAATTATGGAAACGTGGGCCCCAGCACAATGAAACAAATTGAATCTTACATCATATCCGGCCTCCCTCTGGTGTAAGAAACAAGTAATACAGGGCTCCGTGTCTGCCATAATTGCAAATGGGTACCACGTGTTTTGTCTGAGTAATTGTGAAACGTTATGTCTGAAGAGGTGAGATAAACTTTGTCTTTTTGAAGCGACAGTTTTCTTTTTGAAGCAAAATTTTGTGTTAGTAATTAGTGATAAATAAACAAAACATTGACTTTATGGACCAAATCAATGAGAATAGAAATGGCAATTCCGATTTCATTATAGAAAGTTCCAGTGTGGAAAAGTGAGAGAAAAAGGTGGGGTATATTGGGAAGAAATGTTGGGGTAGAGTGAGACAAAATGTTGGGATACAGTGAGACAAAATGTTGGGGTAGAGTGAGATAACATGTTGAGATACAGTTAGACGAAATGTTGGGGTAGAGTGAGACAAAATGTTGGGGTAAAATAAGACGACATGTTGGAGTAGAGTGAGACACACTTCCTCAAATATACGTTTTTTGAAGTTACTGTTTGTTAATACTTTTCCAAGTCTGTGCATAAGTATGTAGAACCAAAACGGAAAACGGAGATGGGGACATTCTAACCCCAGTCCCCGAAGGCGGCTGCAGAACAAGCAGATCACACCATGCCTTACAGCAGGTGGCGCTACTAACCTACCAAAAACATTTAATGATTCCCAAAGACTTCAGAGGGTACCAAAAAGCTGAGGAGAGGAAAACACAACTTGTCGCCAAAAAAGGAGAAGTATCACAGCTACTGAAGCACCAGAGAAAACTGAATTGGAAATGAAAGCTGCCATTACGCATCAAAGGATATAAAAGGAAGTCGTCCAGTCAAAAAGTGTGTCAAGATGAAACTGATGAGTCTGATGAAGATAGTTATTCCAGTATTGAACTTAATGAAGAGGCATAAAGTGAAAAAAGGAATGATAACTATGTCCGCGTTGAGTTCTAACACACAAAGAACAGTAAGAATAAGGTTCACTACATTGGTGAAGTACTGGAAGAAAAGGATAAGACGTATTGAACTTAATGAAGAGGCATAAAGTGGAAAAAAGAATGATAACTATGTCCACGCTGAGTTCTGTCACAAAAAGAACAGTAAGAATAAGGTTCATTACATTGGTGAAGTACTGGAAGAAAATGACGAGGATAATGATTATGAAATCAGCTTCTTACGAGCTAGCAGAAAAATGTCCGGTAAATGTCGAATGTAAGGAATTCCATATATGTCATCAGTAAATGATGACAGTATTAGGGCCATGTTGCCATCGCCAGTGTTCTCTAGCCATACAAAACGCAATATGATAAATTTCTTATATCAGGAATTCCAAATACATCAGTGCCATATATATTCAAGGCCAATGTTCACTCTCCATATAAAATGCCAGATGATAATTTTATGAGGTTGAGTTTGGAAACATCAACATTTGGTAAACACAGACGAGGGTCCGTATATACAGTCATTGTTCTTCTGTCAGAGACAATCACAGTTGGAGAAATTATATTTTGAGATAGAGGTTTTTGAAATTGACATTTGGTAAAAAAAAAAACACGAGGCCCCTATTCATGCATTACAAAAATGTAGCTCTTGGGCTTAACCGAAAGCCATTTGGCTAATTGTATATTTGATTGTATAATTGAGTTACGGTTACATCTAAGACAATTTAACAAGACTTAACAAGATTGCCATCTCGAACAACAAGTTCCAGATGGAACGTGGACAAGGAAGCCATTGGCTTATCGAGAGTCCAACAATTTTCTCATTTATGTGTAGCCCGCCCTTATCAGATATCTGTCAATTATATTTTTAAACATATTCACACTACTAGCATTAACACAATCATTTGGCAGTTTGTTCCATTAATTTATCACCCTCTGTGAGAAAGAGTACTTTCTCATGTCCAACCTACACTGCTCCTTAACTAATGCTGCTTTGTGTCCTCTGGTTCTACTGCCGCTTTAAGTTTGAAGAACATATTCCTATCAACATCCTCATAACCGTTCACTATTTTAAACACTTATATTTGGTTTCCTCTTAGTCTCCTGGTCCCTAGTGTTGTCAAACCACATTGTAATAAGCGACTTTCATAACTAAGGTCTCTCAATTCTGGAATCATTTTAGTTGCTCTTCGTTGTATTCTTTCTAGCTTGTCTATGTCTTTTTTACGAAATGGCCTCCATGCTTGAATACAATATTCCAAATGTGATCTATCTATTGCTTTGTACAGGGGTACAATTAGATGTTTCTCCTTATACGTAATATTTCTCCTAATTAGCCCTAGAATTTGATTTCCTTTCGAAGCAGCAATCCCACATTGCTCTGAAACTTTCATGTCAGCACTAAATGTTACTCCTAAATCCTTTTCTTGTGTGTTTCTACCTAGTACAGCATCCCCCATTTTATATTCCTCGTCCATATTTCCATGTCCTATGTGTATACATTTACACTTCCCAAAATTGAATAACATTTGCCATTTTTCTGACCATTTAACACATTTTTCTAGATCATCCTGTAAACTTTGTTTATCTGTATCATTAGTAACCTTTCTGAATATTTTTGTGTCATCTGCAAATTTGAGTACTTTGCTAGATATGTCATCCTCCAAATCATTTATATATATATATATATATATATATATATATATATATATATATATATATATATATATATATATTAAAAACAGTAGAGGGCCTAATACTGATCCCTGTGGTACCCCACTCAAAACAGATTTCCAGTTTTAAATCTCACCACCTACTGTTACTCTCTGTCTTCTGTGTGTAAGCCACTTTTCTATCCAGTTGATTACATCATTACCTATACCATGGACTTTTAGTTTAAGTAACAATCTTTGATGTGGCACTTTATGTAAGGTGCTAAGCTATTATAATCGTTATGTTTATCAAATCGTGTTATGTCAATACAACTGATGGCGCCTGTTTAAACAGTAATATATGTATGTTGGCCTTTCACACATAATGACTCGCTGTCCCGTGTACTGTCGCAAAGAACCCGACTAGTGGTGCACAGTGAGACAGCTTGTGTTCACTCATTTGCTTGGCCGTAGTTTCCTTGTGTTTATCTGACAAACCTAATGTCCCTCTTATATACATAACTTCATAGTCTACAACCTTATACTGTTTGATGTTTTACATCAGCCAGCATTACAGGTATGGTCCCATGTAAAACTGCTGTGTCTCACTATGTCCCACTTTCCCCTACGTTCAATTGTTGACAGCATCATGCGTTTTTTCTTCGCTTGTCTCAAGTTACGTAATACGAGACCAATGCGTCTCTAGACGTTGCTATGACGGCCATGTTATCCCGTGTGGACTACCCCGTGTGGCATTTCTTTGCTAGTAACGTATTATAGACAAGGCGCACATCCGGACATGGTTAGTTATGGATGATAGTCGCTCATTCATTAAGCATCAATCAATATTAGCGCTACATTGTAATCTTGACAATGACAGGCTTCGGCTTATCGCAAGTCGATAAACAATATGGCTTCAGTGAAGATGAAGCCATAATGTTGAAATATATGACCTATTCAAAGTGAATGACGTGTCATATGGGATTTGGTATGGTCGGTGTTACCGGAATCCACTATCAAATGTAGCCTATCGCACCATGGCGTGAAAAACCATGGCGTGAAAAAAAGGATGAAATGGTACCGAGCATGCTGCGGAAGAAGGGAGCGACCCAGGAATGTGTTTGAAACAAGCCTTGTCAAACATTGTTAAAGATGCTTCCACATTCCATCTAACCCATCGAGAATCACATTCGTTGATGTTCAGAATTGGAGATTAGTGTTGTGTATTTTAGGTATGTCGAATGCAGGCGTCACAGCGTCGTTGGTTCTTGTTGGTCGTGGCACGGACGTTGTATCGCTGACCACGACAGGATAAAAGTTGGTTTCATAGATTTGATCCAGGTGGCGTCGCGACCTAATTTCTCCCACCTTCACAGTGAAACTCACTGGCCCTGTTTGTCGCAACACTCTTCCAGGAACTCATTTCGGCCCAGAACTGTAGTTTCTCGTCATCACTGTTTGGCCTGAGAGGAAACGTCTCATTTCCCCTTTCGTGTCAATGAAAGTTGTTTCTTCGAGACTATGATCTCCAGATCAGGTTTATTATATCTAAACGTGATCTGCTGTTGTGGCCCAACATTAGAGGTGTTGGTGCTTGACATGTCGTTGCGTGCGAGGTGTTGCGGTAGGCGAGCATCAAGTTGCCCAGCCTGTGTCGAATGCTGAGCTTCGAATCCGAGCCGGACAACGATCCGAGTAGAGACTTTTTGAAGCTCTGCACGAACCTTTCCGAAAATCCGTTTGTAGCAGGGTGGTACGGCGCTGATGTGATGTGGCGGATGCCATTTTGCTTAATGCATTTGACAAACACGTCTGCGACAAATTGCGGTCCATTATAGCTCATAAGTTGCTCCGGTAAATCCCATCTAGCAAACTGAGATCTTAACACTTCAACGGTTTGAGGTGCTGTGGTTGTGGTCATTGGAATGACCTCTGGCCATTTTGAATGGGCGTCAACGATTATCAGGAAAACGTTCCCGAGGAATGGCCCTGCGAAATCGATGTGCAGGCGTTCCCACCGTCTGGATGGAAATTCACAAGGATGCCAGTTGAGGTGCCCGCTGTGTTTCCTGGCAACAGTGGCAGGATTTCGCGACGGCTTCAATTTGCTGGTCGATTCCTGGCCACAAGCCACTTCATTTTTACTATGCCCACGTGACCCTCGTGTAGCTCCAGTAGTACTCTGTCTCGAAGCTTGGGAGGTACGATGACGTGAGAACCCCGCAGTAAACATCTTTGCCGGGCGAAATATTCGTCTTTCCGTTAGTAGTACGGAGCAAAGTCAGTGTTGTGTTTATGTGGCGTGCTCCACTCGTCGTTCATGGTGAGCTGAAGGACCTTAAGAGTTGGCGCGCCATGAAGACGCTTCGCAGCTTCATTCTCTTTTGGGCATGGTAAACTATTACCACAACTTTCTACCTCGACTGTCCACTGACCTGCAATCACTGCATCTGCTACTGCAAAACGACCACAACTGGTGTTGGTGAGAACAACAAGAACACGCATTCAAGAAGTGAAGCGACTGATACCGTCAGATCGGGCGCCCACTCATTATGACGTCAACCGTCCAGTGCGTCTAGAATCTGACGCCTCACCATACGGAATCGGAGCAG
Source organism: Lamellibrachia columna (assembly GCA_963662155.1). Lineage (NCBI taxonomy): Eukaryota > Metazoa > Annelida > Polychaeta > Sabellida > Siboglinidae > Lamellibrachia > Lamellibrachia columna. The sequence goes on along the minus strand of OY759268.1, from coordinate 8,782,539 downwards.
TCATTTCCCACGTCAGGGACGACAGCGAAGAGCGCCCAATCGCATTTCCCTCCAGAACTCTCTCCAAGGCGAAGAAGAACGACTCCCAAATTTAGAAGGAAAATCTCATCGTTATCTGGGGACTGGTTCAACCAGTACATGGAAGGCCGTACCTCTACCATCGTGACCGACTATCAACCACTGTTGGCCATCTTTCATCCCAGCAAATCAGTGTATCGACAGCCGCTGCAAGATTGCAACGCTGGGCATTGTTCCTTGGTTGATGCAGGTATACGATCATGTGTAGAAACACAACGAAACACGTCAACGCTGACTGTCTGCCATACGACGCTGCAGAACTGTTTCACATCAACCAAGTCCACATGATATCAGTCGACAGCGACGAGCTGAGGAGGGACACGAACGAAAACTCAACTCTTATTAAGGTCCTTCAGCTCAGCTTGAAATCGTGTTCACGTTGTTTGTTACTTCGTATACGATAACGAGTAAATACACAACAGTTATGTATTATGCGCAGTCGGTTTAATAAACGAGTGCGCAGGCCTACTTTAGTTGAAACATCTCAAAAATCCTCAACTGATTTAGCCTGTACCAAATCCGGTTCGTTGATGTCCAAATATGTAGGGTGTGAACAGTTTATGTAATATAAAAAAATACTATATTGGTTCAAATCATCGAACGAATTGTCTTTAGTCGCTAGATCTGGTTAGGCTCAAATTAGTGTATATGCAAAATGGTAAACACTTCATGGGGTCAATGCTGATCATGGGCGTGACTTCCATCCTCTTGCCAATCACGTGACATGAAACCAAGGGTGAAATTCGAGTTTACAGCGTTTCCATTTTCAATTCAATTAATGTTTGACCAAACATTAAGCAATTTAATAGTTCGCCTGATGATTTCACACACAAAAACAGCATTAAAAATGTGCATAAACGAGCTAGCATGTTGCAGTGGATATTAGGTACGTTTGATTTGTCGAAAATTAATTTGAAATGAGACTAGCAAAACAGTAGAATTGAGGAGGAACCTTTGTGTCCGTGTGTCCGGTGTCCATGTGTATGTGTTTCCTGGCGTCCGGGGTCCGAGTTTCCATGTGTCCGTGTGTCCGGTGTCCGTGTGTCCGGTGTATGGTGTCCGCTTGTCCGTTTGTGCGGTTGTCCGAATATTAAAAGTGTATGCATACAAAGTATTAACACAATAGGGCCTAAGTGGAATAGTGCACTGTAGGTACACAGAGAGCAATAGGTGCAAGGATTCTTTGTTTTTGAAAGACATTTTCCATATCAAACAATACATTCTTTTTAAATGAAACTGTGTTTATTAATTAATCATCCTTATCTTCGAAAGTGATTTTCAAGATAATAAATCAATTTGCATGTGTTGTATTTGAAAATGTCGACCTATAATTACATGTTATCACAATATTCTGAGTGGCATGTATGGATAACTATTGCATACACATTTAAAAATATAAATATTATTATTTATATTAAATGTTATTATAATATACGCTTCGTGGCAATGTCGCTTACCACCGAACTAATCCTATTTTTGTCACGAACGATATAAAAAAAGCCTTGACCTTTTCTACTAGAGAGTTTTTGGAAACGCACCGATCTCGGCTCCCTTCCCGATGCCGATCTCGCGCGCGATCGATACGGTGAGTAGGAGATCGGGGACCGAGTAGAGTTTTTGCAACACGCGCCAACGTAATCCGATCTAAGCGGATGGCGCCATCTACATCTACCTTTTATTGTGTTGTCCCACAAATTACATGTTTACTTAGAGCAGGTGCTATTTCTGTTTTAATTCTCAGATAAGATCATCAAACCTTGTATTTTTTAAGTGTAAGTAAGTCAGAAGAATAAATAAATTATAATATATTTATTTGCTCATATGTATAAATTTATATCAAAACATTTACGTTTTATATGAACTGAACAGTTAATTAAATTCAACAAAATATGGTGACTTTCCAATTCCAATTAAATTCCAAATCAATCTGTTTTTATTTGTATCAAATCAATTATTATAAGTCACACATTGTTTCGAACAATTCAAATCCAATTCTGATTTCACCAACTCCCGGATTGTAAATTACACCCGAAAATTTACACACACACATCCATTATAATTACAAATCCTGATAGGTCTAGGTAACAGACATGACAAGAAAATTTTGGCAATGGGGCATTCTGTCTCAAATCAATCAAAATAAGAAATTCTTGTGGCACTCGCATTTTTTTATTCTACCAACAGTTTACCAATTAATGTGTTGGTCTATGTAACAACACATGTCAAGCCACAGGTATGTAGCTAGATTAATATCTGGGTTATGACCATTTCCACTTTTGCTGATTTTTTTTTATTTAAAGATGGTGTTCAGTCAAATTTATTTTGGATAATTAACAATTGTAGTAGGGTTTTGCATATACAATGTGTACCAATATATCTATATTTTCAGCAAATTTCAGATACATACCTTTGAAACTTCTCAAGTTATACGCACCTGATACATATAATCTAGAACTGTGTATTCAGAAGGTGTTTCTTGCATTTATAGCAATATTTGCATAGTTTTCTTATTACAGATGGAATAGGTATAAAATCACCTATTTGTGTAATATGATGTGTCCATCAAATATTGTATTCAACATTAAGCAATTTAAATAGGGAATCCAAATATGGTGCACTACACTGGAATTTTATCTCTATGGCCATAGCATTTTTGGTTGCTATACATAGGCCACTTTTCATTATTTACCAACAACAGAAAAACGTCACAAAGTTCTCCTATATGGAGATGTGTTACTGATCCAAAAAGGTTTATTGTGTTCTAACATGCTTTATTGTTGAACTCACTCATTGGCTCAATCTCACACATAAAAACACACACCTTCAATGCCAATGGGCAATGTCAGATTTTGAGAGAACTAATATACAATAGTATGTATGTTACTATCTAGTATCTACACATTTTGGAGAATAACGATAAAAAAATCTCACAATTCTTGCACAAATATTGTCTTGGTTATTGGCATTTTAAGCAGAACAAGAAATATTCCTGATATCCGCAAATATGTAAAATAAAAACACTTGATTTTATGGTTGCATGTCCAAAATTCGTGCGTCACACAATTCCGTGGCAACGCGGTATTTTGTCGTTCTGCAACTAGCGGTTGGTCAATGGAGGTCACTCTTTATGTTAAACTGACAGTTGCAGTTGTGTGCATAGCATCACAACAAAATATGAATTTATTTACGAAAATAATAATCGGATAGTTGCGCTAACCTTTCATATGCGAACCAAAACAAATGGTGCACGAGTCGAAGACGAAGTTAGGAAACTCGAGTATATATTTTATTTATAAAAAATACGCTGTAGAATGTTAACCATAACTGTGTGCTTCTGCATTATACATCATTTCAGCTGGAATGTTTGGTCTGGATTTTACTATACTATAGCATTGATCTACAATGCGATGTCAAAATCTAAGTTTACACCGGTGCTGCCGGTGGTTTCGTGTAGTTTTGTTTACCACAGACAGTGCACACTTAAAACTCTTTTTTTTCCGATGCACTGAGCCCATTGGCAACTAAAATGGGGCAGCTAATCAGTCAACAACAGTCTTACGTACAATTGCTGTAGATTTTTCTTTTTATTCAACCTTAATTTCAACGTACTATAGATAGGTAGAAAACTAACCGATTGAACCTGCGAGATCGGTGTTTTCCCTATCTCATCGACACGACCCCGATCGTATAAACACAAGAAACGATGACGTAGCACGCATAGCGAGAACAAGATCGGGAAGGGAGCCGAGATCGGCGCAAAAACTCTCTAATGACGAAACAATCGCTGAGTCGCGGCGACGATATAGGCCTATAAGGCTCTTGGTATTACTTTGCAGAAAACCTGTGCACTTTCCGAGAAAGACATCCCTGTACCTGATACCCAGAGAAGTCAAAAACCTTTGCCCCACAAACAGGTCCTGTACTCATATTGTCAGCAATTCACACAGGCAATTACAATCACAATAAGCAAGAAGCTACACTAATCTGCCTTGACATCAGCAGAGCATTCGATAGAGCGTGTACAAAGACCTAACGGCCAAACTGGAGTCCATAGTGATTAAGGGAAATTTGTTATCCCGGCTAAATGACTACCTGGAGGATTGAGTTCTGAAAGTTGCCGTTAATAAAAATAAAGGTAAAGGTAAGTTCTTTTATAGAGCGGTATCCAGTCCTTAGGACAGCTCAAAGCGCTTTACACTTCACCCCCTGTCAGACCTGTTCATTCCAAGGCCATTTCTCCTTCTCTTGGAAGCATTCAGCCACGCTGCAATTACTGAGCGAAGAATATTCGTTCACATATCCACCACTGTCTATGTTGCCAGGTACTCATTTATACAGCTGAGTCAACTGTGGCAATGTGGGGTGCTCAAATTTGCCAAAGCTTCGAAGCGACCGCAGTGGGATTTGATACTGGGTTCTCTCGATTGAGAGTCCGGCATTCTATCCGGTATGCTATCGCGCCCAACAGATTAATACGCTCTTTTGCAAAATCTATTAACGCAGGGGTTTCTCATGGATCCATTCTAGGACATCTCCTATTCATCATATTCATCGATGATATGTCAGACAAATACAGAGCCATGTCGTTCTATATAACAGTGCGATAAACAATAATATACAATAAACCTGTATTCCATATCCGTATGATTTCACTAAAGTTGCCATGCATACATATAAAATTATGACGTTTTGTGAAGAAAACCGTACAATCAAATGTGGGTATGGTGCAGCGCTTGATAGCAGCTCCCACAACAGCTCCATCTAATTTGACGTATTTCACTTTCTCGATCGTTTAAACATTTTATCAATCTACTGTGTGTAAGGACATTGTAATCATCATACAATACCTTTTTATATGTGTTTTAATTATGATGTTTTTATGTGACTTTACCTAAGCCTGGTTTGGTCAGCCTTTTCTACAGACCGATAAGCGGAACGTTCTTGGATTATATAATCACGATGCAGTATTCAGCCATACCTATCCATAGGCTGGCTGGCAATGTACTTGGAAAGGTCAGTACACAAACAATCGATAAGAACATCGTTGACAAACGCCACCTTGATATCGTAGCCCTGGCGGAGATCTGGCTCACTCACGACGACGAGACAGAAATGAAAAGTGTTGGTGGCGGGCGGCTAGAAATCTCCCGAGTAAGAACGATGACTGACACATTTGAAAGTTTCAGTTTTATACTCCAGTGTCCGAAAACAAGATGCAACGTTCGTATATATGTGATCTACCGCCCGCTATCGTCACCGCTGTCCGCGCGTTCATGGAAGGCCTCAGTCTTACGCTAAGTGCAGCTGCACGCCATCCGAACGAAGCGATCATATGTGATAATTTCAATGTGCACTACGGCAAACCTCGCTCAACTGGCGCAAAGAAGTTTGCGAATGTAATAGAAAGCGCCTGATTCGTTCAGCACTTTACAGGTACGACGCACGTGAATGGAAATATGCTTGATCTGGTGATCACTCCGCGTGCGGTATCGAAAGTACGCGTCGGTTGAGAAGCGGGCACACACGCCGATCATCACACGAGTCATCACGGTCCGAAGACGCCGTGGCATACCGAGGAGCTAGCCAACGCAAAGCGCGACCTCCGCCGTTTATGAATACACGCCGCTCTACGAGTTCACGCTGGCGATGACAGCAGACATCAGACGGATCATTATTAAATTTATTGCGAAGTCCTGCGACCTTGATCCGATGCTGACGAGCTTGCCGAAGAACAACATCGACTCGCTCCGATCCTTACTGCCATCGTTGACACTTCTCTCGAATTAGGTGTCGTGCCAGTGGACATGAAGCATGCGTTAGTGACACCAACACTTAAAAAACGCTGTCTCGACGTCAATTCACTCGCCAACTACGGCACTATATCCAACTTAAGTTTCGTGTCGAAAACGCTAGAACGTTATGTTGCGAACGAACTGCGCCATCACGTTGACCCTAATGGCTTTAGTGACCCGTTCCTGAGTGCTTACCTCCCGAGACACAGAACGGATACGGCTCTGGTCGGAATTCATGAAGACCTGACGTAGGCAATTGATGCACAGCGCGGTGTGCTACTTGTGCTACTAGACCTAAGCCTTCAACACACTAGATCACGCCATTCTCCTACAGCAACTCATAATATTGGATTGAGCCAGACGGCACTCACATTGTTCACATCCTACCTGGTAGACCGAACGAACGCGGTAAAGATACGGCAAACAACGTCAGCCGTAGATTTACTCGCCACCTTGATTCGCAGGGCTCATTTCTTGGAACGATGTTATTGAACATATACTGCACATATTTTCAAACAACACTGTATCCACTACCACATATATGCGGACGACCCCCAACTCTATGTTGAGTGTCCACCATCTAATCACACAGACACGCTACGGCAAATCGATGAATGTGTGCGAGACTTAAGACGATGGCTGACCAGCAGTCGACTTCTATTGAACGAAACGAAAACGGAAGCCACCGCCTTTCGTTCTTCCAGTCTACGTTCGCCTGGTGTGGAATCGAGCATTGGTGTTTGCGGGTTCACCGTACCACTGAAGCAGTGTTGTTCCATATACATATCTATAGGCATGTGAGATGTTTGAAGTTCCTGTCTTCATTAGTTTATTATATAATGATCTCCAGAGTTGGTACACAGTAAAAAGTGGCCCATGATTAGCAGGTAAAAATGCTATGTGGCCATGGAGCTAAATATAGCTTCAATATATTTTTTTATGAAATGCCCATACATGATCATTAATACACCAGGGATTTCTGGCAGTTCGATGCATTAATAGTGGCGCCACACTGTGGGCGATGAACCAACCAATGAGATGATCCGCCCCAATTATTTTGAGTCCGCGAGGTGGAGTCAACATCTTTTATTAACATACAATATGGCGGTTCCCAGTACGAAACATCAGTTGCTGACACTGATCGATGAAATCAACATTGTGACAAGGCATGACATTGACATTGTAACGGTTATTTTAGATGTTACGAGATGGCAGAACTGAAGTCGTGGTTGGAAATGTTTATTTAACTTTGCGCAGACAATGAAAACGGGGTGGCCGTATTATCGCTCGCACCACTTGCCATCGCGGCATTGCCACTGCCACTGGCACTGTGGAACGTCTTGATAATTAATTTATGGCAATATGCATTTTGGGCAAGTTATTGAAATGACATACATATATATATATATCGTTTACGTAACATGAAAAATGTAGAAAAAACATAAGACAACTAAGGCTAATTGGTAATATGTAATCGTTTATATGGAAGCCTGTCATATCGTAGGGCTTTCCACTCAGACCACAATGACGTCAATGTTTGAAAAACATTATTTTGAGTTTTGACCTGCTGCTTAGGCAATTTCGTTCATCCCACTTTCCCTGTGTTTTTCGGAAGAGACATTAATAAAACCCATTGGTTCCTTCTGCCTGGTGTCTATGCCAGGAGAAGTTAAAGATCCCACACAAGGGTAAATGTGTAACCTACTGTGGACCAAGTTAAATACGCATGATGATAGAACTGGACATTGTAATGTAAACACAACAATAAAATACAGGCTGTTGAAATCACTTTTGGAAATAAAAATATCTATATTTTTCGTGTACCAAGTATACCCATTGTCCTTCCTATCATTCTTGAATTTGGCACTGACAATCTATACCAATATGTCTACATGTTTAACAAGTTTAAAATATGTAGCTATGTACAGTTATTTGACATGGGTTGTTCCTAGTGGAAGATGAAGAAGAAACCAGAAATTGGCTTAGATTTAAATCATTGTTCATTCCCTTTAAATGACTGCAGTCATGAGTTGCTGTGCCACTGCAGGGAGTTGTTTGAGTTGATGAGGACAGCAAACAGCAGCGAGGAGACTCCGTGTACAGCGAAACAGCAGCGAGAAGACTCCGTGTACAGAGAAACAGCAGCTAGGAGACTCTGTGTACAGCGAAACAGCTCTTTGAGCTTCTTGTACACAAAGACAAGGAGCTGCTTGCTACACTATAGACAGGTACACCATGACACATACAGAGAAGATACTGGGGTACACCTGCCATACAGATAATGTATTATATATATCTGTGTTTCTATGATTGTTTATAAAATCAACATAACAGATGCTCCCCATCAGATGTCGCCAACAACAAGAAGATTTTGTCTACACATGCAGGGATCCTTCCATCACTGACCAGTCCATATTTTGTCTACATACGCAGGGATCCTTCCATCACTGACCGGTCCATATTCTGATAACACATAACTAGATATTTAATCCGGTGCACAGCAGAAGTGTCGTAGTCTGCAATTGTGCCCTTTTCCCTGTTCAGAAAGTATTTTTTCAAGTTGCAAAAACCCTACAAAGGGGCACCGTCTTAAGTGAAACAGTGATCTATTCCCTACTGTGTATGTATAAATTATGGTTATGTAAGTTTATACACATACACTTCATAACAACTTATCAACTACATAGACAAGTGATTTAATGTCAATTATAAATACATGTTTGGCAGCGTTTTTATGTATTGACTTTGTCTACACATTTGGTTAAGCACAACAAATTCTTAACTATATCACCATGACAACTGTTTCCATGACAGACAGCTGATATGGGGAAGTTGCACTCTCTGAAGACAGAGACTTCCGACTTCTACAGACAAACCTGACAGATGCCGAGGACCTCCTGGTAAGTGTATTCTATAGCCCCCCATCCACCCCCCGTATCAGAGTTGGGTTCAGTTACACATCATTAAAACTTTATTACAATTACACAGCATCATAAAAAACTATTAAAATTAAGGCACTTCACTTTGAATCAGGGTTGTTGATGTTCAAATTAATAGTGTGTGAAAGTTTAAGTTATGTGCAATCGATTTAATAAAAGATTGCATTTTTTTGTTAATCTTCTAAATAATTTACTTTGATTGTTAGCTGGGTATAACTCACAAAGTGTGAATATTCTGATGTTATATTATATAGCCTGATGTTACGGTATATAGCCTGATGTCATAGTATATATCCTGATGTTATGATACATGTATATAGCCTGATGTTATAGTATATAGAGCTAGACCACTTTTTTCCCCGAATTTTGAAATCTGAACAAAAGCTTGTCATATTGGATACTAGATAGATTTTTTTGCAAAATGAATCTGAAACGAGATGAGAAAAACACACAAATTGACACCGGGACCTTTATGCCTGCAAACTGTTTTTAATTGCAGCATAGCTGAATGCTTCCCAAGGAAACTGAGTTGATGTTGTAAAGAACAGGTCTGCTCAATGTAAAGGTCCTTTAGCAGTCCCAATGACTAGATACTGTGCTATATAAGAATATGTATTTACCTTTTTTTATTTAAAAAAATTACGACACATGTCCGACATTATGTTTACTTTCTTTTTTCACTGTTCATACTGTTTGCAGGCTTTTACCAGGCTAAACAGAAACTGAAGTCAATGCATCGTTTGAACGAACAGCGGTCATCTTCAGAGGAACTTGTTAAATGTGCTCACAAAGTCAGCACCAACAGCACAGTGTCTGCCCCAGTAACCTGGGCACCAGGTAAGTAATAGGTTTTCGATAGAGCCTACCCGAATTAATTATTCTTGTTGTCATGGATACACCATTGTTCCGACTATCTAATTTAAAGTACAACATTACGTGTTGTACTTCCTTTATCAATTGATCCCACCATCAGTGTTTATAAACGCCCACCATCTACCGATCAAAATCATGCCATTCTGAGTGCTGACTATTGTAATTGCATAATTTTAATGTAATTAGGTTTTCACAAGGTTTTGTAATTGATCATTGTAATTAAAACCAATCGTAGCAGCAAGAATGCATGGATTCACCCAAAACCCTGACTAAGATGAGCAATGATGACACATGTCATCTTTTTTATAAAGGAGTATAGTTGTACTCAACCTATTAATTATTGCAACTAACCCTTTTTGAAGCATTGTGGCCTTATGTTCTACCTTGAGCGAAGAGATTAACTAAGTAAGAAGCATTGTCATTAATGTTTTTTAAGTGTTGCAATTGTTATATAACTTGTGTGTAATGCTTTGTATTTGACAATTATAATTGAGCCCAGCCCAGGTCAGTAAGCTAGTGGCTGTCCACCAACCTTAGTACAGTACAAGGTACATCATTTAGTGACCACCTCTCTGATTTAGTACAAAATTGTATGTTTGTTACAATACATTGCAAATGATGCTAGAATCAGGTATATTGTAGTCAAACCATTGTTTACTATGTTTACAATAATTTGACTAACTGTGCTGCAGTTATAATAAATTTGAAATACAGTTTTATATATCCACTGCAGTTCACTGCAGGGTTGGAGTAATTATGGAGTGTTCTTCATCATTACGATAATCATTATGTCAAAAATATAATTTCATTATCATTATACGACTACATAATTTATCATTTTCATTACAAGCCATCATTTTCATTATCATTACCACATTTTCTGCATACTGAATCCCATCAAGGACAAAAGATGTCACAGCGATTCACAGCTGATTGTCCCATACTACTTTTTATTAATGATTGGCTCATTGGTGTTTAATGACAAATACACCAGATTTTTAGAGCCAATGGTGTGCAGCCTCTAAGAAAGTTGTCTGTACAGTCTGATTGTCCCATACTACTATGTATTAATGATTGGCTCATTGGTGCTTAATGACAAATACATCAGATTTTTAGAGCCAATGGTGTGCAGCCTCTAAGAAAGTTGTCTGTACAGTCTGATTGTCCCATACTACTATGTATTAATGATTGGCTCATTGGTGCTTAATGACAAATACACCAGATTTTTAGAGCAAATGGTGTGCAGCCTCTAAGAAAGTTGTCTGTACAGTCTGATTGTCCCATACGACTATGTATTAATGATTGGCTCATTGGTGTTTAATGACAAATACATCAGATTTTTAGAGCCAATGGTGTGCAGCCTCTAAGAAAGTTGTCTGTACAGTATGATTGTCCCATACTACTATGTATTAATGATTGGCTCATTGGTGCTTAATGACAAATACACCAGATTTTTAGAGCCAATGGTGTGCAGCCTCTAAGAAAGTTGTCTGTACAGTCTGATTGTCCCATACGACTATGTATTAATGATTGGCTCATTGGTGTTTAATGACAAATACATCAGATTTTTAGAGCCAATGGTGTGCAGCCTCTTAGAAAGTTGTCTGTACAGTATAATTGTCCCATACTACTTTTTATTAATGATTGGCTCATTGGTGTTTAACAACACATACATCAGATTGTTAGAGCCAATAGTGTGCAGCCTTAAGAAAGTTGTCTGTACAGTCTGATTGTCCCATACTACTATTTATTAATGATTGGCTCATTGGTGCTTAATGACAAATACATCAGATTGTTAGAGCCAATAGTGTGCGGCCTTAAGAAAGTTTATATAACTTTAAGCTGCTGGAATTTGTTCACACATTATCCTGCGTGGCAGGGCAGGGAGCTGCAATGGTTGATTCATTGATACAGATGTTAAACACAATCAGCTTAGTGCTGGTCCACTGCTGGAAGTCTGGAACCCTTGTCAAGTAAATGATCACCAGTGAATGAATTACATCAATGACAAGGTTGTGGAGCCTGTCTCTGTCAGGAGACTTGTGTGAAGAGGACCGTTGGGTGGGGTACTGACTTCATACGACCATTGAATCCTTTTAGGCATTCAGCAGTCACTGGAGAAACTAGTGGAATCTGCTATTTCCTCCTAAATGGTGACAACTTGATGAAATAACCTCATAAATAACAGCATAATGATCACTATTTTTCATCACGGGTTCATTATCATTACATGAATTTAAAATTGATCATTTTCATTATCATTATGTAATGAACACCATCATTATCATTTATTATAATGACTCCAACCCTGGTTCAGTGACAATGTTAAATGTGTAGCATTATATTTTATTTATTTGTTTAAGCCAAGCGATACTGTTTTTAACAAACTATATAATATGTATATTAGCAGGGCTCGAATTTGGTGGTGGCCAGCGGCAATTTGCCGCAGTGCCCTAGCAACTGGCCATAGTGTCTCAAAAACTTAACAATGAATTACTAATACTCTCAATTTCAATTGTGACGTCATCGGCTGAAAGCAACGTCATAGGCAGGCAACAACTCACTCAGACACGACTTCGTGTTTATAGTACATGGATGTTTTTTTACAACAATGCTAATTTACCAACATATTCATTGTATTATAGCATTTTCTACTGGTCTCAGTGCCCTGCCTACTGGCCCTAATATATATAAAAGCCAAGGCCAACTGGCCTTGCCCTCAGGTTTGCCAAATTCGAGGCCTGTATATAAATTTAGCATTATTCATTTTAACTTCTTGATGTTTATATTTATTGTCATTTATTTTGTAGATTCGTTGACTTGTTTTAGATGATTGATATTTATCATAATTAATTTTAACATTTAAGATAAGTTGCTTTAATCTACTGATGTTTATACAGCTGTATTTTCTTAATTTATTTACTCTGATATCAAATAATTATTTGTACTATTTATGTATTAGTTTAATGTACAACAATGCAAACTGTTGTGGATATGGTGCAATATATAAAAATATATATTATATTATTATTATAGGTGATCTTCGCCGACCTTACCCGACTGACATGGACATGTGTCATGGCCTGCTGGGACATCTTGGTTACCAATAACAGTTTACCTTTCCCGATACCATGGCAACAGGGCGGATACAGTCTTACATGGGTAGGTGCACCTTGTCACATATTTTGTCTGGATGTTAACCTCAGAGTGCGGGAAGTTAGCTCCCAATTCATCCTTTTTATTGTCACCAATTCAGTATTGTTAAAACATATTTTCACATGACAAATTTAAGCTTTTTTATTCCATGTACTATGTCCATACTCCATAGTTAAGACAATATTGTTCTTGCTCAACTTTATACATGTGTGTGTGGGGGGGGGAGGCACAAGGGTGGGCAATTGTCTGCCTTTTCATTTTCTTAGTGAGCAATTGTCATTTACCCCACGGTGGTCCTAGAACAGTATTACAGTAATTGGAAACAGAGACAAGAAAACGATAAATAATAATAGTTTTTAACATGAATAAATCACAGTTGTTAAATAGTTGCTAAGCAACGATGACAGGGCAGTCAGAACTAATTTCATTGTTTTTTTTTTAAACTAGTGAGTAATGTCTTCAATTCAATTTAATTTCGTGTAAGATAATTTTTTTATTTAGATATCTACTAACCACCAAAACATACCATTTGTTTCTATTCTACATAAACATATTGTTGCTACACAATGACACAATGTGATGTCTCTTGAGGACACAAGGACCATTTGTTTCTATTCTACATACACATATTGTTGCTACACAATGCCAATGTGATGTCTCTTGAGGACACAAGGACCATTTGTTTCTATTCTACATACACATATTGTTGCTACACAATGCCAATGTGATGTCTCTTGAGGACACAAGGACCATTTGTTTCTATTCTACATACACATATTGTTGCTACACAATGCCAATGTGATGTCTCTTGAGGACACAAGGACCATTTGTTTCTATTCTACATACACATATTGTTGCTACACAATGACAATGTGATGTCTCTTGAGGACACAACGACCATTTGTTTCTATTCTACATACACATATTGTTGCTACACAATGCCAATGTGATGTCTCTTGAGGACACAACGACCATTTGTTTCTATTCTACATACACATATTGTTGCTACACAATGACAATGTGATGTCTATTGAGGACACAATGGATACAGCAGAGTTATTTTTAGAGACCTACACAAAGGACAACACTAACTGTTTATACTATTGCACAACAAGATCAATATACATAACTCTAATCAATTTACAAAATATAATATAAAAAAAAATGCTGAAAGGAATTATAATATAGGGGTTTTCATTGACCTCTCCAAAGCGTTTGACCAGATATGGGGTCAAACATATTTGTATTTGAAAGTATTTTTTAGTATTAGTAATTTACATTAATGAACTGAACGTATTTGTATTTAAATATATTCCTAAATATTTGAAATTTTCAAATACTTTCAAATGCTATTCCAAATACTTAGGGCATAGGCATCAATAAATGGCAAGTTAGATTTAATTTACGACTGTCTTGTTTAAATTCTTGAGAGTCAAACCATTTTACTCTGCCATTTGGCAATTGACCAAATCATTTTCCAGTCAGAAATATAGCCAATATATGTGGACAGTCATTGAGATAACTGTGAAAACATACAGGAGAAGTCAACATCACCTACTTGTCACCATGTTGTAATTATGAGGCCATTGCAACTGGATGCCGTTATGTTAATTGAATTCTCTATTTCAATCAACAAATCCCTTTGGTTACATGTTAAAATCAGTGGAGCCAACTTGATTTAGATCAGACCAATCAATGTATGCATACTAAGGTTTTGTAATGGTGTATATATCTTATAATGACTTTTCGTAACACACAAAACATTGTCACATGAAAGTACTCTTATAATGTATACATTGTGTTCTAGTACAGTATACCAGACGTAACCAGGCAATTACCAATACAATAGCTCATATCGTAGTTGTACATAACATCAGAAGGACCATGTGATTGGGTATCACACTTCAAGTGCTCACTGAGACTTCCCATTGACAGCAGAAGGACCATGTGATTGGGTGTCACACTTCAAGTGCTCACTGAGACTTCCGGTTGACAGCAGAAGGACCATGTGATTGGGTGTCACACTTCAAGTGCTCACTGAGACTTCCCGTTGACAGCAGAAGGACCATGTGATTGGGTGTCACACTTCAAGTGCTCACTGAGACTTCCTGTTGACAGCAGAAGGACCATGTGATTGGGTGTCACACTTCAAGTGCTCACTGAGACTTCCCGTTGACAGCAGAAGGACCATGTGTTTGGGTGTCACACTTCAAGTGCTCACTGAGACTTCCTTCACTTCCACTGAGACACATGTCACATGGAGAAAAGGTAAAACTTATCCCGGTGGAGGCATACAAACATTGTTTCGTGTAAGTGTGATTGTTACTAAAGACTAATCAGTTGTAGTTGTTAGTAGCTGCTGTTTCATAATCATGCAAATCACCTGGGTTGACCAGAATGTATCCAAGCGGTTGTTGAATGTATTACTAGATTTAGCTAATTCTCAGGAACTACTCCATGGTTCAGTTTAAATACAGATGTGCAGCACGTGTGTGGTGTGTCAAGTCGTGTGGGATTATACTATGTCATATATAGCCATCAGTAGTGAAGTTGTTAACACCAACTTCCAGTGCCTATGTAAATGTACACTTTAAAATGGAAAATGTGTTCCTTACATATGATTTTGTTCTCAGTTGCATAGAGCTTTAAAACCCTTGTTGCCTGAGGCTAATAATATGAGACCCAATGTAATGATGTGGTACATTGTAACTAGTCTGAAGTAAACATTTGTATTATGTAATATTCAGGTTGATCTACGCTGCCAGCATCAGGCAAGAGCAACGTCTTCTACTGCTGACCACAGAAAAGGATCAAATAATGCCTCCTGTCTGAGCACAAAGACCATTGAAATCTCGTGGATGCAATTGGTAATAAGTATAGTATTATAACCTGTCATCATATGAGTTGGTTGAATTGAAACCCAACATTTGCTAATTTTGGGAATGATAAATTATTTAGTGTATGTATGTATGTATGTATGTATGTATGCATGCATGTATGTATGTATGTATGTATGTATGTATGTATGCATGCATGCATGCATGCATGTATGTATTTTACATTTAACTAAGAATTTAAAAAAAAAATCTAAAGTTGTGTTGGTAGACTACGGGTAATCAGAAAAGTTTGTTGAAGATATATATTTTTGCGACTTCTCGTTATTGCACCATGTGATAATAAAAATCGTTCAGCAATATTTTCTAAAAGGGGAATTGATCTGAACAGGTCATCCGATTGCCAGATCCTTGCTGGGTATCCCACGACAGTCACTCTTCACTTGAAACACAACCGATTGGCAGGTCCTTGCTGGGTATCACATGACAGTCACTCTCCACTGGACACACAACCGATTGGCAGGTCCTTGCTGGGTATCCCACTACGGTCACTCTCCACTGGACACACAACCGATTGGCAGGTCCTTGCTGGGTATCCCACGACAGTCACTCTTCACTGGACACTCAACCAATTGGTCAGTCCTTGCTGGGTATCACACGACAGTCACTCTTCACTGGAAACACAACCAATTGGTCAGTTCTTGCTGGGTATCCCACGACAGTCACTCTTCACTGGACACTCAACCAATTGGTCAGTCCTTGCTGGGTATCACACGACAGTCACTCTTCACTGGACACTCAACCAATTGGTCAGTCCTTGCTGGGTATCACACGACAGTCACTCTTCACTGGAAATACAACCGATTGGAAAGTGCAGATGGACTGCGCCATCGTGACATTTGTGAAGATACACAAACAACGATACTATAGCTCTTCCGTTTAGGGAATTCTCCATCGTCAGCACTGGACACCTTGAAATAGGATTTGCAAATTGAACATGGTGACAAGTATCCCCAGATCTCTGCTGACCGAGCATATTGTCCTGATCTGCAATGGAGCTATAGGTAATTATTTGGCGTGTGAACACATACAGACTGTTCCTTGCCAAAGTGGATATAGAGTTCCAAAATATAATTATGAAGATAACTAAATTATAACATTGTGTCTAATATAAAAAGGTGTACATTCAAAAATGTAACAAGTAAAAAATCACAATATTATTCATCCATAAGTCGTGACATTGTGGTAACTCCCTTTCATTGTTTTTAGTGACATTGTCTGCTTTTGTTGATCTTTCTTCATGACAATCACTGATTTGGTAACTGATGCAGTGATATAACAGATGCTTTATTATTCCACCAATTTCCCATTTTTTAGTTTCTGACTTTTTATTTAATGATTTCCTCTTCCTCCAGGCTCTACTACAATGTAACAAGTAAGAAATCACAAAATGATGCATCCGCGTCATGACATTGTGGCAACTTGCCTTCACTTTTTAGTGACATTGTCTGTTTTTGTAGATCTTTCTTCGTGACAACCACTGATTTGGTAACTGATGCAGTGATATAACAGATGCTTTATTATTCCATCAAATTCTATTTTTTATACAGTTACTGACTGTAAATATACTAGAGCAATAAATATTAAAACAACAGTTCCAATCACATCATGGACTTTGTGAACGTTTAATTAACTAAGCTGCAAACTGAACCGTGGACTTTGTGAGCCACAGCATTTTTATTTAATGATTTCCTTTTCCTCCAGGCTTTATTACAGTCTTCAAACAACACTACAGTGAGACTGGCGGCAAGCCAATGCTAAGTCAAAAAGCAACTGCACTGCGATGACGACAACTGGTGATGATCAGACTGTCATTGTGATATACACACCATTGATGTGCCGAGTTAACCAGCTGTGGAACTACAGCAGAGAGATGGTGTTTGTGGCGACATGGACAGACATAACTGTCGAGTGTTTGTATTTCTTACACAGTCCACCAGGTGCTCTCCCACCTACAGTTGTCTTCACAAAGACATCGAAAGCCTCAACACAACCAGGCATCTGAGAACAAGGTGGAGAACAACGATGATGACTTCGACGTGTCAGATGGTCCATGTCCACCATGTGGTGGTCAAAAATGGCTGTCTGCTGGGAAACCATACAAGGCATCAATCTCAAGGCAGCCCGCTTACTGCAAGTGTCCCCGAGAACAGTCAGCCATGCATCTGTCACCAACGAAACAAAACAACAGTGAGTGGCTGCACCCCATCACTTTGGACATTGTGTCAACCAGAACATTTGACTGGGTAAAACCCACTGGTCAAGTGGTCAGATGGAGTGTTCATTAATGTTAGTTATGGTGCGGTCTACTAGTGTAGCCGGTTGTTTGTGACCTAAGCTGGTCTACCAGTTGTTGGTTGTAAAGAGTGGCTAAATAATATGTTATGAATATAGTCCATAGTTTGTCGATGGGTGTCAGTTTTAAGTAATTCCAAATCAAAGTCCCCTATCAAAATACATTGCTTTTTAATTAGCAAGCTATCAAAATGTATATTAAAATTACCTATATTTGACTCAGTTTCATTGTCTATCATTAAATCATCTCTGTGTTTAATTAATTTGTATTCAGCATAGTCCAATCCTCCACCTTGTTCTAGCTGTTCTTGTGTTAAGTAGAACTGTATAATCTATGATGTTATAAATCGGAAAAAAACGATGCGCTCCTTGGTTTTTAACTGTTATTGGGTTAGATAAAAGTGTATAATCTTTGATATTATCAATATTGTTTTTTTTTTGTACATTTTTTACATAGTTAATTTTTCATTTTGACTTCGATGAAAATTCACGCATGTTGAAGTTTCGGTGTCTACCATTAAATTATCTCTGTTTTAATTATTTAGTTAATAGCATACAGTCTAATCCTCCATCTTTTTATCTGTTTTTGTGTTAGATAGAACTATTCAATCTGTAATAGTATACGTTTTTTGTAGTAATCCAATTTTGTTTAGCTCTATGCAATCAAACTTTAAGTATAATTAGTTCTACAATGTACTGACAATGTGGAAAAGTTCTTGTGTGAGCTATCATTATTGTAAACTATTCTATTGTATTGATTTAGTAGTGTGATTGTATTCAACATGTGTCACCCTTGAATGTTTGTACATGTCAGCATTAAATTAACTCCAGTTGGGATTGAAATTTTAACTGCAGTTTACTATGATATTCTTGCCAGTTATATTTATTTCAATAAATCTTCTCAAGAATATAATCTACAGTTGCAAACGCATGAAGTCATCATTATATTATTTATAATAAACGCATACGACAATAAATTATTCACCTTTGGAGAGAGAGAGAGAGAGAGAGAGAGAGAGAGAGAGAGAGAGAGAGAGAGAGAGAGAGAGAGATGAGAGAGAGAGAGAGAGAGAGAGAGAGAGAGAGAGAGAGAGAGAGAGAGAGAGAGAGAGAGGAGAGAGAAGAGAGAGAGAGAGAGAGAGAGACAAAGGGGGCTCTCTTGTGTGCACATATTTCAAATCATAATGTTGCTTCCGTAGCGCCTGAATTTTGCCGGAGCGGAAGGAGGGAGGGAGAGTGAGAAAGAGAGGGAGGGAGTGTTGGAGAGAAGCAAGAGAGAGGAGGAGTGGAGGGAGGGAGGGGAGAGTGAAGACGGAGGGGTTGGGGGGGGTTAAAGAGAAAGAGTAATGCTCCCTCCCTCCTTCCTTCTCTCTCACTCCCTCCCTCCCTGACTTAGGCAGCGATATCACGTCTGTCACGTCAATTGAATAAATCAAATTACGGCTACAGAGGTCAGACCACAGTGCATTAGTGCACTGGTGGCCAGGTTACGTTTTGTCTGATTATAGTAAAACTAGACAATTCAAAGCCACCGCCATGAATCATTGATATTTCTGAACAAGCTTTGTCAAAATCACATACCTCCAGCTCACTTAATCATGTCGCAAACACGCCTATCTTACAAAACAAAAACTTAATACAGTTACTTATTGTAAATAAAATAACATAAATCGGGTAAATTGCGTATTTTTTCCTCCCGTCCAGAACCATCTGTGATATTTTCATGAGGCCATTTATAGATGTGACACCTCCTTACTTACTCGGGTATTTCACCTGTCCCTTCTTCGTCCATATACTTCCCACATATACACTTAAGTCGCCGTCAGATGACGCTCGCATAGATTTAAGAAGCTGCTGACGTAGTAGCAATATTAACGCTATCAACAATTATGTACCATGTAAAGGTCCGCGTTATAAGGTTATCCTGTAAATTCCACAACGCAGAAACCACCAGAGGGCGGCGTAGTTCTTCAGTAGACCTGTTGGTCACGCTTTGGTCGCATCTGGTGATCTTATCTTGGCATATTCAATTAAAGTTCATTACCTGACGGCTCGTGTCTAGATCTTATCTGGTGTTTTACAAGTCGTCGCTAGGGTTCCCTGATGCGTCTCGCAGCTAGACATGTCATGTTTGAGGACATTTTATGAAATGCACAGGCGTCAACGTCTGCTCATGGGAAAAGCGGGAAACATTCGGGAAAAGCGGGAACCAGCCTCAGCCTCCTCCACTCAACTTTCGTAAATTTTTAGACTGAAATGTTTTTACGGGCCACCATTTTGATTCGCCGTTCTCGTTCCCGGTGCAAACTTGCATGAGAAAAGGTTAAATTACCTGAGACAAGATACACAACACGTGCCTAAAGCGGCCTCGCATGCAACACACACACACGCACGCACGCAAGCACGTACGTATGTATGTATGTATTTCGCACCTCCCTATCACCGTCAGTCTCCTACACTCCTCCCTACCTCAATCTGCACTCTCCCTTTCCCAGCAAATATGACACTCCCAATTATGTACCACGTGAAAGGTCTGTGTCAAGGTTATTCCTGTATATGCTATACATCGATTTATGTGATCGCTGCACTGCGCGAGATAACAACCATAGTTAGCTCTATACTCACCAGATGTCAGCACTGTCATC